>LR990622.1:17213404-18413404 GCA_905147815.2 Phalera bucephala
GGACATAGAAAATAACGAGAGATATGATGAGAAAGAGAAATATATAATGTACCCTTGAAATATAAAGATACATAGAGAAAGGTAGATAAAAAGATGAGAGGATGATATCTACCAAAAGGAACGACAAGGATTACACTGGATCGGTTCAAATGTATCCAGGTCAAACGGCAACCTGACCTGGTAGCTGATACGTAACTAATTTTAAGATACTATGTATAGTATCTTAAAATTAGTTTCCAAACTGCATATGTGCAGTTTGGAAATCTTAAAAAGTACTTCTAAATAATTATTTTTAATTTTTTCAGAAAGAAATATGGCTTTAATATATATAGACATATTTATACATATAATAAAACTGTAACCGAGCCGAAACTGTACATTGAATATTTTTTGAAAATTTTAATTGAAGTACACTTTCTTATCGATATAGAGACCGAAATAATTTCTTTGACAGACAATGATTCATTGTCTGTCTGTGTGTCTTTGTGTTTTAATCACACCAAATCTACCGAACGGATTTGACAATGAAATTTGGTGTGGTAATATCTTATAGTGATTAACAGCATGCGCCCGATTTTTAATTGTTTGTACATATTTAATTTAGATACTGAGATACGATTTGTTGAACGAGGCGATGATGCAGTCAGAATTGTCTCTTCGGGAGTGACCTCTTTAACGATGAATGACGCAGACACGAAACTTTGCATATTCGTTTGTTTAAGATACCTAGCCATGACTTTGATCATGAACTGTGTATTCTTACGATAAGACTGACATGAAATGTACTGACAAAACATTTTTATATACTTATACAGCTCTCATACAAATAAAAAAGAACTCATCGGTCCCCGATACTGACCCTTACTTGTACTATTTGTTGAATATTATTACGCCAGATCAGTACATCAGGCAGGGTAGTCAGAGTTCAATCAGAGCCATTATACCAAAAATTATGATAATAAATAGATAAACTGGTATTCCTTTTCAGAAAGATAGTACCCAGGTATTTTGTATAAAGTATGTGTTTTCTATGAGATGGTGTTAGCGTGGAATAAGATCGCGCTATAGATTAATTCATATTTTACAACGACCATCTGTACAGACTAAGAAGTAACCTGTTGATAGAGAAATATCGACTATATTATTCTATAACAAATATTTACTAATTTTAGAGTTGCCTTTCAAATACTTTTGCAAATGGTGGCTTAGTTTACGTATTAAAACATAGACAACTTAACTTACTTTATCAAATAGTCGGAAGTACGATCCCCGCACGGGGATACCAATAAACAGAATTCATGTGTCGATCTGTGTTTTTGAATGAATGAAATTTTCTTAAGCTCATATGGCTATTTGCACCATAATAAAACCCAAACGCGTGTTTTTTTTTTATTTTTCTTTGTTTGTCCGTACTAATCTCCGGAACGGCGGAACCGATTTTAAATGGACTATCACTGGAAGATAGAGAACTTTTCAGAGATTATTTTAAGTTACTTTTTATTCCGGAAAATGCATGATTCCTGCGGGATAGTTTTTATAGATTTTTAAAGAAACTTAGTATGATGTTGTCTCAGGTATTGGAATAATATACAGGATTAGTGCTATCCCGTAAAGACCGACCGACTATGTCAATTTAAACGCGTGCGTAGCCGCGGGTAACAGCTAGTAGGTATTATATGTATTGATAAAACGTAATCAAAATAAATATTATTATTACTTGTCCATATTAAGGTAGCTGTTATTGAACAGTTAACCTATTGGACAGCACAATATTAACTTCTCATTTGTGGGTTACGTGTCACATGTTTTTTTTAAATATATCCACTCATAAACTTAAAAGATTTTTTACAATGATTGCACAAGGGTCTATATGATATTCTTGATAGAATTTATATTTAATTTTGAGATGCCTAACGGATATTAAATTAATAACGATGTTAATTTAGTCATTGTAATATTACAGACCCACAGTCATGATTATAATAAGTGTTTTATATAGAATACAATAAACAATTTACATGATAATGACTACGAAGAAACATTTGCTTATAATTTTGTAGATAGTAAGCACGTATCGTATGTCCTTGACTTGATGAATATATTTCAAATTGGGTAAATTAATTTTATTATTCGATAGGAGCGTAACTAGTTAATATAATACCTACTACTAAAAATATTTGATTAAATGTCAAAATTAATAGTCAGAATAGAATTTCCATAAAAATTGCAAAACAGGATCGGTAACTGTAATGTTGCTGTACGATACCTACATATTTATGTTTTATTATATTTATGTACTTATAGAATATTTGCGTAATCATGGATTACAAATGACTCTCAAACTTAAGCGTAGAAAAAATAGTCAACAACAAGTATGAACTTTCTTAAGATGTGCTATGGAGGAGGAGAGCATACCGGGCTCGGGGAGCGCGGCGCGGGCGCGCGGCGCGGCGCGGAGTCACCGGCGGCGTCGCAAGTAGGCGCGCACGAGTCAAGGATTCTACAAGATATTTCCTTTCACTTGCGACAATGCATAGATATTATATGTATTGGTAGGTATGTATAATGTGCTCGTGCCGACAACACAATCTGGTTGGGGTATTTATATCCTATTAAATATGTACGTCATTGTTATTATATTATTGTGAAGGCTACCACCAGCAGGTACTGTTAGAAGTACCTATTGAATGGAAAAATAATGTGAGTGGTTAAATGATGACTTTTTTGTCTTAATAAAATATTACAGCTGTGCATAGACTTACTATAGTACAGAACAGGTTATTGGGCAGGTTTTCTAAACCTGAAGTTATAATGAACTGCTTGTCGAAAATATGTTCATATGTACATTCGTCATTATGTAGCTTCGAACGTGCTTTTGTAAGTTCAATTTATAAAATTATAGATTTATTCTGCGACTCCGCCCACATAAAATATTTTGGTGCAACATAGGCATTCTATGTACTCTTTTGCCTGCCCTTAAGACAAAAGGTGTGTTAGCAATTATTTTATACTTTGTTTGATTATTTCTTCGGCCGCTGATAATCTAGTGTAGCGAGTACTACGGCATTCGAGCTCCGCTTCTTGACCTTTGTCAAGGTCTATGTCTGGGTTTACTTAATTAATGTTTATCCTACATATTGCAGTTATGATTATACGCAATTCAAATATGAAAGTCCTATAGATGTTAGTTCAGTGCTTTTTGAGTGATACCTAAACAAATAGCGATAGGGACAGAAACATTTTTCACACTATACTTTGATGGCCATGTACTGCTTTAAAACCACAAACGTTATATATCAACGTCGCATAAGTAAGATAGGAAGATATATTAAAATACAGATCAATTGACCTATTTTGTAATAAACCATCATTAGGTTGGTATAGACACAATAAGTTCGAGTAAGCTTAGCCTATTAATTAATAAAATGATGTTAAGGAGTATAGGTACTCTACTGGCGATATCTCTTGATGGCCATGATATTGTTACATAGAAACTTATAGATATATTTATATTTTTTCTGTTTCTTTTTTCTGTTTGTTAAGTTTAATATTATATTTCATCCTCTAAATAATTCGTAGAAATACTAAACGATGCGCTTGTTGGATTTTAGAATAATATGTAAGATCTCGTTCTTAGAATTAGACTATTTCTGGTTTTGAGACATCATTGTGAAACAAATGTTGTACAAGGACGAGTTGAAGTATATAAGACACTTATTCCTTATTACTAACCTGTCATACAATACGCTCTTATTTCTTATCTGCTAAAACATTTAAGTTTAGGCTGACAAATTTGATTAAACAAAATAAACTGAACTCAGCATATTAGGTATGCCATTCTAAAGAAAAAAACACTATTTAGGATGACTTGATATGGGTGTTGTTGTATTCTCATTTTCAAAATAAATAAGTCATCATTTACATAATGAAACTGTGTCTAGTATACTGTATAAGTAATAAATGGTCACAATGTAATAGGGTCGCCCCCTATTATCAAAGACCCAAAATCATCAATGATATGTGAATGTACATAGTAAACGTCTGCCATGTACAATATGTTGCAAACGAGCGCGATGTCATTAAGATCATATTCCTAGACGTCAATGCTAACAAATCCGATAAACTGAATCTAAACCGTGGTCGATCAACATTGTTTAGCTGCTTTCGTATTTTAGAATAGTTGGATTTTGGAATTGGAGCCTTGAATGTGTGTGCAGACGTTCGAAACACAAGCACACATATTCAATTAAATTTTATTTAATATAAATAAACAAAAATTTTAAATGAATTGATAAGTTAATTATAGCCTTCAAGATATGTTGTTGCGAAAGTACAGAATTCGAATAAAAAGCTTTTCCTCATACAAGTAAGCATATTACCAGGAAAATGGTTTAGACTTGAATAACATGACGTAGTTCACCTTGTGTTAAACAAGCGGCAGTAAGTTTTATTTAGAAGTCGTGTATTAGTATTCGTATTGAACAGGTTAAGCTTAGGTATTCAGGTTTAAGAATTCAGTCAAGAACAAAGAACTAACATATCTATGTTATACTTATAAGAACATTTAAATGTATGATCAGTATGTTCTGTATATTATTATTTTATTAAATGTATAATTCGTTTTGCGTATTTCACAAAAGAAAATCTTTAAGAAAAACAACATGTTTCATCATAATTCGTAATGTAATATTATTCTTTAAAATATTAATGAAAAATTGGCTCTCTAGATGTTAATTATACACAAAAGTGTTAGAGAATTATCAAAGATATTATGTTGTGTAGGCATCAAGGCTTTACGGTGACCAATATCAGGATCAGGAATTGACAAGGAAACTGGTTACGAATAACCAGTTCGCCTCCTTACGTCATTGTGGAGCTCCTACTTCGACTCAAAAACACCCTTAATAATCACTTTGGCGTTAGTTGCACATATTTTAGGATCTATGATAAATCAACGTGGTTACTAAACATTCTAGGGTACCATGGTGTTTGCGACCGCACAGGTCACAGAAAAACATGCGAAGATACCTAGACATAATTATTCTTCTCTAAGTTGCGTACGTAACCATTCGCTTAACTTCATTCCAATTTTAAAACTAAGTCAACATAATCTTACATGTGTTATCGATGCTTTCGAGTGATTCGATAAATATCTACTTATTTCGAGACTTAGTTAGGTTCCGACTAAGTTTTTTAAGTTGAGTAGGGTACACCATCTGTACCTGCGCACAGAATCAATTGATGTTTTGCGGCCAAGGTTCTTGCGAAATGAATCAGGATCATGCTTCATATACCTACACACCCAAGTATGAGTAACAACTTATTGCTATTCAATTTTGAACTTTAACTTGGGGTGTTATTATTCGCATTTAATAAGTCACCGTACAGCGTTGCAACAGGTATTTAAATTCTTTAAGCTTATAACCAGAACAAACTATTCCACTGTTCTCATATTGCGGTCATGATGAATTTTCTAGAAAAAATACTGCGCCGCGTTCATTATAAAGATGTTTAATAATTTTAAACCAAGATTTAATTTTTTAATTTTTAGTAGTACACAATGATATTGACAAATAGTTGAATATAAATGTCATGCCATAATAAGTGTTAATAATATCTGTTGAGTGTAAATGCGCACCGAGCCAGAGGAAGACTTTCACTGCTTTCACTGTCACAGGCTGCATTGCGCTTCTCCGTGCTACCATACCTAATATCTACAGTGAACGCTGCCCCGACTCTCTATTTATTTAGATGCCGCTAACAATACAATTGTTTTTCATTGTCCTTATTCACCGCTTCGATTGGCATGTTGCAAAACGATTTGGAAAGTTGGTTATGGAGTTGAGGATACATGCTTACATGGATGAAGGTGATGATGTGCAATGCAACTAACCGCCCACAGATGTCAGGGGAGATTAACGTGTTGGTGGCGCCGCTGCCTATTGTTCGACACCCGCCT
Organism: Phalera bucephala; assembly: GCA_905147815.2. Lineage (NCBI taxonomy): Eukaryota > Metazoa > Arthropoda > Insecta > Lepidoptera > Notodontidae > Phalera > Phalera bucephala. The sequence goes on from LR990622.1 coordinate 17,219,364, forward strand.
GTCACGCACACATACCACGCTTATGCGTCAAACTCAAATTGATGACATTTCATTGTAGTTGTGGCGAATTAGCTATGGCATATTCACAAAATAAATGCTAGTTACTTCATTTAGTATTTTTATTCATGCAAATCGTTAAGTTTGGATAAAGTAAACGTTTTCGCATTTGTGTCGTGATATCTGCCAGACAAACAAGGTTTTTTTTTGTAATTTCAACATGTATTGAATACTAAGTAACTAATTGTCAGAACGGTTCGTGGATAGAGTCCAGCAAGCAAACATTTTTCGCGAGCTGTGTAGGTAGAATAAGGTTCAGGTGGAGACACGGTGCACCTAACGGCTATATAACAATTGGTCAATGCCCCCTAAGTTAGTTTTGCATTTTTTACTTATTATCATGTTTGAAATGTTCATGAGATATCTGTGTAGGTATAAAAACATTTCTCGAAAGGCTAATGACTTTGGACCAGGCAAGCAAACACTTTTGCTTCTTTGGATATTTGACGCGAATTGATACCTACCTGCATGAAAGACTGATTTATCATGATACTTTTAGGGTTCCTTAGCTATATAAAAATCAATTCAAAATATTTTATCTATCTATCTATATCGCGGTCTTGGGTGTCCCTTGCGGGGTAGGCACCTCTGTACTCTTGTACAAAGTTCAAACCGGGTCTTTTCTTACAGACCTCTCTGGTTTCCTCTACTCTCATAGTTCGTCTCATACACGCTCGCCGGTTACAAAGATTCTTGACTTCCACTTCAGGTAAGACACGGTCTATTTGGTCATGGTAAGATAGTCCAGGTCTTCCCCGGTGCCTAAATATCTATTCAAAAATATTTTACGTATTACAAAAATGGCGTAATTTAACATAAGCCCTTCTAGCATTATAATAATTGTACATATATGAAACGCTTTCACATTTTTGCTTTTAATAAGATTTATTCCTCAGAAATTAAGAATTTTATGCCGTCAGGAATAACTATTGGATACTAACGAAATTATATACAGCTTTGAGGTAAAAAAGCAGTGGTAGCCTAGTGGTTAGACCGTTGGACTGCAAAGTCAGAGGTCTCGAGTTCAAACCCAGGCACGCACCTCTGTCTTTTTGAAAGCATGTGTGTATTAAAAATTAACTATCACTTGCTTTAACGACGAAGGAAAACATCGTGAGGAAACCTGCATGCCTAAGAGTTTTTCGAAGGTGTGTGAAATTCGCCATCCCGCACTGGGCCAGTGTGGTGGACTATGGCCTAAACCCTCTCAGTTTGAGAGGAGGCCCGTGCCCAACGGTGGGACAGATTCTTAACAGGGCTAATATTATTTGAGGTAAAAACGCTTTTTCATTGGCCACGATGATAATAACATTATAATTGTCGTCACACTGGAACGTGATGGTTGATTGACGGCGACAATATAGCTGTATCGGTTTGTGGAAATGTGCCATATGATGATCCAAAAATTTCAAAACATTTTATAAAATTCTGGGGTCTGTCCAAGAGCGTGCTCGTCGCGACCCCTGCCAGTCATTATGGCTCCAATCTTGGACCGAAGACGTACCGCAGTGCGGGCTAGGGCGTCCCCCCGAGGCGACGCGTACCGGCCCGCGCCCGTCGGTACGAATATAGGTGGAAGCGGCGATAGGGGCCGCCACCCATCACGCCGGGCCCGAACTGGCGAGTCGTGGGGTGCAGAGTGCCGAATAGGCACTTGGAATGTAAGAGGTGGTATGGAAGATAAGATGCATGAGGTGATTGATGTAATGAAAGAGAGACGCCTGGATGCTCTGTGTGTAACAGAGACTAAGCGGAGGGGCAGTGAAACCTGTGATCTTCCTGATGGAACGATGGCTCTGTGGTCTGGGGTACCGCAGAGCAGTCGTGCCAGCATAGGGGTGGGTATCTTGCTGTCCCGTCGCCTGGCCTCTGGAGTGAGATTTTATGGCCTGTACGATGCGAGACTTCTCTGGGTCCGTTTAAAACTGGGTGTCACTAGAGTATTTTTGGTCGCAGCATATGCTCCCGTAAGCTCGTCGACACCCCAGGACCTTGAGTAGTTTTGGAATAATGTCAGGGAAGTTCTGGATTTGGCTGAGGCTAACAAAAAGGTGATTATGTGTGATCTGAGCAGATGGGTAGGAACCAGGCGGCTAACTTGCGACGCTGCTCTGGGTCCTTATGGTGATAAAAGAGTGAACGATGCAGGTAAGTTCATTGTAGATGTTTGTTTGAAAAGGGGTCTCCTTGTGTCTAATACGATATTCCAGCACAAGGACATACATATGTATACGTGGAGAAGGAATGAACAAAAAAGCATGATAGATCTGATCCTGGTTGATAACCGTCTCGGAAGCAAACTACAAGATACGCGTGCGTATAGAGGCCCCACTCTGGAATCGGACCACTATCTCGTAGTTGCGCGGTTTAGTGGTCTGTTCAGGAAGTGGAGGCACTGGCGAGAGCGTATACCCTTCGGAGACCTTGAAAGAATAAAGGTTGAAAAGTTGCAAGATGAGAGCGTGAGGAGAATGTATGAAGACAGACTCCGGGACAAGCTTTTGACAGCAGGCTCTTCGGACTTAAATATAGATGAATGCTGGAAAAGCCTGAAAGAGAGTTTGGTTGAATCCGCGAAAGAAGTATGTGGTTGCTCAAAGAAGCATAGTACAGCAAAAGGTGATGCATGGTGGGATGGGGAGTTGCAAAGCTCCGTAGAAAGTAAGAAGAAAGCGTGGCAGGACTATGTATCTTCTTTGAACCTGAATGCCAGTATGACAGAGATGAGGAAAGAAATATACCGGCAATGCAAGAATGCCACTAAAACTTTTGTGAAAGAAAAGCGTGAAAGAGCCAGTTTGATTGAGGAGGAGAGGCTGGCGAAGAACTTCGAGAACAACACCAAACTCTTTTGGAGCAAGGTGAGAAAGGCTCGAGGTGATTCGTCAGGCTCTAGAATGGAAAGGATAAAATCTAAAGATGGTGACATTCTTGCAGACACACAAGCTGTGCTAAACCGGTGGAGTGAATATTTTGGAGAAATGTATGGAGATGACCCGGATGCTGATGCCGCAGACGTGCTCAAAGGCGAGATTGCGGCACCAGAATCAACGGAGGACATCACTATGGAAGAAGTTGAATGGGCGATAGGAAGTATGAAAAACGGTGTCTACACATGATATCTGCCGAGATGATCAAATATGGTGGATCTTGCGTCCGGGACGCTTTCCGGGCCCTTGCAAACCTTTGCTGGAGGACCGGTAGAGTCCCTACAGATTGGCGCCGTGCAGTCATAGTACCCTTGTATAAAGGCAAGGGTTCACAATATGACTGCGCCAATTACAGAGCCATCAGTTTGATCAGCTTGGCAGCCAAGGTGTACGGTAAAATTATTGAACGGAGAATGCGCGTGAAGTCCGATGCAATGTTGTGCGAGGCACAAGGGGGTTTCAGATCTGGAAGAGGATGTTCGGATCAAGTCTTCTCCCTCCGCAACATCGTAGAGATGCATCTGGTAGTGGGGCGGAAGGTTTTCTGCGGTTTTGTAGATCTGGAGAAGGCATTTGACAGAGTTGTGCGAAAGAGACTTTGGGACATTTTGCCAGAGTATGGTATAGATGGCACTCTGTTGCGAGCCGTCCAGTCCACTTATGTTGACTGCAAGGCATGCGTACGGGTGGGTGGTAACAGGTCACCCTGGTTTGACGTTAAAATCGGCGTCAAGCAGGGTTGCGTGTTGTCCGCTAGACTGTTTATAATATATCTGGGCAAAAGTCTTCAAAGACTGAAAGCGATGAATGAAGGTGTACAAATGGGTGACTTAGTGGTAAACCATCTACTTTATGCAGATGACGCGGTTTTAATAGCGCCAACAGCCACTGATCTGCAAACACTAGTCACAGTTATGAAAGACGACTGCATGATCAATGGCTTACACTTGAATGTAAAGAAAACCAATATTATGGTTTTTGAAAGGGAAGAAACCAGAACGAATGTAAGGATTGTAGTTGGTAACGATGTGCTGGAGCAAGTGAATGAGTTTGTATATCTTGGATGCGCCTTCAGTAAGGATGGGAAATACACCGCTAACATAGAGAGAAGAGTGAGTGCAGGGAACAGAGTGAATGGTGCGATGGGAAAGCTACTTGGGAGCCATACATAACGGAGTTCTTGTCCCAACGCTGTTATATGGTAGCGAGAGCTGGGTATGTAAGAAGGAGAATGAAAGTAGGATAAATGCGGTAGAAATGCGAGCTCTGCGGAAGATGTGCGGAGTGAAGCTGACCGACCGCATTAGCAACAGCGTAGTAAGAAAGCGAGTAGGTATGAAAGATAGTATCGGTGTAAAGATGAGAAAGGGCATGCTCCGTTGGTTCGGCCATGTAGAAAGAATGCCAGAGGAAAGAATGACAAAACAGATATACAATTTGAAAGTGGAAGGATGCAGGTACCGGGGAAGACCTAGACTATCTTACCACGACCAAATAAACCGAGTCTTATCTAAAGGAAAAGTCAAAAGTCTCCGTAACCGGTAAGCGTGTATGAGACGAACTATGAGAGTCGAGGAAGCCAGAGAGGTATGTAAGGAAAGAACCTGTTGGAACTCTGTACTCTCTGTCTACCCCGCAAGGGATCTGGCGTGAGGTTATAGATAGATAGATAGATAGATTTTATAAAATTTATAACGGCAATGACAATACCGATATTGTGTCATTCAATAATCTTAACAATTTTGCACAGCAGGTAAAGTGAACCAACGTGGAAAGGAGATATGTGTTGACTGACTTAAGCTAAGTGAAAATGTGAACTGACTTGAGAGGATTTGAAATAGGTTTGTGTGAGATGAGGTTACGTACGTTTGTATTGTTTCTGTTTGTTTAAACATCACTTAAAATATGCTCACGACGGCTCTGCCACGCTCTCTGCGCGCCGTCCCGTACTCGTAGCACTATGAACATATCTTTTCTCATTCAAGCTACGTTCGCGCCAAAGAAATAAGAAATATTCTTTCTTCTCTCCACTTAAACGAAGAAATGCGTGGTTAGCAACGCCCTAATAAACCACCTTTCAATTAGTAGATACCGGGCCTACATAGACCGAGCTTCATAGATTTGCAAATTTAATGGAGAGTTTCACTCACATTATGCATCAAGAGTCAAAAATGTTGCGTAAATAGCCCTTTAAAATTATGCAACACTAGTCTGTGTTTATTGGACAGAAACATTCATTAAGTTAATGAAGCTTCCTGTGCCTATTTATAAGTATTTCGAATAAATTGTATTGTCATTTTATAAATATGTATATATACCTAGTTTCACCATATTATTATATTAGTATTCATAACTTACTGGTTCATTCAATGAACTAGTTTATGGTAGTGCCCGATTATGAACACTGGTATCTACTCTAAAGCTTTATTTATTTTTAAAGTAATTTCTTCACCAATAAGGTATTAGTGCAGCCTACCTTGCGTCCTACTATTAGCCCAGTACCGAAACTAGTTTTACATCGTCCCCACACAGTTATATGTTTACATGTTACGTTGAGTTGTCATTGTAGATACCAACTTTTAATTTTAAAACTACATTTTAAAATAAAAATTTATGTCGCTAGAGAGAGATTACGTTATGCTCTCCTTTGCTCTGGAGCACGTGTTTAAGTAGAACTGTTATATAACGATTTAACGGTGTCTCGTTATCAACCTTATAAGCGGTGGAGAATAAGTTTAATATACAAGTTTAATACACAATTATCAAAAATGTTGAGTAGCCATTTCACTTTAGATACGGAACACCGTCAATCCTATAACATTCCTTACAGAAAAGGTAAGCGAATACATATATATATGCATATAGTTGTATAACTAGTATGTCATTGACCGTCGAATAAGGTAAATTGTTTGCTCTTGGTGTACAAACGTATGTTTAAATTCTTTTCGATACTCATCTCGTCATATAAACGTATCTTCAAATATGATTAGTATACATAGAATACTTCTCACTCATTACAAATCTTCAAAGCTATAAAGAAACGCATTTTATTGAGAATGTTCCTTGTTACTTGTAGGATAAAAAAATAATTTCCAAAATACGACGGAGAAGAGAAGGGTTAGTCTAATGTTCAGAGTGAGGGAGATGTCTGAAACAATTTATACTGTTGTTATTTTGCTGTGACTGTCATGGGAAGACCTAATATTATTAGTATTATAACTCTAAAATATAAAGATGGTGGAAATACGTTTCATGCGTGGCCATACATAATTGAGTTGGCGCTTGTACACGATGCATGTAACTGGTCCGGGTTGAGGCACTTGTGCAGTTTAATTACATTATGTAAGTTACCAAGTAAATAAGTGAGAAATGTTGCTGTGCTCGGGTTAGCTGCAGTCCGTACCTGTATTTGACACATTTATTGGCAGCATGTATAGGCACCTCAACGGACGTCCTAATTATTTGTCAACTACCGAACCAGACTTTTCTCGGTAAAATTGTCATGCATTATGTGTCTATTTTTGGTTGACGCAGAGTTGAAATAATTTTATTTTCAGATTGGCATATATATTGAGCTACAAATGGTAACGACGGTGTTATTATAATTATATGGTATTTAGAAATAGCAGCGATTCTTTATTGTTGTTGCAACTTAATTTAAAAACATAAAAAATCATATATGTATATTATAAACATTTTATACTCATTGCGTGCATATTAGGAAAAACGGACTCTCACAGTGAATGGATATGCTTATTTGGATAAGTGTGAATAGAACAAATGAGGAATCATCGTCACGCTGCGCTGGACATTCATTGTGCTTAATGACTTCTATTTATGCTAAACATTTTTTCATAAAGGAAGTGAATCAGTTACGTCAATGAACATTTTTATCATTCGTTGAGTTGCAACGGTTATGCACGTATAACTCAGCAACATCGTTTTAGTGAAGAGGTGATTTTATTATATCTCTTCCGGTTACAGGTGTTAAATAAATAGTACACAAATATTTTCTTATTGTTTTATATTTTATTTTATAAAACAGACTTATATTCAAAAAATCACATAAACTATCAAACAGACCTATTAAATATTTATGTGAGTCTATATTACATTTAGTAAGGTAGGTACTTAGGCTACGGGCGGGATTATGACCCGGTACACTTGGGAATTACAGGAAAACATATTCACAGTTATTGACGGCATATATAATTGGGAAATAATAAAAATAGATGTCTTTACTATTTGGTTTCTACTACAAATATGTTCTCCGTGTAAATCACACATCAGAATTATTATATCATCTACTTAGAGCACAAAAGCGTGAGATCATGGCTCTATTAATAGTGGCCATCGCCCGTGGGGTCGTTGAGCCATGGGTAGTTGACTGGGCATCTCAAGCACGTCTGGAGGTTGATGGTCTCGCCGGGCACTTCTTTTGAAATAAGTTTGCAAGAATGAGGTACCCAACAGGCGGGGTTACCTTCAACGGCGCACTTCTCCCTCCAAGGTTCGAAGTTCTTAGCTTCGGTGATAGTGCGAGGGTTTTGTACCCATTGAATTACTTGAGTCATGGTTACAAAATAAACGTCGTTGTGACTCTGAAGAATTTCATCGATCCAGTATAAGAAAGCTTCTAAGAATTCAGGGTTGTTCTTCAGCCAAGCGGCGTGGAAGTAGAGACCCAATGGAGCACGGTTTTGTTCGTAGTGTCGGTCAAAATTGTGATTGAGGAAGTTATAGAACTGATCACCGGTGAGGATGTTGGAGCACGAGTCAACCATAGCGCATCCAGGCAAGTATTCATCGTTGCTGGGGTCTTCACGCCGGTCAAGCTCGTTCATTACCATCTCCCAAACAGCGTGGCTTCTGGTAGGGCAACTCTGCAGATTTCCGTGGCAGCGATGAGGCATTCTGAAGTACATCGTGTATGGCCATAGAGGGGGGTTAGAAAGCGGCGCTGTAATAGTACTATCGTAGAGGAAAGCTTGCTCTTCCATCATGGTAAACTGGTTGTTGCCTCCTACGCGCAAGTATGGGGCACGTACACCAACTACGCTGTTGTCGGTAATGTTCGAGAATTTTTCGATAATTACCCTCATGCCGGCCATTTCCTTACCCCAGTCATCCACAGTGGCGTTGCTCCAAAAGCGCTCATCGTCGTTGTGCCTAGAAAAAGAAATCCGTTAGATGCGTCATGAAGAAGGCTACACCTACTGAGGGATAGTATACCTATAGCATTTAACTGATATTGTTGTTAGGTTAGCTTAATTACAGCGTAAAATATATAATAAAAAAAGACTTACGTGATTGAATGAACAGCGATTTCATGTCCCTTCCTGTGAGTTTCGTGAACGGCGGAATAATTTGTGTATTTATGGGAAACGAAGAATGTAGCCTTGATGTCGCAGCCGTTAGGGTTTTTTCGTTTCCCATTGAAGATTTCCTTGTATAATTCAATGTTGTTATTGTTGATGGCGTCATCAAAGGTAATGGTGATCATCTGAGGAACATCTTTGGCGGGCAAGTCTCCAGGAATGACGGTGCCGTCTTCGGAACAGAAACAATCAGGCAACACGCACTGAGACGAGTCGCAAGGCGGAGCTCTGTTGGGATCGTTGTCGATATCTACGACAACATAAAATATATCTTAATAAAGAACATACTCAAGCATTTTATACACAAATAATAAAATAGGCAAGGTAACTACATCTGTATTGGACGATTGTATAATACAGTTTGCGATTGAGGGACGTTAACTAGGCACGGAGCTTGTGCAGCTGCAGACGTACAACGGGCGGGGCGCGACTCGGAACCAGTATGGGTACTTTCGCTCGGTCAACCATTCGACACAGCTGACACACGATGGATTTCACTTTTGAATATATATATATATATATATATATATATATATATATATATTATTATTATACTATATATATATAGTACACTTTTTAAAAAGTTAAACGAGATTGTAGTAATTAATAAGATTGCTAAAGTTAACCTGTTTCAACATAAATTGCGATAGACTACGTAATAAATTTACGGTATACTATTTTGATAATCTATTCCGAATTCTGAGAATCACTTTTAAAATCCGCCATTCGTTTATATTGATTATGTACATATATTTACTTAAGAGACGTGCGTTACAAGTTTTATGTCGCACTTCCAGCCCAGGGTCTTCGTGGCTGGTGAATGGAATTTTGTATCCTTGTCATGTACATAATTACAATTCAAAGTAGTTTCAACTCTTATACTGAATCACAGAAATGTATTGTATGAATCGTGTTTGGAATGATTTAGCGCATACCGACTAGTACTGAGGACGCAAACCATACACAAACATCGAGCTTTCTAATCAAGTGTACTCGAATATTCAGTTATATGCATGAAATTTATATGAAGTCAAATGTTAGCACGGTCAATGAAATAAGTACCCCATTTGCGTGTTACGACATAACATTGAGATGTTTTTTAGGCCAAGTGATTGGCATTTCAGGCAGGTCGTTCGTCACGACTCACGAGCCAGTTCTTATTGGTGAATTTATCCGTTCAAGTTCAGTTGCCTATTTAATTTTAGATTAGATTCAATTTAAACGAGTACACAATGGTCAACAAATAGAATCGTCTTTATTAAAGGGATCAATATTAGAAAACTTACCACAAGAATTTTCATCGGAACCGTCGGCACAGTCCTTTTCGCCGTTACAGAAGAGGCCACGCTCGATGCAGTTGGAGTCCCCACATGCCAGGAATCCGTCTTGACACAAGGGTTCTTCGGTGTAAAGCAATGGCTTGATTTTGCGTTCCTTATTTTTTAGTTTACAATTCTTTACAGCGTCCTTCCAGTCACAAGTTTGTTTCTCGATATCGAAGAACAATCCAGCTGGACAACGGATGGCTTGAATACCCTGTTCGAGACGTAAATATAACCGTACATTATTGCGTGTATGTTAAACGTGCGTGAGAATGACACGCTGTATTACAACAGAGTCAATGCTTGGTTGGGTACCCTGATTACAACACTTTTGGCTCTATCCAAATGCTAACTTAACGGTATGATGAAACATTAAATAATTTTATAAAGTTAATGTCCTGATTAACTTGTATTAATACAACTGATAGCAATTATCTCAAGTATGAACAGACTTTAAGTTGCTATGGTACATCCTTTGCGATGTGCAATGAAATATATATAAATATCTATAGGTATTAGGAATCGTGAACGTCGTAGCACAGAATGGGTTACTTATTATTATAAAGTAATCGCATTAACGTAAGCGTTAAATACGCGGCTGTAATAACGTTCTCCTATACAAATAAAACTTTGCTTCGAGCAATATCAAGCAAAAAACGTTAACATACTAAAAATAGGACCGAAATGTCAAGGGCGAGGACTAAGTTCAAAACAGCAATTTATGGCCAGACTCAAATACAAGTTTACGATTTTAAATCCATATAGTATTTCCAAATCAGCAAGTCAGTGGTAATTACTTTTGTTAAAACCACTTCAGTAATATTAATCATAAAAAACATATCAAATTTCTCGTAGACAAATAAGAATTCGACCAATTACTTTATTAATGATTATTGATTAAATGAGTGCGCGTAATATAGGAAAATATATAAGCGGACCACATAGTTACAGTTATTAAAACTATGTATAAATTGTGACTGCTTGGTTGACGAGCGTTTGATTTGCCGGCCGGTACCGCGGCCTGTTCTTACAATACTTTGAATCGCGTACGAACACAACACTCATTCCTATGCAAAAAACGCAATGCTCTGTTATACATTGAGGACAAATTTTTGGCAAATAACTCACAATCTTTTTTATTAATTAGCTGTAAGTTTACAATAGACCTTAATGTTGGAGTTAGCCTACATATCTGGGGTGAGTTACAAATAATAACTTATGGAATTTTCTTGATTATGATTACAACCCGTATGTTTTTGTTTCATAAGGACATATTTACTAGAGAATGCGACTGTGAAGGTGGTGTACCTATATATAGGTACTCACCGAGGCGGTGCACTGGATGACGTCGCGACAGTTGTCGCCGTCGCCGGCCACCAGCCGGAACCATTCGCCGGCGTCCTTGTCCTTGCATAGCTCTTGCTCCAGGCTGTCGTCTTTCTTCGCTGCGTCGCGGTCGTCCGCCTGCCGCCGCCATCGGTGCCCATCAGCTACACCAGCAAAACGGTTCAATATTAAACAATATATTAAAATAATTACTATTCAAACAATCTACAAAACTAACATTATTATGCCTTCACTTTTGGCAGTGAGTCCGGAAGTAGGCGTGATTTAAGAACACTTCCTAGAACGCCACATTGGAACGTCTTTCCACGTAATCTGCGCATTTACATAATATGTGATTACTGATTATACATTCGTTATTTGCCGTTTTTTCGCATTAGAACCGAAATGTCACTTGGAAGCGTACAAGTGTTTAAATGTCAAAGTTGAAGTGAGCGCTCGTGACATTTGACTCGCTTTGAAATGTCAGCGCTTGGGCAAGCGACAAGGACGACTCTTTCTATGTCTTCTGTCTATACAAAATTGTACATTATGCATGGCATTTGATTTGTATGCCGATTAGGCTGACGAAATTATTATAATTCAGAAAGGTTACGGAATAGTAGATTTCCTTGAATCGTCGTTATGTTACAGGAAATTTAACGATATGCCTATTAAGAAACTAGGTAATTATTGTAAAACCGGAATAAAAATCTATATCTATATAATGAGTTGACATAACGTAAAAATAGAGAAATCCTACGGTTTGCATGTTTTTAAAATCTTCTAAGTGGAAAAGTTCTCACGAAATTCAACATTGCGGCGTGATGTTGTATTTATTGTTATGACTATGACTACTATGATAGATAAGTGATGTTGTATTTACTAAATGTTAGGTAATATTTAGTGAGCTGATAATAAAATTCTAATGTTTTATTAAATGTAAGCGCATATGCCAAACTAATGCGTAACACTAGGAAACCGTACTCTCACAATTAATATTATCTAATCATCTTGTGAGCACTATACGTTTGTATACTGATTCTCCGAGTTCAAACTCTATAGATTTCAAAAGTGTATGTACTCGCACTAAGATGATGTGAAAGATGATTGAAATTTAACATTTTTAATATGTTATATATATGTTAATTATATATGTTAATTATTCATGAATCATTAAACTAAAGCAACATTATTGAATGTTCTATAGTGACGTATATGACCATAATTATATTTTCATTCCTTTGTGTAACGGATTTGCACAACTTTACTTGGTGTGGCAGAAAATACTCGGCGGTCTGTTTTTGTACGCTTGCGTCAACTCTTTGCAAACTGATAGAAAAGAGTCACTTTATAAGAGTTTATCGTTTCTATAAATTCATATATTTACTGATTGTATATATAATAAAAATAAGTACTAAATATAAAACAACTATTAAGTATCCCAATCTTATACTCATTTCGAGGCACAGAAAGGTTGATACCGATTGAATTATGTATGATTTATACTAAATAACAACGACCAGACAGGTATATAGGTATACAGTATATTATACACGTAGAGAATATTAATTCTCATTGAACATTATATTTGTAGCTAAAGTCATAAAAACTAACTTGTTCTCTTTGACCCGGATCTATCATACGCTTTGTTACTATGTGAATAATTATATGAATAAGATGCGTAGACACATTATCACACAAATTTAAATCTACTAACATTAGCTATAAATATTTATTCGTATAATGATAATGAGGAAATAGGACGATTTAATAATTACTTTTTAATGTGACCTTTAACGTACTGCGCGTTGAAGTCTTTTATATGAAAGTTGATGTTTAAAAACTATTTCGCAATAATGTTGTAAACTCGTTATTGTGAATATAAATGTTTGCATATCATTTGACGAAATAGTTATTTATTACAAAGTTTATGGTATTCAAGATTTTATAAACTTTTAATTAATTCCAGATTTGATTATTTGACGTTAGGTACACATTGTTTAATGGATAAAAAAATATTTGATTCTACACACCGTCACGCTTGTATTTCCTAAGCGGCAGAGGTGTACTTGGTACACCCACTTTTCGCCGACAATGTTAGGTCCCATGTAATAGGGGGCGAGCCTATTGCCACATACCGGGCACAATTCCAGATCCCGGACTCATACTGGGAATTTTTCGTTCGAAAAATTACATTTGTCCGACCTAGGATTTAAACCCAGGACCTCGTGATTACAAAGCGATGCACTTTGCTTTAGACCAACGAGGCAGTCTTATTTTGATTTGATTCTTATCCGCATAATCCGAAATATAGGAGTTTTTAATGATTACTCTGATAAATTACACTCTGAATAATTATATAATTTATACATTAAAATTATAAATTGAAAGTAACAAATCTTAAATGAAAATATTTTTTACTTCCGTAAGTAACACGGTCCAAAAACTACTTTTTTCGACATATCTACGTATGCCGTCCCCTATCTATCTATTGTTTATAGTAGCATGAATAATGACATACGAATGTGGGAACAACTAGGTATGCGAGTGGGCCCGGGCGTCGACCGAGCACAGTGTTCGAATACCAACGGCCGACCTTATGAATATTTAGCAGCTCTACTCAACTTTCCTTCTGCAGTGGCATTCCCTTAAAGCAAAGTTAATTTCTGATAACGGGAGACTGGCGTTTGCGCGTACGGAAGTGACTAGCCTTCACCTTGTCCACGTTTCTCATGTGTGATCACTACTTCAGCCTTTAGGTGTTCCATCGGCACATACTACGCTTCAGATTTCGTTATTTAACACAAGCATTTCATAAATAGCTTTTCGTTAGGTTGCTTGAACACGATGCGAGTAGATAACTGGTGCCGGTACAATTGCGTAGGATATTTTCATCGTTTAAATAGTTGGGCGAAATATAAACATTTTGAAACAATATTTAATTACAAGTGAATACTATACAAGGGGTATCGTAAATAGCGCAAGATTAGATAATGGTAAAATTATTGAACGGAGAATGCGCGTGAAGTCCGATGGAATGTTGTGCGAGGCACAAGGGGGTTTCAGGTCTGGAAGAGGATGTTCGGATCAAGTCTTCGCACTCCGCAACATCGTAGAGAAGCATCTGGCAGTGGGGCGGAAGGTTTTCTGCGGTTTTGTAGATCTGGAGAAGGCATTCGACAGAGTTGTGCGAAAGAGACTTTGGGACATTTTGCCAGAGTATGGTATAGATGGCACTCTGTTGCGAGCCGTCCAGTCCACTTATGTGGACTGCAAGGCATGCGTACGGGTGGGTGGTAACAGGTCACCCTGGTTTGACGTTAAAATCGGCGTCAAGCAGGGTTGCGTATTGTCCGCTAGACTGTTTATAATATATCTGGACAAAAGTCTTCAAAGACTGAAAGCGATGAATGAAGGTGTACAAATGGGTGACTGAGTCGTAAACCATCTACTTTATGCAGATGACGCGGTTTTAATAGCGCCAACAGCCACTGATCTGCAAACACTAGTCACAGTTATGAAAGACGACTGCATGATCAATGGCTTACACTTGAATGTGAAGAAAACCAAGATTATGGTTTTTGAAAGGGAAGAAACCAGAACGAATGTAAGGATTGTGGTTGGTAACGATGTGCTGGAGCAAGTGAATGAGTTTGTATATCTTGGATGCGCCTTCAGTAAGGATGGGAAATACACCGCTGACATAGAGAGAAGAGTGAGTGCAGGGAACAGAGTGAATGGTGCGATGGGAAAGCTACTCGGGAGCCGGCACTTAAGCCATAAGGCGCAGCTGGCCATTCATAACGGAGTTCTTGTCCCAACGCTGTTATATGGTAGCGAGAGCTGGGTATGTAAGAAGGAGAATGAAAGTAGGATAAATGCGGTAGAAATGCGAGCTCTGCGGAAGATGTGCGGAGTGAAGCTGACCGACCGCATTAGCAACAGCATAGTAAGACAGCGAGTAGGTATGAAAGATAGTATCGGTGTAAAGATGAGAAAGGGCATGCTCGGTTGGTTCGGGCATGTAGAAAGAATGCCAGAGGAAAGAATGACAAAACAGATATACAATGTGAAAGTGGAAGGATACAGGTACCGGGGAAGACCTAGACTATCTTACCACGACCAAATAAACCGAGTCTTATCTGATGGAAAAGTCAAGAGTCTCCGTAACCGGCGAGCGTGTATGAGACGAACTATGAGAGTCGAGGAAGCCAGAGAAGTATGTAAGGAAAGAACCTGTTGGAACTCTGTACTCTCTGCCTACCCCGCAAGGGATCTGGCGTGAGGTTATAGATAGATAGATAGAGATTAGATAATTGCTTCACAAATTCAATACGAAAATCAATTTTTCAAATTTTTTTTTTACCCCTTTTTTAAGCACTTTTATACCCCAATTAACAACGAAACTTGTACGTGTATTTGTGCGTATTGAGAAATACAATAAATTTAGTATATTATAGCGCACTAAAAGACTAACAGCATTTTTTCCAAACTTAAAAAAAATGTAAGATACATTAAATATTATTGGATTACCGATTTAGAACAAACTACTTTCAGGTCTTGCGTTTATTATGTTACAGCTTGTATAGGTAGTCTTTTGATAAAACAAATCAAATTTAGTTAAAATATCCCCGGTACATATTTGTACTTGGATCGTCCTGCGTTAAATTAAAAAAAATCTTGAATGGAATGGTTCTAATACTGATCTAGTCATTGTTAAAGTAGACACTTTCTATTTCTATTTTCTTTCGGGCAATAATATATTTTTTACCAATTCAGTTGATGAAAGTTGATGCATTTTTCCCGTAATTTATAATTCGCTTGTTGTGTAAGTGATTTATTGCATTGGAAAAGAAGAATAAATGGAAAGGTAACCTTTTATGTCTTATTAAAAACGAAAGTAATATACTGTCACATGATCAAACACAGGAAGATAAAAAATTGGGTGCACTAAATTCTCTATTTATTAAATAAATATGTATAATTTGCTGCCTAATTTATAAATACACAAAAGAAATATGTTTTCTGAAATTAGAGTGTTCGTATGTAAATACGTAGGTATCAATCACATATATTACTATCCATTTCACATAATATTCGGAAAATGACGCTCTTTAATGAATAATTTAAATATAAAAATATCACTTCTAAACAAAATTATGCGGTCACGTAATAGGTATAAAAGGCTGTTGGTAAGTTTGATCATCATTCCTAGAAATTTGTTAGTTCATAGTAATAATTTTAATTTAAAACAATCTTTTTAAAAACTTGTTTTATAGCAAAAACACAACAAAGATATCTTGTTTATTAAGGAGATCCTATAGCTTCCTTCTGGCTCCATCATCAGACCCTAAACACCATCCGGGTCTAAAGAACTCATCAAGAAAAAATTAACGAGCCCAAACACGGCAAGGGTTATATTGAGTAGTTAGGTGGTTCCATTGGCCACCTTTGGGCTTCATCATCAGACCCTGAACACAATCTGGTTGTATAGTACTTGTCTAGCAAGCCTAATATCGAGGGAGTTACGATGTATATTTTACTTGTTCCTACGGCCACCTATCTCCATCATCAGACCAGCTCCATGGTACCTACTATATAATTGTATTATCACTGAACTTACGTATGCCAAATTTTAACTCAAACGGATACTCGCAAGTGCTTGAAAAATGGATCACACGATTTAAACCGGAAAAACAGATAGGCAGACATACGAACATAAAATACAAACATAAAACAAGTTAAATAAAAGATTGTAAAAATAGCAGGTAGATATGCGAATGTAAATTGTTGATCCGTCTTCTACTAGTTGCCCTCGCTCTTAATCTTGTTCATAATCTGTTATAAGTTCGTGGCAATATTTTAAATAATTAACTTTACAAAAGCTCCCTGAAACTAAGTATACTGAACAAGATAGTAATATTTAAAAAACCTATTGTTTGTAATTATGAACAGTTTCCCCAAAATATTCCTTTTCGATCAAGGAAACTTAAATGTCACTAAATTAGTATGCGGTCCTTCTAATGTCAAACAATAGCAGTCTTACTTTTATGTATTTATTTGATTTTGTTTGATACTTGCAATAACTATTATCCAACTAAAATACACATTAGCTGTGATGGCATAGTTTATAGAACGTGCTATAATCACAAAGTCCAGGGTTCAACTCCTAAGACTCACCTGCAGGTTTGTCGAAACATACGTGGTATTGTCACTTATTGTAAACGAACACTATGCTTAGAAACATTTTTAGGTTTTCTCAGTCATGGATGTTATGTCTAAGAAAACCTAAAGTTTTCGTAATGAAGTGCCCGAAGAAAGACGCCAAGTTTGCCCACTTTGTGAGGGGTGTATTATGTATCTGTCTGCCCCTTTAGCGAAATATGGGCGTAAGAGCTGTTTATTTTTTGAATAAGCAGTTTAATTTTTCCATCATAAATATATTGCGTCTTTGACAAAGTCTATACACATATGGCACCTAAACATCCATGTATAAAAATAAAAATATTACGGCCTAATACCCTGAATACCTCTATGTATCTATATCGTCATGCCAGATCCCTTCCGGGGTAGGCAGAGAGTACAGAGTTTTGAATACCGAAGATGAAAACAATTATTTTAGACCATCCACAAAATATACTGAATCGGAATTTGGGATATGACTAAAACTCTGCAATAAGTCAACATAATAATCGATATCTAATATTAATTATCCAAGGATTATTGGATTAACCGTGGTCAAAATCGATTAATTATTAATAACCTAAAAATAAGCAATAATGAGGTTAGGATTATATTTCTATATGAAATAGAAGAAAGCAGTCTAAATTTATTGAGACTCGATTGAGACTGTTAAAAAATATGTTATGACATAGGCAAATAAATTAAGCAACTCCACATTTGCTTAAACAAATTTTACATAACTATCTGGGATGATTGTAAAGCAAAAGTGAAAAGTTTGTTTGATAACATTATGTTACAATAGTCAAAGGTCAAGCATGTAACAAATTGAAAAATGCAATAATGTGGTCTTTTCAACATATTATATGTAATGTTGTACATTTTCACACTGATCTGGAACCGCAAGGCGTACTCAGGCGTATTAGATACAAGCAGAACATTCGATATCGCCTAGTTAATCAGAACACATTCATTATTATGTATATGTACAGTTTCAACACTGATTGGCGTTGTGCGAAGCCTGTCTATGTATCTGTCATGTGGCGGTATTTCGTAACTATGCTGACCTAGAGACCTAAAGATCTGGAAACCCACCATAAGTAGGTAATTGATAATACATACTAAGATTTAATATGTTGCAAACCGTTATATATTAATGTTTTTTTATTAAAGGGTTGTTAAAAGATATCAATACTTAGTTAAACTAGTAAAAGATTGACCATTAGTATATTAAGGACGACACTTTTTAGTTAATATAAAATAAACTATTGCTTTACTGTATTGCTATTAGTACTATTATGGATTATATTTAAGACTGTGTGGCGAAAGATAAAAATCAGAATTAATTAATAAATAAATAATAACAATTAATAAAAAAAACAGCGTAAAGAATTAATAACGCCTGACCGAAATTCATAGTCTTATTGTTGAAAATCATTCTTTATTGAGTTATGTGTAGTGGCAAGTGGGTCAATAGTTAACACAAACGCGGTGAGGCAATTAAAATTCTGAAATAATATGAAGATATACAAGTAAATAACTTTGGTAAAAATAATATGCGTCGGTTATTTATGACTAATTATATATTCTGTAATTATTTACCGTAAAAAATAATTTCAATTGCAATTACGTAAATGTTTAATTTATCTTTAGGTTAACGTGAACTTACGAACGTTTCAAGGTCAAATTAGATCATTTATAATATTGAATACCGTAGCAAGGCTATGATTGTTCCCTGTCCTTGAATGATAACTACTTCCAGTAAACGCGAATGACAACGAGCACACCTGCACGATCCTTAAATGGATTGATAGAGACATGTAGCATACATTCATATGTATTGAGGGAGTCTCTGAGAAGAATGGGTCTTGAAAAAATTTGAATACCTGAGAGCGTCTTATTATAGTAAAGAGGATATAACATTATATAACAGTCTGAAATGCGATAACGACTTTGGGAAACTGATATGCTTGCCCTTAATCTTGGGGGGAAGCAAAATCTCTCCACCCCTTTCATTTAAAAATATCAAGTACCTTTTCAAGAAATATCCTCATCAGGGCAAAAATTTGAAGGAGTTATATAAATTGAAATATATGCTGAAGTCTACTGTTTACTACAACAACCTTGTAAGATTTTCTGATCCTGTCATAAAGTATACAAGCGTACCGTTTTATACAAGCATAACATTTAGTTACAGTATCTTTAACGTTCCAAATGGTTGACAAAGGTTGCATTAGATATAAGCACCGTTTGTTAATGTCAACTTATTAATGATAGATACCTTCTTGGAATTCTGCACATTAAGTTGAACAATTATGCCTCAGCGATATTATTACGCAGTCGCTGACTAAATCGTTGTTCATGATAATAATGTGGCAATATTATTATGTATCGTTTCAGACATTCCGTGAATATATCTTTCGTGGACTGAACTGAACATTATTGATCGCTGATGTTTCTAATTGCTAATTTCAAGGTAGATACATTCTATGCCCGACGTTAACCGAAACATATAAACACTCCTTTCGCTCTGGATAGTCCTCAATTAATGCTCTGTGTCTCATATACTGTACACATATTTGATGTCAAATTTATTGGAATAAATAAAACGATACAATAGGCCAAGTAAAGATATGACACAATGCTCAGGCTCACACAAAATTCTTATCTTAATAGTATTCAGCTTTGAATTGAAATGATGTGGAATGAGAAAACAGTATAAATCTGACCAATTTAACATATTTGATTTGAGAAATCTGTAGGGCATTAGCGTTGCCCGTCGTAGCAGCCTCGCTGCCCTCGACACTATGTAGACTGTGACGTCACCAGCGCGCGCGTAGCGCAACACGGAACGAATGTGAAAGTTCTCCGCAACCGCAGTGCGCAGTCGCAGCAGGTGCTAACCAATACTTTAACGTCCTTATTACGTGCTTCTAAATACAAGAACTGAGCCATAAACTTTAACCACTTTTTATGATATTAAATTTGAATCGTACACCCAGGTCAATATTACGACCTATTTCGCAAAATTATAACAAAATTGAGCGTGCCAAATGTTCAACAACTGTTACTGAAAGTGTATTCAACTGATTGCATATTTTCGCAACTTCTGAATATTAGCTACTTTAAAATAAACGAAATCTGTAATTTGATAGTATTCATTTACAGCACTGGTACACTTGCATATGCAAGGCCTGGTACAAGTAAGAGACATGTCATGAGTGACTATCCTTGAAAGGTTCGTGTCGTTGCGCGTTGATGTCCTTTGGTTGTTCGCTGCAAGGCGATCGCGCTCGACTGCATTCAGTCGTAAAGTCTGCGGAGACACAGTCTATCTCGCGACGTTTGAGCACAGGCAACTTCACTTATCACTGTGCGACACTCGGTATTGACGCAATCACTGAATTATTTGTAGATGTGCGGAAGTGACGTCGTGTCACCCGTGACGTCGCGAGATCGAAGGTGTCTGGATGCGTAAGATAAAGGTTAGAACTCACCGCAGGCGAACAAGAGACACGCGGCCAAAGTAGCGACACGGGCGAAGCGCGCCATGACGGGATCACAACAGGTCGTTGCGCGGCCGTCGTGCGGTTAAATAGTGGCCTCAATCTGCGCCCCGCCCGCCCCGCTCGCCCACAGCGCTCACACCTCTGCCGGCACCCTTCGCACCCATCAGCCGTGAATCACCTGCATCTTCAGGACTTGCAGCGCATCTGCACATACTGCCCACCACTAAATGTTACATTATCATATTTTATATCTAGAGGTTCCTAGTTGCGCCACCAAAACATACATAAACCACATGTTACGTAAGATGGTGTTATACAATTTTATGAAGAATACGGGCGTCAAAATTACACTTCGATTCATACAATGGTGTATTTTTTTTTAAATCAATGTTACGATTTATTAGTTCACCATCATTTTTAAATGGTGTGTTTAACCGATCATCTGAAACGACCAATCAATATCATTGTTTAAGTACAACAAAAATGAAGTAATATATATTATATGTGGGTTAATTAGAATACAAACTATTTATTTATTTATTATCTAAAATCGCAAATCAAAATTATAATAATTATTGTATCGTAGTTATCTGAATCACATATATAAAATAAAACAGGTATTTTAGGACTGTCCCCGTAGATTAGTCTCGTCGCATTCGGTTTCTTTAAAACTACGGTAAGAATTTTAAAATATTTGGCTCAGTTATAAATATTTGATCAAAACAATATTTTAACATCAATAAATGCTGAATGCTGAAATATATATCATACAAATGATGGATTATATAATAAACGAAAGTAAGAAAAACAGGTTATTGTAGCAAATTCGCATAGTCGGCAAAATACGGGTGTTTAATAAAATTAAGTTTTTAAGAATAGTCCAGTCCGTATTGTTTGTATCAATCTTATTAGAAAAAATAACGCGAGGGGAAATTCATTCGGTATTTTTTTTTCTCTTTATTTACTACCCATTGACGGTGTACCACTATATCGTATTTTTCCAATATCAAGTCATATAAGAATTACTATCTAATCTATCTGTAAATATTTATAAGTAACAATTGTAGACGTAGAATTTCAAATCAATCGGGCAGCTTTTCTTGCACCAAAAGGCTTATTCTAGTGTTGTCACTAATGAGCAAAATGACTTGGGTAGTCCCAAGTTATGAACTTAGTTTTGAATAGAGTACGAGAACTTCAACACAGTGGCAGACGTGTTCTGGAATAGGGGGTGTGCCTGAGACCTGGAGTCTGGTAATGGTACTAGGAATGTTTAGATAGAAATCTACACTTTGATCGGCTTAGTATTCGAACCCAGGCTCCCGTCATCTATTACTATATTTGATAATCTTCATTTATACAGACTGTTGTTTTTTATACACGCGGAATTTATTACGGAACATAGACGGAGTAGTGACTTAATCATTCTAAAATTAACCGAATCCACTTTTTCATTACGTGGTATGTACGTGGTAGGTATGTAGAGAGTATTGTATGCTTTCCTCGGCCCGACTGCAGGGGTTAGGCTCCACACACGTGAGGCATCAGGACAATCATTTTTTATACATTTATAAAATAAAAACATATTTTATTTTTTTATGAATTTATGTTTGGTATCACCAGTAGAACTACTTCTCCAAATTCCGCAAGGATTAAAAATAACAGTCTGTAAAGATGATAATATTATGTCAAAAGTAATAAAATAATAAACGAGTCAGAAAACAATTTCAGAAAATGTTATAATATATTTATCCATCGATTTCTATCTATAAGGAATTCCGGCTGTTATACTTAAGGGGTTACAGCGATTGACCACTTATCGACCGGGAGAGTGTCAGTGATGTAATCAATCTACAAAAAGAATAATACGGGACGGATATATTGAGCGCGCGCTCGAAAATAAACGACGTATGCGCAGCAACAAATTCAACATCACGCCAGATCCCTTACGGGGATACAAAAATACATTATGAAATAAAAAAACTGCTTTACAAGGACTTTGCTACTATTATTTGCTATGTTTTTAAGTTAAATCTATAGATTAGTTCTTAAGCATTTTGTGTTGGAATCAGAAAATGTAAAGCAATATTTATGAGATGAATTTAATTTATTTTCTATCGAGAAAATTTCGTTTAATCTTGTATACCTTTTACCAGATTCTAAAATATAGAGTCAAAATCATATTTCCAAATATTTAGTCTCTAATCCATATACTTCTTGCAATGCGTGGAGTACAAAACATGTTTTTATCGCGGTAGCCCCTTAATAAATGCTTAATATTATTCAATCAGAATCTTGAAAAATCTTAATTTCTGCATCAAGTAGTCGCGAGTTCAATCCCGCACGGGGCAAATCTTTGTGCGACCCACATATGTTCGTTAAGTCTGAATGTTTGTGTATATAAATATCATGTAAACGCCCCCACGAAAGAAGAATAGCAGGAATAACAAACACAGGAATAAAAACGGATTAAAAGAAGAAATAACTCCAAATTCAAATTATTGTGCATCATAGGTTACATAGGTTGGTATAAGTGTTACATTAGTTATCTATGATCAGCCTATACGGCGTACAATATTGCATATATTTCTAAATGATCTAAAAAGATACCAAAATATATATATATATATATATACTTCGTTACCTAAATGCCGTGAATTTTCCTTTTAGGGTACATAAATATTTAAAGTTATATTGTTTATTTAATAAATATTTAGTTAATGAAAATAAACTTGTGCAGGTTACCTGAAATTAGTTATTTAGCACAGAATAAATAGTACTACGTTAATAGGTAGATCGCGGACCTGATTGAGGTTGTGGGATACCGCTGAATGTGGACAGAATCGGTATAGGTTACTCTAACGCGTTCCTTGTCGAATGACTCAGATATGATACACACTTATAGATATTATATATTACGTATGTATACGTACAGTTTACGCATCGTAAACATTCAACTTCTACTACGAAAGATATACAGATATTATTGTTTCTTTTATAGGTAAAGAATAAATTTTCAAATGACCGCAAATGAAAAGTATGCTTAATTTTAAACTTTTTTAGTTGACCAAAAGTAGTATGTATGTAATTATGATATTTTTTCTGAGACTCAATCAGTCTGACTCAATCATCTTCTCAGAATCAATCTTTGAATATTTTTTGTTTTAAAAACAAAACAATTCCTTCTAAAAAACTTCTATAATGCTCCTAGTATTTTTCCTCAATAAATGTTTATTTTTTTAACTAAATTATAATAAAAATATCTTTATTTGCATAAATGTAGTACAGAAAGTTGGTGGAAATAATTTGTTGAAGCATAATTACATTCGCCATAATTACTAGGCACGTTGCAAACATACTTACTAAAGACTAGCCATCATTTAAAAAAGGAAAACTTGTACATACATATTATAAGATTGAATGTTTGATTTTGCTATAAAAAGTGGGTAAAATCGCACAACTGGGGTAAATAGGGTTGGTCTAAAAGAATTTAAAGTTGTAAGGAAACGCGGTGTTCTCTTCTCTTCGTTCTTAGATTACCAAGGTTAAGCAGCGCTCGACTCCGGCCGGCCTGAGATGGGTGACCGTTTTTGGCTTTTCCATATTCGAGCATCTCCGTGTTTCGGAAGGCATGTGAAGCCGTTGGTCCCGGCTACCATTTAATGTGGTAGTCGTTAAGTTGAAAGACCGAAAGGCGGCTTGATAAGTAGTTTGTGTCCCACCAAAGTCTAATAAGGAGATTATATAAGTATAATTAGATGTCAGTTCATCGATTCTATTCTTCTTTTTTCTTTAATATGTTTCCTTTTTCATTTCGTTAAAAAGTTCCTCCTTATTTTAGAAACTGCCTCATTGGTCTATAGGCAAAGCGCGTCACTTTCTGATCACGAGGTTCTGGGTTCAAAACCTAGGTCGGACAAATGTAGTTTTTTTAAGAAAAAATCCCTATATGAGTCCGGCGTCTAAAATTGTGCCCGGTATATGCCAAAAGGCTAGGCCGCCAATTACATGGGATCTAACATCATTGGCGAAAAGTAGGTGTACTCAGTACACCTTTGCCACCCCCAAATGGGGAATATAGGCGTGACGGTGTTTATATTTTTTATGTTATTTATTTTAGAAATCAGACATATCGATTTATACAAAACAACTTTAAAGACCTCACAATTATTACTAATGTTACTCAATATTTTGTCAAGAGATAAATTTTTTTCAAAGATGTTTTTCTCACTAATTTTATGCAAGCACTCAGATATGCAAGCAAGTGGGTAAGTGTAATGGTCGGCAAGCTTTAAATATTTTTTTTGCAATATTTATTGTTACTATTAAATAAAAACATGGATTTAAAGATTAAATAAAACAAGGATTACATGCATGTTAATACACAAATTTTAATATTTGCTTGTACCTAGTTACGATACTCAAATTCATGATAGACATAATAATTTAAGAACGCGAAGTAAATATTCATTAGTCTGTCTTGGTAAATATATTGAAACCGATTAATTTGGTTTTGCTTGACAATTTTGCGAATTCCTAATTTGAAAAGTAATATTATATGCCTATAATCCATGATACCTATGCTCCGTTCGGTTTGGCATTTTACTAAATGTAAACAAATTAAAAAATATGGTTCTTTCAATGAAACTTCGTCGGAAACTAGAAAAAACTGTAGGTAAAAAAATATGTTTCTACAACATACTCATCAATTGCCCTTGAAAAATTTCCAAAATCGTTTAATAGGTTTTAAATCTAGGTTAACACGTCTCTGCATAAATATATTTTGAAGAAATTACCTAATTCTGCTGTTATTTACAATCATCGTATTTGGAAACAAAATTGATAATGGATTTTTAACCGACTTCAAAAAAGAGGAGGTTCTATTTTCGCCATAGTATTGTTACCATTAGTCGCCATAAGTATGTTCCCCATATTTGTCAATTATCTACCGATTTTGACGATTCTTTTTACTTTGTATTCAGTATGGTTTTAAAGTGGTCCCATTTTAATTTCAATGGTATCAGACTTAGGATTTTGGGACACCAGGGTACTCCTTAACGACAAACACCATGAATTTGTAGATTGATTTATTATGTGTATTATGTCAATCCTGTATTACCTTAACAGCAGAATAATGTGAAATAGATATATAAATATTTATGATTAGTTCATTCATCACTTAAAATTGTAAAATAAATAATATTAAAAAAAGGGAAACCGACTTCATAAAGCGCAAAAAATACCTAAGTTAAGTAATTGTAAAATTAATATTTGAAGTCGATTCCAAGTAACCAACTGCACCGATGGACTGTCACCGACCTCAAATATTGAGTATTTCCTGTATAGTTAGGTTTCCCTTTTTTAAATAATTATTTTTGAAAAAAGAATAATCATGAAGTTATGACGGCATTATGGTTCATATTACAGTCATATACTTTTGAGTTATTTTAACGCTATTTCTGCTACAAAACTCAATTAGCAGTATTCCAGCTCTATATTCTAGTTAAGTTGATAAATCATGTACATGCTTAAGAAGGTTTAGAATTAATCTCTATTTGACAGGAATTTGTTCCCATTCATATCATAAAGGAAATAGTTAGAACTTTCATAATTACTTACTCATTTATATGCGATAAGATTTAAGCGTGTAAGAATAAGATTTAAGTGGATGCTAGAGATGTTGAGTGTACTGCATACAATCAACATTTCGCCGACGATTGTAGGTTGTATCAAACAGTAAATAATACAGGACTCCGGACTGTTACTTAGAATTTTCCGATATATTAATCTCGACAACACTTTGTCGACCTAGAATCAGTAGGTCAACCATGAAAGTTTAAATTCGAAACTTCGGAGCCGAACGAAATACGATGCGTATACCTACCATGAAGTTGTATCGGATTTATTTTTTTCGGTCGGGAAACATAGACTGTGTTCGTGAATGAATGATAAATCAGATGTATGTTTCCGTTTACGAGAAAAGTTAGTAATAAATGAAGTAGTATAAGACACATGGTAACTTATGATCATTCCAAGGTAGCGGTGTAAATTTTTTAAATTCAATCTGTCATAATGACATGAAGGCGCAAACTATGCATATAATGATTCAAAATATCGCTTTCATTCATAAAGCTAAAATAGCACATTCAATAATATCAAACTGAGGATAGAACATTGTACGAGTTCGAATGTACGTAAAATGTCATTTCCTCTGCGTTTTTACAATTATTATATTTTGTTATTAGAGGCACATAACGACAGCAAAGACTATTTGTTTGTTTAAGAAAAGCAACTCGACTCAAGAAGCTTTATTATGCGTAATAATCGCCTTACAATCCAGTCGAATGCCCTTCTGCTTTCAATCATTGCCTGGTTTTTTACGAAAATTGTGCTTTATGTTGTTTCGGATATCTGTACCCTATATCATTAAACAAGCAGTATTCGGGACCGATTTCAGAATGAATGTACTTCGTGGTAGGAATCGGCCGAAATTTCGATTCGAAACTTCGGAATTACGTTTCATGGTAGACCTACTGTTCCATTGATACTCTTTCAGGATACTGCTCGCATCAAACAGTTATGGATGGGAGTTTTTGTTCCACTGACGACTGGAAAAGAAGTTTTCTATACAGGTATATGAGAACGATACATAATCTCCTTAAATTCTTAAAGACGAAGGCCTCCCTTCCCTCCTTTCACCAGTCCCGGCCCAGTGCAGGCGGATGCCAGTCCTTATCATAGGAATCCAGCTCGTCTCGCCACCTCTTTCTGGGAATGCCTCGCTGTCGTCTCCCGCCTGGTGGGACCCACTGTGTGGTTGCTTTAGCCCAACACGCATTCGACATGAGGCAGATATTACCAGCCCAGCTCCATTTCAGTCTTGCAGCTTAGTTGCTTACGTCAATGATTTTTGTTTTTTGCGCAGAACCGAAATAGGTATATAATAATAAAAAATCGATGAATTTTATTAATTTTAATCGTAGTCAATAATAAATATAGCCATTCTATTACAGTGTTAAATAGACACGGCACAATTATGTTTCTGTACGACATAGATGTTTTCATTATTAGAAACAGTTCATTGTAATCCATTAAACCGATATCTATTAAGTACTTTAAAGTAATTTCTCACGGTTAAGAAGAATGCGGATAAATAGTTTTTATGAAAGTCTGTATACCAGCCGAGTGAGTTTACTTCGTTAAACATAACTAGCTAACGATATAAAATCATTATATTACAATTTATAATTCTTTCTAAAATAATGGCTAATAAGTAATTAGTTAAATGAAACATTTTTTTTGTATTAAAATTTTATTGACTTGTTCTTACCTTTTTATAAGCTTTTATTCAACTTGCACTGTTCGTATGTCTGTCTTTCCGGTTCAAATATTGTGATTCATTTTTCAAGCACTTGCGGGTATCCGATTGAGCTAAAATTTGACATACGTATGTAAAGTTGATTACAATGCAATAGTATGGTACCGTGGAGGTGGTCTGATGATGGAGTTGGAAAGTGGCCATAGGAACACGTGAACTATACAACGTAACCCCCTTGTGTTTAGACCTATTAAATTAGTATTGACGAGTACTTTACAACCAGATAGTATTCAGGGTCTGATGGTGAAGCCGCAAGGTAGCCAATAGAACCACCGACCTACTCAATATAACCTCACCTAGTTTGGGCTCTTATTTTCGTGTGTTTTTGCTATAAAAGCTTGTTTTTAAAAGGCTTTTCAACTTCAAATTTTACAAGTTTTTTTTTATCCTGCACTGTTCGTATGTCTGGTGATGATGGAGATGAAAGGTTGCCTAGGAACATGTCAACTACACAACATAACCCCACATGTTTAGGCTTGTAGGATAGGTGTTGTACAAGTACTATACGATCTTATGGTGTTCAGGGTCTGATGATGAAGCTGAAGGGTGGCCAATCGAACCACCCAACTATTTAACATAACTCCACGGTATTTGAAATTGTTGGATTTGTCTTGACGAGTACTGCAGACATGGATAGTGTCCAGAGTCTGATGATAAAGACGAAAGATGGCCAACGGAACTACCCAAGTACTCAACGTCGTCGTGTTTGGACTTTTTGGATTTGTCTTGAGCATTTTAGACCCAGATGGTGTCCAGGATCTGATGAAGGATTTAGAAGAAAGCCATATCAACTCCTCAACTAAGCAATACTTCACTTTTGTATTTTTGCTGTAAAAGCGTGTTTTTATAAAGATTTTTTAAAATTAAAATTATTGCTTTGAACGAACCATTATCCAGGAATGATGATCAAACAAACCGAAAACCTTTATATAACTGCCTATGACGTGAACGCATCATGTTGTTAAGAACAACAAAGTGTATAGCTGTGCAATTTATTTTGTATCATTGCGGCCGTTTCCTACGTAATGATACCAAGTTATCAACTAAACATAAATAATTTTTTAAAAAAGAGAACATACTTAATCATCATCATCATCATCATTTCAGCCTATACTTGTCCACTGCTGAACATAGGCCTCCCCAATCGCTTTCCAGCGTAACCGGTCCGATGCCACCTGCATCCAACGATTTCCTGCGATTTTCACTTACTCACATACTTAATATCATGTCCAAAATCGTTGTAGGCCTTATAGTCGGGTTTTTATGTCTTGGTGGAAACGTTCTCCTTGTTCTTCGCTTAAATCTCCTAAACTGTGTTTAAATTGATCTAGATGACTATTGAGAGTGTAATTTTATACTCATCTGACAGCCCAAATTTTTAAAACGCACCAGTATTTATTCTACTAATTCTACATAGTTATCAGCCTTATGATTTCCGAGGAAATTTTCTGCAACTGCTACAAAAGATTTCCACGCAAACCTTTCCAGATCATTTATAGAAGTCTCAAAATTAGTGGTGTCTTTCATTAACTGACGTATTTGAGATCCATCAAAGATACCTCCTTTTAGTTTTTCAGTACTTAAACCAGGAAACTTCTGTGCAATAAACTGAAAACATTGACCATTTCTGTAGAGAGTCTTAACTAACTGTTTCATCAGCACTAATTTTATATGCAATGGCGGAAGAATGATTTTTTCTCTTGAAACTAAGAGTTCATTTCTAACATTTCTTTCTCCGACAACAAGAGCATCTCTCATAGGCCATTTTTTTGAGTCCAATGGTGTGATTTGGCTCGACTGTCCCAGAGACAAATAAAGCATGGGTATTTAGTATAACCACTCTGTTGACCCAATAAAAAATTAATCTTAAATATTTTACCCAATAAAAATTATGTTTAAAATATTTTATTTTCTGTAAAAGAATTGAAATTACCTCATCTTCTTCTTTCACAGATGTTGAGTGAACAATTGGAACGGGAGCCTATTTATTTCCATTATGTAGAAGAACTGCTTTGAGACTGCGTTTACTACTGTCAATAAAGACATACACAAAATAATTACAGCAATACACAAAATTTTTATCAGATGAAAAAAACTGTAATAAGCGTCGTTCTCTCGTGCGATATGTAGACACTCGAACATCTGAGGAAATACATTTTTTTCTTTTAATCTGGACGCTAGTAGCTCAGCACGTTCCTTAGAAAGATCTAAGTCTCTGATGAGGTCATTAAGCTCATTCTGCGAAAATGGCTTAGGATTTGATGTGTTTCCGCAGTATTCAAAGTCATCATCTACTTGAGAAGAAATAGGTGTTTCAGCTTTTTCCTCCTGAAATTGCTGCACTACCTGGTGAAAAGCTGGTATTGGAACATTTTCTGAATGCGGAGTAGGTCTTTGTGCAGAAGAAATATTAGGGTATTTCCATTTACGGCGATTGTATTTGTTGATGCCCACTATATTAGTCATAGAAAAATTAACAGTCGTAATAATGATTTTTTTGTTCTCGCCATATCATTGGCACTCCAAACTTCAAAGACTTACGTGTCCCCTTCTCCCATTGTGGCAAATGTTCAACGCGTAGTTCACATACACTATGAGGCGCCTACACTTTATCTTGGTGTCGAATTACAATACCGAAGTAAGCAAAATACAGACGATTCACAGTCTGTTATCGATTTACGCTGATCTTTTAGTATGTATTCACCACAAACATAACAAAATGTATCAGGACTGTTAACACAACATCTGGACGTACTAGCCATAATGATATAGTAACATAAACTTTATCGGTGTTATTGTAATAATGACTATTTACGAAAAAGACCGGGAACAAAATTAAATGAGGGTAGAAGGTAAACTGATGAGCTGATGAGTAAAAATAACGTATGACAATATATTGTACATTACATACCTACTTTATCGACCATAGGCACAAATACAGCAGAACCAAAAAAAAAATTTTGTTGTCCGGTGTTATTAATCTGTAACCTATATTATATTATTCTGCTTAGTTCTACAGTAAGATACCTACAGGATTGATATAATACCCATAATAACGGACTCTATACATTCGTGTTGTTTGTCGTTAAGAAGTTCCCTGATGTATCTACAAAGTCCAAGGTTCAATACCGATTTCAATAAAATAGGATCACATCGAAGCTATACTAAACCCAACACAAAAATAAACATAAAAATCAGTCCATAAATAAATACGTTATAACAAAAACATAGACGAATAGTAAACCTCCACCTTTTTTGAAGTCAGTCAATATTCTGATTAGTTTTATGGTAGGGTACCTATAGGAATAACATTATACTTATAATTTCTCAATCTACAGATTCGTATTATTTGTCGTTAAGGAGTTCCCTGGTGTATCTTCAAAGCCCAAGGCCCAATACCGATGAAATTAAAATGGGACCACCTTGGAGCTATATTTAATTCAATGCAAAAAGAATCATCCAAATCCATCCCCAATTGACGGAAATATCGGTGAAAAAAGCATACATACAGAAGAAAATAGAACCTCCTCCTTTTTGAAGTTGGGTAAAAATTACGAAATACCTTATACATCACTTAATTATAATCAAGATGATAGAATTTAATTAGATAGTATCGGTGTAAAGATGAGAAAGGGTAGCAGCGTTAGTTCGGGCATATAGAAATAATGTCAGAAGAAAGAATGACAAAACTAACTTACCAAAAAAATACCACAACTCGATGTCCATTTTGATAGTCTCGCTTGTTTCATACCCAAGCTCAAAAAGTTTGACTTGCATACCTACTGATAACTGCACATACTGGTTCGCTAATACTTTTCTTGAAACTTTAGAAAAAACTTGTAAATAACCAAGCATGCTGTGATTACCTATAACTGTAAGAACCGGTAGCTATAATCTAAATGTTAAGAGTCCACTATATTGTATTACTGTATCTTACGTTGGAGATCCAATAAAAAATAAATAAATAAAATAGATATACCATGCGAAAGTGGAAGGATGTAGGTACCGGGGAAGGCCTTGACTATCTTACCATGACCAAATAGACCGTGTCTTATCTGAAGGGCAAGTCAAGAGTCTCCGTAACCGGCGAGTGTGTATGAGACGAACTATGAGAGTGGAGGAAGCCAGATAAGTATGTAAGGAAAGAACATGTTGGAATTCTGTACTCTCTGCCTACCCCGCGAGGGAGCTGGCGTGATGATATAGATAGATAGATGATAGAATTTAACTACTTAATAACACCATTTTAATTCTTTATCAATCTATAAATCGAAGAATATATAAATTGTTGAGACTTGGCATGAAAACACAATGGATAT
This sequence comes from Phalera bucephala, assembly GCA_905147815.2. Taxonomy (NCBI): domain Eukaryota; kingdom Metazoa; phylum Arthropoda; class Insecta; order Lepidoptera; family Notodontidae; genus Phalera; species Phalera bucephala. The sequence continues at coordinate 17,251,763 of LR990622.1, forward strand.
GCAAAAACAGATACAGTGTAACGCTCCGTTGAGATATGCAATGTTGAAACACCGGGGAATTGATAAACCACCCGTTAAATATTATACTCAGTCAAAAGTTAAATAACAAGTGATTGCAATAAACTGAAGTGTTCGTTGGGATCCCTGTGATTGGTTAAGAAGAGTGTAAATAGGATATTTACACAATATGTACTTTGAAAAATATCTGTTATTTACCTACATCGATATATTTGTACTAGATAAAAAGGCGACAGTCCGAAAAATAAGAAAGTATGGGTGTAGTCATTTTTCTAATTAGTTAGATTCAACCCTAGCCACCGTGAGGATGCGTAAAATTCAACAGTTTTCTGAAATGAAAAGATTTAGGTCATTACGCACCGTCACGCCTATATTCCCCAAGCGGGTGTGGCAGAGGGGTACTGAGTACACCCACGTTTCGCCGACGATGTTAGGTCCCATGTAATAGGGGGCGAGCCTATTGCCATATACCGGGCACAATTCCAGACCCCGGATTCTTACTGGGAAGTTTTTTCTAGCTACCTACTAGTAGGTACGAGTATAAGTATATATAAGTAGGTATAAGTATATTCAAACGCGGTTCTTTTTACACGCTTTTATTTTACAATGTCCGTATGTCTGTCTGTCTTTCCAGTTCAAATCTTCTAATCCATTTTTCAAGCACTTGCCGGTATCTGATAAAGCTGAATTTTGGCATATGTATGTAAAGTAGGTGACAATGCAATAATATGGTACCATGGAGCTAGTCAGATGATGAAGTCAGATGGTGGCCATAGAAACATGTGAACTATACAAGGTAACCAACCCCCTCGTGCTTAGGCTTGTTAGATTGGTATTGACAAGTACTATTCAAACAGATAGTGTTTAGGGTCTGATGGTGAAGCCGAAAGGTGGTGGACTGGACTGAATGGAATGGACACCCAACTACTCAATATAACCCCACCGTATTTAGGTTCGTTAGATTTGTCCTGACGAGTACTTTAGACCCGGATAGCGTCCAAAGTCTGATGATGGAGCCGGAAGTATGCCATAGGAACTCCTCAACTATGCAAGATATCTTCGTTGTGTTTTCGGTATTAATGCTTGTTTTGAAAAGGTCTTTTAAATAACAATTATAAAGCTGTCTTTTTGCTCGTGTTCCATAATCTAGTACGATTTTTTTTTTATTTTTTAAAGCCGTAGCACTACCCTTGGTTTTATTCCTGTGTCGTGGGTGCGTCTACAAATATTTAAATTCACTTACACAAATACCCAGACCGAAACAAATAATTGTGGATCACACAAAGATTTGTTCCGTGCGGGAATCGAACCCGCGACTATTAGACCCAGTGGGTAGAGCGGGTTAAGCTCCAACCACTGCGCTAAATTCTTATTTAATTAGAGAATGAATCTATTGAGTATAATATTTGTCGTGATGATAACTTACGTGCACATCGATACTAACATTGTAAACATTTATAGTTGCACCACAAATACACCGTCACGCCTATATTCCCCAGAGGGGGTGGCAGAGGTGTACTGAGTACACCCACGTTTCGCCGACGATGTTAGGTCCCATGTAATAGGGGGCGAGCCTATTGCCATATACCGGGCACAATTCCAGACTCCGGACTCATACTGGGATTTTTCGTTAGAAAAACTACATTTGTCCGACCTAGGATTTGAACCCAGGACCTCGTGATCACAAAGCGATGCGCTTTGCCACCAGACCAACGAGGCAGTCATTTATAGTTGCAATGGTTAAAAATTCAGCTGTATATCACAGTACCTTCTCCGTTTATCTAACCATGTCTGCCTACCTACGTAGATATCGCTGCAAATGTACCCGTGTAACTTATGTTTATCGGCTTTATAAACGAAGTTCTTTTTACGTGTCAATTTCTAAGTTTCTTTGTTGTAAATTTCTTCCGTTGTCTTCAGTCTTCTATCTATCTATCCATATCATCACGCCAGATCCCTTGCAGGGTAAGGAGAGAGTACAGTCAGTCTTCAGTCTTCGTTCGTTAAAAAATACTCTTTGGTCTTTTTATCAGAATCACACAAGTGTAAGCGTGCGTACTAATTCATGAATCACACGGTTAACTACGTAATTCTGCAGTTAGACTAACTAGTTTTGTAGCATTGCTTCCGGTGCATGCGGCATTGAAAAACAATGAGCTGGATACGAGTATCTTTTGCTTTGTCATAAAATTAGTCATTTTAAGTGTTTTCTTGGATATGATTGCTAATATGTACGATAATATTATCAGACTGTAGGTGCATCGAAAACACAAACATGTTATAGATATTGCTTTATTTAATAAAATTATAGCCAAAAGAAGTTCAACCTTCAGATGTAGATTGAGCTATAGAACATGTATAAAATTATTAATAGTCACTAATCACAGGAAGTAGGTAATATCACTAGAGAACAAAATAATTAAAAACATCTTTCTACGTACATCTAGATACATTAGTTATAATATCACCACTGAGATACCTAAACTTTATTTAGTTAAAATATTCCTGCTATTCTATACATAGATGACAACTACAGTTACTAAATGACCTAATTTATTACAAAAGTTCAATAAATACTTAGGCTAAGAAGTTACACTAGGCTACAAAAGAAAGCATAGTTGTTAAGAATGCTAAGTGATGACACATTAATGCTGTAATATGTTATCGGCCATCATGTTTCACAAATTAAACCCTTCCGTTATTAGATGTTTGTCGCATAAGTTAAAATGGAAATACCCATTTTCTGATTCCAAAAAATCATGCCTCCCAGCATAATGTCAAAGAACATTATTTCATGAAATATAGTTATCTTGGTTACAACATTTTATGCACTTGCTTTTATTGGGTAGTGAAGCCACACCGATGCTAACATAATCTAAGTACCTAACAATCAATATCACAATATAGCTACTTAATACATAAAGATTTAAAGATGAAGCAACGTCAACTACATAAGATTTACCCACAAACAGAGAGTTATGTAACACTGTGAAACTCGTATCTGCGCATGCTGGAATGATCGTGAATCATTATTTTTATCAGTTTATACACGACGGCGACGTTCATGTTTATATTTGGTGGTATATCGGCCTATATTAAGCCTAATTATAAATTACCGTGAAGTTAATGAACACTACATAATGGTGATGTAATTGTCTAATATTAAGTAATAAATAATTATTGTAACGATCCCTTTCAACTGTCTTAAGACTTTAAGTATCTACAAGGTGTAACGTAAATAAAGCAAGACCTCAGACACCCCGATTAGAGAATTGCTTCATAAATTCATAATTTAAAGGGTTTTACCCTATTTTTAAGTAGTTTTATACCCCAATTATCAATGAAACTTGTACGTGTATGAGTGCGTTTTGAAAAATACGTTTTAGGAATGCATTTAAAATCTCCTTATTGTTATAAATGAAAAATAATTTTAGTTTTTTATAGCATACTCAAGGAGTTAAAGCATTTTTTGCAAATTTAAAAAAATGTAACTTACATTAAAAATTGTTGGAATCAATTCAGTTACCGATTTAGAACAAACTACCTTCAGGGCTAGCGTTTATTATGTTACACCTTGTATATATAGTACATGCTCTTGATTTGTATTCTCCCAGAATTCATAAAATACGTGAAATATGGAAGGAGTATTTAATTATATTTTCTAATTCTGATTTTATTGATTCTATATTACCTACTTAAAGCACGCCATGTTTTTTAGCCCATATTTTTACATTGCGTTATTATGTACTACTAGAAAGGATACTCCAACTATTTATTTGAAGCTGAATTTGTAGCACTTTGTGCTAGGTGCTTGCCGAAATGTGACATGTTCGAGTATTCAGTTTTATTTCAAAAATGTGCCTTCATGTGCACTCAGATATTGTTCAAACGACTCGAGAAACATACGATTTTATTATCTATCAAAGCACAAAAATCCCGCTGACTCCGCCCTCACCAAGTTCGGCATTTTTGTTTGAGATAGCTTCTCTAGTACTCATTATACTGTAAATAAAAATAACCCTTAATCGAAGTATATTATCAGTGCAGCTACTCCTTCTAAATTCCTCGAGGATTCAAATCTGCTTATAAAGGTTTATGAATATAGATTAAATTGTTAATATTACGATTCAATTTATTTGACTTAGGAAACCTTTTATATTAAAACAACAATTGATTACAATATACATGGTGTTATTTTAGTCGTCCTGGAACGAAAGCCCAAGTGATGTATCCAAAGCCTACTGTGATATTAAAAAAAATGAAAAAAGAACACTTTAATAAGTTACATCTACTACGGATTTCTAAGTCAAATAAATTGCATCCTAATTTTGACTAATAGAAAATAATAATAATAATAAAACAGATATGAAATATTTCGACACAGTCAGTCAGTCGTCACGGGGGCATAGATATATGTTTTTTAGTTATATAGTAGACTTTTCTGTAGACACGACATTACATTGTTAGACCATAATGCTTTACAAAATATAGCCGAATATTTTTAGCAACTGACGTTCCTTAAGCTGTCGTATTTACAAATGAACGGTCAGCAACAAAAGACAATACAGACGTAAAATATCCGCCAAGGCGTTTTACCCCTTAAGCATGAAAAGTAGCTGACCTACTTTGGTTACATAATAATTAACGGAACGCGTTCATTCATACTACAAAGATCAGTGTACGATCGCGAGTCAAGAAGTATACGTAAGGTAGGCGACGAGATAGTTTTTTTATAGATGGGTGTTTCCAGTTTTTATTGTAAACGGTTACATTAGTGACATCTGAGATCTTAGCAGCAAAAGATTGACGTTAGCGTCAAAGTTTTCATGCTAAGTCCTATGGCATGGATATCTAATACCCTAAGGAGAAAACTGACAAAATAATTTATTGTCAATTTTAGTTTAAGCAGTGTAGAATAGAAAGCTCTTTATTATACACAACAAAATTATAAATTAAAAATGTGAAATAAGACACTGATACAATAGGCGGTCTTATTGCTAAGAGCTAATGTTTTCAGACAACCTGGTGTGTATTAAAGAATGCAAGAGATTTTACGTATTCTCGATAATTATTATATTATAGGTAAGGCTTGAATAAAAGACACTGATAAGTTACTTATAAAATTATTATGCATTTGACATAGTTTCAGAGTAAGACTTTTTATTTTATTGGAAAAAATGTTGGATGTATATTTTCTCATAATCTAGGGACATTTGTCACGCGGAATTTGTACTATTCTACTTTGGATTATAATATAATTAGGTTCGGTTATGAATATTCAATGTCTGGAAATTGTCTTGCATTACCCTGCGACCACGGACGCGATTGGCTACATTCGAAAGCCTCTATTCCTTCGGGAATAACGAGGCGTGACAGCGTTCTATATTTTCATGTCTTGTTCAAAAATTTCGATGACTCTAGTGAATAGGTACAAGACCATTTGTAGCTTTTTTTACTTGATGTTATTTTTAAGTTTAATCTATATCTACATAATACCTAATCAGGCCTCCTTCCTATCACGACATCTTTTAAGACTCTAGTCAATTCTTAGGGGGACAGTTGTATCGGAATAGATAGGTATCCTAGAAATTTAGTATGTACCTATTTTTCGCCCAAATTCTAGGCCCCATTATGATGATATTTGTTGCACTTCAAAAAAACAGCAAGAAGATACAATACATGTGTCCGATTTGACATAACCCATACAGACCCCAACTTAAAATGCATTTTCTACGTCTATGTAACATAAATATTATTTTGAAAAAGCGGCAAGTCAATACAACACTTATGGAGTTTGACTCCGTATAGACGACTTAAAATTAAATTACTACTAGATGTAGGTTTGAATGTAAATACCTGTGTAACGTCTACAGCTACAATAACTACCATGCCTTAAAAGACACTTAAGTCGACGCACAAGATAAATTTGTCCCACAATAAAGTGTTTTTAACCCCGACAAAATAGTCATGTTGTAAATTTTAAATCTTATTGAGTCTATGGTATCAAAGCTTCCTAGCTTATTAAATGCGGTATTGTTGATAAACTGGCATTGATAGGATGGTTCATAGCTATGTTTGATAGTAATCGATTTCGCTGTTCACAAATTATTTTATTTACTTTGTGTGTCGAATGTTTTAATAAAGTTTAATGTATAGTTACTCCTATTATAGTATTATTACAATTAAGTATGTTATACACCAATGACACTTAACATTATGATTTATTATCGTTATACCTCCTACCTACCTCCTCCACCTGTGTCGTAGCCTTTTCATTAACATGTAAATATATAGTAGTAAATGCGTTAATAGAGATGCGGCTACGTGGTATTTTTAGCGCCTTGTTAAAAGCGCATATTGACGCAGGCGTCAACACTAAAGTTAACGTAGATGGAGCAGAAGGACTATGAATAGGATGGTAATGTCTAGGGCTGCAGCAGTGGGTCTGCGTCCGGGTTGGCATTGGCGCCAGCGTCGTTGCCGGGCTCGCGACGTACGCGCGAAGCGGCGGCTGGGGCGGCATCCACAGCGTCGCCGTTCGCTAGCAAAGCATCGCCCGCTCCCGCCTCCGTCAAACACTCCTCCATATTCTACAAAATAAAAGCATTCCGTCTTTTACCTTGATAAATAACACCGCAGAGAAAGTAGAGCGGTTAGGAAATATTTTGATTGCTTTTAGATAATGATGCGAACAATATTTTTTAACTAATTTAGCTGTTATAATTTACGGCAAAACGGTGTTTGAAATTTTACTGAGGTACCTATTGAATGTCATTGAATCGAATAAAGTCGATCCATATTTTCTATTAGAAATTATTGTGCAATTCTGGCAATTTTGTAAAATAACGTAAATAACTGATTGAGGGAGGAATAGGGATTGAGACACAGTACTGTATACGCACACGATGAAACAATAGCACCGATTGATCAATCGTATCTTAGGTATTTACTTTCACGTCTCAATATACATAAGTGAAACCGTGACACAGCAAAAGTTCAATGGTAAGGGGTCGGCTGACGAGCATCCGGGTCTCACTCAGTAGCCAGTCTACCCACAAATCGTCCTCAGTCAATAGCGTTAATTTCTTACAGTCTAGGTAGGAACCTTTTTATCTTGGTCCTACAAGCACGTAACACTAATAATGTGGGCGTTCTTATGTAACATTAATATTATTATAACGAATATTAGATAGATCTAACGGGAACAAAAAAGTATACCATTTATTGATTACATATACAAGACTAGCTTCCTTAAAATTGATAACATCATTAAAATACGTAAGTATACAAGACCTTGACGCGTATGAGGATATATCATCAATCTATCTCTCTCTATCTATCAGTCTGGCGCATCGCTCACCTGTAGGTTAATCAAATTTGTGCAATAGCTACACGTAAAAAAATTTATATACACAGAAATTAAAATTGTTCAAAGGCGAGTCTGACTCGCGCAGTGGGGGTTCCGTACCAATGTAACACGGTTGCATCTCTGCGAACCGGTAACAAGGTGTAACATAACGCAAGACCTGAAAATGGTTTGTTTTAAATCGGCAATTGAATCGACTCCAAGGTTTTTTAAAGTATGTTAAATTTTTTTAATTATCAAAAATTACTGTTATCGTTCAGTCCGCTATATCAAACAAAATTTTATCTATATTCAATGCAATACCGCTATTTTAAATGCATTCCTATTACGCACACATCAATATGCACACAAAAGTTACTTATTTATTAAATGTTGTGGTTAATTTGGGTACAATGGAAGAAAACTCCTAAAAATTGATGGAAGTTTGATTTTGGTATTGAATTCGTAAATCAATAATCTAATTGGAATGTCTAAGGTCTTGCATTATTTATGTTACGCCTTGTATAAAAATTTGTATCATAGTGATGGACCTCGGTAAACGGCACGCATTCCAAAAGCGTAAATTCAAGAATTTTCATTTACATTTCTAAAAGGTTAGTAAGTCAATACTCACAGAAAATTAATGCTTTTGCCGTCGAAACTGGCAGCAACGTTCTTTCGTATATTCTATTAGATAGAGACGAAAAACTATATAGTTTTCCCGTAATAAACGTCTATTTCTATGTCTATGAAATCTAGTGATAAAGCTTTATATTTCTGGTAGGGATAGGCGGTCCGCGACTTTAGAGTTACATGTTTCGAGACGTTCCAATCGGAAATAAATAAAATTCTTTTGAAATCCTTAAAATTAATTATTTCATTTAATCTTATTATTATTTACCATTTTAAATGATACCTTAAACAAATAAAGGTGACTAACAACCCCTTCTACACATATATAAAATTCACTGTATTTAAAGTAGACTGGAATGTGTGGGGTCACAGATCCAACACTATGCCATAACGCAAGTATCTGAATCTTATCGTTTCCAAAAAAAAAGCTGGTACGAAACACAAAAAAGAACATGAGTTTTGATGATAAATAGCTTTAAAAAAAAGGGAAACCGACTTCACAAGTATTATTTTGTTTTTTAACTAACTTAGGTACCTTACTTTTCCGCTTTTTGCAGCCGGATACACTTTTTTAAAGTTATTTATTTACAATTGTAAGTGACGAGTGAATTATTTATTAACATTGATATACCTATATTGTATTATTTCGCTTAGTTCTACAGTAAACAGAGTATACAAGATTGGCATAACATCCATAATAACTCAATCTACACATTCGACACGTTTGTCGTTGAAATTTAAATCAGACGTCCTCGGAGCTATACTGAACCCAACGCAAAATCAAGATCGGTTGATAAATAAAGAAGTTATAAAACACACAGGTGAATTATGAACCTACTCCTTGTTACAAGCTATTATTTAACTTGCAATGTTCGTATGTCTATCTGTCTGTCTTTCCGGTTCAAAACTTGTGATCCATTTTTGAAGCACTATCCGGGTATCCAATTAAGCTGAAATTTGGCATACTATGTAAGTTCGGAGATATTGTAAGAATATTGTGGAGCTGGTCTGATGATGTGGTCGGAAAGGAAGCCATAGAAACTCCTCAACTAAGCAATATATCTTCTTTGTGTTTTTGCTATAAAAGCTTATTTTTATTTTTAAAAAGCCTTATATATTATTTTTTTAATAGGTTAATATTCTGCTTAGTTCTAAAGTAGGTATATGATTGACATAATACCTATAATAACTCGATCTACATATTCGTACTGTTTGTCGTTATGGAGCTCCCAGGTGTATCTTTAACATCCAAGGGTACAATACCAATTATATTATAATATAAATTCTTTGGAGCTATATTAAACCCCACACAAAAAGACTCATCAAAATCGGTCCACAATTAACAAAAATATCATATTAAAAAGACATACAGTCGAACATAGCACCTCCTCCTTTTTGTAGTCGGTTAAAACAATCAATCGGTCGGTTGATAAAATTATTATTCAGCCAACATTCTACAGGTTCCGAGAATTTTTTTTCTAACCTTATGAGGTTTTCCAAGCTTAAAAGTATGCTTTTATGCGTACAAAAATATATTTACTCATTTAATTAAACTTTGGGAATATGTAAACGTCACACAGATCTATGACTATGCCAAATTTATAAGTATTAAAACACCGTCACCCCTTTTTTCCCCAAGCGGGGGTGGCAGAGGTGTGTAGGGAGCGAGCCTATTGCCATACACCGGGCGCAATTCCAGACTCCGGACTTATACTGGGAATTTTTCGTTAGAGAAACTACATTTGTCCGATCTAGGATTCGAACCCAGGACTTTATGATCACAAAGCGATGCGCTTTGCCACTAGACCATTATTTTTTCTTTAATTCTTATTTATAAACCAGCCGTGACAGACTGATAGACGCACGAATAGTCTTAAAAATTACCTCGGAGGTAGGTGGGGAAACTGACAAATATCGATACAAATTTGTATCGAAAATGTCAGTCCAAATATGCGAAAAGCGATTCTTTCCTTTAAGTTGGAGTATAACCATTACACGCATTATAAAACCTATCGATCTACTACACATTAATTTCTCTTTTAATAGCAATAACGCTATTAGTACATAACTAAAAGTATTTGTGTCAAATATCGCAATAATTTAAGATGCTTGTTTGTACACAGTGCAAGTGAATGAGAGACCCATTCGCGGACTGGTCGCGCGAATAATGAACTCAGGCACTTATTTAAACACGATGTCAGGCACTTATTTAAACACGATACCAGCTATCACATGGTCGGTGTACAAGAGCCGTAAAATAAAAAACTTAGAACAATAACTAAATATATGAACATATAAAAATAATTGTGTTAGTGTTACCCAAATGCCAGACCAAGACGAGACAGACCCTGGTTTTGGTCTTGGTCTTGGTATTGCACTTAGTCTTGGTCCTGGTCTTGAGCAACAGTCTTGCATTGACCTAATTGCTTCTAAACAATCTATACATATGATCTTACAAAAAGTTATAATGAGTGTCGATTCAGATTTTATATCTATCTATCTATCTATCTATAACCTCACGCCAGATCCCTTGCGGGGTAGGCAGAGAGTACAGAGTTCCAACAGGTTCTTTCCTTACATACCTCTCTGGCTTCCTCGACTCTCATAGTTCGTCTCATACACGCTCGCCGGTTACGGAGACTCTTGACTTTTCCATCAGATAAGACTCGGTTTATTTGGTCGTGGTAAGATAGTCTAGGTCTTCCCCGGTACCTGCATCCTTCCACTTTCACGTTGTATATCTGTTTTGTCATTCTTTCCTCTGGCATTCTTTCTATATGCCCGAACCAACGGAGCATGCCCTTTCTCATCTTTACACCGATACTATCTTTCATACCCACTCGCTGTCTTACTATGCTGTTGCTAATGCGGTCGGTCAGCTTCACTCCGCACATCTTCCGCAGAGCTCGCATTTCTACCGCATTTATCCTACTTTCATTCTCCTTCTTACATACCCAGCTCTCGCTACCATATAACAGCGTTGGGACAAGAACTCCGTTATGTATGGCCAGCTGCGCCTTATGGCTTAAGTGCCGGCTCCCGAGTAGCTTTCCCATCGCACCATTCACTCTGTTCCCTGCACTCACTCTTCTCTCTATGTCAGCGGTGTATTTCCCATCCTTACTGAAGGCGCATCCAAGATATACAAACTCATTCACTTGCTCCAGAACATCGTTACCAACCACAATCCTTACATTCGATTTTATAAAAGGTGCAATTAGCAATAAAACGAAGAGCTCATTCGTTTTTTATTTCATTTTAGGTTTATAAAGACTACAAAAAGCAAAAAATAAATATTTGAAGTCGGTACCGGTTAGTGCAGTCGGTTACTTGGCAAGTGAATTATTTACTAATATTTATATACCTATATTATATTATTTTGCTGAGTTGTACAGCAAGGCACCTACAGGATTGACATAATAACCATAATAACAGAATCTATACATTCGTGCTGTTCGCTCCAAAGTCCAAAGTTCAATAAAAAAGAAAAGAATCATCAAGAAAAGAATTGCAGAATCCGATGTAATACAAAACGGCTAGCCGTTTAAAAAAATTGAGCCCGATTGTAAAATGGCGGCTGTAAAAAAGTCCGCTGTTTAATATCAACAGTAACAGTTAGAGTAATTAAATTAAGTAAGCCGTAATTTAATTAAGTTTGCCGTAATTTAATTAAGCTTGCCGTAATGTAATTAGGCGTTCTTTGGGGGAGGCCTTTGTCCTGCAGTGGACATCTTCCGGCTGAATGATGATGAATGTAATTAGGCGAATCCAAGAACCACCGCAAGCTTTGTCAGTAACCACGGCCACCTCGGATCTAGCGTTTGGTCAAAGTTGCAAATCTACATTTCGGTTAAACGTGAGCTGCCGAACGAGTTACTATGATAATCCGCCCAAATAGAACTAGCCGTACTGAGTTCTTAGATTTACACGAATATTACACATGAAATAAAGGACTGACATCATTCCGTGACTATGGGTGCTGCAAAGCACTCAAAACGTCGGGAACTTAAAAACCAACAATAAACCGCGATAAAATCCGAAAAAATAGTTTTATTTCATGTGTAATAGTCGCGTAAATCTAAGAACTCAGTATGTGAACCAGTACGGACTGGAAATCGCAAATAAAATACAGTCCTTCCCGTGACCATGGGTGCTGCAAAGCACTCAAAACGTCGGGAACTTAAAAATCAAAAATAAACCGCGATAAAATCTGAAAATATAGTTTTACTTCATGAACTAGCCGTTTTACAATCGAGCTCAGTAATTAACTTAACGATTCATTTTATAAAACGTCGAATTCTACAATTTTGCTACAACATATATATGTTATTTTAAAATACTGAGCCCGATTGTAAAACGGCTAAAAGTCGAGCCTAACGGTATAAAGTCAAGCAATAAATACATACGTACGACTTTATGTTCAGCTACCCTTACTGTCGAAAAATTAAAAAGAAAATTATAATTTGTATGTGCTTAATCGACTTCAATTATTCGCAAGTTAATAATTAGGTTAGGGTTCTTGTGTCTTAATATAAAACAAACAATATAGTAAAATGGTGACTGCCTCGTTGGTTTGGTGGCAAAGCGCATCATTTTGTGATCACGAGGTCCTGGGTTCAAATCCTAGGTCGGACAAATGTAGTTTTTCTTACGAAAAATTCCCAGTATAAGTCCGGAGTCTGGAATTGTGCCCGGTATATGGCAATAGGCTCGCCTCCTATTACATGGGACCTAACATCGTCGGCGAAACGTGGGTGTACTCAGTCCACCTCTGCCACCCCCTCTGGGGAATATAGGCGTGACGGTGTGTTTTTTAATATAGTAAAATATCCTAAGTAATCGTCTTAATTTAATCTAATTTAGTACTTTAAAAAATAGTCAAATCGACTGTAGGTACACAATGTTCTGTCACTGGACCCTGATGATGACAAATTTGTTGATGATCTCGATACACGAAGTTGGCACCATTAATCCGAGCGGCCTGCCCGTCCAGGGCGACGATGGGCAGGTCGGCCTGTCCGGGTAGACTGTACGGATTGTGGCTATTCGGACACTTCACAATCTTCTTTCTTGCAACGGTGCAGCTGTAAACATTTCTTCTATTGCCAGCTAATATTACTAGTAATATTATATAGCGTATTCTGATAATATAAAAATTATGATGTTTGACCCCCCTACCTCATGTGTAGCCCATATATAACGGGCTACACATTATGTAACATAAAGAGTAGAGACAATGCCGTAGTACGCCAAGACAATATATTTTATTTATTATAACCATAGCGGTTCATGGTGCACATTAAATTTACAAATTATTTAAAGGTTGTCATAATTACACTTTGCTTCCGCTATTTTCAATTACATTTGATAAAAAACATTACATCAACCATGTTAAGCTAGGTTGTAAATTTTTAGATCAAGTGCAACACGTCCATAATTGCTACTACGTCGTGTCAATTATCATAAGGTTTTGGTGGGTTATTAGAGAGAATATATTCCATATATAGCACACATTAGGCATTACTGACGGTATGTTTGTCCAGTGAGCCGGTGGGCGGGTCTCGTTTGCCCTGCAGGTAGTAGGTCATGAGCTGGCCCTTGCCCTTGACCGCCACGAGTCCGCGCTGCTCAAAATAGTACCCAAAATTCTGCAGAATCTGACATGTTTCTTCTGTAACCTAAAACAAAATTAATAATATTTTTATAACATACCGATTGATTGGTATTGATATATGTTTTCTAGTTAGCATTGGGATGACACACAATGTCAATAGCAAGATCAAAATATATTATATTATTCTTGACACCCCTAGAGAGATAGAACGATTAACGTGTAACTATTTATGTTGGCTAGATAAGGGTTGATTGATTTTTTTAACAATCATTGCAATTTAATATACAAGGTGTAACATAATAAGCGCAAGACCTGAATGTAGTTTGTTCTAAATCGGTAACTGAATTGATTCCAACTATTTTTAATATATCTTACATTTTTTTAAATTTGCAACAAATGCTTTTACTCCTTCAGTGCGCTATAAAAAATTAAATTTATTCTTGATTCATAGCAAGAAGAAGATTCCAAATGCATTCCTAAAACGTATTTCTCAAAGGGCGCACATACAAGTACAAGTTTCATTGTTAAATGGGGTATAAAAAAGCATTTAAAAAAGGGTAAAAACCTTTAAATTTTGTAAATTTGGCTTTCGTTTTGAATTTATGAAGCAATTCTCTAATTGGGATGTCTGAGGTCTTGCGTTGATTATGTGACACCTTGTATAAGCACGTAATAATGATAGTTAAGTTCGTTGCATACGTATTTAACTGTCAAACATGTAAGTATTTTAAATAGTTAAAGGATATATTTTTTTTAAGGAAAGTCAGATCAATAAACAGCTAAACATACGAAAAGTTTAAAATACCCTGAAATGAGCAACTTTTGGCACTTAATTGTTAGTGAGTTGTGTTAAGCAAGGTAGTATTCAATAAGCTGAAACTACCTGTCTACGTAATTTTCTAAATTATCTAGTTATGTATTTTTTGATTCACCCAGAAAATTAAGAAATGCAGACGTGAAACCTACTATAAACATAATAAACACAGCACAGCATATTCGAAAAGAGGGTCTTTTTCCGTTTTCTATTCAGAACGTAAGGCTAAATTATATAGGAAAGCCTATTACAAAATCTCGGATTACATAGAAGATAATACCGTGTGGGATTGAAGTGCCATGTTATTAATAGTGATGCTATTTATTTTTCTCTTGGAATTACATCAATGTTAAAGCGTAGCGTAGCCCGACTAGTTTGGGGTCTTACTGCTTTGTAGAGACAATCTGACCACCGTTTTTAGGGTTCTGGTCTGGTCATGCTTACGGTGGGTAATATCTTTGCTTGCGGTGGCTTTCTAGCGCGGACCACTCCCTTACCAGAGTCAGCGCTATTATTAATTTTTATAAAAGGATTAATACTTATAAATACCTGAATGCATCCAGCCTTGCCAGTACTCTCCATCCTTGAAGCGACGTTGACCGTATTTCCCCATATATCGTAATGTGGTTTTCGTGCGCCAATAACCCCGGCGGTGATGGGTCCATGGTTGACGCCCATACGCAATACAAAATGATTGAAGGATTGCTCGTTAATGGCAGTTAGGACCCTCTGCAACTCCAATGCAAACTCTACGAGGCAAGCGAGGTGCGCCCATCGGACCAACACACCATCAGAAGGCTAAAAAGTATGTTCATTATAAAAAAAAATTAAGTATCCATAGGAAAGATATTCAATAGGTACACATATAAATATCCATTCGTCAGGCCAATAATAACTGCAATACCTACTCAAAATTGCAAGTATATACCTAACTCAATCTATTGATGTTACTGTGTGATTACTAGCGTTCGATTTCAACCTCATACAGACCAGATACTTTTACGAGGGTAAAAACATTTTATGTCTCAGAAATTTTCTGTCCGCTTTGATCCATGGGGCAGCGACAAACCACCTTCTCGCCAAAAAGGATTCAATGTCTAATCCGATCACTTTGGCCTAGAGCGGGTTTACCAACTCAATATGCTTCCGAAAACTGGTTCGATTAGGTTATATCATATTAAAATGTTGTATGGAATGTTGTAGCTGCAAAATGCGATGGAAATAAGCCAATGACAGACCCAGAATATAAAGTAGTAGACTGTCGCAAATTTCATTGATACTCGGTAAGTATGCCTTACTTAATGGGTAAGGCCTCAAAAAATTGGATGATGGATGGATAATTCAATATCATCCAACGTGTATGAAGCCGTCTTTAATTAATTACCAGAAAACCTTGCAGCCACTATAAATTCTTTATGACTTGATATTCGCGTGCTGCATTTTAAATTATTGCTAAAATTGTAGACTGGTTAATTTATAATCGCACACACCTGCATTAACCGCTTTGGATTGAGGCCCGATGCAGCCATATAAGTGGAACTGATCGTCTTTATCTTGATGATATCCTTAAACTTGGCTTCCTCTAGCAACTGGAAGTAATGTTCATTTTTTTTCTCAATGTATTCAACTTCAGCTCATCATGTTTAATTATTTAGGATAATGATTTTTTTTGGAAACTGTTGAATCATTGATACGATAAGCTCGTGTAACCCTATTAAATATTATTAAATGTGATGACAAAAATTAATATCAATATGTTTATATCACACCATTATTATTTGACTCTCCTCTAAAAATACTGTAGGTACCTACTACTTAAAGTAGACAAAAAAGACATTTTATCTGGCCACAAAAATAGCAGCTTTTTCAAAAATGATTTTACTGATTACTGAACACTATGAGTAGCAAACAATATCTATATTCAAAATAGTAAGTAAGATGTTTAATACAAGAGATACCAACCAGATCGAAGTCCGATATAACTTCGTTAAGAAATCGCAAACATTCTAGGCCTTGGTTGTTAACCGTTTCTTCCGAATAGAACTCTGTAAAAGATCACAAATCAGGCACATTACACACTCAAAATAACACACTCCACTAATACAGAGAATAAAAAAGCCAGTCTCTATATTTTCCTTTTTAATTGAATACGTTATTTGAATTAGGTACCTACATTGTATATACCCTATTCCAAACAACTTACAATACCCACTCACATTGTTGCTTCGTATTAGTAGCCAAATCAACACTTAATTTTTGTAATCTGGTATAATTATTTAATACGTAGTAAGTACATAATTTTGATCAGGGTACATCTTGCTACAAATATAATATACTAGAGCCTTTATACATAGAGCGATCAACACCGGGAATGAATCCATAAAGAAATTTCAATTGTTAAATCCTAAAGTCATAATAATACCTTTTTAATGAAAATTATTCGTAACCAATAATGACAATTAATTAATTCCTTTTGCTTATTTATAATCATACCTAACCGAAGTGTTGACGTTTTCAACACGAGCATGTACTTTTAGGCCCTTCTTCTGATTTCCCTACATTCCCAAACATTATAAGGGACCTACTGCATCTTAATATCATCATCAGCCGAATGTCCCTTGCATGACAAAGGCTTTTCGCAAAGAACGCTACGACAACTGACTTTGTGCTCGTCTTTGCTGTTTGTGCTTTGTACTCTAGAGTCGCCATCTTGTAGAGCAGCAGAGAACAATTTTGGAGACATAAGATTTATTGAGATAGTCGAGATGTAGTCCAGGAAGTGTAATGAAAAATGGCGGCGTTTTCATTAAAGCTTTTCTATACTTCCATATAGCGATAGTCTATTCCACATCGCTGGAACGACTCTATCACAGCCCAAGTCTTTTCATCAAAGGTTTTTTTATAGTCCATAACTCATACTTTTCGGTCTATGGTATTAAGTGCCGCAGCAAATATATATGATGTAATGGTACTAGAGCTTTTTCAGAAGCCGGCTTCTTGGAGGACCGAAAACCTACTTGTTGTTATCTATCTATGCATATAAAACTATATGTCCTGACTGACTGACCTATCAACGCCCAGGCCAAACCGCAGCACCTAGAAAGCTGAATTTTCGATAGTACGCAATTTTTACAATTACATAGGCAACCACTATGGATGGATTTTCTGATATTTCGTCTCTAATATGGTGAAAGTAGGGTTGAAAATTTGTATGGAAGTACCATTAGTTTTGAATCTTCAAAACGAATGGTACTTACAAATAGTCATGAAAATTAATATTTGTGCTCTTCTATTTAAACAAGAAAGACGTAAATCGTGGCTTTCGAAAAATCAACCCCTTAGACTTGTAATGTTGGTTGAAAGTTTGTATGGGAGAACCGTTAGTTTTTAAGTTAGGTTCATAAGAAATGGTATTTAAAATAATGTCATAAATAAAGAAACACGCGTTTCAGTGTTTTTGGAAAATCTACCACAAAAGAGTTAAAATGACGTATGAAAGTCGGAATGATGATTGCGTTCATTTTTTTAACAAAATGCACACGAATTTCAGGGTTTTTGAAAAAATTCAATTATAGAGGTTAAAAAACGGGTTTAAAGTTTATAAAGTAAAACTGTTGGTTTTTGAGTTCCGGTCATAAAAAATGGTCATTAGATTCTTTATCGCAATAAAGATTTAAGTGTTTTAGTGCGTGTTCGTAGCCACGGGAAACTACTAGTATACTACTAAATTTTCTGAAATTATCATTACAGTCTGTTGGTTTGTGGTAATAAATGACCAACATTTATTAAATTATTAAATATTAATTTAATTAAAATTAAATGAAGGCAGTTTAATACGTTGATTCCATTGCAAAAGTAGAGAAAAACAAAACACCTTTAAATATTATGGGCACGTACCTGAAAAATTGGGCATAGAGGCAAACAGCACTCCGACCTCGGCGTAGCTCTGGCTGTAAAGGTCACGGTGGTGGTGGCGCGCGCCCATGAAGTGCCTGGCGACGTGCGGCGGCAGCACGTTGTGTATGAGCGCCTGGTTGCGGCGGCGCAAATCGCCAGCCTGCTCCGCCTGCGCGCGCATGCGCTGGCTGCGCGAGTGCCGCGCCCGCTCCAGCGATTCCGCCTGCACGTAAACACGACATGCCAGCGATTCAGATGAAAACTTATTTATAGTACGAACGCTCCAGGTTTATCGTTGTAGATTACTGTTTTATGTTATACTAGACATTGTCTGAATTCGGGCCTCGTCTCAAAGATACAAAGACTATGCAGTTCGTTGTAAAGATCGTAGACGTCTACGCGAATTCAAAATCTGATTAAATCCCAACTTTTTTTATAAATCGTGTTAAATCAAAAAACAGAACAAGTTGTCAACCGAAAATAAAAGTTATCTTTGCAAAAAGTTGTGGCATACTTACGAATCTATTCACTATAAGAAGCGCAATCGCTATGAAAAATAACATTATGATATTCCGGACGTTATGAATGTATGAGCTGAAACAAGAGAATAAATATAATCAATGAATTTTTATTGATTGTTATTTTCACACCATCGATAAAATGTCACTGTCTTTTGCATTCAGACTAAAATTTTGACTGAGTTCATAGTTTCTATAGTTTAAATTCGTGATGTGATTGCCTAGGCCCGTGTAGTTCCACTAGCTACCGGAAAGTGGAATTCGTGTTTTTTATTTTGAAAGTCGGTACATGGGACGAGCGACGAATAAAATTATAACTGTTCAAGCTATCTATCATCAGAACGATAGTCTATTACATAAGACCTTTATTACGAGGATGATTAGAAAACTCAAAACCTCCAATAGACTACGAGTACCCATCGGGGATAGTCTTTAAATCATTTGTGTAATTTAAATTCAAAATACAATAGCAATAATTAAAAAATCAAGCTAGTTACATGCTACTTACAAAATAGTGAAGAGGTTCTCGTTGTAGTCTGTGGTGGTATTGTAGCCCTCATGGTAAGGGTTGCGGTCAAGGGAGGGTCGCGAGGCAAGGAGCGAGGGGCTATAGATGGCTGGCACCACGTGCGCGGCCGCCACCGCCAACAATAGCAAGGAGCGCCAACCCGCACCCACCGGAACCCACAGAGCGGCGCAAGCAGCGGCTGCGCCCATCTGCAAACACATCCTTACATTATATGATACAGATTACACATTATAATATCTCCCCAGAGGCATCCATACTTGGATTTGCCCCTTCATACCACGAAACTTCGCATTCGTTCTTGGAAAATGCCGAACGACTTTCAATTTAGTCTCTCAGATAATGCTATCGGATACTCAATCAGTCGAAGATTTTATTAACTATAATTCCAAAAATAAATAGAATATAAAAGTATTTGTAGACTGTATATGGAAGGTTGATAGATGGAAGTATTGGAAAATAAAACAAGCCTGCTGCATACATGATCGCGTCCCAGGCGGAAGATGTACCGAGTATATTATGGAGCTATTACAAGTCTTGACAATTAAGTCGAAAAAAATAATACCGGCATGTCTATATTTACCCAAACTATGGCGGCATGGATATACATACTATGCACCAATACCCACATTTCGCTGATGCCGATGATATGAGGTCATGATGTAATGGTGGGCGAGCCTATTGCCGTTATATCGGGAACTATTTCAACCTGCGGTCTGCTATCAGTTACAACGTGATCCTAGTTTCGAATATAAAATATTTACACAAATTCTCTAGAATGTGTTAATAGAAAAACACCAGGGATATTTCGTTCAGCTTAGGATTCCAAATCAGGACCTCGTGAATGACAGTTGTCCCAAGCGTCATTCAAATATATCATTTTAGAATTTATTCTTTACGCGTGCTGACATAACTAATAATTTGACATTAAAAAAACGTATAAAAATATCAACCTGAAATATAGACATAAAAAAAGAGTTTAATATTTCAGCTGCAGTAACCGCCTTTATCTTATAGCCTAAGCCGCTCCACCCACTGTGTCTTGTAGTCACGGGTTCTATTCCCGCACGGGACAAATCTTTGTGTGATCTACAATTATTTGTTCCGATCTGGTTATTTGTGTACGTGGAGTTTCATGTTTGTAAAAGCACCCACGACACAGGAATAAATCCTAGTGTAGGGCTACTTTAAAAAAAATGATTTGATTGAATTATGGAATAAAAAATTAATTATAAATAAATAAATTATTTAATCAGGATTTCATAGATACAAAATTTGCCATTATACTCGTAATAAATATAATATCAGCCTATACTGCCCACTGCTGGGCAAAGGCCTTCTCTCACAAATCAAGGTGAGAAAGATTAGTTCATACTCCACCACGCGGACCCAGTGCAGATTGGTGGAGGTAGGTTTGTAGCCACCTGCTGTTGGAACTTATCAAGCCCCCTTTAAGGCTTCCAACTCGGCTTAACGACTGCCACATTAAGTGGTAACTGGGACCAACGGCTTAACGTACCTTCCAAAGCAAGGCGACGCTCGAATATGAAAATGCCACAAACGGTCACCCATCTCAGGCCGACCGAGTCGAACGCTGCTTAACCTTGGTGATCGGTAAGAACACCGCGGTCGCACAACGCTACGAGCGCCTCCCTTTTTCAATTTAAAACAAATTATATTTTACAATTTTGATACACACGCAACGAAACAATTACAACACAGAGCGAGCGGGTCGGGCGGGAGCGTTCGGTATAGTTCAGTGTTATCCCAATCGATCGTTTATGCGTCCAATGGAGTCCGCTGGGGCATGATTTGGTATTTCAGGGAAGCTGATCACGGATTTCACATCCAATTTGGATGAAAAAATTACTATAACCACGACGCAAGTGAAACCGCGATGAATGAAACATCAAAATCAGTCTGTTCTGTTTAGGAGTAACAAGAGAGAAAAGTGTTGCGAATTAACAAATAATTTATTAACACGAAAAATAAATGTGAAAGTGGAAGGATGCAGGTACCGGGGAAGACCTAGACTATCTTACCACGACCAAATAAACCGAGTCTTATCTGATGGAAAAGTCAAGAGTCTCCGTAACCGGCGAGCGTGTATGAGACGAACTATGAGAGTCGAGGAAGCCAGAGAGGTATGTAAGGAAAGAACCTGTTGGAACTCTGTACTCTCTGCCTACCCCGCAAGGGATCTGGCGTGAGGTTATAGATAGATAGATAGACGAAAAATAAATTATCATTTGTCTGACATTAAAAACTTAAGCCGCAGTACACACCAGCTGTGTTTATTCCCACGAAGCGAGATGGAAGAGTCGAACGAAGGTGATAAATTATATTACTCTACTCTTTGTGATAAATATGTTACTGCTATGTTTATGCTGGATGTATACAGCACAGCCGGTCGTCGTGGCAATCTTTGAGGCCTTTGTCCTGCAGCGGACGGCTTTCGGATGAGAATGATCATGATGATTAACATATTGATTAATAATAATATTAGCCCTGTTAAGAAACTGTCCCACTGTTGGCCACGGGCCTCCTCTCAAACTGAGAGGGTTTCACATATCGTTTATTAGTTATAATATTATACTTCCGTTCACTTTAAAAAAAAACACCGTCACGCCTGTATTTCCCAAGCAGGGGTGGCAGAGGTATACTGAGTACATATTTAGCGACGGACGATTTAGCGCAGTGGTTCGTAGCGTGGTGGGTTCGAGTCAAGCACGGGACAAATCTTTGTGTGATCCACAATTATTTGTTCCGGTCTGGGTATTTGTGTATGTGAATTTTCATGTTTGTAAACGCACCCACGACACAGGAATAAATCCTAGTGTGAGGCTACGTTTTTTAAAAGAAAAAAAAAAAAAATATTTAGCCGACGATGTTAGGTCCCATGTAATAGGGGGCGAGCCTATTGCCATAAACCGGGCACAATTCCGGACTCTGGACTCATACTACATTTGGCCGACCTAAGATTTGAACACAGAACCTCGTGATCACAAAGCGATGCGCTTTGCCACTACACCAACGAGGAGGTGTCTTTTTTGATTCGCAGACGTTATATATGTACATGGTGACACGGGGTTTTTAACCCTATGTCACCTATGTGTACCTGTAGGTACATAAAGCCGTTTAAGCTACAGAGCATGTCAATCCAGATACACTGGAAGAACATTACTCTCTTTCTGGGGAAATGGGGTAAAAATGTATTTTTTTGCATTACGTGATAATAATAGGAAGGATGAATGCATCGTCGCGTGCCATTGCGCGGAAGTTCCATTTTGTGGACATCCTCTTCCAGCATTAACTCCTCAAACTGCCCGCAGATCATCTGTGTATCAAAAAAAAAAAAAGAATACACTTCTTCTTCCTAGTAGACAGCTGACAGACATGAATGGAGCGGCCATTAAAAACACCATTTCTCACTCCATTGTCTATCTACAACAAACGACAGTGTAGAAAAGAACAGAGTGACGCACGGGCCGTGTGTATCGTATACAAAACATTTCCAGCTACTTTCGATCCCTCCATAGCACATTAATTACATAAATTAATCTCTACACTTCAATTTTTTTAAGGGCCCGCAATCAATTAGGAATCCTATTTTCATAAATTAAACGGTAACAGCGATTAAAATATTGACGTCAGCAAAGTACTATTTAAAACACTCACTGCCTCATCACAAACTTAGAAACTTAATATTTGATATCGTGGTATGTCTTTGAGCGAATATAAAGGACCGCCTATTTAAAAAAAAAATAGGTACCAAGCTCTACAGAAATTCCGATATTATAAAAGATTTAACTTGAAAAGATATTAATGAATACTACGAATTGTGTGATACATAGTTTTGAAATCATTTTCCTCATGTTTACATGTCGCTGTCGCAATATTTACGATAGGTAGGTAACATACTTCTGAAGTTATACATACCAAAGGTGTTATGTTGATGGCTACAAACATGGCTGTATTAAATAGTCCACATGCCAGTTTCCAATGAGGGGTCAGTCTCCTCTTCTGAAATTCAAAAAAATTGGGTAAGGTTGAAAAGAGTGCGCTACATTTGCGTACAACATTCTTTAAAGTAGATACATAATAATATCCAAGTATATAAAAGGTAAAAAGAGATATCCGAAACTTATATATTCTGAAGATGATCAGCGCATAAATATTTTATCATAGATAAATATTATTTTCAAAAAGCTCATACGTATTAATCCTAACAAGATTTTTGTTTGCATTTTTTTTAATTGTTATAAAAATTACTTTCGAGAGTAGATCTGTATGTTTGACTGTTATGTTTTGACGCCTAAATCACTTAACTCATTTTCATAAAATTTGGTAAGGAGATAGATTTTATCCGGGGAAGGACATAGGCTACTCTATGTCTAAAAAAAACTGAAAATCACGCGAAATAAGTGGCGGGTACAGCTAGTTTAGAATAAGAAATGTGACGATTTTAAAAATTATGTTGTATTTCCGATTCGATATATAGTATTTTACATATAATAATTATATTTTCATGTTTAAAAAAGCCCTCAAGTGGTTCACGTTAGTCTTTAGCCGCCATCAGTTGAGAGTGAAACTCTCTTAATCTGAGAGCTTGGCACGAAAATATTGATGTTAGCGTGACGCTAGCGATTTATCCTTGTTACATTATACCTTCACTAAATAAACATCAAACAGCACGCTTACTCGCTAACGTCACGCTAAAGTCAAAGTTTTTGTGCTAAACCCTCTGATGTAAGAACTCACCTCTTTACCTGTTTCTTACAAAATAATGAATTCTATATAGGATAATGTTAGTAGTAGTATCTACTTACATCCCTAAAATAAATTTATTTCATGAATTTCTATCTCTCTATATCTATACCTATACGACATGTTTCACATGTTTTTTTACCTACCTCAGGTTCCAGCGACCCGCAGTCAGAATCTTTTATATTTTAAGTAGGTACTTTTTTACTTAAATAGTCATCCTTATGCCCTATCTATGGTGAGACACAAATATTTATTTAGAAAAAATATTATAAAACATTAATATATCATCACTCCAGATCATTAATATATTTTCCATGAAAATAAACATAAAAATCATGGCTATAAGATAACAGCTACTGACGCACCAAGCATTTATAAGTGAGAGGTGCGGAAATAACTTGTCAATATAGCGGCACTTTCGTTTTCTATAAAAGTACATAAAATGACTTCCCCCCAATATGTTACCCTTTAAATATTACAGTTATTATAACATTTTTATTAAGTGATGACAATTCCTTTAATGCAGCCCTTAAATGATTTGTCAACGATATTTTAATTTTAATTACATCGTATTCATGTATTAAATTATTTACAATTGTCATTATGGTTGCATAAAATAAACTTCTAAAATTTCTTAAGTTCTGTACTCCAATTCTATTAACAAAATGTGCTAAAACCGATTCTCAACCATTATCGATCGTTGTTTTGATATTCTATTCAAAAACAGCCAAACGCCGCTGATTGGCGCAGACGTTTTGTTAGTAGAATTATAGGCCCTGGTTAGAACGTAGCTACTGTAAAAATAAATATTCAATAGAAGGGATAATTGTTACTTATTTAATCATTTGAATACTGAATGGTAGAGCATGATTTACTTAGTCACCTTATATTGCGCGTATCGGAAGACGCTGTAGTAAAAGATATTAACTAAGCCGCTCTCGAGCACGTACGCGAGGTACACGCTGTTCAGAGCCCAGGTTGGTGGTACTGCGAAGCTGGCGACCACCACCACCGCCAGGAGCAGGTAGAGCGGCGGCGCGCACACGGATAGCATGCATGGGTCTCTGCGCTTCGCGTATTCACGCTCCTCAGCTGAATCCTTAAACGCCAGGCATACCGTTGTTGTGTCTGCTAGTTCTCTGTAAAAATTCAAATTCTGTTTGACACATTTACTTACTTAAAAAATATACATTATTTACATTAAAGAAGCGCCATTATGGACTTCTAAAAATGGATTTCTTGATTATCACCTACATAGGTGTACATATGTAAAAAAGTTGAACATCGAAGCCGAATTAAGGCAGAACTGATCGATTTACGATACCATTAACGAAAACCGTATGCCACTGTACTGACTGAAGAATGTGTTTATTGACGCGATTTCATTAGGCAAGCTTAAAATAGCGTATTGTACTTGCATTAGGCGCAGGGCCTATCCATCCGACTAGATAATCTGTTATTAATCAATGATAATCTGTTATGTTATGATACCTACATCAAAAGCATGTGATTAAACTACTGTGTATAAATAACTACAATGTTTTACGAGGAAAAATAATTTTATGAATATTTTTCACCCTAAAAGCAATTGTGAATAAAATGCTGAATTCATATATATAGGTACACAGACAATAAAATAAAAATATGTGTTTGTATAATGCAACAACTCCACGAACGCATATCAGCAGTAAAATGTTCTATAAATAATACAAAAACGTACGTTTACAAAAAAACATAAATGAAGGAGAATCAGTGATACAAAAACATAAGGTGTAGAATACACAAAAATAAAATATAGCGGGAACTATACTCACTTATCGTCATCTCTCTGCACGAGCTCTTCGCACAACATGTTTAAAATTTTCTGTCCTTGGTTGTCCTTGATGTCATCTTGGGGCGACAGAACCTACGAATAATTTACGAAGCTTGTCTATGTAAACAAGCAAAATCAATACAATAGAGCCCTTCGTCGGTTTATGGAGCGGCGACCGTCGTATGTTTGAATGTTTATATGTAAATATGAAATGAATACAATTCGATTCGGATGAAATATATTATTAGCCTACGTCAGCTAAACTAGGAACTATCTAGCACGGGCCGCCTAGTGCCCTAGTGTCCTATTTATTTGGGCTGATGGTTGGGGAGAGGGTGGGACCGGGTGGGGGAGGCGCAGTAGTGCACTCACCGAGTCCTCGTCGTCGTCGCGGAGGTCGGAGAGCGCATCCGCAGCCTCGCCACCCTCCGAGCTCTCGCCACCCGGTGCACTCTTCTCCTCACTCCCCTGCTACCATATACATATAAACCAGCAATTAATCAATGCCAGGACAAAAGAGTAATTATATGATGTATAGCGTTATTTCGTTAACAATCATAGATGTAGAGCAGTAGAGTGTTGGGTAAAAATGCGCAGTTTGTCATTGAACTTCACGTAGGCAGGCGTGCTTATGGCTTTTTAATAAATACAGTTTGTACATAATATGACAAATCTCACCTATTGTAAAACCAAACCGCCATTTGTTTTTTTTAAATGTGTCCACAGATTTTTAATTTTACTACTATTAACACTAGGTCATGGTGTTGAAAAAATCTACTTTTTCTAAAGAATCGGCAGCCTGCTATACTCTTGGGGTCTAAATATTTCAGCTAACGTATGTAACTTTGTAAACGCCTGTCTACCCAAAATACCTGAAACGTTATTGATTCATAATGTGCTTGTACACGATGCCAGTCAATTTGTGAACTACAAGCGTGGACTGCTGACAGGGGTAGCCCGTGCGGACAACATTGCGTGATATTCGTAAGCACTGGTCTCTCGCAATTATTCCCACTGTCGTCTTCACGATGCAATTAATCCACACAAGTGCGAATAGTGATGGAGAGACAGATAATGGCGCAATAAACTAAAAAAACGTAGGCAATCGAGACATCCACTTGCAATAATAATTTCTAGAGAGTTTGGATAACCTTCCAACGTAAAAATGCGGAACCAGATGTAGAAGCGGATGTGAATAAGTGAGTAAAACTTCCGCAGTTGCGAAAGCAGAAGTGGAGGTCTCTCGTACCTATTACTAGTCTCTGTATGTGTACAAGCGCCAATGGAAACAAAGGAACAGACTAGAATCATTGATGTTAGAAACACCCGGCTAGGTGATAAACAAATAAACATCACCAGAGAAACATTCTTACATTTTGTATAAATATATATAACGTCGAATGTTATATCCAACGTTCATGCTTGCCTGTGCAATGGACTATCCCGCACTATCTTGTATACAGACTCAACCCAAGATGCCAATTATAGAAAGCTTGTTACTGAAATTGGGTTTATGTGAAAATAGAAGCCACGACCTTGAGCTCAGCTCTACCAGACACGTAACGGGTCCTATACCTATCAAAAGTGCTTTTCTTCACAACTTTCATTCACAACTTACCGATTTAAGAACTCGAACTATGAAGTAGGTCTTAATACCAGCTTGGCGCAGCATTTCTTCGCGTCGTTCTCCGTAAGCCGGTTCAACTTCAAACTCGTTGTTTAGAAAGCCCAATGTCACTTCAGAAACATGTACGCGCCTATAAACAAGCAATCATTACATAATTTATTTAAAACTAAACGGTCAAAAGAATAGCCGTTTGAGTGTATTTAAAAAATAACAAATGTTGCCCTACACTAAGTATCCCCAAGACGTCGACAGACCTACACAAATATCTATTTATTAGTATTGCTGTGACAAGCTACTTGATCGATGTTAAATACTTTCAACGCCTCTAATTGCCTTTTACGACATTCACAATAATTAGGAGTAGGATCTTACCGACGGCCCTTTCACAATTTAAATATAGACATAATGCTGACATTACACTAAGTACCAATTGATGTACGACCTACGAAATCAGATGCACCAAGTCTGGCAATAGACGTCAATTTATTAACCTACATAATTAGAAGATTATGCCAATTTATAATAAGTCTCTAATCATCTCGCACATAAAGCTATCAGTTCCGGCTGTCTCAAGTACCTACTAACATGACATTCACGATCGTTACGGACCGTTACGCTCGGTGTCGCTGCATTCACTCCCCATAAATGTAAATGACAGAAGCCAGCTCTAGTGAAATGGAGAAAAGACGTTGAAGAAAAGAGAAGAACGTAATATAGCATAATGAACTAACCCGGCCATTCCGCTGCTCTCCATCTTATTAGCAAGTTCGACATCTCGCGAGTACACATCAAATTGCCACTGCCTTTGACCGAGCACCCCCGCCAGCACTGCGCCTGTGTGAATTCCTACGCGCATATCCACTGGCGAATTCGTAGTTTGCTGAACATATCTAAAAAACAACATTACGATTAACGCAAAAAGACCCTCCTTTTTTGTGCTTATAGCTTGTAAGCTTATATTGAACTAACTGTACTCGCAACTTCCTTCGCGTTATTTTCAAAGTGTATTTTACACCTTTAAGCTTTTTTTATACAAAAGGTAGCCTATGTCCTTCCCCTGGATAAAGTGTATTTCCTTGCCGAAGTTGGCATGAAAGGTAACAGACAAACAGACAGACAGAGTTACTTTCGAATTTATAATATTAGTATGGATGTATAAACGTGGTTCATATTGATAGTAGGTGTACCTACTCGGCATAGGCGTAGGCGGCATAGGTGACGGTGATACTGTACCTACTTGTAAAAAATAATAATAACTATGTAAAAAATACAATTAAAAAATGGTGTGCAATTAAGAGGCCTATGTCCAGCAGTCGATTGCTATAGGCTGATGATGATGATGAATTAAAAATGTTCACATATTTTTCGGAGTCTGCACACCCAAGACATATATCTATTTTTTTTACATTTACTTCCTTATCATTTTATTAAAGCGAATTATTTTCTTATTTCCTTTTTGGATTAGATGCGATGTAGATGTTGTGTGTGTGTGTGTGTGTGTGTGTGTGTGTGTGTGTGTCTAAACGGATTTGGATGAAATTTGGCACACATGTAATTTATTATGTCGATAAACACATAGGCCATTTTTTATCCCAGCAAAATGTTAGGAACCTGATATTTTTTCAGTCTACAGTCAACGCCTACGAAATCGCAGGCAGAAGTGTGTCCAAAAGTATCTGACCTACATTCATATCTTCGCGCCACAACTTTTGGCGACCTCTATAGGGTACGAAGGTCACCAGTAACTCCTAACCTTCTCCTCAGAGGCCTTAGTTACCGATGAGACGCCTTAGTGCCCGTGCAGCGTGTATTTGTTTACTACGTCTTTTTTGCGTTCGTCGGATTTTGTTCATTGCTAAAAATGACGGAAAGAACCGAACAGCGTATTTGCATAAAATTTTGTTTTAATCTTGGTAAAAGTTGTGCGGAAACTATTGAAATGTTACAAAAGGCCTTTGGGGACGAGTGTATGGGTAAAAGTGGCCACACATCTGTTCGTAAATCAATGTCAAATCAATGTTGATTGTTTTTTCGATTGTGAAGGCGTTGTGCATCATGAATATGCTTCTACAGGTCAGACAATCAACAAAAAGTACTACGTTGAAATTTGAAAAGATTGCGTGATGCAATAAGAAGAAAACTGCCGCACTTTTGTCAAACCGGTGACTGTCTTCTTCACCACGACAATCCTCCAGCGCATGCATCAAACCTTGTCAAAGCAGTATTTATCAAAACACTGTGTTGCACAGCTACGCCAGCCTCCATACAGACCCGACATAGCTCCCTGTGACTTTTGGCTATTTTCTCGATTGAAAATGCCGCTTAAAGAAGACGATTTGACGACAAAGAGACTGTTGAAACTAATGCGACGAATCCACTAAAGGCGATTCCAAAAACTGACTTTCAAGACTGCTTTAGGAAGTGGAAGTATTGATATGAGCGTGTTGTTCAATCAAATGGGGACTACTTTGAAGGATGCTACCAACCGGATGGCGAAGAACAAGTCAAGTGCCGAGAAATCGATGTAAGTCCGATACTGTCGGGACAGACTTCGTATATGATATCAACCACGTTTATAAAATTAAAGGTTTTATAACTCAGATTATCATTAATTTTTTTTCTGCTTCCTAGCTGCCGATAAGTATAAGATAATTAAATTCACAGACACATTCACTACCCCACGAGGTACCAACATAACAGATTAACCACAGTAGTAAATTGTAGTCGTTAAAGGATCTTTGGGCCCGCGGCCAAAATTGGAACTAACGCTGTCATTAAGTGTAGTGTCACTACATGACAGTAGCAGAGTTACCGTTTGCTATGAAATTTACCCAAGTTTTTTTTTTATAAGTAAATGTGCGGACCCACTTGTTCAAATATCTCCTTCGATGTAGGAAAATTTTACTAAATGTTAACACTAATTGCACATCAACAACCCTAGATCCTTGTGGGACTATACTATATTACATAGTTACTAAAACAACAAAATAAATGTAATAGTATTGGGCAATGACACATTTTCGTTGTGATTGGGGCTCGGTAATCAGTAGAGTAAACTTACTTAATGGCTTTAACCATGGATAGTCCCATATGTACGCAAAGAACTGCGTGATCCGGACGTTCGACAGGCGCTCCGCTGATGCAATAATAGCAATCTCCTAGAATTTTGATGCGCAGTTGCTGATATTTCTATAAACAAATATAAACGTTGCAGTCGATTACAGAGTTCAGTTATTTTGTTTAAGGTGATTTTGCTAAAGAAAATATGAAATTAATTTGCGTTACCTCTGCAAGTCGATCGAAACGGGCAAACAACTCATTCAGTATTGCGACGAGATCTTGCGCTGAATAAGTTGAGGAAATAGCCGTGAAGCCTACGATGTCGGCATACAGAATACTGCGATGAATAAATAATAGATAAATACAGGCAATATGTGCTGCTCTTTTAATACTACATTAAATGTCCAGTATTTAATGTAATATTAACGTACCTCACATTTTCATGTCGAGACATATAAATTTTCTTGAATTGGGTGTCTATGAGACCCAAATCTTTCCGCATTTGCACAGCAACATGTTCCGGTAACACTGATAAAAGCAATCTCTCCTAAAATAAAAGATAATTAAAGCGGTATTTTGTAAGTAGGTATTTAATATTATACACATTGTATATTCAAAAGATTTGGAATTTGATTGCACAAACTATATTATTATTAACATCATACCTGTTCTTTACTTTGTTGCTCAATAGTGAGTTTATCGCGTAAACTTTTCTTCGTCTGTTGAAAAGATCTTCGCTGTTGCCTTTCGTTGATAATGTACGCAGTCCCTCCCAGTAAAGAAGCGCCAAAAAGTAATGTTCCATTTGCGATTTGCTTTAAACAAAATAAATCAGACTTTATTTTTGAATCACATTTAAAAAAAACATATTATTGCTATTAGTAAATACTAATTACCTGAAGACAAAAATCTATGGGAAGCGTATTTTCAGAAGTGTACGCATTATAATATTGGAACACAAGATAAGAACTGATGGATAGTATGCTGTACACTATCAACGATATGTAATGAAATGGTATCATTGCAACTGTTAAGTACTGAACGACAATAGCCCATCCGAGGAACTCATTGTAGGAGTCTCCGAGCCGACGAGAAGCGTTTACCAATATTTGAGCCCATAGAAAAACCCAGCTAAGGTAATTAAGGTAGAAACGTGCACGCCGCATCCACATATATAAAGCTGCCAGTATCAGGTTGACCACAAACGCTATCAAAATATGAGTGTAGGCGAAGACCCAGTCGCGCTCTCCCGGAACCAAAGCCGAGAACGCCTGAAGAAGCACGCCCATCGCCAGCAGCCGAGGGACAACTCGTTGCCTTTGTTGCAGTGTGTATGCTGTGTATAGAACTTCTTCGCTGGAATCCTTGAATCCCCATGGTGGTCTCAACATGGCGCCCAATGGAGATAATTTTGGCACTTGCATTGCTTTTATTGCTTGATCCATTGCTTTTAGTTCTTCCAATTCACAACATTAAATTTGTCACAATCTTTTTTAAAATCGTACCATTGATCATGACTTCTCTGATACACTATATCTTCATATGAGTATAATAATGTCATACACATTCAGATTTCAAGATTTTTTATATTCAACATTATTTAGATTTATGTTTGATCAAACTTAAGTCACTCCTGAAATTGAATCCTACTTTTACTATATATCCTATTCCCGCTAATATTATAAATGTGACAGTTTGTATGTTAAGATGTTTCGATGTTTGTTACTTAATCACGCAAAAACGGCTTAACGGATCTGCATGATATTTGGCACACAGATAGTCTATTACCTGGATAAACACAAAGGATACTTTTTATACCGGATAAACGTTAGGTCCCTGTCTTAACTTAACGCGGACGAAGTCGCGGGCAGAAACTACTAAGTAATATACACGGGTGAATCTGAGGAGAACGGCTTTGTTGATTTTAGAACTCCTTCACATTATCTGTACACCGTATAAATAGGTACATTGGAATTCAACTGAAGTTCTTAGAGCCTAATTCAAAAAGGACCATAATTTGATATACCCGTTTACGGTAAAAGGTTAGAATTTATTAATGAATATAATTATTTTGTCTTATCTATCTCTCTAGAAGTTCTAACGACAAACGAACGAAAAATATCAAAAGAATCAACATCAGAATAGTAGCAGGATGAAAAAACTGGAGCCTGATAGAAATAATGAAAAACCAAACCCACTATTAAAATAAGAACATTCAAACCTTGTATATTGCCCTTGCCTCAGGTACGGGTTTTGAGAAATGGTCATTGAGCAAACTTCGTAAAGATAAGGTACAAAGCTGCCGGGGAGTAAGAAAGGAATATTCTTAATGTGGAAAAAAATAGAGAAGATAAGTGGCAAAACTAGTACAAAAAAAACTAAGTTAACGGACATATTAACCAAAATAGTCCAGCTAAAATGGAGACGGGCAGGACATATGATTCGCAGCAACTATAAAAACTCAATCATAACAATCACAAATTGTAAGATTCAAGATGGAAAAAGAAATAAGGGAAGACAGGTTTAAAGATGGCGGAAAAATTAGACTGAAAACTGGAACCTTCTGAAAAAAAACCGCTTTATATATACCCATTGGAAGGAGCCCTTCGCCAATTAGACACTTCGAAATACGAGATTTTATATGTTACATAATAGAACATATAACCTACTTAGGGTTATAATTAATTAGTGAAATTGTTACTTAGGTCTATTAGAAGTAAAAGATTATTATTATTATAATTCAAAAGGGGTAGGGCACTTAAGTGAGACTAATTAGATTCTAAAATATAGACGTCATCAACCCGGTGATGAGAAGACGTTATGCATGCAAAGGATTGTGACAGATGATGATAAAACGAAAATATTTTTGTCTAGAACTGGACCACGCTATGTTTATAAATATACTTACATAAATAAATTTAACGTAGATACATGCGCATGACAATATATTTCATTATATTATATAAAAGATGTTATATAAATACCGAAAGACCTGAACGTAGTTTGTTCTAAATGAATCGACTGAATCGACTCTAATCTTTTTTTAAAGTATATTATAGTTTTTTAAATTATCAGAAATTGCTGTTATTCGTTCAGACTGCTGTAATAAACAATATGGCTAATTTAAATTTTAAATACATTTCTAATACATATACCTTCCGTATAAACACAGAAGTACAGGTTTTGTAGGTAATTTGGGTACCAAAAAGCTTAAAAAAACTAGAAAACTCCTTAAAATTGGAATTTTGACTTTCGTATTGAATTCGTTAAGCGGTAATCTAATTGAGGGTGTCTGAGGTATTGCGTTATAGGTATATGTTACATCCTGCATATTCTAGTGATCGTTAATTTCATCATTATGATTATGTGATAAATAAATTTCTGCTTACCCCGACCGGGAAAAGGTACCATACAAACAAAACAATAATATTGACCATTCAGGAGTTCCTTCGTTTGAAGATGATTTTATTGCACGTGATTTCATATATGCCATCGAAAATTAATCTGTTTACCAAGTTTCAAACTTTCCCTGAGAACAACAATCCTCATTGCAGGATCAGGTAATCTCTAACAATAAATGCATTGTCGCAGATACTGTAGGTAATTATACAAAATTTCAATATGATAAACAATGGAATCGAGTCGAATAAAATCAGCTAGCAAATTTTTGTCTAAAATTAAAATCTTCTAAAAACATGCATTTACTTAGTTTTTTTTTGTTCACGCTAGAAATTCCTGAATAACTGTGCCGGAGCTACATGTGTACGGTACGATACGTACAAACGTCAGAGAGCTAATCAAGTGGAGACTTTCCGTTAGCAAGCCGGCCTGATCGAGGACGCCTGTGTAATGAATAAATTACACGCTGAAACATTGTTCCAATATCCATTCATTAACTAAGCCGTCTAAAACCATACACAACATACCCGTGGTTTTGTCCATACTAATTTCAATATTGACAATCGTTACAATAGAGGTAATGTGACCATGAAACTCAAATCATATGTTATTTGTTTCACTTACTGTCATTAGCTAGAAGATACTTAATGTTTGCGTGTAGGTATCTATTTTACGTAAAAGTTTTACCTTGTAAATCATTTATAGTTTTAATTTTATAGAGTTTTTATAAACAGCTATGATTCCCATCTCTGTCGATATAGATCATAAAGCATACAAAATGACTACATGACTATAAACATTTTTTTAAGTAATATGGAAATCAGTTTCATAGAATCGAAGATCCTGCTCGACCTCTCCCTAATATCCGCCGGTTAACAAAAAAGGTATACCTGTATCTCTGCCAAAGCGTTAAATGTATTGTGTTGTAACTTTCTTAAATAGAAAAGTCTCATCAAAATAAATTCTATAGTTTTTTCTATTGATGCCCGAAGAAATAGACAAAACTTATTAAAACAAAAGACTTAAAGAGCTTAAATAAGTAAAATTAGATTAATAATAAAGGCGAAATGATCGTTAAAGGACTGTATGTACAGTTGTTATGTAACAACAAGTTTATAGAACCTAACCACAATAATTAAAAAAAGATAATAAGCCTTACTGCGAGCCTAACTAAAACGTAAATTAATGCAAAGAAATTTGGATCCTAGTCTATGAAATACTCGTATATATCCTTTATTTATAACTAGTTTGTCTATACATAGATTAAAACTGTAAGAAAGTCATACATGGAATATTTTTAGGAAATAACAACCCAAGGGTATCATGCTATCGATGTAGAAGCCAATTCTACAATTTTTGGCTTTCGTGTCTGTTTGTCGGCCAGCCTGTCTGTCTGTCCAAGGGTATGAACCATCATCACGCAAACACTACCAAGCGGATTTTGATGAAACTTTGCACGTGGATACCTTATAATGTTGGCTAACACAAAGTATAGTATTTATCGCGGAAAATATATTTTTTTTTTCAAAAAAGGCGAAAATAAACGAAACAATAAATTTCTAAATATACACCTTACTCCGAACCTGTTTGATGGATTTAAATGAAATTTTACGTAATTGTAGCCTGTATACTTATATTTTCTAAATATCTAACAGTTTATGAGGAAAGAAAAAAAAATCAAATTTGATAACTCAATCATTGTTCAAAAACAACTTAGCTACTAGATTGTCGCGGGATAAATATAAACCATAAAACTTTATTATTATTTGTGCCGAACTGCAATGTAACGACGTAAAATATGTGACTTTGCCTACACATGAATTTCTTCATGAATTGATATTGGACTCAGATTCGTCTCCTCACGAAAACTCTTCAGTGGTTAAAAGCACTAACTCGAAATTGTTCATACACTATTGAATTAAACACTCAAACATGGTTTCGTGCATGAACCGATGATGCATTCAGGATTGTTTCTTCTGGAGAGAAGTCTAACATGAATGGGCCGGATACGTAACTTTGCATATTCATTTATTTTACAAGAGTTTAGTGTATATACTAGCTGTTACTCGTGGCTGCCACGGTCCAGCCGTTCTTGAGTTTTGCGCTTAGCAACACATTTAGGAATCCATTTTTATTAATATAGATGAAATTTTAACACGATTTTGATCATGAACATAAACTGTAATATCTTACAAGAAGACTAACACAAAATGTGTTGACAAAACTTTGCTACATTTAGCTGATAATGTACTTTTTTTAGATATTATTACGCTAGATTACAATCTTTGGCAGGGTAGGTAGAGAAGGTCTAAATCAGAAATATTTTACCAATAACTTTACAATAAATACGATAGATAAACTGATCCTTCTTAAAAGAAAGGTATTGTATATGTTTTTATGAGACGGCGTTAGTGTTGTGTGTTAAATAAGATCGCCCTTTAGTTTAGTTTATATTTTCCAAACACCAACTGTGCGGGCTAAGTGGGGCTAAGACTGAACCCTGTGATAGAGATAGTTGATAGAGAAATAAGTCTGGTGGGATTTGACAAAATTACAATATATTCACTATACGGTTCTTCCGGGATAGCTGTTATTCATTCATACTAAAATGGCACAATGGATCTTACGAATACTTTTCAGGTGTTATAGGTCTCGAAATAATACTATAGATACTTTTTATCCCGGAACAAATCACCGTTATTGCGACATAGCTGGTATTTATTCATATTAAAATGGCTAAACGAATTTAATTGAAACTTAATATGAAGTTTTCTTACATTGTAAAATAAAACAGAACACTTTTTATCACGAAAAATAGCACGACTTCTGTGGAATATCTATGATTTCTTACTAAAACATCTGAAAGGATTATAAAAAAAAAAACTAAATATGAAAGAAACCACACAGATATACAATGCGAGAGTGGAAGGACGAAGATATTGGGGAAGACTTAGACTATATTACCATGACCAAATAGACCGTATTTAATCCGAAGGGCAAGCCGGCCAGCGTGTATAAGACAAACTATGTAAATAGAGGAAACCAGAAAGGTCTCTAAGGAAAGAACCAGTTGGAACTCTATCTCTGCCTACCCCGCAAGAGATCTGACGAGATGATATGGATAAAAAGATATTTTTAGCGCATATGGACACAATAAAAAAAATGATCTGATAAGGGAAGATTTTATAAACCGAAAAACACAGCCCCATTCAAATACGAAATGAGACGACGCTGTCCTTACGTAGGCGAGGTGTGGTGGCAGAGGCATAATATAAATTCGATATAAAGTGAGGCAAAGTAATTAAACCTGATAGTTATGTATGTAGAAGCAGATAGTGTGGAAGCAGGTAGTGTAGTGTCAAGTACTCAAAACAAGGGAAATCTATTAATTAAATATGCAGGGAAGTCTATAGTCTATTCTAATCAAACTTTAAAACGTCAACTCGACTTCAACTCTAATCAATCGTTACAACTTTGAATAAACCATCACTATTTGTAGTTGTGATTGTAATTTATAAGAAGTGTAATATATATGAAGGCGACGGAATTCACGATTTAGCGCTAAGTTAAGAGCTTAAGCCGCTCAGTTCTATCCCGCACGGGACAAATCTTTGTGAGGCCCACAATTATTTGTTTCGGTCTGGGTATTATTGTATGTGAATTTTCATGCTTGTAAACGCACCCACGGCACAGGAATAAATCCTATTGAGGGATTCAGTTGAAAAAAAGTATATTTCGACATTTATTTCGACATTTTTATGTTGAGGTAAAAAAGTTTAAAAGTTTAATTGGAATACTTGATAAGCAACCAGTTTCTAAATCTGTTTTAATTAGATTAAGCTGTTAAAATTTCTGAAAGTACGTTAACGATTAGATAAAGGTAACACAAATGTTATCATTATCAAGTGACTGATTTGTATAATTTCCACGGGAAGGTTCACCGCGATACGTTTAATACATGCCTAAATAAAAAAGGACATGGACAAGTGCGAATAGGCCTCGCGCTCTGAGGGGTCTGTACAAAATTAATTAGGTTTATAAGAAGTTAATCCATCCCAGGAATCGAGAATCTCGATTATCTTAGCTCTGTTCGCTGCTCAGTCTGTTGTTTATTATTTATTCAATAAAATATGTTTTACTACATGCATTGACTTACCACAACATGGATGTGGAGTCTAGTACTAAATTCACGAATTTGCGTCCATAGTTGACATATAGGTATATTCGTAAATATTGCAAATGTCGTCATTTTATATTTTGCGTCACGTTTTAATTAATTGAAACCTAATGTTCATTCTTGCTTGTACTATAAAATTACATTAAGACGCCGTGCGAAGTTATTCATCAGCATAGTAATCTGAACATGAAGCTATCATGAATCTAAACGGGATGTGTTATACAATCATTTAGAAATTAAATTAATTTTGTGTTTTTGAGCAAATGCTTTCTTGCAAATGATAAAATATATCTCGGTATACTTGCTGAAAATATGATACACCATCCTTTTTTTTCACTTGATTTAAGTAGTTTTTACACTTTGTCATAAAACCGTACGGTATCATAGAAGTTTTGTTAGTCGGAAGGTGCAACAAAAACTGTCACACGATTGTATCTCTTTTGGCATTTTGGACCTCTTCTGGTTTGAACATTTTTGGGCGCAGAGATGAAATCCATTTTGATTGGTAGGTCAATCTTTTCATGCAGTTATATTTAATATTTCTTCGTTATGGCTGTGACGGATTCCAACGGATTGCAATGTAGGTAATTTTGTAATAGCAAAAAAATGACATATATTTATTAAACATTAATATTTTTGTATAAATTTTTTTTTTTTTTTATTTTAACACCTTCTTCTTGATACATTTCAGAACTAAGCAAAGAGGCCATATTGCTTAGTACTATCGATACGACACAAATTTCAACGTGATAATCCTAGCCGTTCGTGAGAAAAAAGATCTTAACATTTGGACAGACAGACCGATAGCTAAGCAATCCTATAGAGGTCCCGTTTTCACCGATTAAGGTACAGAACCCTAAAAACATACTTAAGTAGTCGGTCCTTTCCACTTTCTTTTAACAAATAATTATTTTTGCGTCGTGTCTAACATATCCCACGGACGATATCTGATGAATGCCATAGGTATATGGTAGAGTCATCACATCCGCGAATTTACTCACATCCCAAAAAATATTTACAAAAAAAACACAGGATTCGTAATAATTACGATTTATGTGAATAAAACCTACGATTTTAAAATCTTTGCATTTAATGAAGTACTATTATTAGGTCTAGTCGATATTTTAAAATTGTCCGGTCGATTGTAAGTTTATAAGGTTGACTTAGCATCATAAACATTTCATATTTCAATATTGATAGATACAGCTAGGACTTACTCTTTGTTCCATGGAATTTAGGTCACTAGGTAGGTACCCCATTTAAAGTTACGCGAGCTAGACCGGGCCCGGGCAAATATACCTATATAGGTGTTCAGTTACAATATTTTCAATAGCAGTAATTAAATCTATTATATATTTATTTTATTAATAATTGCATAAAATAATATTATTTTGTATAACCGTACGCTATGAAGAAAACACCCTTTGCACTAAAGCTCCTATTCTGAGCATTTCTCATCCTTTACGCGATGTTTACAGTTACAAGTATATAACTAAAATGGAAATTTACTATACAAGTGGAAGAGTAAGACTTAGTATGCTGTGAGAAAACATCCCCGCCCGTGTAGAGCCAACCCCGAACTTCCTACGTAGGTAGGTACGGCGCGCTCTTCTTCACTTTCTGACCCATAAATAATCTATCTTAACGACATAATTAATTGTTAGCAAAATAACAAAAATCCATGTCAACACTTCACTTTAGTTGGTATATGAAATGTGAAGTCAATACAGCATTTCGATATCATCGCAGAAAATCCTACTGTGTACATACGTAGGTGTATGAAGAAGATCGTGTGAATCACAGTATCATATTAAATGTTGCTGAAATAACGACTAATTCACTAACTACTTGTGGTATAATATTATAATTTCCCGCCGAAAGTATGGTACCGATGATGTAAGCAATCTCCGTAAAAGTCCTTACTATTGACCCATAAATATTTCAATCACAGTAGAACTACCCTTACGTTTAAAGATTTTAAGGAAGATGATAACGATGTAGAGTTATTTAATAGCGAATACTGGAGCAGGTTTAGGTTTAAATGGAATATTATTGAGCGTGTTGGATTTTAAGGGCGCGGGTGGCGCGGTTGGCCGGGCGACGCGAAGGCGTTGCGCGCACGTGCCGGCGTGCGACTGCCGCGCGCGGCCGCCGCCCACCGCCGCCCGCCGCGCGGCCCGGGCCGCCCCATACCGTCCGCTTCAGCCCGATTTACTGCACATTGATTTCACTTAGGCTATATTTTGTTGATATTTCATCTATTCTTTGTTTGTAAATAATCCAAAAACCTTAATAGTGATGATACGCAGAAGCTTCAACTGTACTGAGACGTAGCCTCATCATATTATGTGTTTATACAATCTCGATTACATGTATACAAGTAAATTTATCATAAGTAAGCTAATGGTGCTTACTGTTTGTGTGTTTTATTTTGCTCTCATAAAATTATAAAGGGTGTGTATCAGTAAATTGAAGATATCTACTAAGTACGTGCGTACGGATTTTAATAATTATTAAATGACACACAAAACGCACGCGTTTACGCACTTACACACAAACACAAGCTATGATGAATAATATTTGAACCTACTCTACATTTCATTGTGGCAGGCTGCTTGATCTTTAGTCGCGTTTTACGATATCCAATAGCGCAGAAATGGCGCTATTCTACTTCCACAACTCTCCTGACACCATGATACGAGGTGACATCTTACTTACCAGCAGAGCAAGGCTAGCACAAGCGGCGCGACAAGACATTCCGCGACTGACTCCAGGCGTAAGACAACTCCATTTTGTCTTACGCGCTAGCGTGACGTGACAAAACTAAGACACAAGAAAACTCGTTGCATAAATTTTAGATAACATTGTTTTAATGCGTCGACAACAATCGGATCACGGGCCGACAAAATTATGTCCCGTATGAGAAAAGTCTTGCCATTCGTGCTGCGTTTTGTACATTTACTAGTATTATTTTGAAATTATATACAATGGCTAGGAAGTATATAAATTTCCGGGAAAATTAAAAGTAATTTATGAGTACAAGAAAATTTTACAAATTATTTCAAATATTTCCTAAATTGGCCCGGTATTGTAAACATTTCCTAGGAGTTTTATATAATGCCTAAATTTCATAAATTTCCGGTAACATATACATATATTAGGTATAAGGACGTAATTCTGGAGAGATCATAAAAATGTTCGACATTCCTAGTTCACTTATTTCCGTGACTTATTGCCGGTTTTAATGGTGACAATACTACGTTTCAAGGGTGACAAAAATTCTTCATCATTATTGTTTTAATTAATGAATTTTTGTTTTCTTTTTATAAAATTTCACAAAACAAATCGAATCTTAACATTTGTGTTAATTACCCACGAACAGAAACAACTTGTGAGTTTATTTCATTAGTTCTGTTCAATATTCAATATTTATTAAAAACTATCTCGTATCGCAAAAGGTGTAATTAGAGACGGTCGAAACAAAATTATAGTACAAACGTTTACATTCGCCAAAATAGGAGGCGCGTTTATCACGAAAAATGTTGCTCAGCCGATGTAAAATGGCTTCTACTCCAAGTCGTAGGTACTATACGATTACCAAGTAAAACTACATGTCCCGGTACGTAGTACACGAACAAATCAGAAAGTATAATAAGATATAGGTACCATTAATAGAATAGGGAACATTGCACAGATACCTAAATAAAACTTGTATGAAAATTAAAGCACCCATCCAATGACCATCTTCTAGAGAGCTAATCATAAAAACAGTATTTTCTTTGTAGCAGATTACCTATGTTTTTATTCGTGGGCTTTGGAAAACATCTTGAATAACTTGCGAATAGGCGCTGTACGCATAAAACAGTATGTTGAAGACTAGTACACGCAAGTTCTAAACACACATTAATACTACTCTCGCCAGTACCCATAACTGCTTCCAAGTCGTTGAATCACTCGTAGTATCCGCATGTCGCTACTAAGGTCGCCGGTATTCCACTTAGATCGCTTTTGGATCGCTTGTTCTTGATTTGATCGCCGTCGCTTTTGCGTGTGTGAGTGTGTGTGTGCGTTTACTTGTGTTTACCAGACAAGAAGGTGAGCGTGCAACCACTACGTTCGAGCCAGAAGGGCGTGTTTGTCGCCGCGCTGAGTGTTCCTTATACTTGTATGATAGTTCTAGAACCAACCCAAAGCCCCCAAGTACATGGATAGAAAAGCCCAGGTACATCAAACAATATTTGGCGCGTTCCACAAAGCTGTATTATTATTACGTACCTACTTGTAGGTAAACAGGTAGATATGTACTTGTTTACCGCGACCGCGCGCCGGCGATAATAAAAGGGGAGGAACCTTCTAGACGTCGTTGTCACTCAAGCGCGGATTCTAGATCTTTCTTGACGGATCGATAGGAGACCTAAGGGTGAGTAATGCGTTTAAATATTAACATCCTCCGACAAAGGGTTTACGAGATATCAGGGTGTATTGAAGACGTAACAAAATGATCTAACTTGAAACTGCTATTTGTTAAAACATTACATTAAAAACATAGAGAAGCAAAGGTCACTTCGGCGCGTCGGAAAAAGTGTAACGACTTAAAAGTATGCCGACGTAGCTTTGAATCCAATAAATAATTTGGAGTAAACATATATCCATCTCTTTTACTCTTGTTCCCCACCATACCGATATCACGTCGATCCGATCGAGGTAGCAATATTACTAGTAGTAGGAGTGTGAGTAAGTAGTGGGATCCAAAAAAATTAATAAAATAGATATTTGTATAGTACATAATTATAGGTGACACAATTATCCAAGATTTTCCCATAAAGACGGGAACACCAAATGGTGTTTTAATTGGCAACACTGCGTCTCAAATTTATTTTTGTAACTTGAAATCGGTTTTTTATTTTATTTACTAGTAAATATATGAAAAAACAATAAACTTATGTATGGAAAATCATTCCTCGTGCGGTATAGTGATTTTGTGACCTCAAATCGCGTTCTTATACCACGCATTTACCCATTTTGTGATTTTTTATCAATACGTGTTACTCGAGAGATGTCAGGCAGGCCAATGAATGACAAAAGCTTGAAACTTGGCTGCGGGCTTACTCTTAGCCGACATACATTTACGCCGTTACTGCTAATCTAGTGTTATGTATATCAATGATTAAAAATTGTTTCGTTAATTTACGTGTTGTGGAACAGTTTTCAGTGGCTGTGTAGATGACCTATGAACAATAAATTTCTTATGTTACTTTTCGATAGTTACTGTAATTTGTATTTCAGTAAAACATTTTTAAATTATTTATTACTACTTGAAGTTAGAAAGATTATCTGAATTTTAAACGTATATGGTAAGAGCACGGGGGTCAACCATAGAAAATGATGGTAGCAAAATTCTTGTAAAGTAATTTTTTATTACATAGTTAGATGACGTAGAAAATTATAAAATTTGTTGTTTTGCACGTACGTCGTTTATTTCCAAGCACGCGTTCAATATATCCGTCCCTTATTATTCTTTTGTAAAGTAAATGCATTACTGTCACTCCCCGGGTCGATAAATAGTCGATCGCCGTAAGCCCCTTAACTGTATTATTTAGAAAACACCTGATGTGAGCTTCTGCTAACTAACACTAGCCAAAATGAAGTAGTTTTGTAGCCGACCCAATTGCGATTATCAAGCTACTTAGTTTATAGCACCATCCTACCACCATCCCATACCTACTACCACCATCTATGCACCATCTATGTGTGAATAAGACAATTTAGGGGAGGAAATAAAGCTTCAGTTTGGATTGCCGCTATGCTATGGGGATGCGTGCTTTGCCGAGGTCACCGTATTTCGTCGGTGTCGAGATGCTATGCACCGGGTGGCCGGCAAGGGATTCTTCGACATCATCAGCAGTCAGTGTCTGCTTCTGGGTGCGATATTTGAATATCATAAGAGAAAAGAGGAACCATCGGGAGGATTACTGAGAGCATGACGTGGGTGACGGCACCGATGGCTAAAACCATTGATGGCTACAACTGGGTAAAGAACGATGGAGTCGGCGACACGGCTACATTCAGGGTGTTGAAGTAACGACACGTTCGCGAAAAGTAGTTCGACGCTTTTGAGCAGAAGGTGTATCTGCATGTCATGTGGTCATATAATACAAGGTGTAACATAAATAAAGCAAGACCTGAAAGTAGTTCTAAATTCTAACAATTTCTGTTACATTTTTTAGTTCTTGCGACAATTGCTGCAACTAATTCAGTCTGCTGTATTAAACGCAATTAAAACCATAATTAAAAAAAAAAAATACGACCATTTAAATGGCATTTCTAAAACATATTCCTCAATACGCATACATAAATATAGATTTAGTAGTCAATTTGGCCATCAAAATGCTAGAAGAAATGGTTTAAAATTGGATGTCTGGTCTCTATATTGAATTTGTTGCGTCTGAGGTCTTGCGTCTATTATACTCGCTTGTTGCATATTTTCATTTAAATCTACCTATCTATCTATAACCTCACGCCAGATCCCTTGCGGGGTAGGCAGAGAGTACAGAGTTCCAACAGGTTCTTTCCTTACATACCTCTCTGGCTTCCTCGACTCTCATAGTTCGTCTCATACACGCTCGCCGGTTACGGAGACTCTTGACTTTTCCATCAGATAAGACTCGGTTTATTCGGTCGTGGTAAGATAGTCTAGGTCTTCCCCGGTACCTGC
The DNA here is from genome assembly GCA_905147815.2 of Phalera bucephala. Classification (NCBI taxonomy): domain Eukaryota; kingdom Metazoa; phylum Arthropoda; class Insecta; order Lepidoptera; family Notodontidae; genus Phalera; species Phalera bucephala. Next base: position 17,296,686 of record LR990622.1, read on the forward strand.
ATCCTTCCACTTCCACATTGTATATCTGTTTTGTCATTCTTTCCTCTGGCATTCTTTCTATATGCCCGAACCAACGGAGCATGTCCTTTCTCATCTTTACACCGATACTATCTTTCATACCTACTCGCTGTCTTACTATGCTGTTGCTAATGCGGTCGGTCAGCTTCACTCCGCACATCTTCCGCAGAGCTCGCATTTCTACCGCATTTATCCTACTTTCATTCTCCTTCTTACATACCCAGTTCTCGCTACCATATAACAGCGTTGGGACAAGAATTCCGTTATGTATGGCCAGCTGCGCCTTACGGCTTAAGTGCCGGCTCCCAAGTAGCTTTCCCATCGCACCATTCACTCTGTTCCCTGCACTCACTCTTCTCTCTATGTCAGCGGTGTATTTCCCATCCTTACTGAAGGCGCATCCAAGATATAAAAACTCATTCACTTGCTCCAGCACATCGTTACCAACCACTATCCTTACATTCGTTCTGGTTTCTTCCCTTTCAAAAACCATAATCTTGGATTTCTTTACATTCAAGTGTAAGCCATTGATCATGCAGTCGTCTTTCATAACTGTGACTAGTGTTTGCAGATCAGTGGCTGTTGGCGCTATTAAAACCGCGTCATCTGCATAAAGTAGATGGTTTACCACTAAGTCACCCATTTGTACACCTTCATTCATCGCTTTCAGTCTTTGAAGACTTTTGTCCAGATATATTATAAACAGTCTAGCGGACAACACGCAACCCTGCTTGACGCCGATTTTAACGTCAAACCAGGGTGACCTGTTACCACCCACCCGTACGCATGCATTGCAGTCCGCATAAGTGGACTGGACGGCTCGCAACAGAGTGCCATCTATACCATACTCTGGCAAAATGTCCCAAAGTCTCTTTCGCACAACTCTGTCAAATGCCTACTCCAGATCTACAAAACCGCAGAAAACCTTCCGCCCCACTGCCAGATGCTTCTCTACGATGTTGCGGAGTGAGAAGACTTGATCCGAACATCCTCTTCCAGACCTGAAACCCCCTTGTGCCTCGCACAACATTCCATCGGACTTCACGCGCATTCTCCGTTCAATAATTTTACCGTTCACCTTGGCTGCCAAGCTGATCAAACTGATAATCGGCGGCTCTGTAATTGGCCCAGTCATATTGAGAACCCTTGCCTTTATACAAAGTTACTATGACTGCGCGGCGCCAGTCTGTAGGGACTCTACCGGTCCTCCAGCAAAGGTTTGCAAGGGCCCGGAAAGCGTCCCGGACGCAAGTTCCACCATATTTGATCATCTCGGCAGATATCATGTCTACTCCCGCAGCTTTACCGTTTTTCATACTTTCTATCGCCCATTCAACTTCTTCCATAGTGATGTCCTCCGTTGATTCTGGTGCCGCAATCTCGCCTTTGGGCACGCCTGCGGCATCAGCATCCGGGTCATCTCCATACATTTCTCCAAAATATTCACTCCACCGGTTTAGCACAGCTTGTGTGTCTGCAAGAATGTCACCATCTTTAGATTTTATCCTTTCCATTCTGGAGTCTGACGAATCACCTCGAGCCTTTCTCACCTTGCTCCAAAAGAGTTTAGTGTTGTTCTCGAAGTTCTTCGCCAGCCTCTCCTCCTCAATCATACTGGCTCTTTCACGCTTTTCTTTCACTAAAGTTTTAGTGGCATTCTTGCATTGCCGGTATATTTCTTTCCTCATCTCTGTCATACTGGCATTCAGGTTCAAAGAAGATACATAGTCCTGCCACGCTTTCTTCTTACTTTCTCCGGAGCTTTGCAACTCCGCATCCCACCATGCATCACCTTTTGCTGTAATATGCTTCTTTGAGAAACCACATACTTCTTTCGCGGATTCCACCAAACTCTCTTTCAGGCTATTCCAGCATTCATCTACATTTGAGTCCGAAGAGCCTGCTGTCAAAAGCTTGTCCCGGACTCTGTCTACATACATTCCCCTCACGCTCTCATCTTGCAACTTTTCAACCTTTATTCTTTCAAGGTCTCCGAAGGGGATACGCTCTCGCCAGTGCCTCCACTTCCTGAACAGACCACTAAACCGCGCAATTACGAGATAGTGGTCTGATTCCAGAGTGGGGCCTCTATACGCACGCGTATCTTGTAGTTTGCTTCGGAGACGGTTATCAACCAGGATCAGATCTATCATGCTTTTTTGTTCATTCCTTCTCCACGTATACATATGTATGTCCTTGTGCTGGAATATCGTATTAGACACAAGGAGACCCTTTTCCAAACAAACATCTACAATGAGCTTACCTGCATCGTTCACTCTCTTATCACCATAAGGACCCAGAGCAGCGTCGCAAGTTTGCCGCCTGGTTCCTACCCATCCGTTCAGATCGCCACACAGAATTACCTTTTCGTTAGCCTCAGCCAAATCCAGAACTTCCCTGACATTATCCCAAAACTTCTCAAGGTCCTGGGGTGTCGACGAGCTTACGGGAGCATATGCTGCGACCAAAAATACTCTAGTGACACCCAGTTTTAAACGGACCCAGAGAAGTCTCGCATTGCACAGGCCATAATCTCTCACTCCAGAGGCCAGGCGACGGGACAGCAAGATACCCACCCCCATGCTGGCACGACTGCTCTGCGGTACCCCAGACCACAGAGCCATCGTTCCATCAGGAAGATCACAAGTTCCACTGCCCCTCCGCTTAGTCTCTGTTACACACAGAGCATCCAGGCGTCTCTCTTTCATCACATCAATCACGTCATGCATCTTATCTTCCATACCACCTCTTACATTCCAAGTGCCTATTCGGCACTCTGCACCCCACGACTCGCTAGTTCGGGCCCAGCGTGATGGGTGGCGGCCCCCATCGCCGCTTCCACCTATATTCGTACCGACGGGGGCGGGCCGGTACGCGTCGCCTCGGGAGGACGCCCTAGCCCGCACTGCGGTACGTCTTCGGTCCAAGATTGCAGCCATAATGACTGGCAGGGGTCGCGACGAGCACACTCTTGGACAGACCCCCCTTTCATTTAAAAGCGGAACAAAAGTAAATGAGGGGGTTGGTTGGTTCCATGTTGTTTTAATTTTGAAATTCCATATCCTAGCTTCCTCCTTTTATTTTTTCAAACCGAGTTTAAAAATACCTCTGCATGGCCTCTGCCGCATATGCCACTAAGTAGGTACCTACTTTCGAACCAGCATCGACCATTACTTTGTAGGCCATAGTTTAGTGTTGTATAAATGAGCGCTGAATGTCGAGCGTTTAGCGCTGAGTAGACGCTTACGAGCGTGTGTATGTGTGTCTGAATGATCTACGCTGTTGGCTGCGGGGCCTTTACAGCTTCACCGGACAAGATGGCGAGCGTGCAACCACTACGCTCGAGCCAGAAGGGCAAGCGAGCAACTAGCTCAAGGGCGCCTCAAGGAGGACCGGCCTCGGCTTGGGCAGTCGGTATAGGGGAGGGCGTATACTAGGTGTCTCGCCGTGGTGCTCTGCACCGGCCGGCGGGCAAGGGATTCTTCGACCTCGCCGGCGAGGTCGGTGTCTGATCCTGTGTGCGGTATCTGTACCCGAAAGAAGGGATGTAAGGGCATCGGGAAGGTCGGTGAGAACATGCCGCGAACGGCGGTAACGGCTGATAGGAGGGGAGTTAGGTTCGTAGTCGGCGGCGGCTACGATTAGCGGATTACTATGATAGGACGCGTTCGCAATATATCGGGTTGTCGCCTTTTTAATGAAGGCGCGAATAGGTTCGAGACCGAGATCGGAATGGTGGTGGTGTCTATCGATGTGAGAGCGGGCGGCGTGCTCGAACACCTCACAAACGGGCCGTATACAAGTTTTGTAAAGTGTCACCTTATTCCTAAGGGGCATTTTACTCCGCTTGTAAATCATCGAGTAAAGACGACCGAGCACAAAGGCTGCTCGGTTACGTACTCACTTGATGTGCGGTCCGAAGGTCATGGTATTGTTTAGGGTGACCCCTAGATATTTGATCTGTTTGATCCAGGGAATAGGTAGGTAGAACATGGTCACTTGACCGAGATTACTTCTGGGGTGGACTTACGAGCGTTGAAGCACGTTGAAAACTCGAACGTTTAAGCACCACTTGAGCGTTTTACAACACTACTTTAGTTTGGGTAGAGATCCATGGTGAGAGCAATGTGAACTCTTGTACTCCTATATTTACTAAACTCTTTGCACTTGACCGTGTCCGCTTTAGAGTAGAAAAAAGTGGACTATGTTCTAAAGTGCTCACACTGTCCACAGACACAAGTAACCGACTGCACTAACCAGCACCGACTACAAATATTTATTTTTTGCTTTCCGAAGTATGTTTCCCTTTTTTTAAAAAAATGTATACCTATTCTCTGTTTTAATTTATTATATCTTCAAAATAGCATAATAATGTTATTTTTTTATTTTCTAAAACTTAAAAAAGCCCTTACTGGTAACACCGACTGGTGAGGAGAGCATAGCATTGTTTATGGAGCATAGAGATAGGGCTTAAAGGAATTGAGGAGCAACGTTGCCAATTTGTGGGGAATTCCCCAAATCTGAGGATCAATTTCAAGTCTGAGGAATTAGTGGGGATTGGCATTATGTAAGGAAAACGCGGGACAAATGCTACAATTTTCAGAACTCGTTTCTATTATCTAAGTATATTCCCTATGGCCTGGGAATTTACTAGGCGCGATCTGGATGCCCCCTCCTGGACGAAAGATAAGGTTTTGTCGTGACGGGATCAGTTTAAATAAATTGAAGAGATCTAATTAATTGAGAATCTTGTTTTATGCCATATCGCTAAGAGATTTCGGTAAATATTTTAATATTTTACTTATTTTTATTTTACACACACAAGGACCTTTACAGAGTATTTAACATATTATGGCTCTTTAAATGCTTTTCTTGCAAGTATTAGGTGACATGTGTCAAGGAGCCACTAGTGTTGTGCTTACATTTTTTCCATGAATGTAACTAGGTACAATAACGTTTTTCATTTATTTTCTAATTTCCTGTTTTGGTCATATAATATAATTTATTAATGTGCTAAAACAACTGATTTGTTTCAATGAATTAATCTATTATTTATAAACCTTATAATTGTAAAAATACGAGGGCGAGTCAATAAATCCGTTGAATGAAACACAGGTTTTTAGATAAAAAGTTTTTTTTTCAACATAGTCTCCTTTGAGTTCAAAAAAAAAAAGAAAAAAAAGAAAAAAGAAAGAAAGATTCCTACCGACTAAAAACCCCAGAGTGGCCGACATCAGCACTTTGGAGGGGCTCCGGGATCTTCGTATGGAACGCACCGGTGCCCCTCTTGTGCCTCGCTCCGAAGAGCCCGCCATCGGAGGGAGACTTGATGACATGCTCCCTCCCACACCGACGCGGTGCTCACGATGACGTGGGCCACACCACGCCACCGTCCTTCTCGGGGTTGCTCGTGAAGGACGCTCAGGGCCCCCGCCCCTTGCGTGCCCGTTGATGCAGAGGGGTCCCCTGCCAGATATTACGGTGGGGGACGCGAGTTAGCCCGTATTCTTAAGCCCCGGGCTATTGGGCTGGGAGGCCTGGGCGGGCTGTGCCTCCGCCCCGACACCGTCGCCTTCGTCGAGCAGGACCGGCCCTCTCCCGATCCCGCTCGGCCTCCTCCTTCTGGGACATCACAGTCTCGCAGAAGGAGGATACGGCCCCCCACGCCGATTCCCCTGCCACCATAGCCGCTACAACTGCCGGCAGGGAGAGTTCTATACACTTAGTCCAAAGTTTTTCCAATTTTTTTATCCCTTCCGAAAAATATGATTTGTCGAGGTCATCAAAATAGGCATTTGTTTGTGAGACGATTTCGTCGTTAGAGTCAAATCTCTTTCCGCCGAGTCATTTCTTTAAGTTTGGGAACAAGAAATAGTCACTTGGGGCTAAATCTGGAGAATAGGGCGCATGAGGGAGCAATTCGTAGCCCAATTCATGGATTTTTGCCATGGAAACTGCACATGTGTGCACCCTTGCATTGTCCTGGTGGAAAAAGAACTTTTTTCTTGGCCAAATGCAGTCGTTTTTTTTTCAATTCCTCATTGAATCGACCCAATATTCGCCATTATAATATTCGCCACTGATTGTTTTCCCCTTTTGAAGGTAGTCAATGTGAATTATACCGCGTGCATCCCAAAAAACGGTAGCCATGACTTTATTGGGTGACAAACCCACCCTTGCCTTCTTTGGCGCCGATTCACCCCGAGAAACCCACTGTTTTGACTGCTGTTTGGTCTCCGGTGTGTTGTGGTGGATCAACGTTTCGTCCACGGTTACGAAACGGCGCAAAAACTCTTCCATATTGCGGTTGAACAACGCCACATATTCCTGCGAAATTGTCACACGGTTGCGTTTGTGGTCGACTGTGAACAAACGCGACACCAATCTTGCGGAAAGCTTTCTCATACCCAAGTGATCATTCAAAATTGAAACCACTGAGCCATGTGAGATGCCTATGGCTTCCACAATCTCTCTCACTTTCAATCTCCGATCGGCTAAAACCGTGATTTTTTTCAATTGTTTCGGATGTAGAGACCTCAACTAGGCGTCCAGAACGTTCGGCATCTTCAGTGCTTGTACGGCCACATCTAAATTCAGTAAACCACTTATTTACCATGGAAATGGATGGTGCAGAGTCCCCATAATATTTATCAAGCTTAGCTTTGGTTTGAGTGATGGTTTTTTCCGCAAAAAATAATACTTAATGAGCACACGAAGTTCACTTTTTTCCATTTTCTTCTCAAAACGCGCGGTAGTCTGCTATCAACGGCTGCCAAACACCACATACTATCTAATCTGTGGCCAAACACAAACTAAATGACGCAGCTTGTTCAAATTTTGACAGGAGTCATCTGACAGTTGCCTGTTGACAGGAGCAGTGTTGCCATTTCAATTAAGAGGTGGGAAATTCAAAAAGTCACGGACTTATAGACCCGCCCTCGTAACAAGAGCTCATTTAAATATGTAATTCGATTTAATTAAAATAACCGCTTAATTTACAAGAAAGACACCTGAAAAAATACCCTGAAACAAACTAATTTTGTGGGGAATTTGAGGGGAATCGGAATTTTGTTCTCCCCAAATTTGGGAAAGGTGACCTAGATGTTTGAGGAATTCGGAGGATTGGCATTGGCAGCCCTGTGGAGAAGATCAGGAGAGATGAAGGAGAGCGAGTGCTGTCCTGTCATGGGCAAAAACATAGACGAAGAATGCATAGACGCCGCATATCACCGCGGTAGCGTGTCAATTTTATGTCGGTGTGAGTTTGTAACTCTGCGTTAGTGTGCATGATTATGAGTGATTACTAGTACAGGATTTATTGATAAGAACATACAATTTATGATTAAAAAATATTTACTTCATGCAAAATCGTAATTGACTTATCTAAATTATGATTTTGAATTACTACGAGTAATTAATAAAAGTTCACTCAAACGTATTATAATAAAAATCTTAAAAACGAATCTGTAAACATCGATATTAATATGTACAATTTAATACAATAGTAGAGCTTTATTGGTCTTGTAATGCGCATAGCAATCACGAGGTCGTCGGTTCGAATCCTATGTCAAAAAATAGTAGTTATTCGATAAAAAAAAGTCTAGTCCGGAGTCTGCCACTGTGCTCGGTATAATACCAATAGACTCTACTACATGAGACCTTACATTGTTAAACGACAAATGAGTGTACACAGTACACCACTCGCGGGTGTGTCGTCGAAGAGTGATGTCGTCAATTTGTTTTAATTTCCAAAACTTGTGTTATTTCGATTTATAATGCATGATATAATGTTGGTGTGACCATTATGTATTCTTGTGTGCACGAGTGAAGATAATTGTATCAAAGTAATACAAGGTGCCTTCGATTTGCCTTAAAACGGCCGTCGCAATTGGTATGTAAAGTAGCCATCGCTTTAATATTCAGAGTGGGGTACTTCATCAAGTTCATTAACATTTATTTAATTTAGAAATGGTTAGAAATTGTTTTATGTATACGACTGACTATATATACCATGTTTATAGTATCCATTAGTGTTGCGGCGATAGTAACATTGATAGCATTGTGATAGTATCGCGTCCTCGAAAACTATTCATACTATCAATAGCACTATCGATTATATTAACACGTGACAATTAAATCTATATTATCGATAGTTTCGATGGCATAAATTGGGCAATACGATATTATCGATAGTATTAGGTACAACACTATCGATACAACATTTTTGATGCAATACTATCGACAGTATTGATGACATTAGATACTATAATACTATCGATATTCGGTAATTCTAATGTAGGTTAGTTTATCTTTTAAATTCTGCCTTTAGGGATTGCAAAATTATGCAAGTTTTTTTCTAGTTTTATAGAGAGGATACGCTATCATTAAATTACCGACCCTCCCGATGCCTTTCCTCAATTGGCTCGATTCGCCCCAATGAAACTTCCATCTTTCGGATACAGATGTTGCATGCAGGATCAGTCACTTTGCGATTCGCTTCGATTTCGCGGTCGATGGATACTTTTCCCGCCGGCCGATGAAGCGGTCCACAGCGAGTCACTTAGTATATGCCCACATCAACAAATTTAACCAAAGCCGTTCGTCCTTGAGACGCTCTTGAGTTAACTTTTCCCTTCTGGCTGGAGTGCATTTGTTGCAAGCTCGCCCTCTTGCCCAGTAAAGCTGTAAAAACCCCCTGGCTAACAGTGTAGATCATTCCACAGCCACGCACACACACACACAAACACATAAAAACTAAACTAAGTCACGAGATGGAAATTCGTGAACAGCGCACAATTAGGACTTTATGCCATTGCTATATATAGTCTTAGGGTGTCAATCTCAAAAAAAAATTTAGTAAAACCCTTTATCTAAATAAAACATATATCATTTACTTCACTTGTTTCGTATAAAGTAAGTCGTGAGGGCGCTATATTCAACCGTGATTAGCATTTTTCCGTCCATGCCATAGCTGAAAGATCACTATAAGTAGCTGTAACTTTTCCTACTACCCGACCACCAGTGCCTTATTGCTCGGTTTCCGCTCCTTGTCAGCAAATGATCTCCGCAGTAATAGCACGCGGGCAGCGAGTGGACGCCCCGCGCGCTCGCGCATGTCGGTCAACGATTTCCAATAGTTCTACGTGTATTCAAAAGATTCATAAATGTGTCCTTGACCATTGAGCAAATCACAGGTGGCGCGTATGTAGGGTCCTCTTGGGACCAGCGCCTTGGCTACGCGCGGTCTTACCCACGGAAAGCGAGCAAGCAGTGTACTGTTATCAAGTGGTATACGAACACCTTGCGAGCGAGGCAATGGAGTGAGGCTGCGGAGTTGATATTTAGAAGTCCATACTATAACAAAAGTTAGGGCGAAATATAGAACCAAGGTTATAACCTTTTGTTATGTAGTACAAATTCAATCTCCCTTTCTATTGACGACCTACATTACCTTACATTTAGGATACAATAGTATCGAAAACTTGAGGACTATCGCTAGCCTTAAACTATCGATGTATGTTTAAAGAATCGACACTTTCGATAATTTTACGGACATCATCAAGCAATACTATCGATAGTATCGATAATATCGGTCAAAATAGTAACATAACTAGCGATAATATCGCCTTTATCAATAGTATTGCTCAATTTGTGCAATCAATATAATCCATAGTATCGATTTAATTGCCACGTGTAAATACAATCCATAGTACTATCGATATTATGACCGAGGTCAGCTATCGATAGTCAAACTATCGATGGTTCCGCAGCACTGGTATCCATGGTCAAGAAACTATTAAGTGGGTGACAGACGTAAACGCTTTATACTGCGATTTTAAAAGAACGCGTACTTACTCGGCTCGACGTCGGCGACACACGTGCCGACTTACTCATACTGTTCCGTGATGTCGTACACCGAAGAGGTCTTGTGTTATTTAGGAATAATATCATATTATGTTATGAAAAACAACAAAAGTTGATGTAATCGGAGAGACTGTAATGGTTAACCAAAAGAGATAAAAATTCGTTAGCGCGTTCCATGTGCAACCGATTCGAATTTTCAAACAAAATTGCAGCTCGCGGCTCGCAGTGCTGCCACACGTACGAGCCAAGACGAGCTACGAGCAAAATTTCAAATCGGTTGGATCGCCGATTTTAAAGTACGCGCACATAAGGAGACACACACGCGAAAAAGGTCGTCAAACCACAAGTATCGATCCTTTTTGGACTTGTTTTTAGTTTTTATTTATATATTATGGAAATCAAAAATGACACTGTGTCGTCTTTTGTAATTTTAACTAATTTAAGTGGTTTTTACAAGAATATCAAAGCATTGACTGCCTCGTTGGTCTGGTGGCAAAGGGCATCGCTTTGTGATCACGAGGTCCTGGGTTTCCAACAAAAAATTCCCAGTATGAGTCCGGAGTCTGAATTTGTGGCCGGTATATGGCAATAGGCTCGCCCCCTATTACATGGGACCTAACATCGTCGGCGAAACGTGGGTGTACTCAGTACACCTCTGCCACCCCCTCTGGGGAATATAGGCGTGACGCTGTTTTTATATCAAAGCATTAAGTTAAAGTAAAGAGATTTTAAAGCTAGTAGGACGCTCAAAACACCCTTGGTGTAACAAGCGTTGCGGTGTCTACTTAACATCGGGCATAGAAATAATAACAATGATCCAGAAGCCACGTTCAGTCGTAATTGCACGACGCGCGGTGAAGCCAAAAAATTAACAAACGTCCCGCACTTCCCACCCGCATAATGTTGCAAGTTAAAAATAATTTACCACTTTTTGGGGTAAATGTTCAGTAAGAGATTATAAAATCGTACTACGTAATTAACGTAGGTTCTTAAAATAAAACGCGATACCATTAGCAGTAAGTTAATAATGTTTATTTTTTTTATCAGTTAATAATTATTTTTCTATTTGTGTCGTTGCGTTACAATTTGACGTACGATTTAGCGCAGTGGTTAAGAGCTTAAGCTGCTCCGCCCACCGTATCTAATAATTGCGGGTTCGATTCCCGCACGGGACAAATCTTTTAGTGACCCACAATTATATGTTTCGGTCTGGGTATTTGTGTACGTGAATTTTCATGTTTGTAAACGCACTCACGATACAGGGCTAATAAATCATGTGTAGGGCTATCATTAAAAAAAAAGGTTTACGAGGTTCTAGGATCGATTCTTAGGACGGAAAAAGTGTAATATTATTTTTAATATTCCTTTTGTTGAATATTGTTTTTAATATTGCCTCAAATGTGGGTGCACGCGGTAGACCTCTGACACTTGAAAAAATAGGTGTATAGTATTTAATAGGTGTATAATATCAAAATTACTAATATTCTTTTTAACATATAGAAGATTTTCATATATAAATTGTGATGCAACAGTTAGAATATTTATTTCTCTAAATTTTTCCTTAAGTAGAAAAATCATTATGTAATAAGTAACCAAATTAATAAAAGTTAGTACTATAAAAACTAATAATAAATAATATTAGCCCTGTTAAGAAACTGTCCCACTGTTGGGCACGGGCCTCCTCTCAAACCGAGAAGGTTTAGGCCATAGTCCACCACGCTGGCCCAGTGCGGGTTGGCGAACTTCACACACCTTCGAGAAACTCTTAGGCATGCAGGTTTCCTCACGATGTTTTCCTTCACCATTAAAGCAAGTGATAATTAATTTTTAATAAAAACTAAATATAAATGTGAAAGTGGAAGGATGCAGGTACCGGGGAAGACCTAGACTATCTTACCACGACCAAATAAACCGAGTCTTATCTGATGGAAAAGTCAAGAGTCTCCGTAACCGGCGAGCGTGTATGAGACGAACTATGCGAGTCGAGGAAGCCAGAGAAGTATGTAAGGAAAGAACCTGTTGGAACTCTGTACTCTCTGCCTACCCCGCAAGGGATCTGGCGTGAGGTTATAGATAGATAGATAGATAGAATAAAAACTAAGGTCCATAGTAAAAAAAGAAGGGAAAAAGTACACGGCTATATTGGCAACACAGACAAAATGGACGCATCATTTTCGGTGACAATTATTAACGGAACATTTAATTCAATATTTAAATAATACGATGTCCGATTGCGCTACTTACACATGGAATGTAATTCTATCCTGTTTCTTTTTGAGCTTGACGGAATTGTAACAGGTAGGAACGCGACGACATAATTAAATTTAATTTGACACGCGTAGAGCACGTTGTTTCGCGCGACGGCCGCCGAGTGACTAATCACGTAAATGTGTGACTACTTGCTTTGCAGGTACTAATTGTTGCTTCAACTTGATGCGCGACCGTGGCTTCTAGGTTATTGTTATTCTATGACATCGGGCAAGATGTTTGTCTGCTACTTCAGTGATATAAAAAAAATACATTTTTAATTTAACAAATTCATTGGGTACAATTAAAAGTTCCTATATTATTTTTTCTTCAGAGGCGAAGTAAACTGATAACACAACCATCTCTAGAGTTTTGTTTAATTAAGTGAAAAACAATAATACCTTTTCATACCTACAATCTACATGTACTATTTGAGTACATTAAACTAATTGTAAATATTTTTTTAGTTCTTATCGAAGCCGAAAGCATCGCATTCCGATTTTACAGGTTGGAGATCGATTCACTGAATCGCATCATTGAGTAAGACAATAAAAAAAATATTTAAAAAAAAAAGGTAAACCGACTTCAAAAAGCAAAAAATAAATATTTGATGTCGGTGCTGGTTGGTGCAGTCGGTTACTTGGCACCGACTTCAAATATTTATTTTTTGCTTTTTGAAGTCGGTTTACCTTTTTTTTAAATAGTTTTTATTTCACAATTTTAAGTGACGAGTGAATTCTTTAGTAATATTTATATACCGATATTATATTATTTTGCTAAGTTGTAAAGTAAGGTACCTACAGGATTAATATAATGACTATAATAACGGAATCAATACAGTCGTGCTGTTCGCCGTTAAGGAGTTCCCTCTTCTATCTTCAAAGTCCAAGGTCCAATACCAATGAAATTAAAATGGGACCACCGCGGAGCTATACTGAACCCAATGCAAAACAAATCATCAAAATCGGTCCACAATTGACAAAAAAATCTCTGAACATACATAAAAAAAATAAAATATATAAGCATACATACAACCGAACATAGAACCTCCTCCTTTTTGAAGTCGGTTAAAAACCGATATTTTTGAACCAAAAAATTTGATATTTCGATTAATCGATCTCAGACCGCCATCCCTAAGCACAACAAAGCGAATAAGTATTTGACGGGAGTTTTGGCGGGAAGTCGAAGAGTGATGTTGTCAATTTATTTTAATATCCAAAACTTGTGTTATTTCGACTGATAATGTGTAATGTTGGTGGAATATTAACCATTATGTGTTCTTATATGTGCATAAGTGAAGGTAATTTTAACAAAGTGATAAAACGTGCCTTTTCGACTTCCCTCAAAACGGCCGTTGCAATTGGTATGTAAAGTATCCACCACTTTACTATCCAGGGTGGGGTCCTTCATTAATTTCATTATAACACGATTATATATCTTACTGGACACTGGCAAAATACACTTATAATTAGTGTGAAGCCATAACTTGAAGAAGAAGAAGAAGGAAGTATTTGACGGATGGTTTTTGGCGGGAAATCGAACAGTGATGTCGTCAATTTGTTTTAATTTCTAAAACTTGTGTTATTTTGAATTATAATGTGTAATGTTGGTGGAATATTAACCATTATGTATTCTTATATGTGCACGAGTGAAGGTAATTGTAACAAAGTGATAAAACGTGCTTTTTCGATTTCCCTCAAAACGGCCGTCACAATTGGTATGTAAAGTATCCATCGCTTTACTATCCAGGGTGGGGCACTTCATCAATTTTATAATCATCCTTGTCATCAAGTTCATCGGGGAGTTGAATTAATTTTGAAATGAATATTCGTAATACTTGACATTGGCAAAATACAAGTCGTCGTGCTGCCATAAACATAAAAAAAAAAAATATTTGACGTGTTAGGAGTTAGGTTATGATTGGTTTATGACCGAAGTAAAATAAATACACAATATTTTTGTGACGAAATTATCAAGATGTTTGGTAATTTTAAATTAAAAAGAAAACTACATAATAAACTCGTAACCTATTGATGTATTTAGTTCTTATTGTTACAGGTTATTATTGTACGTGAATGCAGTCTGTAAATACCATAAATACAGTGAATTTATAATTTTACAAAATTTACTTCATAATTTACAGAAATATTCAATAAAGAATATGGATACATCATTCATGAAACCTGTTCAGCCTCATGTGTTCAAGGCTTTAAAAGACCTAGATATAACTGCACTTATGAAATGCTCTCCTGACGAGCTACGGCCCATAATACCATGTCTCGTACGAATGGCACTAATATCCCCTCTAGACGTAACCAGGTACTGCGCAGAGGCAAAGAAAGACGTATTAACTAAACTATCAGGTATAGAATTGGTAAATTTCATCATCTCTCTGTTATCTATAGAATTTCATATACTTGAGGCAGATCTTAAAAGGGAGCAGCAAATGAGGTAAAGTATTACCTTTAACACTTTTTATATTAAACTACAATTGGTTTATAAGGTAACATGTTCTGTTTTTTTTTCAGACTAAAAAGTGGATCACACTGCACAGAGACATTTCTTATACAAAACATATCCAATGGTATAACAAATGATTTTGAACAATCAGATTCTGCTCGAAAAGTTCGCCTTGTGTTATCTGAATTACTACAAATGCATGCACAATTGACTGAATACAATCAGAATAAAAATTCTAATACTGAGTACACTATAAAACCATCTGAAATTTTTGACAATGATGTTTATTTAGAAGAGGTCACAGATGTGATATGTATTAGTCTGGCAGAACTACCAAATTTACTTAATATTTGTGATATTGTTGAAATACTACTACATGTCAATAAAGGTCCCAACATTATATCATGGGTGGTCGCTAATATGCCAGATACATTACAAGAAGGTAACTAATTTAATTACTCTAGTCATAGGTATACAGCCACATAGGTTCCTGCACTGTTATCTTGTTGAATTTGTACACCATTATAAATACAAACTGTTGAATGCCAAACCATAATATATCAAAGATTATAATTTTATTTACAGCAGTGCAAGTTTTTAATTTCTTCAGAGCACATTATCAGAGGTGTGTTAACCTTGTCACGAGCTTGGTTGTGGCAAATCGCTAAATTCCATAAAATCCATTGACATCTCTTATTCATTCGAACTCTTAATCTTTAGTGTGTTAGCGTCAAGTCTACAAGACTTTGTATGATTTCTCTGTATGCATTAAAACTTCTGCAAAAAGTCATGCGGGGCATGATTTTTATCTCCTCACATTATTTCTTATACCTTATAGTTGCGGAATCCCTGGTGGTTAATGCTGATAGAAGTGAAGAAGGTGGTATTAGGGCAAAAACACTAGCCACACTGTGTGCTGCATGTCCCACCATTGCAGCCACTGTGAGAGCGAAAGCAGCATCCGCTGCACGGTTACCATCATTGATAATTAATCTAACACTCACTCACCACCAAGATGACTTGGTAAGCAATAAATTCTGGGCAACAGATATCTTCTAGTGAATCTTATAAAATAAAAAAGTCCCTTGTTATATTTTTGCACAGGTACACCACAGTAATGTCTAAAATCTTTTATATTATTTATGTTCTTATAAAATGAAAAGGTAACATTTGTTTATTAAAACAAATTAATTTAATAAGAGACTCCTATTGCGCAACTAGTCAGTGGTGGGCGGTAGCCAAAAGGTTAAGCCTGAGTAGACTAAAAGGTTATTTTTAAAATATTTCAGCTAGGGTTACACAATACGAAATAATATGTGGTGTAACTAGGTTGTATAAGTTACAAAAAATTTACAATGCTTACAAAATTGCATACATGCAGACAATTTACTGTACCTACAATACAATATGCTACCTTGGCTTGAAATATTCTAGCCTCCTATAGCCTGTTTGTGAAATGTTTGTACCTACTGGTTCTTTTGTAAATATTTTTCTTAGTTTTATTTAAGGCCATTTATTATTACAAAGGTTCGACTACATTAATTAAATAATCTTACATCCCTCAGGTCTCTTTCACATCTGGTCTTTTGCTGGGTTCTGATCAAACAACTCGAACATGGTTTGCAACATTCTTGCGCAATTCACATAAGAGAAGTAAAGGTGATGGTCATATAGCTTTAACAAAGTTACGTCAAGAATTGCTGAACAGACTAAAAGATGCCACGGCTGGTGTAGATGCCTCTGCATTACTAAGATTGTATTGCGCGCTAAGGGGAATTGCGGGTATAAAGTTTCAAGACGACGAAGTTGCTGGCCTATTGCGACTTGTGACTCAGAAGCCGCCACCAACGCCCGCAGGCGTGCGATTCGTATCATTGAGCCTTTGTATGATCCTTGCGTGTCCCTCCCTCATGGGTAAGTATTATTGAGCTCCGCATATAGCATATTTAAGTGCATATAAGTTTGTGTTATTTGATCATAAATTGATATTTTTATAGCTGCTCCTGAGCATGAAAAAAAAGCAATCGAATGGGTGCAATGGTTAGTCAAAGAGGAAGCATATTTTGAAAGGTATTATAGTTTATAATTTAAGTATATTATTACCTATATATTAGTACCATTGACTTTTACTAAACACTTTTCGTTGCAGTACCTCTGGGGTCACCGCTTCATTTGGTGAAATGTTACTATTGATAGCAATTCACTTCCACTCGGGACAGCTAACAGCTGTTGGAGAATTAGTATGTGCCACCCTTGGAATGAGAGTCCCCGTGCGTCCCAACGGCCTCGCTAGGATTAAACAAGCTTTTACGCAGGAAATTTTTACGGAACAGGTCAGTTTATTATATAAGATATATTTGATTTCTCGTGAAATGAATGTTTGTTATTATTATTATGAAATATTACAGGTTGTGACAGCCCACGCAGTTAAAGTTCCCGTTACAGCGAATCTCAATAGCAACATACCTGGCTATTTACCTGTCCACTGTATTCATCAACTTTTGAAATCGCGAGCCTTTTCCAAGCATAAAGTTCCAATCAAAAACTGGATATATCGTCAAATATGTAACTGCACAGCTCCACTACATCCAGTTATGCCAGCTCTTGTTGAAGTATATGTAAATTCTATCCTGGTAATTAATAATAAAGGCACAAACGAATATGTCAACAAACCTATAATGGAAGAGGAAATAAGAAAAGTCTTTAGGAATTCCATTTTCGGTGCAAATTTCGATGTGCAAAGCAAACCATTTGCTCCAATGGAAATCGATAATGGAGAATCCCCAATGGAACTTAATATTGAAACACCAACTTTAGCCTCACAGTTACTTCTTATATATTATCTTTTATTATATGAGGACGTGAGATTATCGAATACAGCCACACTTATAGCTAACGGACGAAAGGTTAAAAGTTATTCGGCGGCATTTCTTTCAGAGTTACCCATTAAATATTTGTTGCATCAAGCTCAAAAAGATCAAATGAGTTATGGAGGCTTATTCAGCCCTCTTCTTCGTTTATTAGCAACGCACTTTCCACAGTTGTCACTCGTTGATGACTGGATGGACGACCAGATCTTTGGAGATACGAATCGTCATCAAATTGATGTTCATCTTTCAGAAACATCTATAAATGAAGCATTTCAGAGCATTGAAGAAAATCCATATAAAACTGGTAAAATATTAAAAGCAATGTTGAATAAAAATCCAACCGATATTTGGCCCTTCGCCGAAATATTTGTCAAGTATTTCAAGAGTGTACTTGGTGATGACGTACCTCGTCACATACAGGAACTATACCATGAAGTGTGGCTGAGACTAAATACGGTATTGCCTCGGTGTCTTTGGATTATGACGATAAATGCTTTGCTTGACATCAACGGCGGTTCCAAAAATATAACGATCACACAAGAAAATGTTTTGGTAGATCCTTTACAAGTTCTACGATGTGATATTAGGGTCTTTCGTTGTGGACCAATTTTAAAAATTATATTAAGAATCTTGGAGGCGAGTTTAGCTGCGTCAAGGAGCCAACTGAGCCGACATTTATTGGACAAGCCTTTGCTTGAAAAAAGTGGTCAGTTAACATCAGATTCCGAAAGAGAAGAATTGAAGAACGCTTTAGTTGCCGCACAAGAGAGTGCCGCTCTCCAAATATTATTAGAAGCATGCCTTGAGACGCCAGAAGATGAATCAAAACCTGAGCTTATGTGGTCTTTACGTGAAGTTAGAAGCATTATTTGTTCTTTCCTTCATCAAATATTCATTTCAGAGCCCTCACTCGCTAAACTTGTTCATTTCCAAGGTTACCCACGAGAATTACTACCAATTACAGTACAAGGAATACCTTCAATGCACATATGCTTGGATTTCATACCTGAACTCCTCAGTCAAGCATCACTTGAAAAGCAAATATTTGCTGTAGACCTTGTTTCACATTTATCTATACAATATGCGTTACCGAAAGCCATGTCCATTGCCAGATTATGTGTAAATACTCTCTCAACTCTTTTATCAGTACTCCCGAGTGATTTAAGATTGGAACTATTTCAGCCAGTCCTTAAATCTCTCGTAAGAATTTGTACTGCTTTTCCATCACTTTTAGAAGATATCACTTCTTTATTGTTGCAACTTGGAAGAATATGTGAATCGCAAGCTTCTCTCGGTCACTGTTGGAACGACACCAACATATTAGGTGAAGGAGCCTATATAACGTCTGAAATACAACCTGAAACGAAAGTTTTGGTTGCCGAAGTTTTGTGTAGAGATATTAAAGTAACCATGTCTGAAATAGTTGAAAAGGCTTTGTTAAACGATAAATTATATTAACTCATTGACCTCTCAGTCGGATTTATCCGACAAACATATTAATGCCCGTACCGCCCCTGTCGTATTTATGCGACAGAATCTTTTGTGTTTTATTCGTTAGTATAGTATGTTCTTTTAATTCGAACACGGTTTAGAGATAGGATAGCTAATAAACGTTTACAATTCACTAACATAATATAGAATGACTGTAAACAATTTGTATATTGATAATAACGATTAACAGGCACACGGCGACATATGAAATCAAGCGGTTAAAAGGCTGTATTCATTTACATTGATAGCAATAATACTGTTGTAATAAATCTTTACCAAAATTTTTTATTTTTATTTACTTATAATGTTACTAATATTATAAACGCTAAAGTTTGTGAGGATGAATTCATGGATGTTTGTTACTCTCTCACACAAAAACTAATGAACTGATTTTGATGAAACTACAGTACCTAATATAGTTTATACATCAGAATAACACTTGAGCATTTATAATGATACATACGCAGATGTAGTCGCGGGCGGCCAGTCAATAATTGCTGTGAATCAGTAAGGCCGCCAGGAATATGTAATGGCCTTTGGAGTGGTGAAAATACCTACTGACATGGTTCTGGTATGCCTGCTGATAAATTACCTTCTGACGTGAAAAATGAAATATGAGAATGCACAATACATTATTGTCAAAATATTTTAACTTATTTCAGTAGAAATTCAATTAGAATATTCACCAACACGCTTATAGCCTCCAAGCTTATGTAATATGGATCGAGCCTATCGCCATTGTACCCTGCACAATCCCAGATCCTACTGAGATCCTTTTCGACAGAAAAAGCACTATGTCCGACCTAGGATTGGAACCGGGGACCTCGCTAGCCACCACTACTGTTGCCCACTAGATTAACGGGGCACATACAATTTTATCGTTTAATTAAAGTCAAGTTACCATCTTTACAGACTTAAATAGTCTGTGGTACTACAAAAAAGAATTATAACAATTCCGCTACATAATAATATCAACTATTTTAATGCCAGAGGAAAGAATGACAAAACAGATATACAATGTGAAAGTGGAAGGATGCAGGTACCGGGGAAGACCTAGACTATCTTACCACAACCAAATAAACCGAGTCTTATCTGATGGAAAAGTCAAAAGAGTCTCCGTAACCGGCGTGCGTGTATGAGACGAACTATGAGAGTCGAGGAAGCCAGAGAGGTATGTAAGGAAAGAACCTGTTGGAACTCTGTACTCTCTGCCTACCCCGCAAGGGATCTGTTGTGAGGTTATAGATAGATAGATAGAACTATTTTAATAATTCGGAAGAAAATCAACAGAATTTGAACCTTAAAATTCATCTAAGCATACACCTTACACTTGTACTCAGCAAAATTTTATATCTGCTTCCGTCAATGCGGTCCCATCGACGATCTGAGACGCATCTATAAAGTTATAATTATATGGATGCGGCCCAGAACTTATTATAATTTATAACATGTTATGCATGTTTACCGTTGAAACTTTAAGAAGATTCTTATTAATAATAGGAAATATTCGTGAAATTCAAATAAGGGCCATTATTTTTTTTTTTACAAACATTATCGCATTAGCATAATGTCTATACCAATATTTTTTTAATAGCATTACTTTTTTATTAAGAAAATAATTATTGAAAGTACAAAAAATGAGTGGGAAATTCAAAGTAGCTGGAACACCACGCTATTGGTCAGATCGAATATGACGTCAAAGTCTACAATACAAATGTCAACAAGTGCATATTTATTGGATGTTTGCTATTGAGTTATTTAAATTGTTATTTTTAGTTGTCGATTTACACAAAGACAAAAGTTTAGTTTAAATTATTTAAGTTAATTCTTACGTTAAAGTGATCTTCACAGCAATATAAACAACTTGATGGAGATACCATGTCTCTTTTTCTGATTTTACACCACTTTCTCCTTATGTCCGCACCTATCGGGTGCATTTCTTATGGTATTTTTACACCTAGGCACAACACAGTGTTGTTCCGTTGTATAATAGTCACAAAATACAAAATAAAAATAAATTCCAGAATAAAATCCTTCTACAGCTGTTCACTAATTGATTATTATAGACTTTGACGTCACACCAAGCGCGCCAAAATGGCGGGCGTTTAAAGTGCTCTTATCTGTTTGCTATCTTCAAATTTTTTTTTCCCTTTTCATTTTGTTTTTGACGCTTAATTTTTTTTGCAGTTATATATTGATGTAATCTATCATATAGAAATATAAAAAAATACACGCATATTCCCTATTACAAAAGAAATTAAAATAGTTAACGGTTAACTATTTTACATACATTTATCCATAGGTAGGGCTTAGCAAATAATAGAATCTTTTTTATGTTGTATATATTTTTTTTTAATACATCATCACTAACATACTAGAAGGTTCTATTGGATTTTGCAATTCCAATTGTCTATACATCCATGCGCATTGATTCCTTGCAGCGTGATTGCCGATATCGTTATATAGTTGCGCCTGAAAATAAAAAGAAATACTTTACAAAATATTTCAGAAGACCTTTTCTGATCCAGAACAGTTCCAAACAATCGGCCGGTTTCCGAATTAACAATTTGAATATGAAATATGGAACTGACAAAAAATTCCATACGAAATTTTGACAGTTCGTCACATAAACCATACTTTGAATCAGAAATTGGCCGCAAGTAATCTGAATGTTCGCACCACGTGTGTGTGTGTGTGTGAGTGATGTACGCTGTTGGCCGCGAGGCCTTTACAGCTTCACTGGACTTAAGGGCGAGCGTGCAACCACTACGCTCGAGCCAGAAGGGCAAGGGGCGACATACTCGAGGGCGCCTTCGGTTGGGACAGTCGCTGTGGGGGGACGGGGTGCACTACTAAGTGCACCGGTCAACCGCCGGCTATGGGAGGGGATCGACGACTACTTCGTCGTCGCCCGTATTCTGAGCGGAAGAATGGATGACAAAGCATCGGGGGGATCGGAGAGAACATGTCGCGGCCGGCGGTGGCGGCAGGGGTCGGGGGGGGACCACTAAAATCTCTTAAAGGACTGATCTGATATTTGTAAGAAATAAAAGTGTTGTCTATTTGTTTCAAACTTATTAACACGAGTTAAATTAAATAATAATGTGATATGTTGGTAGAATATTAACCAATAGGTTTTCTCATATAAGTAAAGGTAATTAACAAAGTTATAAAACGTGATTTTTCAGTTTTCCCAAACCGTCCGCCCTAATTGGTATCTCAGCAATTACATTATCATCGTTGACATCATATTCATCAGAGTCTAACAATTACAATTTGATATAATATTATATTCTATACACTGGCAAAAATCGCTCGATTTCGTAACCGATTGCCCTTATCAAAAAGATGATAATCCCTTTGTGGCCCTTAACATAGACACGGAAAGGGGCGGGTCTGTGAACTATCCTCGTAACAACACTAACAATACACACAAATGCAATATATTCCAAATAAAAGCATTTATATAAAAAAAATACCTGTAAGTACCACGTCTGCAATAATCTAATGTGGGCACCGACTTTAGAGAAGTTCTTTTTAACGAATTCTAATGAATCACAGCAAGACTGTAACACTTGTACGCGAGCTTCCCCACAGGGTGGAGCCGTCGCAACACGACACTTGGTATACAGCAACATCGCTGAAAAAGAAACAGTATTAGAAAGTGTACTCATCGGAAACGTGCATGTAAGCGGTGAGTACCTTACCTTCCCTTAAAGATTTAGTTACATTATACCCGGATCCACTCCAAACGTACAGTCCGACAAGGATTTGGCCCGCGACTAAAATCGGAAGTAATGCTGTTATCAAGTGAAATGTCACTACATGACAGTCGCAGAGTTGCTATGAAATTTACCCAAATTCTTTTTTCAATTAGTAACCGTTAGGACCCACCTGATCAAATATCTCCATGGAAGTACGAAAATTTGACTAAATGTTAACCCTAATTTTACATGTCATTTCATTTGTCAATGTCCAATCCATAAGCCAAAAGATCCTTGACGCACTACCATTTGACAGTCCATAGATATTTATAAAAAATAACACGATTAAGTTAGTATTGAGTTCTTAGATTCACGCGAATATTGCGCATGGAATAAAAACTATTTTTCGTCCCAGAGGAGTGACCATGGGTGCTGCAAAACACTCAAAACGTACGAAACTTAAAAACCAAATAAAACCGCGATAAAATCCGAAAAATAGTTTTTATTTCATCATTAAGTAATTCATTAATGTCGAATTAAGTATTGTATGCAGATAGGATATAGGTACTCTATGAGGCAGAATTAACAAATAAAATATTAGTTTCAAAAAAATCACCTCTGGCCATATCATAAGCGCTGCCATCCGCCATGATAGGAGGTAGAGCTCTTCTGACTAGTGTCAAGGCGTTTTTTGCGCAGCCCATACTCAGCTGCACATTCGCTAAATGCATCTCGGCCGTGGCAGCCAAATAATGCAAGTGGTATTCTTTAGCTAACCATAACGCGTCATTTAGTAACATTACATTGGTCGACTGAATGTTATTAAACGAGTGTTGCACTTGTGACATCAATATCATAGCCTTCAGTCTCAGCGACACAAAATGTAAACTATCGTCCTCCGTTTTGCAGTAGTCTAATATGTCGTGCAGAGACTCTAGAGCTTCGGTCGCGTCTCCCTTTAGGAAATACATTTCAGCTTTTAACAGTTGGCTTTCCCATCTATCAGACGATGCAAGTTGTCTTATACTTTGATCCGCTTCTTCCCATTTACCTAAAAATAATCTTATAGAAAACAAAGTTCGATCAAAAATGATATAGAAGGTGCGCTTGTCGCGCGATCCTTCATGAATGAGACCAGTTCACCTTCATTATGCACGAGACGTAATTTGTACTACATATCTGATACAGTCACGTGGCCGGCATAATTATTACCTACTATCTGTAAAAATACATCACACCAACCTCACTCTGCATTTAATAAATGTTTAATTCACTCACGACAAAAAATGCAGCTATGTCGCGTAAATACATTAGAAAAATAATAATTCGATGAAAATAATTTCCTGTATTGGTACATAAAATAAAACTGTAACCGAGCCGAATCTGTGAATTGAATATTTTTTGAAAATTTTAAATTGATATCTATATCGATAAGAAAGTGTATGTGGTCAAAACATTTTTTTTTAATTATTGTCCATCTCTCTGTCTCTTTGCGTTTCAATCACGCAAAATCTACCCGAACGGATTCCAATGAAATCTGGTATGGTTATCACTTATATCCTAACGTAAAATAATAAATTTATTAAAATAATAAATAAAACTTTTTATCCCGGAAACAAGAACTAATCCGGGATAATAGCGGGATAAATTAACTTTATTATTTTTATTATTGTTAGCCTCGAGCTGCAATCTATCTATCTATCTATCTATAACCTCACGCCAGATCCCTTGCGGGGTAGGCAGAGAGTACAGAGTTCCAACAGGTTCTTTCCTTACATACCTCTCTGGCTTCCTCGACTCTCATAGTTCGTCTCATACACGCTCGCCGGTTACGGAGACTCTTGACTTTTCCATCAGATAAGACTCGGTTTATTTGGTCGTGGTAAGATAGTCTAGGTCTTCCCCGGTACCTGCATCCTTCCACTTTCACATTGTATATCTGTTTTGTCATTCTTTCCTCTGGCATTCTTTCTATATGCCCGAACCAACGGAGCATGCCCTTTCTCATCTTTACACCGATACTATCTTTCATACCTACTCGCTGTCTTACTATGCTGTTGCTAATGCGGTCGGTCAGCTTCACTCCGCACATCTTCCGCAGAGCTCGCATTTCTACCGCATTTATCCTACTTTCATTCTCCTTCTTACATACCCAGCTCTCGCTACCATATAACAGCGTTGGGACAAGAACTCCGTTATGTATGGCCAGCTGCGCCTTATGGCTTAAGTGCCGGCTCCCGAGTAGCTTTCCCATCGCACCATTCACTCTGTTCCCTGCACTCACTCTTCTCTCTATGTCAGCGGTGTATTTCCCATCCTTACTGAAGGCGCATCCAAGATATACAAACTCATTCACTTGTTCCAGCACATCGTTACCAACCACAATCCTTATATTCGTTCTGGTTTCTTCCCTTTCAAAAACCATAATCTTGGTTTTCTTCACATTCAAGTGTAAGCCATTGATCATGCAGTCGTCTTTCATAACTGTGACTAGTGTTTGCAGATCAGTGGCTGTTGGCGCTATTAAAACCGCGTCATCTGCATAAAGTAGATGGTTTACCACTAAGTCACCCATTTGTACACCTTCATTCATCGCTTTCAGTCTTTGAAGACTTTTGTCCAGATATATTATAAACAGTCTAGCGGACAACACGCAACCCTGCTTGACGCCGATTTTAACGTCAAACCAGGGTGACCTGTTACCACCCACCCGTACGCATGCCTTGCAGTCCACATAAGTGGACTGGACGGCTCGCAACAGAGTGCCATCTATACCATACTCTGGCAAAATGTCCCAAAGTCTCTTTCGCACAACTCTGTCAAATGCCTTCTCCAGATCTACAAAACCGCAGAAAACCTTCCGGCCCACTGCCAGATGCTTCTCTACGATGTTGCGGAGTGAGAAGACTTGATCCGAACATCCTCTTCCAGACCTCGAGCTGCAATGTTACGTTAAAATGTGTGATTTTTCCTACACTCAAAAATGATTTCGTGCATGAGCCGTACATACTTAGCTCCAAATGCACCTTTTTTAATATTATTACGCCAGATTACGATTTTTAGGAGGGTAGGTATAAAAGATTTAATACAGCCATTTTACCAATAATTTTATAATAAATAGATAAACTGGTAATCCTGCTCACAAAGAAAGTACCCATGTATTATATATGGTTTTTATGAGACGGCTTTAGCGTTGAATAAGATCGCGCTATAGATTTAGAGAATTGAATAAAGTCGCGCTTTAAGGAACTATCTACTTATGTCAAATAACAAAAAAAAACGCGTGTGCAGACACCGGTAACAGCTAGTACATAATAAATGCTTTTGGTATTCACGGTTACTAAGGCAATTACTTATGACCATTTTTGGTAGATAGTCAACAGTGGGATAACTTACAAATCTACTAAAATATCGACCGATGCGGTAAACCAAATTAAGTATTGGAACCGCATTATTTTACATGATAACTCAAAAAAATTACATTATATATCTAAATAAAAAAATATAATCTGTTTATCTATATGCAATATCTATATACAAGAATTATCTCGAGTGAAATTGACTGCCCCACTCTTCTCTAAAAATTATGTTTTAATGTTCCTCAAAGGTCCACAAGGTTTAACCTACCACTTTCTGTTCCGTTAGTCTCTTCAAATTACAGACAAAATTCTTATATGGTGCGAGCAAGTAATGACTTCAATAAATTGTGCAAGGAGTTCTGTCTTGATCCATATACTATTAAGAGCAATAAGATAAGAGAGCTGTTGAACCTCAAGTTTTTTCAAATGTAACTAATTATTTAAGTAACATGAATTTGTGTATTAGTATTGTTTGCTAAAGTTTCTGTCACGAATAGCTCTTTATTCTTGTAAGTGTAGCTGTTGGTTTTCCTTACCAAATAAATAAATAAATAAATATCATCACACCAGATCCCTTGCGGAGTAGGCAGAGAGTACAGTGTTCCAACAGGCTCTTCTATTTTGTCTTATCCGAATTCTACTGTATGATTATAGCCCTGCCAGAAAGTCAGGCAGATGGAACACTCACCGGCGAGTAGCGCGTGGTGTGCGTGCACCGTGGCGGCTAGCGGGCAACGCAAATGCGAGGCGAGCGCGGCCGCGAGCGCACGCGAGCCGCGCCACGCGGCCGCACGCACCGCGCCCGCGCCCGCGGCCGCGCGAGCCGGCCCACCGTGCCACACGCCCGCACTGCCGACACTGCATTCTGAACACACAAAATCACGGTATTATCACCGTTAAGGCTATAACAACGGTGATCTCCCGAAAATACGATCGGATTACAGATGATTATTGATAAATCTACTGCCTATTTGTTTTGAGAAGTCTATATAAAAATAAAGGAAGGAATAGGGATAGGAATCTTGTGAATACAGTGTATTGAACAAAATTTAATGTAATGTTTCGAAATTCTTACACAATAACTACTAACAAACCCTTTTTTTAATATAAATTGTAAATGATCTATTTAACGGCTGCGTGGATTTGTATAGAATATACATGATGAGAAAACTTAAGATATGCGCTATAAATTGTGTGGACGACTTTTTTTGGAATCGTTATATTGGTTATTTCTGGTTTTTTTTTTTTTAAAGTAGCCCCACAATAGAATTTATTCCTGTGTTGTGGGTGCGTTAACGAACATGAAAATTTACATACACAAATACCCTGTCCGAAACAATTAATTGTGACTTACACAAAGACTTGTCCCGTGCAGGAATCGAACCCGCGACTATTCGACCCAGTGTGCGGAGCGGCTTAAACTCTTAACCACTGCGCCAAATCGTCCGTCATATATGAAAAAAAACACCCGCAATTTTGGTCATTCGCCACCCTTTTCACTCTTATCAAGGTCAGCAGTCAAGGTAAATTCTCAAACCAACGTTCTCAAGGTCATTCGCGTTAGGTATCTGCTAAACGTCATACTATGCAAACGTTGCGTATCCTAGTACTAGCGGTCGGGATAAGAATGATAAACTCGGACGCACGTTCTACGCAGTTTCTTGCTATTGTTCAGTATTTAAATATGTGTGAGACTGTGTCTATTTGATCCAAACTGCGCATGTGTCACGAAGCGGCGACTTTGATTTCCGACGAAATCATGAGCTATATCATTTCTAGTGTCTTATTAATACGCTTTCTCTGCTTTCAGCGCAGAATCATACGTTAATGTGTTCAACTTTGAACACATCCAGCTGACTATGTAAACGTTTTTGTCGCGCGAACATGATCTCGGTAGATCGTGCCATTCCTAAAGTATCTACAAATATATTACACGACAGCCAGCCCCTTGCGAGCAGTTTCGAACTTTAAAAGTAGAAGTAGCTATTTGTAACACTACTGCTAGCACAAATTATCATAATCTTACTGGTGTTTAGGTCGAGGAGAAGCTGACAGGTGACCGAAGCCATTTCAGTTTTCCCATAGAGGCCCCACAGCGCGGCCGAGTTCGCCAGTCCCGTCATCGTCAGGTCTGTCATGGAGTGCAAGTAGTTGATGGAATCTCCCTTCATTATTACCTGAGATAGTTCAAAAATTATTAATTTTTTAACTGTTTTTTTTTTTAAATAAAATGTAGTCCCCACCCCAGCAATTATTCCTGTGTCGTGAAGCGGCGATGGGGGGCCGCCACCCATCACGCCGGGCCCGAACAGGCGAGTCGCCGAATAGGCACTTGGAATGTAAGGGGTGGTATGGAAGATAAGATGCATGAGGTGATTGATGTAATGAAAGAGATGCTATGTGTCTAACAGAGACTAGCGGAGGGGCAGTGAAACCTGTGATCTTCCTGATGGCACGATGACTCTGGGGTCTGGGGTGCCGCAGAGCAACCGTGCCAGCATGGGTGTGGGTATCTTGCTGTCCCGTCGCCTGGCCTCTGGAGCCTCTAGAGCCCTCTAGATCCTGTCCGATGCGAGACTTCTCTGGGTCCGTTTAAAAGTGGGTATCACTAGAGTATTTTTAATCGCAGCATATGCTCCCATGAGCTCGTCAACACCCCAGGACCTTGAGAAGTTTTGGGATAATGTCAGGGAAGTTCTGGATCTGGCTGAGACTACCGAAAAGGTGATTTTGTGTGGCGACCTGAACGGATGGGTGGGAACCAGGCGGCAAACTTGCGACGCGGCTCTGGGTCCTAATGGTGGTAAGGGAGTGAACGATGCAGATAAGCTCATTGTAGATGTATGTTTGGAAAGGGCCTCCTCCTGTCTACTACGATATTTCAGCATAAGGGCATACATATGTATACGTGAAGAAGGAATGAACAAAAAAGCGTGATAGATTTGATCCTGATAGATAACCGTCTCCGAAGCAATCTTCAAGATACGCGTGCGTGTAGAGGACCCACTCTTGAATCAGACCACTACCTCGTAGTTGCGCGGTTTAGTGGCTGTTCAGGAAGTGGAGGCAATGGCGAGAGCATATCCCCTTCGGAGACCTTGAAAGAATAAAGGTTAAAAAGTTGCAAGATGAGAGCGTGAGAAGAATGTATGAAGACAGAGTCCGGGAAAAGCTTTTGACAGCAGGTTCTTGGGACTCAAATGTAGATGAATGCTGGAATAGCCTGAAAGAGTTTGGTAGAATCCGCGAACGAAGTAATGTAGTTGCTCAAAGAAGCTTAGTACCGCAAAAGGTGATGCATGGTGGGATGCGGAGTTGCAAAGCAGAACTGTGTTTCTTCTTTGAACCTGAATGCCAGTATGACAGAGATGAGGAAAGAAATATACCGGCAATGCAAGAATGCAACTAAAACTTTAGTGAAAGAAAAGCGTGAAATAGCCAGTGTGATTGAGGATAGGCTAGCGAAGAACTTCGAGAACAACACCAAACTCTTTTGGAGCAAGGTAAGAAAGGCTCGAGGTGGTTCGTCAGGCTCCAGAATGAAAAGGATAAAATCTAGGTATGGTGACATTCTGGCAGACACACAAGCTGTGCTAAACCGTTGGACTGAATATTTTGGAGAAATGTACGGAGATGCTCCGGATACTGAGAATCAACAGAGGACATCACTACGGAAGAAGTTGAATGGGCGATAGAAAGTATGACAAATGGTAAACCTGCGGGAGTAGACATGATATTTGCAGAGATGATCAAATATGGTGGAACTTGCGTCCGGGACGCCTTCCGGGTCCTTGCAAACCTTTGCTGGAGGACCGGTAGAGTCCCTACAGATTGGCGCCGCGCAGTCATAGTACCCTTGTATAAAGGCAAGGGTGCACAATATGACTGCGCCAATTACAGAGCCATCAGTTTGATCAGCTTGGCAGCCAAGGTGTACGGTAAAATTATTGAAGTGAAGTCCGATGCAATGTTGTGCGAGGCACAAGGGGGTTTCAGATCTGGAAGAGGATGTTCGGATCAAGTCTTCTCCCTCCGCAACATCGTAGAGATGCATCTGGTAGTGGGGCGGAAGGTTTTCTGCGGTTTTGTGGATCTGGAGAAGGACTTTGACGGAGTTGTGCGAAAGAGACTTTGGGACATTTTGCCAAAGTATGGTATAGATGGCACTCTGTTGCGAGCCGTCCAGTCCACCTATGTGGACTGCAAGGCATGCGCGTACGGGTGAGTGGTAACATGTCACCCTGGTTTGACGTTGAAATCGGCGTCAAACAGGGTGGCGTGTTGTCCGCTCGACTGTTTATAATATATCTGGATAAAAGTCTTCAAAGACGGAAAGCGATGAATGAAGTTGTAGAAATGGGTGACCTAGTGGTAAACCATCTACTATATGCAGATGACGCGGTTTTAATAGCGTCAAAAGCCACTGATCTGCAAACACTAGTCACAGTAATGAAAGACGACTGCATGAACAGTGGCTTACATTTGAATGTAATGAAAACCATAATAATGGTTTTTGATTGGGAAGAAAACAGAAAGAATGCAAGGATTGTGGTTGGTAACGATGTGCTGGACCAAGTGAATGAGTTTGTATATCTTGGATGCGTCTTCAGTAAGGATGGAAAATACACCGCTGCCATAGAGAGAAGAGTGAGTGCAGGGAACAGAACAATGGTGCGATGGGAAAGCTACTTGGGAGCCGGCACTTAAGCCAAAAGGCGCAGCCGGCCATACATCGGAGTTCTTGTCCCAACGTTGTTATATGGTACCGAGAACTGGGTATGTAAGTAGGAGAATGAAAGTAGGATAAATGCGGTGAAAATGCGAGCTCTGCGGAAGATGTGCGGAGTGAAGCTGACCGACCGTATTCGCAACAGTGTAGTAAAAAAGCGAGTAGGTATGAAAGATAGTATCGGTGTAAAGATTAGAAAGGGTATGCTCCGTTGGTTCGGGCATATAGAAAGAATGTCAGAAGAAAGAATGACTAAACGAATATAAAATGCGAAAGTGGAAGGATGTAGGTCCCGGGGAAGACCTAGACTATCTTACCATGACCAAATAGACAGAGTCTTATCTGAAGGACAAGTCAAGAGTCTCCGTAACCGGCAAGCGTGTACGAGACGAACTATGAGAGTGGAGGAAGCCAGAGGGGTATGTAAGGAAAGAACCTGTTAGAACTCTGTACTCTCTGCCTGCCCCGCAAGGGATCTGGCGTGATGATATAGATAGAGAGATAGAAGTCTTCTACACTTTACAGAGCCGTATACACTTTATTTCCATACATCTACATACAATAGAATCAATGTCCCTGGTGATTAGCGCGCAAGACGGCGGTAGTCCCTAGACGCCACTCTCGTTCATATAGAACGTGGTTATCGTCGTCTCAACTAACCTGGAATATGTACGCGGGTTTGGCGCCATTGACGGCGGCGTGCTGCGCGAGTAGCTGCGCGGCGGCGGCGGCGTGTCGCGGGTGCGCGGGGGCGGCGGCGGGCGGGGGGCGCGCGGGCGCTGCGGCGGGCGCGCGGGCCAGCAGCGCGGCGCGGCGCGCACGCCCTCCGCCCAGCGCGCCCCACGTGGCGGCCGCCAGCAAGCACCCGTAGTCCGCCGCCTCTTGCGCGCGCGCCAGCGCCTCGCGCACCGCCTCCATTGCCACGCCCCTACCCGTGTCATAAATGTTAAGTCAAAGTCAAAAATCATTTATTCGTATAACCTCATAGAGATAACACTAAAAGCATAGAGAGATTATAAACCTAGTTCAGCTGTACACTTTTTGTGGACACTTGGTGCCATTTAGGTAACCAATTTCAAAATCATGTTCTTACATGGTGATTGCAATCTATGACAAGTGACCTGATATGATGGCGACAATATTTCCGAAGACATCGAAATGAAAATGCTGTTAGCAAGAAATCGACGTTTTTATGTTGAAAAAAGTTTTAAAGTTTGATTGGAATAGACTATATATAGACCGTCTTATACCAAAACAAGTTCTAAATAATAGTATAAGTCGGGATTGTTACGGTAACATCAAGCCTAGGTAACAAGGGCTGTAAAGTTTTCTTATTACAAAACGATGACCTATCCAGAACTGTTTAAAGTTGTAGCATTAAAGGTGGGGCCACCTTTAATGTTACATTGCTAGTAAATTTTATTTTTCCCTACTTTTATTTGCTGAGGACTTTATAAGTTCTAATATTAGGTGGTACTAATATTAACTACTACATCACGGTTTTAATATTTAGTTAAGATGTTGAAAATATATTTTCCCTAGATTAAATTACTACAAACCTTAACAGTTCAAGTATATCTATTTCTTGAGTTTAATATGCATTGAAAAACACGTTACCGCAACAATTATTTTATTATCATCTACTCTAATGTCATCAACATTTACCCCAAAAAGAGGTGATCTTTTCGGGCTGCCAACATTACGCGGGTGGGAAATGCGGTGAGTGCGGGGCGTTTAGTTGATCTTTTGGCTTTACCGCAAGACGTGCAATTACGACTGGACGCGGGTTCTGGATATATTATTGTTAGACTGGCACGTAATTTTCGTTGTTATGGGATGTCTATATATTGCGTCAAAATTATTATCTTCATCTATCAGCAGACCAGAACGCGATCTCTACTGGGAAGATCCAGCGAAAAACGCAGCAGGCTAGTATTTTAACTTAATTTGTTTTCGACTGGGCTTTCTGATAAACACTTTTTGTGTTGTTTTTTTTTTTGCTAGTACTTTAATATTGGATTAGGCAAAAATCCGCAAGTGTGACAATAATTCTAACCATAATAAAGGACACCGATGAAACCATAATTGTACTATTGCGTGCGAAAATATAAATTTATAATAACTTTACATACCTGTGACCGAAATGTGTGTGTAGGGCCGCTCTATTGAGAGCAGCAAACCGAAAGTTTTTATTCCTGTCGTTGCATGAAACATTATTTCCTGATGAGTTGAATATTGTGCGATCGAAATAATTATACAAAGATTCCTGAGCCCCGCTGAATTCTCTCATTCGAATGCAATTGAGGAAACTGAGGAAATGCTGGAAAATATATAAAACCACCCGTTATCGTCAAATCAGTTCATACTAGTACAAAATTCGCTCAAATTCAACCAAAAAGGAAATCGATCATTCCCGTTGCCCCCACCCGATTGTCCACCAGTAGTAGACACGATGTTTAAAAGTTATACCCGCTGTCCAGCAGAGGGACACAGTAACACAACTTTTTAAATTATTCCTGTTGGTCACCACTGGACAATGGCACGGCTTTAAAAAATATTCTCTTTATCCACAAATAGTGGAAAGTGATATAACTTTTAATATTATTCTCACTAACCACAATTTCCATTATTTTTCCTTATGATAAATATAATCTAGAAGCCGCAAGCGCGCATCAAATTGAAGCAACCATTACCACTTGCAATGCAAGTAGTAACTGGTTCACGCGAGTAGTCACTGTGACAGTCGTGCGAAATAACGTGCTCTGCGCGTGTCAAATGAAATTGAATGATGCCGTCTTGTGTCATTCCTCCTGTCAGTGAAAATGCTCTTGAGCTCAAAAAGAAACATGATGGGATCACATTTCATACCTAACTAGCGATATCGAATTCATTCTTCAGTCTGTAATTGTCATAGTAAAAGACGCGTTCATTTTGTTAGCGTTGCTAGTATAACAATTTTATTTTTCCCTACTTTTATTTGCTGAGGACTTTATTAGATGGTATTTATTTAGTTAACTACACGTTAACTAGTTAACTACTAACATCATGGTTTTAATATTTAGTTACGATTATAACAGTATATTTTCCCTACATTAAATTACTACAAGCCTTATTAATAATTCGTTTTTTTTTATTAAGAAAAAAAAAGTATATCTATTTCTTGAGTTTAATATGCATTAATATATACGTTACCGCAACAATGATTATATTGTCATCTACTCTAATGTCAATAATCAACATTTACTTAAAAAAAGTGGACATCTCCGGCCTGCCAACATTACACCGGTGGAAATTACGGTAAGGTCGGGACGTTTGCTGAATTTTGCTTCACCGAGTGGCGTGCAATTAAAACTGGGCGCGGCTTCTGGATTATATTTATTCTAAGTATTTTACCTGTATTTTTCGATGCTGATAAAGATATCTTTTGGGGTTTTGGCGGGAAGTCGAAGAGTGATGTTGTCAATTTGTTATAATTTCCAAAACTTGTGTTATTTAGACGAAACTAATAATGTGTAATGTTGGTGGAATATTAACCATTATGTGTTCTTATATGTGCATGAATGAAGGTAATTATAACAAAGTGATAGAACGTGCCTTTTCGAATTCCCTCAAAACGGCCGTTGCAATTGGCATGTAAAGTATCCACCGCTTTACTATCCAGGGTGGGGTACTTCATTAATTTCATTATCATCGTTGTCATCAAATTCATCTGGGAGTCGAATTAATTTAAACATACACGATTATATATCTCACTGGACACTGGCAAAATACACTTATAAATAGTGTAAAGCCATAACTTGAAGTAGAAGAAGATATCTCTTAGGAGATTATTAAAAAAAAGAATAATATGTTTCATTTATATTAATTTCTTAAAGGTTTTCTATTAAAAAGAACTCGAAAACAAGACTATAATTTTATCATTTAATATTATAATTTGGAAGACTGTTATGATTTAAGTGAATATTTTAAATCATTTTTATGCCTTGTTGGGCTGATGGCTCATAGACCGCGTAGCGATCACGAAGTCCTGGACAAATTGTATTTTTTTATCGAAAAATTCCCAGCATCACTCCGGTGCCTGAAATTGTGTCCAGTGTAATGACAATAGGATCGCCACCTATTATCCTGGGACCTAACATTGTCGGCGATACGTAGATATCCCCCACTTGGGGGATGGGATGTTACTGTTACAGCGGCGTACATACTAAACTCTATGAACATGTAAGAAAAGAATAGCTAGGTACTCACTATGTCAGCATATTCAGGTATATCATTCATTATCTGTATAATTGTTTTCTGCAACTGCCGCGGTGGTAAAGCTTTGGTTTCGTTGATTTGTAGCAAATCAGCTTGTTGTGCAGTAAACAACTCCGCTTGTTTCCTGGACCACTGGCATTCTTCAAAACTGCTAAAATAATTGGAATTATGCCCGGTGTATGGCAACAGGCTCGCCCCTATTACATGGGCCCTAACATCGTCAGCGAAAAGTGAGTGTTCTCAGTACACCTCTGCCACCCCCGCTATGGGATTATAGGCGTTACGGTGTATTCCATATAAACTAGGCTATGAACAAAAAATAGAGATAAATTATATTTACGATTTAGCGCAGTGGTTAAGAGCTTAAGCCGCTCCGCCCACTGTGTCTAATAGTCGCGAGTTAGATTCCCGCACGGGACAAATCTTTGTGTGACCCAAAATTATTTGTTTCGGTCTGGGTATTTGTGTATGTGAATTTTCATGTTTGTAAATACACCCACGACACAGGAATAAATCCTAGTGGGGCTGCTTTTTTATAAAAAAATCTGAACCTCAATCGCTGAACTTGAACTCGAAGATAATAAAGGAGAAAAGTAAAACAGACAAAGCATCACTAGTCAAACTACAAAAGTTTCAACTACAAGGGTAACCACTACGAAGTCGAGAAGATCCATAATTACACAACAAAGATTCCTCATCAACCATATCATAATGTAATGTTAAAATCCTACAATGAGATAGCTGATGTATGCGATATTTGGAATTACAACGATAATAATAATAAATTTAAAGAAGATATTTATAAAATTATAACCAGT
Organism: Phalera bucephala; assembly: GCA_905147815.2. Classification (NCBI taxonomy): domain Eukaryota; kingdom Metazoa; phylum Arthropoda; class Insecta; order Lepidoptera; family Notodontidae; genus Phalera; species Phalera bucephala. The sequence continues at coordinate 17,332,503 of LR990622.1, forward strand.
TAGGCATAAACATATTGCTTTACTCTCTTTTCCAACCTATTTTTTCAACTCTTTTTATTATGTGTTTAAATAATTATGCATGCTACTTTTGCGATCCTATTTTTGAATCTTAATTATGAACCGTTGTGTAAGTTGTGTACAGTTGGTAAGGACGCCAGATGTAAAAATGTGATTTATTGTAAGTCTTAAGATAAATGATGTAATCTGTCTGTCTGTTACTGTGCCTATTTAAATAAAATAAAATAAAATAAATTTTAATTAAATAATAATCTATCTATCTATCTATCTATCTATAACCTCACGCCAGATCCCTCGCGGGATAAATAATAATATTGTAATTAATGTCATAATAAAGATTTATAGCTGAAATAAATATATAAAATAAAAGAATATTAAAGAGGCATAACAGAACAAAACACACAGGAGAGAGCAGAAATGTAATTGCTATCACTTAGATTAACTTAGATAACAATACTTACTTATCTCTGTCTATTATATTCATTCTCATTGATAGCTCAAGAGGTTTAGACTCATCTGGTAGAACTGGTGGTGTAGATGTTGCCACTTGGTACTCCATATTGTTTAGTTTCTGTAGAAACAACAACAAATAGATATTGCACATTGACAGAGTAAACTCTGTGCTCACATAAACACGGTTATTCATGTTCGATTCAATATGACTGTGCTTACCTCCTTACTTAACGATCTTATCATTAATCCTGGCCTGCCTCTCCGATAATACAAACGAAAAGATTTGTGTAAAGATACAACTTGCACAAATGTTAACTTATCTAAATGCAACAATATTCTTCTTAAATACAATCCTGTAAACAATAAACAATTTCATTAAGTGCTTCTGCATTTAAAAAAGGTGTAAAGTGTGTTTATGATATTTCGACCATAACTAAAAAATTTCGGATTATCTTGACGATAAAACAGATTGGGTTTGAGCAGCTCCTCAATCAGCAACATTAATCAATGATATATAATACAATTTTAAAAAACAAAAAAATGGTTATCAGAAAGGCCAAACAAATTAAATTAAAAGACTAGCCCCCTGAGTTTCTCGCCGGATCTTCTCAGTGGAGGCCGCGTTCCGATCTGGTGGTAGAAAATGTAATAATTTTGACGTTTGTATTGGTATTGTATTGGCCTATGCAAATGAATGATTTTTGACTTTGAACTTTTGGAAAAACTGTCTTTAATTGTTTATTTAATTTGCATCATGATCAAAGTGAAACCAGTGACATATTGATCAATTTGATTAAATAAAGAACATACACACACAAATTAAATAAAGTATTTAAGATTGTTTTCCAAATTGTATGAAATAAATATCAAAGACATGTTAAATTCTATAAGTTTCTACAAATAAACACGATTCCTATTCCCCTCTGTCTTGATTTGAGAGGGAAAACTTTTACCCAAAAGTGTAACTGTGTAAAGTATTGTATTGTACTTCATACCCAGTCCACAAAAGCGCCATCTACCGGGTCTATGTTTTATAGCCTATGTTACTTCTGGATAATGTAGCTTTCTAATGGTGAAAGAATCATAAAAATCGGTCCAGTAGTTTTTGAGTTAATTTGTTACAAACACAAAAATACAAATCTTTCCTCTTTATTATATTAGTGTAGAAGATAAATGTGCAATGGCGCGTGTTAGGAGAGGCCTATGATTGAGATAAATATATAAAAAACATAAAAATAATGTTAGACCAAATGTTACTTTATGACATTATTCATGGTCATTTGGATAACTCATATTTACTTGAGCAAATTAGATTCTCTACGCCCTCTCGTCGCACCAGACAAACTAATTTATTTTCCACGACTTTCGCACACACCAATTATGCACGCAACTCACCTATAAACAGGATTTGTTCTACACATAACCATATGTTCTCTGATTTAAACTCAGACATAGATCTTTTTAATAACAGCAAGCAAGTTTTTAGAAAAAGAGTTTTTAATAAACTGTTCACCAGATTCAAACTGACATCCTCACACACACACTAACTCAAACACACGCACACACACTCGTACATACACACATCGCAATTAGTACTTACCTTTTCTGTAAATTATTTTTATTACATTACCTTTTATGATAAGATCACTTTCTTAAAGCTACAAAACTTCCACTCCTAATATGTGTAATTACTTTAGGAAAACCTATAATTGGCTTAATTTAAGTTCATTATGTATTGTTTATTATTTTGTATCACCATAGCTGTTGGTTTTCTATAAATAAATAAATAAAATAAAAATAAATAAATAAATGTTGTTACCCAGCACACTGTGTCTTGCCATAATACTTGGTGTGGATTCATTCATCAATTTGTCTACTGTTGTAGTGACACAATCTAAAAGTGCACTGACCCCATTCACATCAATATTTTCAAGACGAACACAAAAATTTTGAAGATGCACACTTAATAAATTATAACGCCCATCAGTTAGTAGACTCTCCAATTCCTTGAACTCCATATCAGGACACTAGAAGTAGAATAAAAAAAATATGTAGATAATAACATATTATTGGATCCTTTTATAAAATAATATTGTTACATAATATTATTAATATGGTATTTATGTACATAAAAAATACTGCTTACTGAAGAATAATGTTATGCTAACCTTTATTTTTAATATGAAAAGTGGATAATATCCACTTTTATATGTATATTACACTCTTTCATTTTTTTTTTACATTGTTAGATGGAATTTAAAATCCTAAAGCCAAAGAATTAAATTAAATTTTTAAATTAATTGGGTTGGAAGAAAATAACATACATACAAAATAAAACACCATCATTCCCTTTTTCCCCAAGGAGAAGTGGCAGAGGTGTACTGTGTACACCACCATTATAGCAAGCCTATTGCCATTGCACTGGACACAATTTCAGAATCTGGACTGCTATAGAGGAGCATTTTATAGAAAATCCAGATTTTGTGCAACTTAAAATGTTAATAGGGCTAGGGTACAAACTTTATAAAATTGCGCGTAAACAAAACACGTCATTATCATAAAATCGTTTACTTTTTATTTGAAGTGAAATTTCTCTATAGTTTTTTAATCACCATTTTTTTTGCAAACAGGCATTAAAAATCGGACACGAGAACTACCCTCCGAGCCTAAGGATTAAAACCAGCACCAAGTGATTAGTAATTTATACCACGAGAACAACAACATTCTATTAACATAAGTATCTTAGGATTTCAAAATATATGTACCTGTATGAGTTTCAGAGCAAGCATACAAAAATCTTTCCTATATTTTGGTGCTATAGTGTACTCTATTGATCGGTTTGCTGAAACAGAATTTAAATTATTATTTAACATGACATTATTTAATTTTAACAGTCTGTCCCGACGACCTCAAAAAGGTCGCTGGGACAGACTGGATGCGGAAGGCGGAGGACTGTGTGCAATGGCGCGTGTTAGGAGAGGCCTATGTCCAGCAGTGGACTGCGATAGGCTGTATGATCAATCAATTATGATTGATCAATCAGCCTATGCAATGATTTAACATGAAAAATGGCTACTGTACACAGATATTGCTCAAGTCATTTTCCAGAGACAAAATATATGGTTGCTCTTCATATAAATTCAATAAGAACTTAATTTGTAAAAAAACTGTTTTATATGTATGTATGATTAAATATGTTTAAATTATTGTTACTAAACAAATAATACCATGTGGCAAAGGATATGCAGTTTTGAAAAAAAATCACGAAAAAATATTATCTCCCTACTTTTTTATCCTAACTTATAATAATCCTATAGTAGGTGGAAATAAAACTATAGGTAGGTAAACTTCACACGGTTGCCGATCCTTTGCTACAACAAAACCAAAAATAATAATAATAAAAATATGTACTGAAAAACACATACAAACTTACCTTGAATTTTCAACAAACCATATTCTCTAATAAACGCAACAACGGCTATTTTGTGCGGAGTAATATTTTCTATATTACCTTTGATATTAATCAACCGCACAAAATCTATGTTGTCAGTACCAAATTCCATTTTGAAAACAAATAAAGTTGTGGGACCTGCTCAGTTGACCTGTGCTAAAATGTAATGATTATTGATTACCTAGGATAGTAATATTATTATAATATTTGCTTAGGATTGAATAATATATTCTGTTTGAACCTTTGGTTTAAACCTGTAGTACAGGTCCTGTACGGTTGACTGTTGACACAGACAGACTGTTGAGTTTATGAGTTGTACACTGTTGACTCTTGTTTACATATTTTGACCAAAGAGTATATAATTAATACCATTCTTCGTCTATGATTACTACGATTGATTTTATTTTGACAATTTACATAAGAGATGAACATTAAAAATCAAATTCATGATCGATTCTATGTAAAATCAGTACAAATTTGATAAAAAGCCTAGTACTTAAATTGCAAATTTAGATCCAATTTAGAATAGTGTAATCCATGTTAACACTAGATTAGCAGTAACGGCATAAATGTATGTCGGCCGAGAATATGCCCGCAGCCATGTAACAAGCTTTTGTCATTCATATGCACTGTTCATATAGTATTAGTATATTATCTATGATTTCGATGTTTATACCAAGTGGAACGTACTCTGTGTGGTGGTCTATGGTTGAACAAACAATGTGTGTTGTTGTATGTCAATTTTATTGAAATTGTTACGTGTATATAGGAATAATCAAAAATGAACTGTCGAAATATTTGTATATAATTTGTCATGGGTGGCTCATAAATATAATTGATATATTGGTTTATTTCTTAGATATCAAGACTTAGAGTTATCAATAATAATGGTCAGAGCCGGGGTTGCATTTGCTTTAGTGTTCTATTTTTTCGTAACTATTGAGACATCTCGTGTTACTATTCATCAAGGAGATACTTTACCTCATCACGGTCGATGTGAGCCGATAATAATTCAATTTTGTCAGCAAATAAGATACAACCAGACAATATTTCCCAACTTACTCAATCATGCAAAACAAGAGGACGCCGGACCCGATGTTCATCAATTTACACCCTTGATTAAAATAAACTGCTCACCCGATCTCAAATTCTTTTTGTGTTCAGTATATGCACCAGTTTGCACGATTTTGGATACACCGATTCCTCCTTGTCGACATTTATGTGAGTCTGCGAGACAGAATTGTGATGAACTAATGATCCATTTCGGATTTCGATGGCCTGAACATTTAGAATGTTCAAAGTTTCCTGTGGCGACCGATGAAAACGTGATATGTGTTGGTGATAATAACATAACTCATGAACCTCGAAAATATACTGAAAGTAAAATTCCGAAAGTAGATTTTAAAACCAATAATGAAAGAGATCCGACCAAACTGCATGGAGCAAAAGATTATGGATTTGTATGTCCCGTCCAATTCAAAGTTCCGAAGAACATGGATCTGGAGTACTCATTGAAAGTTGGAGACAAAACTGAATTCGACTGTGGTGCACCTTGCAATGGAATGTTTTTTAGTCAAGATGAAAAGAATTTTTCAAGATTATGGATTGGTATATGGGCCACTCTTTGCACTGTAAGCTGCTTGTTTACAGTTTTAACATTTCTTATTGATACAGATAGATTTAGGTATCCAGAAAGGCCTATCATATTTTTATCAGTGTGTTACCTCATGGTGGCAGCAGCTTATGTAATGGGCTGGAGTTCAGGTGACAGTGTTAGCTGTCAAGGACCCTTCCCATCAACAATAAGTGGAACTAGACTCCCTAATGTTGCAGTTATTACACAAGGCACAAAGCATGAACCATGCACAATCCTATTCATGGTTGTATATTTCTTTAGTATGGCATCTAGTATTTGGTGGGTAATATTAACTCTCACCTGGTTTCTGGCAGCTGGACTCAAGTGGGGTCATGAAGCTATTGAAGCAAATTCACAGTATTTCCATCTAGCTGCATGGGCTGTACCTGCTATCAAGACTATATCAATATTAGCCATGGGAAAAGTAGATGGTAAGTTTTATCTATTGATCTATTTAAATCATCACAAAAGATGGCTTATGGGGTTTATAATTTTAAGAGTCCCAGTAGCATATGGTATGAAAAGCAATCATTAAGTCCTTAGCTCGAATCCTAGGATGGACAAAGCTAGAGAATATTACCAAATGTAAAATTATTGATAATATATATCTTAACTGTTATAGCTACAGTAAAACTGTTTCAAAATACTTAAGATCCTTAACTTTTTGCAACATTTTAAATTGCATTAATGAAATTTGAAAAAAATGTAGTCACTAAGAAAATGGTCAATTTTCACTAAAACTTTTTGTGATGCCAATCAATCCTGTTTCTTATAAGGATCAAAAACCTCTCTTGAACTGAACTGAGGTTGGATTACTAGAAAAGTCAGAAATTGCAGAACCCCATACCTTTCCTATACATTTTGTAGGAAATCATTGTGGATTCGATAACCTTTATTAAAATAAAAACTAAAATAAACAAACGAAAAACAAGCTAAAAATATATTAGGTATGTTCTTATAAAACACAGTACAGTGGCGGAACGAAGACAGCGCTAAACTGAGGTCAGTGCCTGAGCTCCGGAAGGAATAACTATTGCTTATTTTATTAAAAACATTATCGATATTGACTGACCCAAGTTTAACTTGTCTATGGTAACCATTTAATTTAAAAAAAAGTAACCATATTTATTTGGTACTCGCTTTCATCCGCGGCTATGTACAATATCTAAATCAAATGTGTATAAACAATTTTGGGTGCTTGCTATTAACCAGTGAAGAGGTTCTTCATGAGAAGACGAATCCGAGTGCAATATCAGTTTATGGAGGAATTCATGTGCAGGCAAAATTACACATTTTAACGTAACATTGTAGTTAGCAACTAACAATAATAAGAATATTAAATATTTATGATTTATCCTGCGATATTCCCAGATTGCTTTATTTCTCCGGGATTTATTATTTTAAGTTAGGGTATAAGTTATTACCATACCAAATTTAATTCAAGTCCGTTAGATAGTTTTTGCATGATTGAAACACAAAGAGACAGACAGATAGATAGACAATAATTAAAAAAAAATGTTTCAGTCTATATCGATAAGGAAGTGTACCACTATTAAAATTAAAAATAAATATTCAATGTACAGATTCGGCGTGTTAAAAAAAAATAACATATACAATTTACTCTGGCCTCATTGGTTTACTGGTGAATGCACAGTGATCATAGCTCAGAAGAAAATCTAAATTTTCGATTGAAAAATTGCCAGTATCAGTCTTGTCAGTTTGGCATTGTGATAGCCTCGCCCCCCTATTACATCGGATCTAATATCGTTAGTGATGTGGGTGTGCACAGTACACCTCTGCCACCTTAGCTTGGTGAAAATGTGTTTATTTATTTAATTTCATAAAATTTACAATTAACATTATTATTCTATAAGATTTGAGGTCATTTTTATCTCAGAATGTCAGAAGTCACAACTAAGTACCTACTAGATTTTACTTTTCAATGGGATTAAAATAGGACTTCTATTCGATGGATTTTTTTTTTTTATTTATTTATGCTGACCAATCTGTTAAAAAGGCAATACATGCCTATATGTTTTTAGTTGTTTTGTTTCATTTATTTTACAAAGTGTATGGTAAAACCCCAACCCCAGTTGGTCCAATAGCAGTTTTTGATCCTTGATTGATTGGCATCAAAAAGATTTTGTGAAAATTGTCAATTTTCTTGTTGACCATACATTTTTTCAAATCTGTAAATACAGCTCAACGTGTCACAAAAAGTTAGGGATAGTCACTTAAGACGGTTTTCCAGTAGCTAAAATGGTTAAGAAAAGAAAGCTGTCTTTACTGCCCCGTCTCCAAAATCCTCCCTGTAGGTATTATTATATACATATCCAAGTTGTGAATTTTACTTTAAAAAAATAAATACAAAGCACTGTACTTAGAACTACTGCAAAAAAGGTTGTGTACCAAAAGACTTGGTTTTGTCTGTTTACTTGTTAAAGACATTTTTAAAGGGTGTTTCATATTGTTGACACATACATACTATATGTTTCTTATATTATGTGCTATAGAAGGTTCAGTCACATAATGGACATCATATCAATAGTTGCTGCTTAAAATAGTTTCCTATTCAACCTAGTAAAATAAAATTATATATTCAACCTCTTCTTTATTTATCATCATCATCAGCCTAAATTAGTCCACTGCTGGACATAGGTCTCTTCCAATGTGCGCCACAGAGCCCGATCCTCGGCTTTATGCATCCAGTTCCAGCTTAAGTCGTCACTCCATCTCGCGGGGGGGCGACACTGCGTTTGCCAGTTCATGGTCTCCACTCCAAAACCCGTCTGCTCGAACGGTTGTCTCTTCTGCGGCAAATTTGACCAGCCCATTGCCACTTTAGCTTGCTGATTTTCAGAGCTATGTCGGTGACTTTGGTTCTATGCCGGTTAGTCTAATTTCTGATTCTGTCTAGTGTAGAAACTCTAAGCATAGCTCTCTCCATAGCTAGCTGAGCGACTCTTAGCTTACGGACCAGTCCCATCGTGAGATTCTCGGGTCCGTAGGTCATAAACCGTAAGACGCATTGCTCAAAAACGTCTTTAGGTTTTGCGATATGGATAACGAGAAGACATGACGGAGCTTCCGAAATGCTTCCTAACCCAACTCAATCCTCCTATCGGCCTCCTTCTGGAAGTTGTTTCTCCCTAGCTGCAATGTCTGCCCGAGGTAAAGGTACTTCTGTACAAATTCGAGAGTAACTCCGTCGACTATGACCGGTCTCGGAGTCACATGACGATTACACATGACTTACGTCATGTGCAAATTCATCCTGAGACCGACATGTCGGGAGGACTCATTTAGGTTGTCCAGCATTTCCTGTAGATCCTGCAGGGTATTAACCATGACGACAATATCATCGGCAAACCTCAAGTGTGAGAAGTATTCGCCGTTTACGTTTATACCTCGTTATTTCCAGTTGAGAGTCTTGAAGACATCTTCCATTGTAGCAGTGAACAGTTTCGGCGATATAACGTCCCCCTGTCGTACGCCTCTGTGCTAAGGAAAATGCCTTGATTGACAATTCTGTACTTGAACGGTCATCGTTGTCATCGTGGCGGCGTTGTAAAGACATCTGAACACCTCGATGTATAGCCAGTCTACTTGGCACCGTTGCAAGGATTCTATAACAGCCCAGGTTTCTATGGAGTCAATGGCCTTCTCATAGTCCACAAAAGTTAGACTCGGGGGCTGATTATTCTATTCTGACTTTTGTATAATTTTCATCATGTGGTCCATGGTGCTAAATCCTCTACGAAACCCGACCTGTCCTGGCGGTTGCGTCAAGTCTTCTAGCTAGGCGATTAGTAATGACCCTTGAGAACAGTTTGTATATGTGGCTTAGGAGTAAGATGGGGCTATAGCTTTTAAGTAGAGTCTTGTCTCCTTTTTTAAAAAAAAGACCACTATAAACCCATGCCTCGCTTTCGGGGTTCTCCCATTTTGGAGGACAGAGTTGAATACTCTGGATTTGCCTTAATACTGGGGCTCCTCGAGCTTTGAGTAGTTCGATGGGTGGTGGTACGTCTTCTCCAGGGGCTTTCCCATTTTTCTGTTGCCTAAGGGCCAGCTCGATCTCGCTTGGATTGATGCCTGGAAGGTCATCGGTGTAGTGGCGGGTTAAAGTAGCTCGATGGTCGTTGCATTTGGGTTCAGGTTGCGGTAATTGTGAGGCGTATAACTGGGTGTAGAAGTCCTCAATCTCATCAAGGATCTCTGGCTTTGAGGCGACTAGGCGGCCATCTAAGATCTTAAGCTTGGTAAGTTGGATCCTCCCGAGGTTCTGGGTAAATACTGTGGACCCCCTATTCTGCTCTATCGCTTCCTCAATGAGGCGAGCACTTGAGCGCCGGACGTCTCTCCGTACCATTTACCGTATAACCTTCGAATGACCTGCGTCCAGAGCCCCGTCCGATAGTTTGGTCTTCCTGCTCGTACGCCTTTTTCCGCAAAACCTTAGCCCTTCTTCCCGAATGGTAGTTACTACGCTTTCAATGTCCTCGTCAATGATTTTCGTAGTTTCCAAGACATCGAACCGATTTTGTAGCTTTAGCTGGAATTGCTCTGAGCAGTTCCAGCTAAAGTCACAGTGTCGGGGGCTTCGCCAGGTCCATTTTCTTAGAGGTTTATTTGTGAAAAACGAATTCATCAAAAAAGGGCACTCGGACTCCATAAAGTTAACCAGCATTTATTATAAAAACCAAATAAATTTATGCAAAATTAAATAAGAACTAATAATATCAGCCTATATTGTCCCACTGCTGGGCAAAGGCCTTCTCACACAAATCGAGGTGGCGATTACGTCATAGTCTGTCACTTTTTATATAAGTAATGTATGTTAAAATTATTAATATTTTTGTTTCAGGTGATATACTCTCTGGTGTGTGTTATGTTGGACTATGGGATGCTGAAGCACTTCGAGGATTTGTTCTGGCTCCATTGTGTGTCTATCTCGTACTAGGGACAATTTTTCTACTGGCAGGATTTGTATCACTATTTCGCATAAGAACTGTTATGAAACATGATGGAACCAAAACTGATAAGTTAGAAAAACTAATGATTCGTATTGGTGTATTTGGTGTTCTATATACTGTACCTGCATTGATTGTTATAGCATGCCTGTTCTATGAACAAGCTAATTTTGATGATTGGATGATTACTTGGCACCGTGATATGTGCTCTACTCCACTTTATTCAATCCCATGCCCTTTCACAAGACGTGAAACCAACCGACCTAAATTTGAAATGTTTATGATAAAATATCTAATGACTATGATAGTTGGCATCACTTCCAGTTTCTGGATTTGGTCTGGCAAAACATTGGTATCCTGGCGTCAATTTTTTGACAAGTTAAAAGGTCGTCGAGTGGAAGCGTATGTTTGAAATTATTGAAGCATATGTATGAGATTATACACCCTAAAAACAGGAATAGCTGGCAGAGGTCTATTTCTGAATTCCGCCCCGCCGCACCGTCAGTGATAAAGATATTCTCTCAGCAAAGTATCCAAAATAAGGCTGATAATGTAAATATTAATGCTCATTTATAAATATTGTAAGTTATTTTATTTTACTAACATTTTAATTTTTTTGTACTCAATTTTAAGATCAAGATTAATCATGAAATAAATACTTAAGTGTATTATTTTTAAATATTTGTATTATTGCACATACTATAATTATTTCATCACTGTATCCCTGACGTAGTTGGTATCTTCTCACATCGATTGACTCCAAACGGTTCAATCCCGTTTACTCCGCAAATCCAATCACGGTCTCGAACTTATTCGCGCCTTTATTAAAAAGGCGACAACCATATATTTTGCGAACGCGTCCAATCATAGTAATCTGCTAATCGTAGCCGCCGCCGACTACGAACCCAACTCCCCTCCTATCAACCGCTACCGCCTTCCGTGGCATGTTCTCACCGACCCTCTCGATGCCCTTACATCCCTTCTTTCGGATACAGATACCGCACACAGGATCAGACACCGACCTCGCCGGCGAGGTCGAAGAATCCCTAGCCCGCCGGCCTGTGCAGAGCACCACGGCGAGACACCTAGTATACGCCCTCCCCCATAGCGACTGCCCAAGCCCAGGCCATTCCTCCTTGAGGCGCCCTTAAGCTAGTTGCCCCCTTGCCCTTTTGGCTCGTAGTGGTTGCACGCTCGCCCTCTTGTCCGGTGAAGATGTAAAGGCCCCGCGGCCAACAGCGTAGATCATTCACACACACACACAAATACATGGAAAACAGTCTCATATACATACCTCTCTGCTTCACAATGGATCTTGATCTTCTCATACAGGCCTGACCTGTTCAGAAACTCTTCCCTCGTTGATAAGATATCGTGTGTATAGCAAGATTCTAATTTGTTAATTTGAGATCGCTTATCTATTTAATTACATCAAATCCCTTGCGGGGTAGACAGAGTACAGAGTTCCAAACTTCGTAACGAGACCATTGTATTACTGGGTGTCGGCCAGTTGTGAATGACACGCGTTTCGCACTCCTGCGCAAGTTAAGACTTGAGAGTGACATAAATAGTTTCTCATTGATAATAAAATTAAATATCCAAAAGTTCATCTATACTAATACTATAAATAGGAAAGATTTGTATGTTTGTAACGAATAAACTCAAAAACTACATGACCGATTTCGAAAATAATTAGAAAGCTACCTTATCCACAAGTAACATAGGCTATATAACATAGACCCGGTAGGTGGCGCTGTTGTCGACCGGGTACGAAGTCGCGGGAAACCGCTAGTAGTTAATAAAATCAGTTCTTTCTTATTCAGACAATTGGGTTGGAAGTGAGATCAGTGGGGTTAAGTACCTTAAATGAGAAAATACCACAAATGATCATCCATACATGGATGCAATTCTACTAAGAAAACTTTTACTAACGAGTGTGCTAAAACTCCTAAGAGCTCTTCCTAGTTTATAATCTAATATAACCTACCCCTATATTATAATTTATGTAATTCCTAAACAATCAATTTTTTTCTAATATAGGTACATATATCACACAGCTCCTTTTTAGTTTTATAATAGTAGTAGACAACATGAATAGATAAATATACCCCCCTTGTCCGGTGAAGCTGTAAAGGCCCGGCGGCTAAAAAACGTAGGTAGATCTTTTACACACACACAAAAGATAAATATACATCTTACAAAATTAGCCTCAAAGTGAATATTAAATAGGTATATTTTGAATAAAAAAGCAGTGATAGCCTAGTGGTAAGACCGTTAAACTGCAAAGTCAGAGGTCTCGCGTTCAAACCCAGGCACGTATCTCTGTATTTTCGAAAGCATGTGCGTATTAAAAATTAATTATCACTTGCTTTAACAGTGATGTAAAACATCGTGATGAAACCTGCATGCCTAAGAGTTTCTCGAAGGCGTGTTAAGTTCGCCAACCCGCACTAGGCCAGTGTGGTGGACTATGGCCTAAACCCTCTCAGTTTGAGAGAAGGCCCGTGCCCAACGGTGGGACAGTTTCTTAACAGGGCTAATATTATTATTATATATTATTATGTTTTGAATACCTGCCTATCTCATTCGCATCAGCATTACGCGTCCAATTGTTGCGGAATTTAGACGGTAAAAACTAAACAGGAAATTTTAACCGCCGTTCGAAAATACAACAGTAACGCCAAAAACAACGAAGAAAAGCTAAACACCGTATTGACTGGTATGCCTGGACCACGTAAACCTATATATGTTGCGGATTTTTTACCAGCCAGTTTAAAGAGATTATTCTATCTCTCTCGAGAATTTGCAAAAAAGAATGGATATAAATTTTGCTGGTCTACAAATGGTAACATATTTCTACGTAAAGATCAGGGGGAAAATAAAATCATTATCTCGTCTGAAAAATGTTTAACTCATCTGGAAACGATATATGACTCGCACTAATCGTTAGTAATCACTACTTTATTATATTAACTTTCTTATATTTATATTTACAAAAATTATATTGTTGCATGCGCTTTTTTCCCTTTATACCTAGACACCACTATGTAAGAGACTTTTGTACATAATTGTATGATACTTTATTACAACACTCTATCTATCACACATATACAAATATACACACGAACCCATACATACACACATATTATACACAATCCTATACACACAATATAAAAACCTTCGTCATCAACGCACACGTACATATTAAAAATATTTCCTTATATTATACATTGATACCCGTTTTTGACCACTACATATTACGTAAAAATGGATAATATAACAGAAATAAATGAAGAATTGGATAATCTTAAAAGGGCCACTTCCAAAACATGCTTGCCAGAGGATTGCAAAATACATTTATTCAATTATGATAAATCAATAAATATCCTACATTTAAACATAAGAAGTATAAACAAACATTTTGATGATCTGATTGTTATCTGCAATTAAAACCAAATGTAATATAATTATTTTGACAGAATGTTGACTTAGCAAAGCTAGTTAGTTATATACCTATTCTGGATGGTTATAATTCCTACTATACTAAACGTACATGCAACCAGAATGACGGCATAATTGATTAATGAATTAATGTCAGAATTATATTCTGACATTAATTTAAACTGTAAGATATGTGAGCCAGACTTTGTTGGTGCAAACTGTTTGGTCTGTTGTGTGGATCAGAAATTAGCTGTTGTAGCTGTGTATCGCTCACCATCCTATAGAAATAGAGAACATTTTGATAATTTCTTAAACAGTCTAGAAAATACTTATTCAAAATTTTCAGGCCTTAACAGTGTTGCTCTCATAGAAGACATCAATATAGATATCAAAACAGATACTATAGATGATAAAAGCAATGATTATTTCATATTGAATGCAATGCACGGGTTAATACCAGCCCACCTATTACCAACTAGGCTAAATAATTGCTTGGATCATATTTTGTTAAAGTCAAAGTCTATGGCTAAATGCTTAATATTAGAAACTATAATTACAGATCATGCGCCAATTATGCTTTGTATAGAAAATGTGAAGCAAACACAAAAAAAATGCATTTCTAAAACAAGGATAGATCAAGCAATCAAAAAAGAACTTGAGGAAACAAACTTCTCAGAAATTCTGACCATAAAAAACGCAAATGAATCTGCAGACCAGTTTATTATGATTTTAACATCTGTGATATCCAAACATACACATGCAACCAAGGTCTCTAGGAGACAATGGAATATAAAACCTTGGATAACTGCAGGTATATTGCGTTGTATAGCAAACCGAAACAAACTACACAAAAATTCGAAAAGGAACCCGGGTAATTTGATACTTAAGTTATCTTATACGCGCTATCGAAATTTTTGTAACCGTCTTCTTCGCAAATTAAAAAATGATTATCACAAAAAAGAAATTGAGAACGCTGGCTGTAATCCAAAGACCCTTTGGAATGTAATTAAAGACATAACCAATTCCAAAAAAATACGTACACCGTCTACAGATTTGTTAAATTCCTGCGCCAATCCTCACCTAGCTGTTAATCAAGTTTGTTCATTTTTTACAGATGTTGGTAAAAACTTGGCTTATAAAATAACATCTGCTAATCAAAATATACACACATCACAAAGTAATTCAAATCCGCCAGTAAATTCATTTTTGCTTTTAGAGACAAACGCTATACAGGTGGAATCAGTAATTCTTGAACTACGTAGTGATTGTGCAACAGGATGGGATAAAATATCAACCAATATAATAAAACAATGTCGCCATGTCTTGATTCACTCCATAACACATATATGCAATCAATCGATACGAACAGGAGTATTTCCCCAGGCTTTTAAAAAAAACCATAATTTATCCTATTCACAAGGCAGGGGACAGAGAATGTGTAGCTAACTATAGGCCAATATCAGTGTTATCCGCACTTTCAAAGATACTAGAAAAAATCGTTAACTTAAGGCTGAACAAATATTTAGATAAATTCAACATCATTTCTAATAACCAATACGGATTTCGAAGTGGAGTATCTACTGAGAATGCCGTAATAGATCTAACACAGTTTGTTGCAAGACAATTAGATTCAATTGAATCCGTAACCGGCGAGTGTGTATGAGACGAACTATGAGAGTGGAGGAAGCCAGAGAGATATGTAAGGAAAGAACCTGTTGGAACTCTGTACTCTCTGCCTACCCCGCGAGGGAGCTGGCGTGATGATATAGATAGATAGACAATTAGATTCAAAAAACAAATGTCTCGGTATCTTCTTGGATATAGCCAAAGCCTTTGACAAAGTCTCTGTCCCTATCCTGATAACAAAGCTGGAAAATATAGGCATTAGGGGTCTACCCTTACTGTTTCTTAAGGATTATTTAACAAATATAACACAACAAGTAAAAATTGATTCTTATCTTAGTGACGAACATAAGATTACCTATGGCGTCCCACAGGACAGTGTTTTGGGCCCAACGTTGTTTAAAATTTACATAAATGACCTTTGCAGAATACATAAACCCAATGTGTCTATATACGCTTATGCTGATGACACAGCTATTGTGATACACGCTGCTGCTAGCTGGGATATTGTAAAAGAAAGAGCTGAGCAATGCCTTGAACAAGTACTTCAGTGGTTTAATTCTAACCTTCTTACACTAAATATAAATAAGACTAGCTATATTTCGTTCTCAAAAAAAAAAATACTACACCGGCTCAAAATTTTTCCATAATTGCACATACTTGTGGAAACGGAATACCGAGTTGCAACTGCCAGACTTTAACATCTGCAAAGACTGTAAGTTACTAAGGAGTGCAAATTGATGGAAAGCTTAGGTGGGATAAACAAATAAGTAAAATAGTGGCTAGGACAAGAAGTTTGATTTATTTGTTCAAAACGCTAAGAGAATGTGCATCGTTGGAACTTCTTATAAAGATATACATTGGTCTATGTCAGTCGGTTATCCGGTACTGCATTCCAGTGTGGGGTGGAGCTGCCAAAACGCTTTTCCTCACCTTAGAGAGAGCACAAAGAGCTGTTCTCAAAGTCATGAGCAAAAAGCCATTTAGATACCCGTCAACACGATTGTATTCCGACTGCCAGGTATTGACTGTACGACAAGTCTTTGTGCTCGAAACCATTCTGAGAAGGCACCGATCTATTACCCCACCTAGCACTGATACGCGGAAAAACAAGTTTGTATGTCCAGGCACCTCCCATAGGACAGTTTTTGCAAAAAGGCAGAACTATGTTATAAGTTCACACTTGTATAATAAAATAAATCAAAAACTTAATATTATACAGCTGAGTAGACATGAAGCTAAAGTTAAGACTAAAAAGTGGCTATTACAACTAGATTACGAAAATACTGAAAACCTAATGACGTTAAATGTGTAATATGCTTAGACAAATACTATTCTCATACATACATATAAAATATCACACAAACACACACACACACTCACACACACATGCACAGACGCACATATACACCACACACGTATTGAGGTGAACCCATACACACAAAGAAAAAAGTATAAATCTGATCTAATCTTGAAATTGCTGAACATATACTAACAGTGACACACTGACGAGGCTCAAAGACTTCGTAACGTCCAGGGGTATCCTTATCGACGAGCAGTTCGGCTTTCGAGCCAAACACTCTTGCGTCCACCAAGTGCACCGCATCACGGAGCACATCCTCTCCGGTCTCAATAGACCCAAACCCATCTACATTGCGCCCTCTTCCTAGATGTCGCGAAGGCATTCGACAAAGCCTGGCACAACGGCTTGATCTACAAGCTCTACCAATTGGGTGTGCCGGATAGACTCGTGCTCACCTTACGAGACTTCTTGTCGAATCGCGCCTTCCGTTATCGCGTCGAAATGACGCGCTCCACTTCCCACTCCATCAGTGCTGGAGTCCCACAGGGCTCAGTCCTCTCTCCGCTCCTGTTTAGCCTTTACACGAACGACATTCCTCGTTCGAGTAAGGCGCATCTAGCCCTATTCGCGGATGATACCGCTCTCTACGTCTCGCATAGGAATAAGGGTTTCATTACCAGAAACCTTCAGGCATCCGCCAATTCCCTAGGGAATTGGTTCAGGAAGTGGCGTATTGAGGTGAACCCGGACAAGAGCGCTGCGGTGTTCTTCTCCAGAGGTGCCACCCCGCGCCACTCCCTGCGCCGCCCTAGAAGTAATCTCGGCTAAGTGACCATGTTCGCCCGACCCATTCCCTGGGTCAAAGAGGTCAAATATCTAGGGGTCACCCTAAACAGTACCATGTCCTTCAGCCCGCACATCAAGCGGGTCCGTCACCGAGCATCATTTGTGCTCGGTCGTCTACATTCGTTAATCTGCAAGCGAAGTAAAATGTCCCTTAGAAATAAGGTGACACTACAAAACTTGCGTTCGACCCATCATGACTTATGTGTGTGTTGTGTTCGGGCATTCGGCCCCCTCTCACATCGATAAACTCCAAGTGGTTCAAAACCGCTTCCTCCGTAAAGCCGTAGGAGCCCCCTGGTTCGTACGGAACGTCGACCTCCACTCCGATCTAGGTCTCGAACCTATTCGCGCCTTTATTAAAAAGGCGTCAACACGTCACTTCGCGAACGCATCTACCCATTCGAATCCGTTAATCGTAGCCGCCACCGACTACGATCTCCCCCCCGACCCCTGCCGCCACCGCCGGCCGCGACATGTTCTCACCGACCCCCCCGATGCTTTGTCATCCCTTCTTTCCGCTCAGAATACGGGCGACGACGACGACGTAGTAGTAGATCCCCTCCCATAGCCGGCGGTTGACCGGTGCACTTAGTAGTGCACCCGTCCCCCTACAGCGACTGTCCCAACCGAGGGCGCCTCGAAGAGTACGTCGCCTCTTGCCCTTCTGGCTGGCTAGAGCGTAGTGGTTGCACGCTCGCCTTTAAGTCCGGTGAAGCTGTAAAGGCCTCGCGGCCAACAGCGTACATCATTCACACACACACACACGCCACACAAAGAAATCAAGGCGCTAACACAGATATATAATGTTCATGGCTGAGCACTATCTCCTGAGATACAGGCTTTCGCCTAGTTCAGGGGATAGGGTCAAAAATCTTTGTTTAATTCTCCATAACCACCACACACACTGTAATTGTGTTAGATATAATATAGAATTAATGCTGTCTGTTTATACTGTGAATACCTAAATATGTAATGTTGTACAATACTTTTAGTCGTGAGAAATAAACTATTTTATTTTTTTTATTTTATCTAAATACATTATTTTAAATAATAAAAAAACATTTATGGATATAACTTACATTTACTTCAAAATAATATTAAATTACATAATTTATTAAAAAAACATTATAACATCCCATCTCCATTATAGTCATCACTTGAACATTCACTCTTCCACAGTAACAGGCCACATTATGTACTTGATCATGCTCTTGTGTATTTGCCCCAAATGTGAAGCATGAACACTGATGCAATGAAGAGGAGAGACATGACTAATACTGGAACTGGTCCACTAAAAACAAAGGGAAAGGCATATTTACACAAATTGAGATTAAACAGAATCAAACAAATTTTTAACTCAAATTATTTTTTTTAACCCTTTAAATTTTTGCAAAAAAATGAAGTTATATATATTCAAATCTGTTTAAAACAATCTTAGAAACAGTACTGCTTGAGCTAAATAGTGTGAAATTCAAGATGAAAGTATCTGTATCAAGATGTTGTGATAAAATTTCTATTTTGATAACCTTTTGAATCCAATTAGATGTGATTTCCCAAGCAATGTTAATTACATTGGGATGATGTCTGCATATTAGCATAAATGTTTGCTTGTCCCAGATACATTACATTTCATTCCAGATCTTTGCCAGGCCCACAATATTGATTTAAGCCAAGATACTTGTAAAAAGTTGCTTCTTACACTTTGACGCCTGGGGAATCGTCAGTGTAGAATCGCCACATTCCACCAGAACCAGCACCAGTGCTGCGATTTCTGGCTGCAGTTGTCGTAGTAGTAGATTTTCGTTGGCGAACTGTGCTACCGCTAGCTGATCTAGGTGCCGCAGTCGCTTTACTGGGAGAGCGACCACCAGAACCGACTGCCGTAGAGCTTGGGGAAGGTGGCTGTAATCAAAAGAAAACCATGACACAAATTATTTTCACTTTACCCCCCATTTATTAGAGAATTAACTAAAAATAAACATACCATATTGAAGGTCTGTAACAAATATTCTATCTACCAACAATTCACAATTTGTTCTATCACCTGATATCAGAAATATACAATAATGAACTGAAACGTTGGCAATAGACAGGCAGGCGACTGTTGGCTGGCTGGCAACGCGTACAATCTCATTGACACGTTGACATACAATGTTGCACCTTTATAAAAATATATAAATTTCCGTGTTATTTATAATAATTTCATTGATAATAATTATTGGCGATACGTACATATACGCAATCTATATTTATTACACGTTTTTCTTGTTTTTTTTTGTGTTGTTTTCATCTGAAAATAATGCCGAATTAATATTGCAGAACCCAAAGAAGTTTGGCAAAGCCTATGTTTGGTGATACGTCGACAAAGGCATGTTAATTTATTCTGAAAAATTCAATATAAATGATTTAAATCGATCTCAATTAAATCGTGGATTAAAGAATCAATTAACTTCGAAGGTAATTGTTTTAAGTGTCCTAATTGAATGAAAATATTCTTTTGAATCCCTCTATTTGCACGATTTACAAATGTGTTGCTTCCGATAATTTTACCTTCCCCCTTTCGGATACAGATACCGCACGGAGTATCAGATACCGACATCGAAGTCAGTCGAAGAATCCTTTGCCTACCGGCCAGTGCAGAGCACCAAGTTGAGACACCCAGTAGACGCCCTCCCTTATAGTGACAGCTCAGGGCTAAGCCCTTTCCTCCTTTTTCTCCTTCAGCAAGTTGCCCTCTCTGCCCTTAACATCTAGTGGCACATGACTTGTGTGTGTTTCTGTGTGAGTGATCTACGCTGTTGGCCGCAGGGCCTTTACAGTTTCACCCGTATGGAATGCTCAGAGATTCCTATTACATACATATCCGCACGTATTTGATTTTTTTTCCATATAACGGTCGTAATCGTAATTAATTACGCAAAAAATAATCGATCGCCACCCGATCATTTTTATAATCAATTAATTGACGATATGGATTACGCACATCATTGTCTGTCATCGTCAGTCGACAATTGCTGTCATGTTTCTGGATTGTGATAATAACCTATAAAAAGTAAAAACTCATGAAATCTTCCGATTTCTTGCTCAGAATACTAGTCTGTATTGTGAACTTACAAATTGTAGACTCTTATCGTTGTTGGATACTACAGTTTTTATATCATATCTCATTTTTGAACGTATCACATATCAAGACACCTATCCTGGTTATGATTTTTAGATTATATTCAAACCCTGTAAGGTATTTCTCTTCTGTTATTTCTAAAACAACAGCTATGAATATGAATAAATGTTATTTTAGACACACACAGCAAGAAGAAAAATTAGATATTTCGTTCCTGTTAAATGTTAAAGGAACAAATCGACAGTTTAATTTTAGTAGAAAACCATCAGAAAGTTTACATGTATTGATTACTCGAATTAAAACGAACGTACAAAAAGTTGTAAATAAACCAAATAAAAAGAAAAAGTCAGTAGAAGATAATGAAGACTGTGACACAAAAATTTTTAATGGTAGCAATGATATTTCTAATGATAATTATGTTTGTATAGATCTCTTTCAAATGCAAGGACCAATAAAATTGAAAATTTTTGAACATGACTATGAAGTTGTATTTAATCCACCATGGGTTTTATGTATAAGCATTTCTCAGAGTATATTAGCTGGTTTCCCAGTTTATCCAGAACACTTTGAAGTCCAACATGCCCAAGTTGAGAAGAGCACTTTTAATTGGTACAGAGGTTTTATAGTAAATGACAATGGCAAGCAATTGAGTGACTCTCACATAAAATGGGAATTAATTGCATCTAACTATACTTATACACCTAGTACTCAAGACATAGGTATGAAACTGAAATTAGAATGTATCCCAGGCAAGTATGTGTATTAAAATCTTACCAAGTATATACATAATATTAACTATCTATACTTTATTGTTTGTAATACTTTTTCAGGTAATGATTCTATGATTGGTCCAGCCATTGAAGTTATTTCTAAGGGTATTGTTGAGGCAGGGCCTGGAAAATGTCCATTTGAAATGAGACACATGTTTACAAAATTAAAACTTGATAAAAAGAGGTATGTTTAACTTATATTGGTATTTATATTCATATCAATACTTATAAAATATTCAAGAAACCTGTTGCTCATCTATTGGGTCTGCATTTTTATCACTTCGGGTATTGAAATGCATTAGATAATTATTTTTATTTTTTAACTAACTGTTAGCTAATTGTCCCATTGCTGGGCAAAGATCTCCCCCTTTTCCTTCCAAAGAGTTATGCATCAAGATCATCGCACCACTGCTTTTTAGGCCTACCACGATGACGATGTCTGATAATTAATATCTGTTATTTACTGTCTCATCTCTCAACACTCAAAGGTTGTTGCTGGAAGAGAACTCATATTTTAAGTTAAGCTTGCCTTTTTATATGACTTGTAAAAATTACAATTACCTCTGTACTGTATACAATGAAGAATAAATAAATAATAGCTAAGGGTGTAAAGTCCATAATGTTATATAACTTATAAAAGAAAAAGAGATAACATTTTTGCCTGCTGACTGACTGCCTCGCTGGTCTGGTGGCAAAGCTCATCGCTTTGGGATCACGAGGTCCTAGGTTCAAATCCTAAGTCGGACAAATGTATTTTTCTAACGAAAAATTCCCAGTATGAGTCCGGAGTCTGGAATTGTGCCCGGTATATGTCAATAGGCTCGCCCCCTATTACATGGGACCTAACATCGTCAGCGAAACGTGGGTGTACTCAGTACACCTCTGCCACCCCCTATGGGGAATATAGGCGTGACGGTGTGTGTGTGTAGATACCATTTTTTTATATTATTGACCCATTTTGATGGAGCAGAGTGACTTAAATATTTCAGTATATTATAAAATTAATTGTATTCAGTGAGATGGGCAAAAATCAAATAATCATTATTTTAAACATATTTTTGTGCTTTGCACCTGTTAATATATGACCAACCTGATGGGGTTTTGGCTGAATAAAAGAGATAAATATATTTCAAAATTTTATTTGCCATATTATACATTTACAACAAAGATACAAAAAGCACCAAATTTCATGTACAATAGGTTTAAGCTGTAACCAAATCAGATTGACAAACAGCAGAAGCAGAAGACAGTCAATTAGTTTAATACAAAACCAACAACAACTCTGTTTGATAATAAGTAATAATTTCTTGCAGTTTTCGATGTGTTTCATACAACATTTTGGCGGACCTGTATTGTGATTCAGACTATACAAGAACTGTGCTGCACCCATATTGTCCACCATATGCCTTACATATAGACTACAGAAAACAACTCATTGTTAAAGAACTACTTGGTTAGTTTTTTAGTATTTGATTAAGACTTCTTACCTTTATGCATGCAGCTTCACAAAGAAAAAACATGCATTGTTCTACATTATGCAAGTATAAAAATCATAACAGAACTTAGAAGATACCCTGTGGAGGCATATTGTATCATTATACAGATCAAAGATACAGAGATTGGATATTTGGCACTCTGTTGCGAGCCCTCCAGTCCACTTATGTGGATTGCAAGGCATGCGTATGGGTGGGTGGTCACCCTGGTTTGACGTTGAAATCGGCGTCAAGCAGGGTTGCGTGTTGTCCGCTAGACTGTTTATAATATATCTGGATAAAAGTCTTCAAAGACTAAATGCAATGAATAAAGGGGTAAAAATGGGTGATCTAGTGGTAAACCACCTACATATGCAGATGACGCGGTTTTAATAGCGCCGACAGCCACTGATCTACAAACACTAGTCACAGTTATGAAAGACGACTGCATGAACAATGGCTTATATTTTAATGTAAAGAAAACCAAGATTATGGTTTTTGTACGGGAAGAAACCAGAACGAATGCAAGGATTGTGGTAGGTAACGATGTGCTGGAGCAAGTGAATAAGTTTGTATATCTTGAATGCTCCTTCAGTAAGGATGGGAAATACACCGCTGACATAGAGAGAAGAGTGAGTGCAGGGAACAGATTAAATGGTGCGATGGGAATGCTACTTGGGTGCCGGCTCCCAAAAAAAGTGCCAAAGTGTAAAAGTTAAGCCAAAAGGCGCAGCTGGCCAAACATAACGGAGTTCTTGTCCCAACGCTGTTATATGGTACCGAGAGCTGGGTATGTAAGAAGGAGAATGAAAGTAGTATAAATGCGATAGAAATGCGAGCTCTGCGGAAGATGTGCGCGTATTCGCAACAGCGTAGTAAGAAAGCGAGTAGGTATGAAAGATAGTATCAGTGTAAAGATGAGAAAGGGTATGCTTCCTTGGTTCGGGCATATAGAAAGAATGACAGAACAGATATACAATGCGAAAGTGGAAGGATGTAGGTACCGGGGTAGACCTAGACTATCTTACCACAACCAAATAGTCTGAGTCTTATCTGAAGGACAAATCAAGAGTCTCCGTAACCGGAAAGCCTGTGTGAGACGAACTAAGGCAGTGGAGGAAGCCAGAAAGGTATGTAAGGAAAGAACCTGTTGGAATTCTGTACTCTCTGCCTACCCCGCAAGGGATCTGGCGTGATGATATAGATAGATAGATTGGATTTTTCTGCTTTTTAATTTTATATATATTGTGCAAAATAAATCAATTGTCACCCTCTCCGATATGAAAATATTTCAATTTTATACATTTCTTATACTATTTCATTGCTAGTGAAGCATTTTGCAATATATTTTGATGTATTTTAGGTTATAACAGTGATATTATGTGCCTCCAAGAAGTGGATAACAAAATATTCCGGCACTGTTTAACTCCAGTTTTTAAATCTGAGGGGTTCGATGGAAAATTCTACAAAAAAGGAAAAGAAGTTGCTGAAGGTTTAGCCTGTTTCTATAGAAAAGATAGGTTTCAGTAAGTTTATTTTTTTCATACATAGGTACATGTATTATTTATGTTAGCACAAGAATATGGATTGCCAATCTTTTCAGAGTAATGGTGTCGATAACTGTATAATACTTGCGCACATTTTTTTATCAAATTAAAATATTTTAAATAAAGCTATTTAGGTGATAAGAAAAGATCAGATTTTGGTGATAGCATGAAATAATTTTTTTTTTACGTTCCAGGTGCATAGGAGAGGAAACAATTTTGCTGGCAGAAGCTTTAAAAACTAAACCTTGCTTGCAACCTATTTTGGATAAAATTAAGGATAATAGTCCTCTGATGGAGCGTTTGTTAAACAGATCAACAATATCTAGTGTAACTTTTTTGAAGTCTACGGATAATCCTAATGAGATACTAATAGTTGCTAATACACATTTATATTTCCATCCGGATGCTGATCACATCAGGCTTGTACAAGGAGGCATAATAATTTATTGGTTGAAGGACTTACAGAAAAATATGAAATCTGAGGTATTTAAAATTAAATTAGGTATCTACTACTAACAGCTGTACAGGGTGATTAGTGCAAATGGATTAGTGTAGTAAGATCTGTAACTATTAGAAGTATAGGAAATGCTCTAGGAAGCTATGATATAGATTTTTTTCAAACTGCTATTAGATTTATTCTTTTAACGCAAGATATTAATATTTTAGAGACATGTTATATAGTTCATTATCAGTGATAAAAAAGTATATTATATCTATTATTATAATGTACTAGTGGCCTGTCCCGGCTTCGCATGGGTGGACAAAATCTTTTGAAAAAAGTTTTAGTAGGGATCCCTACTTTTTCTAGTATTAAATATAGTCTATGTTACTCAGGGATAATGTAGCATTCTAATGGCGAAAGAATTTTTGAAATCGGTTTTTGAGTTTATTCGTTACAAACATATAAAATTACAAATCTTTCCTCTTTATACTCGTAATATTAGTGTAAATGTAATTTATGTGCTTTTCTAATTGCAGTTCCCTGATAAAAGGATAAGTCTATTATTATGTGGTGATTTCAACAGTGTACCTTCATGTGGTATATATCAGTTGTATACGACTGGAACATCACCAAGTACATTACCAGATTGGAATTCAAGTAAGTATTTCTATCAATATCCCATTAAAATAATAGTATTTTATTATATGAAACTTGTACTTTCATTGATATTTGTAAGCCAAACTTAAGTGGCATTGGGTTGGCCATGTCTGCCACATGGCTAATGACCAATCGGCTAAAATAGCAACTAGTTGGTTCCCACGGAATGCAAGAAGGCAATGCGGTAGCGCTGAGTGGTAATGGAGGAATGAACTGAACACGTTATTAAGATACTCATAAACCAGTCACAACGTAGCGACTAATAGAGGAGAGTCGAAAACGTGGAGAAAGGTCTTTGTCTGTTCAGTGGGACAACATTGAAAGAAACATTAATATGTTTATTTATTTTATTTTTATTTAATCCTTTATTGTATACAATACATTTACAGTTGTGATTTCACAGGTGATATACAAAGGCGAGCTTAACTCAAAATATGAGTTCTCTTCCAGCGAACCTTTAAGTGTTGAGAGATGAGAATGTTAATAAGAGGGTAGTTATAGAATTACACATTAAAACATACAATAAAATAAACATAAATATAAATAAAATACATACTATACAAAACTAAATATATATCTATCTATCTATATCATCACGCCAGCTCCCTCGCGGGGTAGGCAGAGAGTACAGAGTTCCAACAGGTTCTTTCCTTACATACCTCTCTGGCTTCCTCCACTCTCATAGTTCGTCTCATACACACTCGCCGGTTACGGAAACTCTTGACTTGCCCTTCAGCTAAGACACGGTCTATTTGGTCATGGTAAGATAGTCTTGGTCTTCCCCGGCACCTACATCCTTCCACTTTCGCATTGTATATCTGTTTTGTCATTCTTTCTTCTGGCATCCTTTCTATATAAATATATATAATTTATAAAATAAACATACATAAAAATACACATAGTATATTATATTAGAAATGTGTATCAACAATCAGATAGGAAATGTTCCCTGATTCTTCTCCTGAAGATGTCCAGAGAGGAGCTTGCGCGTATAGCGTGTGGGAGTGAGTTCCAAAGACGCACTCCACGAACAGTAAAAGACCTATCATAGCAACTGGAAGAATGAAGAGGAGCACGAAGAAGGAGAGAAGTAGCAGTACGACAGGCCCTATCCTTGGGGACAAGAAAGTCAAAACGCCCACGTAGATAAATAGGAGCTTTGGGGTTATGAAGGACGGAAAAGAGAAGAGAAAGGATATGTGAGTCCCGGCGTTGCCGAATAGGCAGCCACTTCAATTTTCTTCGGAACTCTGATACATGATCATATTTACGGAGACCGAAAATGAAGCGGATACACAGATTCTGCAAACGTTCTAACTTATTAACTAGCTCTTCAGTGGCATCAAGAAAACAGACATCACCATAGTCTAGAAGTGGTAGGAGAAGAGACTGAGCAAGGCTTATTTTAGTTTGGAAGGGCAAGAACTTTTGAAGGCGTTTGAGAGACTGGAAGGAGCCGTAGACCCTTTTGCTTACCTCTAAAATGTGGGTGCTCCATGTGAGGTTGGAGTCCATAAAAACACCTAGATTTTTAATTGTTCTAGAGTAGGGTATACATACAGAATCAAATAGAACTGGAGAGAGAGCCTGTAGATTCATATCTTGTGCATTCATATAGTATCTGCCACCAATGATGATAGCTTGAGACTTAGCCGGATTGACTAAAAGACCAAACGACTTTGCCCACTTGCTGATATTTTCAAGCTCATCATTGATGACGCCGATCGCATGATTAAGCTCCCCAACTTTAAAATGACGATACAGCTGCAAATCGTCTGCGTAAAGATGGTAGTAGGAAGTAATTACTTTAGTAACCGAGTTTAAAAAAACTGAAAAGAGAAGAGGAGAAAGGACGCCACCCTGAGGCACACCCGCAGTAAGATCACACCAATCAGAAGAAACCTCTTCAAAGCGGACCGACTGGGAGCGGCTCCGAAGATAAGAGCCAAACCACGCGATTGCCGGAGCGGAGACATTCAGAGAGGATAAGGTGTCTAAGAGAATGTCAAAATCAACTGAGTTAAAAGCACTACTAAAGTCCAGTAAGACTAAAACGGTAAGAAGTTTGTTTTCCATAGCCAATCTGATATCGTCAGTTATTTTGACTAAGGCAGTCACTGTACTATGGCCTGAACGAAAACCAGATTGAAAAGGACTTAGGAGGCTATTAGAGGAGAGATAGAGAGACAGTTGATTCTGAACAGCACTCTCAAGCACCTTGGAAAGCAAGGGAAGTATGGATATAGGACGGAAATCGGTTAAACAGGTAGGGTTCGGTGTTTTAGGTAATAGGAGAACATGAGCTCTTTTCCAAGCCACGGGAAAAACGCTAGTCTCCAATGAGTAATTTATTATGTGCGTGATGACAGGCCCAAGTTCATTTAAGATAGGTAGGAGCATTTGAATTTGGATGCCATCATCGCCACTCGCCTTCGTGGAAATGGACAGGATAAATTTCTTAAAGTCTTGCTCTGTAACCGGGCTGAAAGAGAAAGAAGCACATACTGGCAAGTGAAGATTGGAAAGATATTTAAGAGTAGAAGATTTTATCTCTTGTTTTAGCGCAATTGGAGGCTTGGAGAAGTGTGCGTTTAATGCATTAAGATCCAGATTAGGTATATTTTGATTAATGGTGCCATTGCCAATACCAAATGACTTGAGAAATTGCCAAACTTGTGCTGTGTTGAAATGTTGAATGGAACTGTGTATGTGGCGCCTCTTTGCATCCCTACACATACGACTGCAGCGGTTTCTCAGTTTTTTGTACTGATTCCAATTTTCCTCCGTAGGAAACTTTTTGTGCCTTCTCTTCGCCTTATCCCGTTTAGACATCATTTTTTTGATGGTATCAGATAACCAAGGCGCGGGTCGATGTTTCACCCTCACTTTTTTAACCGGTGCATGCGTATCATGCGTATGTTTGTTTTATAGGTATTATAACTTGTTTTTTTGCAGACTTAAATGAAGCTGTTCGTGGTTTAAATTTAGAGCAAAACATTCCACTAGAAAGTGCGTGTGGTACACCGGCCTACACCAACTTTACAGCTGAATTTGCAGATTGCTTGGATTATATTTATTACGAAAAGACCAATATAGAAGTGGAACAGGTGAATATTTCTTTATTTTATTGACTGCTTCGTTGGTCTGGTGGCAAAGCGCATCGCTTTGTGATCACGAGGTCCTGGGTTCAAATCCTAGGTCGGACAAATGTAGTTTTTCTAACAAAAAAAAATCCTAGTATGAGTCCGGAGTCTGGAATTGTGCCCGATATATGGCAATAGACTCGCCCCCTGTTACATGGGACCTAACATCGTCGGCGAAACGTGGGTGTACTCAGTACACCTCTGCCACCCCCTCTGGGGAATATAGGCGTGACGGTGTGAACAGGTGAATATACACATACAGTTTGCAGGCTCTAGAGTAATTATGAAGCCGATAGTGTGTTAGTATAAACAGGCAATTTAGGTGGGGCTTATAATCTAATGTATCCAATTATTATCAATTATAATTGATATAATTATATGACCAAAGTGGGCAGCAGCACCCTTCCGTTTTCGCGTCGCAATGACGCGACTACGTACAAGCTAGAGTCCCACACGGTTAAGGTCTCTCGGCTTTCCTATTCAGTCTCTAAACAAACGATGTTCGAGTGAGTCTTGTTCGCGGATGTCACCGCACTCTACGTCTCCCATAAAAATAAGGCCTTTATCACGAGGGCCATCTAGCCTGCCGCCAATTGCCTAGGGGAATGGTTCAGGAGGTGGCCAATCGCGTTGACCCCAAACAAAAGCGCTGCGTTGTTAATTTTCTGGGGATGTAACACCGCGCCCCTTATTGCGCCAACTCTGAAGTAATCTAGGCCAAGTTACCTTATTCAATCGACCTATCCCTTTGGGTCGAATCGGGCAATAGCCCGATCTAGGGGTCACCCTATGTCTTGTTCTTCGGATTGCATAATAAGCGAGTACGCAACCGAGCTGTTTTTGTGCTCCGCATATCTCTACCTCATGATAAGCAAACGCAGAAAAATAATAAACTGACACTTGCGTTTGGCCCATTATGACGTACTTATGCGAGTAACACCCGGTTTGTACACTGCTATTGCAGCCATTTCGCACCTAGAATAATGAGCAGTACCACGGCAGCGTTGAGTGATCACACACTCCCTTCGTACTTCAAGCATCACTCTGTGTTTCTCTTATGTTTGTAGAACCGCCTGACATCAGATTTTATTTTCTCCAAAATATGTTTTATAAAAATATCTTGAAGGCAAATTTTAAAATAGCTGTCGCATGTGTAAATTGGGTGTTCGGATTGCCGGGTGGCAATCCGAACACTTCGACAGTTTTCAGGGTGTCCAGTATCGATTTCTCAGCAAAGCCATCGGCGCTCCGTGCTGCATACGGAATGTAGATCTCCATTCCGATCTCTGTCTTGAATCTATTTGCGCCTATATCCAATATGCGACGACCCGTTTCTTCGCGAACGCGTCCAATCTCTCAAACACCCTAATCATATAACGAATGAACGCATGTGTGATTGGAGTGCATTAAGATATAGCCCTGATATTGCGGACACGTATCAAAGGGTGAATAGATATAGAGGTAAATCATAACTATATCCGATATTTTTTAAACTTCTGTTTCACTTATCATAATATGAGAAATATGGGAAAAACTGCACTGTTATAAAAAATGCCTTATTGTGATACCACAATTGCTCGAGGCTCACTGAACAGCCGCCCGTGTCCACACGGGGTAAGTAAAGAAGCAAGAAACTTTTTTGTTTTTCTACGCTCAGTACGACCACAATAAACATATGGAATATGATGACGCAAACGATGTTTCAAATCTTAGTTTATGAGGCTCAACTGTACCTAAAACAAAAATATTAGATTTTTAGAACATAGTATTAAATGTAAATTTTTTTTTTCTTTCTGTAATTGGTCAAGTGCGAGTAGGACTCGCGCTCTGAGGTTACGTACCGGTTTCGGTTTCGGTCAGTTTCAGCGCAAATTTTAGTTTGAAATTAGCCGAAACTAGGGCCGTAACAGAAACTATGTTCTTGAGCTTCCAGGTGGCCCTGGGCGCTATAGGCGAGTGTCGAAATGACTAAACTATGGTCTAGGCATTTCGATTTGTTTTAATAAAATATATAAATATACCATAGTTTTAGGTAGTTTCCTGGATCTGATAATGAACCTGTAAGGTGACCAAATAAACTTTTCAACTATACAAGATAGCCCCATAATGTGTGGGCTTGTTGGATTTATTTTGATAAGTTCTAAAGACTATAGTTGCCAGAGTCTGGTGGTGGAGACAGAAGGTGCCCATAGGAATTCGCCTAATATACAACTTTAACTAACTCTATCGTATTTGGATCTCGTTTGATTTATCTAGACAAGTACCATATATGTCCCTAGGTGGTGAGCAGGGTCTGAGCCGGAAAAAGGCCAAAGTAACTCCTTAGCTTAGTAAAATATCACCATCGTATTTTCGCTTATAAAGTTTGCTTTTAAAAAGATTTTTTTACTATAATTATTTATTAACATTAAAATCGGTTTTATAAACGAAGAAATTATGGAATTTATATACATAAAATATATGTATACAGATTAATAGTGAACCTCCTGTTTTGACATCTGTAAATATTTTATTTAGTTCTATAGTAAGGTAATTATAGGATGGCCATAAACTTATAATAACTCAATCTACACATTTGTATTGATTGTCAAGGCGTTGCCTAGTGTATTTTCAAATCCCAAGATCACACATACAATTCGGGTCTACAAAACTTATCAAGACAAATCCAACGAGCCCAAACACTGCGGGGTTATGTTGAGTAGTTAGGTAGTTCCGGTAGCCACCTTTCCATTTCATCATCAGACCAATCTAACAAGCCTAGCTTCATAGTACCATCATATTGCATTATCACCGAACTTATATTGTCAACTCTATCGGATACCTATAAAAAAAAAATGGATCACAAGTTTTGAACTGGAAAGAGACATACGAACAGTGCAAGTTAAACAAAAGCATGTAAAAAGTTACCTATGTCTCGTTAGTCTATTGGCCAATAATGCGCGTAGCGATCACGAGGTCCTGAGTACGAATCCCAGGTCGGACCACATGTAATTTTTCGATAAAAATATGTTCAGTATTTACTGGCATTGTGCCCGATATAATAGCATTAGGCTCGCTACCTTGAGAGATTACATGAAACCTAACATCCGTCCTTGAAGAATATAGGCGTTACGATGTTTATTTTTGTTTAATTTTAATATATTTTACAATTTAAATGAACAACGTTGCTATTAAATTATTTCCGTATAAAAAATCATGTATTTTTTCCTTTACACTCTCTCTCTCTCTCTCTCTCTCTCTCTCTCTCTCTCTCTATATATATATATATATATATATATATCATTACGCCAGACCCCATGCAGGGTAGACAAAGAAGCATAGTTCAACAAAATGTCTCTAAACAGGGTATATTAATTTTTCATTAGATTTGAGGGAAATTAATTATTTTTCTATAGTTATACATCAACAATTTTCAGACTTTTGTTCCATTACTTGTACTTTAAAACCTTGTTTTTTACCAAATTACATGGTTCAAGGTCAACGGAAAGTGTCCTATAATTTCTGATTAGTGACTTTAAATTGCCATATCTTTTGATTGGGTTTGTTTTTTTTAACCTTCATTTTTTACAGCCGTAGTGGACCATAGACAATCGTATTGACATAAATTTAAACTTAATACCTCTAGCCGTTTATGAGAAAAAGGGTGATAACCATTAGACAGACACACGGACAACTAAGTGATCCTATAAGGTTTCTGTTATACCGATTGAGGTACGGAACCCTAAAAACACTAGAAATTATTACTCTGTCGTGAGTGCGTTTACTAACATGAAATTCAAATACGCAAACAACCAGACCGAAGCATATTTGTGGGTCACATAAAAATTTATTCCGTGTGGGGAACGAGCCCGCGACTACTTGATGCAGAGGGTGGAGCGGCTTAAGCTCTTAACTTGTGAACCAAGCCGTCCGTTGAACCAGGCCGTCCTGAACATGTTTTGACAACAAAGCTTTTAAAGAAAAATAAGCTATTAGAACCAGTGACACTTGTTGAAGTGTAAGGCAAGTAGTTATGTGCCCCTTGAAGGGAGTTCACAGAGATAGTTGATTAACCGACTTCAAAAAGGAGGAGGTTCTATGTTCGGTTGTAGGTATGCTTTTTTTATGTATGTTCAGCGGTATTTTCGTCAATTGTGGACCGATTTTGATGATTTTTTTGCATTGGGTTCAGTATAGCTCCAAGGTCCCATTTTAATTTCATTGGCATTGGACCTTGGACTTAGAAGATACACCAGGGAACTCCTTAACGACAAACAATAGGCTGTGTAAATTGTAATATTATGGGTATTACGTCAATCCTATAGGTACCCTACCATAGAACTAAGCAGTATATTAGCCAACTTCAAAAAAGGAGGTTCATAATTCGTCCTTTTTTTATAACTCCTTTGTTTATGAACCGATTTTGATGATTCTTTTTGCATTGGGTTCAGTATTGTTTTGAGGTGGTCATATTTTAATGTTATTGGTATTGGACCTTGGACTTTGAAGATACAAGAGGGAACTCCTTAACGGCGAACAGCACGAATGTATAGATTCCGTTATTATAGTCATTATATTAATCCTGTAGGTACCTTACTGTACAACTCAGCAAAATAATATATTATTGTTATATAAATATTACTAAATAATTCACTCGTCACTTAAAATTGTAAAATAAAAATCTTTTCAGAAAAAAGGTAAACCGACTTCAAAAAGCAAAAAATAAATATTTGAAGTCGGTGGCAAATAACCGACTGCACCAACCAGCACCGACTTCAAATATTTATTTTTTGCTTTTTGAAGTCGGTTTACCTTTTTTCTTAAAAGATTTTTTATAGTTATTTTATTTACACTAATATTTATAACAAAAAAATTATATCAAGTATTATGCTTTCGGCTCCTTTGAAAACGACCCCAATGCTCTTTGGGGGAAGTGGCGGCAGTGGCATAATTTAAACGGGGTAATACAGTTTCCGAGTAAAACGACCGTGACAAGTAGTCAAAGAGTCAGACAAACAAAATTGAAATGTTTAGGTACGGAAACCTTATTGCGCGGACACGACCCTTGACCGATTATGATATGGCAATGCTGATATATACATTTATTATATTCTTGGTAATTGGTAAAACGTAGGTACCTAAAATAAATTTATTTTGTCACCAGGTGGTCCCATTACCTAGCGTGGATGAATTGAAACTACACACAGCTTTACCAAGTGTTGTGTTCCCATCTGATCACTTAGCATTGGTGTCAGACTTAAGATTTCGGTAAACAATTGTTGTAAAGAAAATGAAGTGTGTTTGTATATAAATTAAATGTAATTACTTTTAAATAAATTACAGGTCGTTATAGGAATATAAATGAAATAATATAATTTGTTGTATCATTTTGTTTTATTTAAGTATCGTTTTTTATTTAAATAGATAAGAGACAAGGCATTTTCTTGCTATTTCAAAATGTAGGTAGAAAATCGCTTACAGGACTTTATTGTTATGGCAGAATTGAATGTCTTAGGATCTCAACCGTTATAAATATTTACATATTGTCTTTATATAGAAGAGGCAGCAAACGAGCTTGTAGGTTGTCCAATGTGTTAAACAATCGTCGCTGCCATAGAGTCGACGCGTTTAGCATAAAACTTAATAAAGTTAAAAGCGATAAGAAGAAACTGATTTAAGAAAATAAATATATGAGGACAAGGATAAATGTTATGTAAAACATGTTAATCTACTGAGTTCTTAGATTTACGCGAATATTAAACATGAAATAAAACTATTTTATGGATTTTATCGCGGTTTATTTTTTATTTTTAGTTCCCGACGTATCGAGTGCTTTGCAGCACCCATGGTCACGGGAGGGACTGAGGTGTTAGACGTCCAAAACGCATAGTTTTTCCGGGGTACCCTCAAACTTCTTAATTGTTTTTGTTGGTCCGATCTACGCAGAATGAGCTCACGATGTCTTGAGGTCTTGCAGTGTTATGCTTGGTTTTGGATTTGATTACATTAATTACCGGATCCCAAGTCGATGGAAGCTCCAAGCCATCTTCTCTATTTAAATTAGGATGTTTTTTAATTTCAATAGCCTCGCGAACCATTCTTGGTAGGAATCGGTGTTCTTTGAGGAGACAGCCCTTCGTACCTCACCTGTAAAGCCAAGTTTCTACAAGCGGTACGTAGATGATATTTTCACAATATTACCATCTGACAAAATCGATGTATTCCTAAATCATCTTAACTCCATTAACCCTAAAATTCAGTTTACAATGGAGTTGGAGGCAAACAATTCGCTAGCTTTCCTAGATGTCTTAGTAATCCGTAACCCCAACAACACCTTAAGTCATACGGTTTATAGAAAAAAGACCCATACTGATAGGTACTTAAACGGTGAATCTCACCACCATCCAACACAGTTAGCTACCGTGGGTAAATCTTTGTTTCAGAGAGCACAAGGTATCTGTGACAAGAAACATCTGGCTGCCGAGCTTCAACATGTCAAGCAACTCCTGCACGACAATAAGCTTCGAGTCCCACGCAAACGTCACAGTGACCGAGTGAAACCAGCCCCAGTCGAGCGTCTCCCTGCTGTAGTACCTTACATGAGAGGAGTCATGGACAAGATTGGCTACATCTTGAAGCGTGCTTCAATTAAAACATTTTATAAGCCGCCGAAGAAGATCAGTCAATTTTTACCATCTGTCAAGTGTCAGATCCCTGTACAAGATGCAAGAGTATACAAGCTTGATTGTGAATGTGGTCTCTCTTATATAGGGCAAACAAAAAGGCCGGTAAAAACTCGGGTTAAAGAACACATAGCTGACCTAAAACACCTTCGCTCAAAGAAGTCTGCAGTCTGTGAACATGTCCTTGACCGCACCCTTTTTTTTTCGGGGGAAATGCCTAACGCATACCCCCGGGCCATGGGCACGGCCCGGGTGGTTATGTGGGGCTTGCACCCACTAAAACCTCCCGGCGTCCTACTGCCCTTTTGCCGGGCCACAGGAATCGTCACTGGCATGACCTCTGTGGCACCGGCGGGCTCGGTCCGCAGTTAGGCGCGGACCTCGACACGTGTAGGGGAGTTCGGTCTCCCCCTAGCGCCTTTTGGAGGCTGCGCGGACGCAGCGCTTTTCCGGCACGGGCCTGCTAAGTGCTAGGGCGCCGGGGTGCCCTCCCCGACGTCTGCAGGCCGAGATTACGGTGGGCAAAGATCGTTTCGGGCGTAGTCCCTGCGCCTTCGCCCAGCGCGCCGTCTTCGAGCGGGATTAGAGGACGTCTCCTCCCTCACCCGCTCTGCCTCATCCTTCGCGAACATGACGGCCTCGCAGAAGGCCGCCATTGCCGCCCAGGCGCTCTCGCTCCGGACCATGGATGATATCACGGTCGGGAGCGATAGCCCCTGCCCCCTGCACCGAGCCCTCCAGCGAGCCGGCGCCGCTCGGCATCCCATGCCGGGCACACCAGCAACGTGTGCGCCGCCGTGTCTTCCAGGGCCGCACAATGGTGGCAGCGCTCGGCCTCCTCACGACCGATCCGCCACAGATACCGCCCGAAGCAACCATGCCCGGACAGTACCTGCGTCAGACGGTACGTGAGGACACCGTGTCGTCGCCCCAGCCACTCCCAGAAGACCGGCAGCAGCGAAGCGATGACGGCGTGACCGGCAGTGAGATTGGCGAGCTTGCACCGCCAGCTCTCCAGCGCAGATCGATGCAACTCTGTCCGCCTCGCTCTCGGGGCGCCGGGATCCAAGATGTTGTTATAGATCCCTACACCAGGCATAAAGCTCAGAGAGCGCCTGGGCCTCCAGCTCCCACGGAGGCGTACCGGCAAGGAGTGTCGCCGCCTCAAAACTGATGGTGCGGTACCCTCGGACGATCCTGACGGCTAGAATCCGCTGCGCGCGGTGCAGCGTTTCGGGCCGTCAGGGCGCCCGCCTCCTTGACCGCACCCGCCATAACATCAGATTTCATAGACCACAAAGTCTCGTGAAAGAACACCGATTCCTACCAAGGATGGTCCGCGAGGCTATTGAAATTAAAAAACATCCTAATTTCAATAGAGAAGATGGCTGGGTGCTTTCATCGACTTGGGATCCGGTAATTAATGTAATCAAATCCAAAACCAAGCATAACACTGGAAGACTTCAAGACATCGTGAGCTCATTCTGCGTAGATCGGACCAACAACAACAAAAATAATTAAGAAGTTTGAGGGTACCCCGGAACAACTATGCCTTTTAGACGTCTAACACCTCAGTCCCTCCCGTGACCATGGGTGCTGCAAAGCACTCAAAACGTCGCGAACTAAAAATAAACTGATATAAAATCCGTAAACTAGTTCTATTTCACATGTTAATCTCTAATATAGACATTTTTAAAATTAAAGAATACCAGAAAAATCGAAGACTTTTCTTAGTTTAGTATGAGTTAGAAAGGCTGTTAAAGGTAAAAAGAGATAATAAAATAGACATAGTAGGCAACATTCGTACAACATCGGTTACCTACATTAGCGATGGGCGATTAATACTAAAAACAATCGAATCATTCGATTGTTCCGTTCATTTGAATGCAATCGAAAGACAATCACAATTCTTCGATTGTTATCCAGCGTTTAGACTGCGCGCGCGTAACATTAGTAATAAGCAAGCAATCGACAGACTAATCTATTGCCCCTCAATTGTTTTGGTATCGTTCAATAGATTTGAATCGGGACATTTTTTAATTTTCCATGTTATAATTTATGTAAAAAAGTATAATTCATAAAAATCCTTTGGAATTTGCGGTATTCTATCATCATCCCAGATCATATAATTCATTCGATATTGCCTACTTACTTTGCCTAAGCCCTTTACCAACAGTAATTACTGATTAAACAAAAGTCATTGCTAACAATCGGATCATTCTCCCCGTATCAAATGTGACCTGCGTATTGGCGATGGGCCGTCGATTTTCATTCGTTGATCGATTGTTATTCGAATGTATTTTTGTGAGGACGAATGAATCGACAATCGAATGTGTGTAACTACAATTGTCGATTTATTCGATAGTTTTTTTCGTAACAATCGCCCATCGCTAACCTACATGCCAAACTTTCTGTATATGAACCATAGACAAAGAATGCATTGACGGCGCATATCGACGCGGTAGCGTGTAAATTTTATGTCGGATTTATCAAAATTTTTACTACATGCAAAATCGTAAATGACTCATTTAAATTATGATTTTGAATTACTACGAGTAATTTATATAAGTTCACACATACGTATTATAATACAAATCTGTGAACATCGATATTAGTATGTACAATCCAATACAATAGTAAAGCCTCATGGGTCTTACAATGCGCATAGCGATCACGAGGTCGTCGGTTCGAATCCTATGTCGGAAAACTAATTTTGTCGAATCTAGATATTCTATCCTTACTAAATTTCATCCAAATTCGTTTAATCATTATGACGTGAAATAGGAATGGTTCATGTTTCAGTATTAATTTATTAATATCGACAGTAAGCGATAGGCGCTGTAGGGCTTACTAGTGGAGAAGCGTAAAATAATGCATATTTGAAATATAAGTTAAAACTTTAAACTCACTGTTAATTATCACCGTATATTAATTATATGACGTCAATGATGTTTAATCCATAATTTTGCTGTGAAACTTCCCTATAAAATAATAAGAGGCAATAAATACATACGTGTGAAATGATAATTCAGGATTTTTTACTTCTCCTTTGGGTTTCCTTGATTGACAAAATACAGCACAACACGACACAATTTCACTGTATTAAAGTATATTCAGTTATCACAATGATTTTCATTTATATTTTAACTTTTGAAACGGACGAGGCGCATTTGTTATGGCCTAAGCATAGGTCACAACATTAGAACAAGCACACGTACAGGGCGACGTTGCCAACCTTACAATAGCTTTTTCATTCACTCAAAATTGTGATCCGTGTAATTGAGAGAGAAAAAAGACAATGTGTTGAACGATGACCGGCGGAGCGACAACGTCATGTGACTTCCTCCAGGTAATTTTAGCTTCATGATATGAACTTATTATTATGCACTCTTGATGAAGCGGACTTAACGTCTAGGCATTTTTACTACCCTACCTTGGTGAAACTGTTATAAAATTCACACGAGGTGTAACTAAAAAAGAACATGAAATGTGTAAAAAAGTATAATGATTGGCAGTGCCAATCACTACACGCAAGTGTAGGTGCAAAATGTACACCACTGAGTAATAGTGATGGGAAATTAATGAATAAGACAAAGTATAAGGCAAAAAAATTATATTCCATAAGAGTGCTCCTGCAAAAATAACATGTTATGCCTAATATTCAAAGTGATTTAAACTGTATTCAATCCTGGTGTCATAAGAATAAAATGATATTAAACCCCAACAAATGTGTAAACATCAAATTTTCTAGAAATTGTAATATTATTCCTTCTGAATATAACATTGAGGAAATTACTCTCAAAGAAGTTACTGAGGTACGGGATCTTGGAGTAATTTTAGATCAAAAATTGAGCTTCAGGCAACATATTGACCATATAACTTCGAAAGCCTGGAAAATGTCTGGGTTTGTTAAACGTGTGTGTAAAGATTTTAAAAACTCATATACTATTAAATGCTTATATATCAGTCTAATTCGCAGCAACCTTGAATATGCTTCAGCCGTATGGAACCCACAATATGCAGTTCATATAAATCGCCTTGAACGCATTCAACAAAAGTTTTCAAACTTTTTAGCCTATTAAATAGGTAAGTTTAGACACGCTAGAAAAACGACGTAAATCTACAGACTTAATTACTTTATATAAAATTGTGAATGGTTTTCTTAACGTACCTAATATTTTAAACGAAATCAACTTAACTGTACCTCGTACTATACCAAAACCTATACCTCGGAAACAAATTAAGAACCAATTTAATATAGCCTTCTCTAATACTAACCTTGGAAAGTTTTCACCAATAAATCGTTTCATGCGCTCTTACAATGAAATAAATTCCGACAGCATTGATATTTTCCAAGATAATCTTAAATCTTTCGTTAAAAAAAATTAACAATTTCTAAATTTTATTTACTTTTTTATATTTTATTTTTAGGTTAAGTTCCATAAATTGTAACTATTTAATTTTTACAATTTACTTTGTCATTTTAATATTTTCTTATTTCTAGAAAAGCCATTTTTAAGTTATAATAAGTATGTGTTTCATGTTTGTCACCTTTTAATTTTATATTAATTAGTTTGCTCTTTATTTTAATTGTATTGCAAAATTTATTGAGAATGTTGTATACACCTATAATAGTGTTTCGCTTTAGACGTAAATTTGTGTATTGTATACATTTTGAATGATTCGGTGATATTGCTGATGGCATATCTTTTTAAATAAATAAATTCCGAAATTATCGCAATATAGAATGTT
Source organism: Phalera bucephala (assembly GCA_905147815.2). Lineage (NCBI taxonomy): Eukaryota > Metazoa > Arthropoda > Insecta > Lepidoptera > Notodontidae > Phalera > Phalera bucephala. The sequence continues at coordinate 17,372,813 of LR990622.1, forward strand.
GCAATTTAGAATAACTATGAATGCCTTGAATATGTCTTCTTCGAAGAACTTTTTTTCGTTTGTTTTTGAAAGTTTACTGCTCTTTATGTTATTTCATAATGTCGTTTTCACAAGTAATAAAAGAATATTTTGATTATTGTTTACATTATTCAAAAATAATACCCCCATAATCACACTGGCGATAATAATATGCCAATGCATACGCCAAATAAGTAACTCATTTTAATTTCATTCAATAAAACATTACTACCCTTTTAAGTTCGCCAAAGATGGTTAGAAATCTGGACATCACTAGTATGTCAAGTCGAATACGATACAGTGATTGGTACATCACTGAGTACAATGATTGTCAGTGCCAACAGGGCAAAAATACAATGACTGGCAGTGCCAACCTTTGGTTTCAAGCGTATTACAACGAATCGAACGAAACGATCACAAAATGTAATTCATCATTAATATACCATCACGCCTATATTCCTCAATCGGGGGTGTTCATTAATCTGATTACATTTTGCCCATCTATGATTCAGAGATCTATTCTCTTATAAACGAATCGAAGTCGATGTCGGAGCTTCATTAATCAGTTAGAGTAACGCACAAACTAAGATCATGGAGTAGCATGAATCGGATTTGTATCGACTCTTCTTCTTTTTCTTCTTCTTTCAGTTATGGCTTCACACTAATTATAAGTGTATTTTGCCAGTGTCCAGTGAGATACATAATCGTGTTTGTTTAAATTAATTTGACACCCCGATGAATTTGATGACAACGATGATAATGAAATTAATGAAGTACCCCACCCTGGATAGTAAAGCGGTGGATACTTTACCTACCAATTGCAACGGCCGTTTTGAGGGAAGTCGAAAAGGCACGTTTTATCACTTTGTTACAATTACCTTCGCTCATGCACATATAAGAACACATAATGGTTAATATTCCACCAACATTACACATTATTAGTCGAAATAACACAAGTTTTGGAAATAAAAACAAACTGACAACATCACTCTTCGACTTCCCGCCAAAAACCTTGTATCGACTCGGTGTAATACGATTAAAAATAAATTGATTCAATCGATATGCCCAATTTATTACTCTACTCTAGTAGACATGGGTAACTCAGCGAAATTCCTTGCGTTAACTCAGTAACTCAGGCGCAGTTTACTGCGCCGGCTCATTGGGTTAACTCAAAATTGCGCCAACCGCAACAAAATAGAACGCGCCAAGTGAGGTTTTAGTACAGGTGGCTCACAGGTTTTAGTACAAACAGCGCACAGTGTGCGAACTGCGTTGGCTCATTGTTCACTCAGCGAGTGAGTGAGAGAATTAATGAGATCGATCGTTTTGACACTTAACAACACAACACCGGCACTAACACATTTTGAAGAAGTGAGTTAACACATCTGGCGCAGTGAACTGAGTTGGCGCAACAGCGCGGCGTAGCGCAGTGTTACACATGTCTATACTCTAGTCCTACTCATGCTCATTGCATTGTTTGAATTTGACTTCTTGAGCTTTGTTTTTGGGTCTCTTTCATAGGGGTTAATAGTCTCTTTCGAGATAGACGCAGTATTTTTGGCTCTAAAAATAATTTTATTTGTTAGCAATATGTATAAAGTTTACACGAAATCAAATTGTTTCTCTTACAGCAAATATTACGTGGCGAATTCATTGTTTGGTATGTGATAAGTAGTGTCAGTGTATAAAAACAAACATTGTGAAGCATTGTGTATCTACCTATTTACCTTTGTAAATCTTTGTGTTTCAGGTGGATCTACTAATTCCATTGGGCAAAATATACATGTCACGACATCACTTAAGTTTCCTCCAGCCCTGGCTCTTAAATTACCTACAAACGTAATTGATATAAATGCGTCAGAAATGGGAAGATTTTCGCCATCGAGAGAAAGAGATATATCGGATCCTGTGATCAGCAGTTACCACAGAAAACAAAATGTAATATCGGTAATTGATATTACGGCACAGGCAGATCCCTATGTAAATAAGTACGATTGTCGTGGCGCTGTCAATTTGTCCTCTTCAATGCAAAGCAATGTGCCAAGCCCGTTTAGTGGAAACCACACCCATCTCAACATGCCAGGCTCTCAATGGGGTCAAGGTGAAAAATACCTTTCTGACCATCTTCAAGGGGCTCATTATTTAACTCTGAGAAATGAATATCGTTCCAGAATTATAAAGGACGGTATGTAAATAATATGGTTATTGTTTTCTTGAAATGTTCACCTATTTATTTCTTTTTTGGTAAAAATGGCTGCCATCATTTGTTTTGGTTGGCTCTTTATTTGTAGGTATTTGTCAAACTAGAGATAAACAATTTTGCATGTTGCACAGTTTGTGTGATCTATAATAACTGAAGGTCTTCGTCCTAATAACTATTGACCATTAATAGTAAGCATTCTTAATAATTGATAGTTAGGCTGTCTTAACAAAGGGGATGCAAGGAAACTTGCAGAAAGGTAACCCAGTAAACAGTCTATTATACTATTCCATATAGCCAGCAGTAGTTACTTTCTGTGTACAACATACCATACATAACTATGACCATGGAATTCTGTTTATTATTAAACAGCTATGTATCAGTTCATTGGCCTTGTTTTTTGACTTTAATATGACATTGTTTATGTTATTAAAATATCTTGTTTGATTGTTTCAAAGCATAGCTGTTGGAACAAGACAAATGAGTACAGATAAAAATAGCATAAGCCTGAGTTCTAAAGACAAGTTGAAAAAGGCCATTAAAGAATATGGCTCAACAGTTATTGTATTTCATGTTGGAATTTCATTGTTATCTTTGGGGACCTGCTATCTGCTCATATCTAGGTATGTGGTTAACTCATTAATTCATAGACTAATCATTTTTGGGACCTTTATATGTTTTATATTTTGTAAAAACAACTGTTTCTGTGTTACAGCGGTGTAGACTTGGTGGCAGTCTTGAGATATTTCAATATAAGTGAAGGGACCATTTTGAAGGCAGCTGGATCAAATGCTGGTACATTTGTCATAGCATATACGGTACACAAATTTTTTGCTCCATTCAGAATAGCTGTGACGTTAACTGCTACACCATTTATAGTGCGATATTTAAGGAATGTGGGTCTTTTGAAACATAATAGTTCTTCTGGTGGTGGAAAATTGTAATAAAATAATCAAAATGTAGGTAGTATTTTTATTTTATCTTCACCTAATAATAATAAAACAGTAAAAACGGGAAAAAAATAGTAGTCATCACATAATACCTTTAAGGTAGAGATTACTCAGTCAGTCAGAGACACTTACATGTTAATCGGGGGTGTAACTGACAGTTTGACTAAGGCTGCCTGTTGACAATCTGAATGATTTTTGTGGGTGGAAAATGAAACACAACAATATTGAAACGCACACGACATAAGAAGTTAATAAAAGTCTGCGAAAAATATGGTTTATTTTTTTTATTATAAGACTGACAGCTGCTGGCTCAATGCACAGAGTACTATATAAAACTGGTTCAGTGCTTAAGACCTGTCTCAGTGGTTAAGAGTGGTAATTTGCTTAGTCGCCCACTGGATCTAGTAGTCGCGGGTTCGATTTCCGCATGGGACAAATCTTTGTGTGACTGACATGTTTCGAGCTGGGTGTTTGTGTATGTTAATTTCATGTTTATAAACAGGACAGGAATAATTCCTAGTGTAGGGCTGCGTTTCTAAAAGCCTCATTTAACTTGCAATGTTCGTATGTCTGTCTTGTAATCTTTGGATCTGGTGATCCATTTTTCAAGCACTTGCGGTTATACAATTGAGTTGAAATTTGGCATATGTATGTAAAGTTGGTGACAATTTAATAATATGGTACCATGGAGCTGGTGTGATGATGGAGTTTGAAGGTGGCCATAGGAATGTGTAAATTATACAACATAACCCCCTCGTGTTTAGGCTAGATAGTATTCAAGGTCTGATGATTAAGACGAAGGGTGGCCAGAGGAACCACCCAACTTCACATTATAACTCCGTCGTGTTTGGGCTCGTTGGATTTGTCTTGACGAGTACTGTAAACCCGGATGGTGCCCAAGTCTGATGATGGAGCCGGAAGGAAGCTCCGCTAAGAACGTCTCAACTAAATATGTTCGTTTTTTTTTGCTATAAAATCTTATGTATAAAAAGGGCGATTGTCAGACCTACAAACAGTTTGACGTAGGGCCTGATCGTGAAACCTCAGCCTAACCACTTGATTTCATATCTGTAGGTGCTACGTGCATTACGTAGTAGACATTACTCAATGTCATAACACCGTCACGTCTATATGCCCCAAGTAGGGCTGGCAGAGGTGTACCGTGTTCTCTCACTTTTGCCGACGATGTTAAATGCAATGTAATAGGGGCCGACCCTATTGCGATTGTACCAGGCACAAAGCCAAACTCCGGACCGAAATTGATTTTTTTTCTATAGAAAAATTACATTTTTGTTTAACCTAGAAATGTCATAAATCGGAGCATTAATATAAGTTGGTCAATACTCGCATGATAAGTCATCTTAATATAGATACTTTAAGTTTGTTAGATGTTCTATCTGTATATTCAAAATTTTAGTAAAGCACTTAGCTGAATAAAAATGAACGGCATAACATTCTGTTGAACAAATATGACAAGGACGGGCATAACAACATTTAATGGATAATGGTCATCGCTTACTATCAACCCGGTATCTGACCAGCACCGCCTTGTTGCTCGCCTCGCCTTGTTCGAATGGACATTAACGAGCGATGAGTTGGTTCGTCAAATAACTTGCAGACCACACGCGGTCTACCTACATACTCGGGGCGTTGGCAAGAGAGTTGAGCAGCGGGTTGCCACCGACTGGTTCACTCGCCGTCTGCATATGGACAGCTTGAGAGCGGTGAAGCAACCAAGTTGATAAGTGAAAGCATATTATATGGAAGTCCATATAAAGAAACCTTTACCGCAGGAGGCCAAGCGCACCTTAAATTCTATTAGGGCGGTAAAGTGTTACCAGAGGCTCAGTGGAGTCCAATAATAATTCTGGTATTTTTTTGGTGCAATAGTCACACAAGCAAGCTTCAGTCATCAGTATTTGTGTGTAAATGTATGTGTTTCTATTCAGTGTTTTAACTAATTTCGAAAGCTATTGAACCAATTTTAGATCGGGTTGGCAAGGGAAACGAACTCTAAGCATAAATCATAGAAAAAGTAAATAGATGTGTAGGTACGTTATATTTTCTAGTTATAATATGCCTACAAGATACCATAATTACACGTCCAACCCGACAAATAGCAAACTGATTTAGATCTTAACAAGAGATGATATCAGTGATGATGATATTATCAATAATAATGATGGATTTTTTAAAATATATGCATGTTTTCTAAATTCCCGAAACTTGACAATACAAATCGACAATACAAATTATATGCTACTAAAGAGCTGATCTAATGATGGAGTTTGAAGGTGGCCATAGGAACATGTCAATAACACAACATAATTCCTTCGTGTTTAGGCTTGTTGGATTTGTTTTAACGAGTATTGTAAATCCGGATGGTGTCCTAGGTCTGAGAATGGAGCCGGAAGATGACCAACGAGCCAAACACGACGGGGTTATGTTGAGTAGGGTAGTACCTACTACTCAACATAACCCTGTCGTGTTTGGCTCGTTGCATTTGTCATGACGATGTTATGGACCTAGATGGTGTCCACGCTCTTATGATGGAGTCGGGAGGAGACCATACGAACTTCTTAACGAAACAGTATATCTCCGACGTGTTTTTGCTATAGTATAAGCATGTTTAAAAAAATCTTTTTTAAATTCAAATTATTATAAAACAAATATCATAGGGCAGTAACATTCTGTTTGTTTTAGTTCTTTGCTCCAAAGATAACAAAGTCAAATGTTCGTTATTATTAGCATAAATTAAGATTGTTTATTCAAATGAATGTATGACAGATAATGCGTATCTACTTTTCAAGTATTTGGAACGAGCAGAGTAGCCGGGAGTACTGCTGAGAGGTACCCATATCGCTTTGTTAAGTATTACAATGTTTAAATGCAAAGTTATAAATGTTTTATATATCATCGTGAGTATCGTGTTCACATGTGGCCTTTGTCAAAACAGGTTAGTGGTTATTAAGGTTATAATAATTACACAACTATAAATATGTACATAAATAAATAGATATGAAAAAGATTAACTATTAAAAAAAATACCTACAGTGCCTCGGTAACGTGCTTTATTATGAATTCACCTTCAGGTTACAAGTAAGTATAGAAATACTTTGCGTAATGAAATATGCGTAAATAGGTATATAGGTACGTACAGTATACCTCTTAGAATAATATTTATTCTAAGACCGGTTTTAAGTTTGATTGTACGAAATTAAAAAAAACGTAGCCGCACACTGTATAGGAATTATTCTTATGTCGTGGATGCGCTTACTAAATTCACATGAATAAACACCCAGACCGAAACAAATATTAGTGGGTCACACAAAAATTTGTCACGTGCGGAAATCGAACCTGCGCCTATTCAATCCACTGGGCGGAGCTACTTAAGCTTTTAACCACTGCACCAAGCCGTCCGTGAATTTATCACATCATCTAATTTCTAACATTTACAGATTTCTGTAGTCAATCGGTAAAAATGTTTTCACGCGGTGCTAAAGCGCTCTACAGCGCTTAACTATCGTGCGTATAAAGAGCTCTCGTGCGGACGTAGGGCTATAGGGTTACTTTGTTATATATAATAGCTTTTACCTGCCTTTGTTCTCAATGTTCACCCGCCTCTGAGTACGATCCTTGACTGCTTTCATCCACTTTCTGCCCGTGCTCCTATGAAGATCTTTGCTCCGCCTTAGCCTGAGTGCGGGCGTTGCTACAGTGCGTTTTTCAATCCTTTATCTCCACTCAAGAACTCGTTTACTACCTATTGGAGGTCGATTCTGCAGCTAATGTGGTCAGCCTACTGCCATTTTAGCTTGTTAATCCGGTAGGCGAAATGTCAACTTTGATTCTCTGTCGGGTTACCTCGATTTGGATTTTATTTTTACGAGAAACTCCAAGCATAGCCCTTTAAACCCTTTCCATAACTGGCTGAGTGACGTTAATTTTATGGTTAACATCAACGTGTGTCCACATTTAGTTCAGTAAGCCATAATGGGCAGAACGCATTGATAAAGAACGCAAGACGTGGCTTTAGGCTTTTGGAATAGACGATAAAAATAAAAAATACAGTGGTAGGTACATAAGTACAAACAAAATAGGTAGTTCAATTTATGTCACGTATATTCCGTCAGGTTGGTTATAATTAAGTTTTATCTGATGATTGAAAAATGTGTCCTTAGAAGGCTTACTTTTTACAAACGACTCTGATATCAATAGGCCTTTCATAACTGAACGAATGCGCGTAGGTGGGCTCGAGCCCTGATGAAAGGCGCCTGAATAAGGGCCACTATACTGCTCTTTTTTCAATTATTCTTTTCTAAATGATTATAGACTTGGTAAAAGACCCAAGAGCCAAGCTAACCCGACACTGCACTGAAGATATCCCGGACATCAGCCTGTGCGAAATTAGGATGGCTCTCAAACAACTAAAAAACAACAAAGCGCCGGGTGAAGACGGAATTACTGCAGAACTTCTGAAGGCGGGCGGATCGCCGGTACTTAAAGTCCTTCAGAGGCTATTTAATTCCGTCTTGCTTGAAGGGAAAACGCCGGAAACATGGAACAGGGGTGTGGTGGTGCTGTTTTTCAAGAAAGGTGATAATTCTTTATTGAAGAACTATAGGCCCATCACACTGCTGAGTCATGTTTATAAGTTGTTTTCGAGAGTCATTACGAATCGTCTCGAACGAAGGCTTGATGACTTCCAGCCTCCCGAACAAGCCGGTTTCCGGAAAGGTTTTAGTACCATAGACCACATACATACGCTGCGGCAGGTTATACAGAAGACTGAGGAGTATAATCGGCCACTATGCTTGGCGTTTGTGGACTATGAGAAAGCCTTTGATTCGATCGAGACTTGGGCGGTTCTTAGATCCAGCGATGCCGCATTGACTATAGGTATATCGAAGTGTTGAAGTGCTTGTATAATAACGCCACCATGTCAGTCCGAGTACAGGGGCAGTGCACGAAGGTGATCCCCATAAAAAGAGGAGTAAGACAGGGAGACGTCATTTCTCCGAAACCGTTTACGGCCACCTTAGAGGACGCCTTCAAGCTCTTGGAATGGCAAGGACTTGGCATCAACATCAATGGCGAATACATCACTCACCTTCGATTTGCCGACGACATTGTGGTCATAGCGGAGTCGCTGGAAGATCTAGGACGAATGCTCGGTGACCTCAATAGAGTATCCCAACAAGTGGGTCTTAAAATGAATATGGACAAAACAAAAATAATGTTTAATGTCCATGTCGTACCCACCGCACTCACCGTTGGGAACTCTACTCTTGAAGTTGTCGACGAATACATTTACCTGGGACAGGCAGTCCGGTTAGGTAGGTCCAACTTTGAGAGAGAGGTCAATCGACGAATCCAACTCGGCTGGGCAGCGTTCGGGAAACTGCGCAACATCTTCTCATCCAAAATACCTCAGTGCCTAAAGACTAAAGTTTTTAGTCAATGTGTGTTACCAGTGATGACATATGGATCAGAGACGTGGTCTCTTACAATAGGTCTCATAAAAAAGCTCAAAGTTGCTCAGCGAGCTATGGAAAGAGCTATGCTCGGCGTTTCTCTACGTGATCGAATCAGGAATGAGGAGATTCGTAGAAGAACCAAGGTCACCGACATAGCCCTCAGGATTAGCATGCTGAAGTGGCAATGGGCTGGCCACATAGCGCGAAGATCGGACGGGCGTTGGGGCAGAAAGATTCTAGAGTGGAGACCACGTATTAGCAAGCGCAGCGTAGGACGACCGCCTGCCAGATGGACCGACGATCTTGTGAAAATCGCAGGAAATCGTTGGATGCAGGTGGCATCGGACCGGTTACGCTGGAAAGCGATTGGGGAGGCCTATGTTCAGCAGTGGACAAGTATAGGCTGAAATGATGATGATGATGATGAAATGATTATAAAAGCTTTCAAATTTCATGATTCTAGCGAGGTCTTCGGGCATGCCACCCGCACTCACATCGATAGTCTAATATATGCCCTCCCCCATAGCGACGGCCCAACTTTTCCGGTGAGGTTGTAAAGTCCCTGCAGCCAACAGCGTAGATCATACACACACACGTGACAGCCCAAGCCGAGGCCGGTCTTTCTTGACGCGCCCCGCTCTTTGCATTTGACTTACATTCAGTTACCCATTCGGGTTATGTAATACGTTGCACGCCCTTCCTCTTGCCTGGTGAACCTGTTGTAAAGGCCCCTCGGCGGACAGCGAAAATTATTATGTTTATGTGTAACTTAAATTTATTTTAAACTAGTGTTAATATTTTATTCAGATCTTATTTACTTGAAAATTCTGAAATAGAATCATCATTAATTTCCAATATAAATTTGTGCACTGTTTTTTTAAATGTACACTGAGTAAAATTTAAACTTTATAAATAATAAACATTTTTATAGAATGCTTTCTTTGCCCACACTACAATAGTTATAATAAGCTGGCAATGTTTTATCTTTTGACAGTTGTGCCTGTCAGTATGACACGAGTTTAGTAAATAAATATTACCTAGATTACTCACTTATTTGGGAAGTTGTCTGTTTACGTAGATAACATTTAAAAGTTTACCTATCTAATACTTTCTTTTTTCACTGTACTTACTCGACGTTTACCCAATTATTATATTAACTTTCAAAAATGGCTACTGTTGAAAGTACATTCGAGACAAGTGACAATAAAGATTCTTCAATCAATATTGAAAGTTAAGTTGACAGGTTTACACGTACATACCTATGTTGTAACTACCTGCGATGATTTAAAGAACTGTGCTCATTTCCAAAACTAATTTGCAGATACATGGAAGAATAAACTCCTCTCTGCCTAACCCACAAGGGATCAGGCGTGATGATGTAAATAGATAGATATGTAAGAACAAATCTGTAATGTCATGAGCCTAGGAAGTCAATAAGCACAAGCAACAGCTAATTTAATAATTATTAATAGTTTGCAACAATAAACATGTTACATGCAATGTTATATCATTCACACAATGCTCTGCTATTTTATTCAAATGCAACATTATTTTTATAGTAGGTAATAAAAAGGAATATGTCGAATAATTTGATACTTTTTTCCCAGCAGCCCAACTGGAGAAGAAAAATATTTATTTGATTTCACAAAAGATGATGATGTGGATATATGGCAAGAACAATCTGACACGGTCCGCGATGTTGGAATGTCGAAGGCAGTTTTCGTCATCCATAAAAATATGGGCTTCAGAAGAGCAATATTCTTTGCACTTTTAAATCCTCAGTTAAATGGTGCCGGATTTGCTGGTATACGTGCTGTACGCACATTTAATTTAGCAAATTATACTAAACTACAGTTAAAATGTCGAGGACAAGGCCAATATAATGGTTTTAAAATTATTTTAAGACACAAAGGATTCAATGATGAGCCCAACTACTCCTTTGAGCAATATTTTCAGGTAAATCTATATGCACTAATCTAGAGTAGAGATGGGCAAAATGTAATCAGATTGATGATTAACACCCCCTCTTGGGGAATATAGGAGTGATGGTGTATTAATTATTAACGATGATCACTACATTTTGTAATCTTCAAGTATTACTGTTACACTTTTAATCTTGAGTCATAAATGATTATTACAACATGCATTAATCATTAATCTGATTACATTTTGCCCTTCTCTGGTCACGAGTGTCCTGTATTATTAAGTCTGATTAGATTACTTTGCATGAGGGATTAGGTAGACTTGCAATAAAGACATCTACGCAACAGATCAGAATGGTACACTGATTCATGAACTATTTAATTGTTCCAGGCTCCAAAGGACGAATTTGCAATTCGAAGTTTAAAATTTTCGGAATTTAAGGCTTATTACAGAGGCAAAAGGGTTAACAACAATGAGACAATAGATTTGTCTCAAGTGTCCTGTATTGGTATTCAAATGTATGGTGGTGTTTATCAACCTGTAAAACAGAAGGGTCCCGCAACATTGGAAATTGATTGGATAAAAGCAGTATAAAAAGCATGATTTACTTTGTATAAGTACAGTTAATTATTTTAATAAAGATATGTTAATTTCATAGAGCAGGTTTTATTAAAGGTGTTTTAATTACATAATTTATTCAACCATAAGGTTTTTTTATACTATTGCAGAAATTTGCTTTAGAAAAGTTCTGGTTGTGCCTCGGCCGCGCTCGGTCGTGTTCTCTGCGCAGCCCGTCCGCTCGCTATCTGTCGTGCGTAATTACTTACGATTACTTGCGTGGTTGGTCTTGCCTGCGCTTGCGTGACTGCGTCCATTGCATCTGCTCGGCATTTGTAATTGGCGCATTGCGTTTGGTTCGCGCATAATCAACTTCGCGAGTTGCTAGGCAGACGGCCGGTATAACGGCGGTCGGCCTTCCCGCGATTTCTAACGGTTTCGTTTCGTGTGCCTACGTGGTTCGGTTCGCGGTGCTTACGTGCTTGAGTGTCTGTGCAGTGACGTGTCTTCATCCGCTCGTGTGTATGCAGGTACGCCTTTGTCTATTCACGTTGGTACGTTTGCTCTGTGTACCTAATTACGTGGGCTGCTAGGCAGCCGCGTCGTTCTTACGACGCGGCCGGCTCTCCCGCGGTTTTCCTAACGGTTATTTTTCATAACGGTTTTTTTTTAACTTCGATTCTTAATAGTGTTGTATTGTAAATCCACGTCTTTTGTCCGTTGGTGATAAGTCCGGTGGGCGCCTAGCGGTGTCGTAGCCGGGCTTGAGCGGGACCCGAGCGCTCGCCTCCCTCCTTCAGAGGGCGGCCATCTCGGAAGGGCTTGAGCTCTGGCCTGGGGGTTTCCCTGGTCAGGGCTCTTGATTTCCCCGGAGCAGTTAGGGTTTGGTGCCGCCCGTTCGCCCTTAAGGCGAAAGGGCACACCGCGTCCCCTGGTAGTGCCACCCCCCCGCCGCCACCCGGTGGGGGGATCTGGGCATCGTTCACACCCGGGTCTTAGGGCCCCTTTCCAGTCCACGCGCCCTGCCATTTCCCCTATGGAAATGGCTGACGACTTCCCTCCCGATTTTGTCCGGGACCTTGGGAGGTATATCGTGCTGCATTGCCCGGACATGGTTCGGGAATTCAGGGCGACATACTCGCCCGCCTCGCCCGACGCGTCGCCAGCGCGCGCGTCGCCCCCCGCCCCCGCGAACCCCGCGCCTACTGCGCGCCCCGCGACTCCGTTCGCCGCGCCGAGAACGGATCTAGTTGCGCCGCCCCAGACCCCCGCCGACCGCCCCGTCTCGCCATGCGGGTCCGAGCCTCTCTCGGACTCGGACATGGAGGTCGAGCGCGCGTCCGCGAGACGCGCCGCCGCCGCCCGGTCCCCGTTCCCGTCGTTCTCCTCGGAGGACGAATTCATTCCCATTTCGAATGGGAAGCGGGCGCGTAAACCGCGCGAGTCGCCACCTCCCAAGATCCAAAAGGCCGGGAACGTCTCCGGTTCTCCCGGCCCCTCCGGCCCCACCGGCCCCCGGCCGTCTCCCAACGCGGCCGCGAGGGCCTCCCCCCTCGCGCGCCCCGCACGTCCGAACATCACTCCCCCGCCGCTTGTCATTCAGGACAAGAGCGCCTGGGAGCGCATCTCTATAGAATGGTCAATGGGCGCTCCAAGGAGACCTACGACATGGTGCTGGTCGTCCTCGACCGCACCGAGTCCGGCCGTAGGGTCTTCGACCTGAAGGCCGTGTGCCACATTTCTGGCCTCTCCGTGGAGGCCTCCCACAAACGTGGCACGCCCGGGCAGTGCCACAACTGCCAGCTATACGGGCACTCTGCCCGTAATTGTCACGCGCGCCCTCGATGCGTGAAGTGCATCGAGGACCACGTGACGTCCCAGTGCGCCCGTTCGAAGGAGACGGCGGCCGAGCCCCCCGGCTGCGTCCTCTGCGGCACCAAGGGGCACACCGCGAACTATCGCGGTTGCCCCAAGGCCCCGAAGGGGAAGCGCGGCCGGGCGAGGCGCGGTGGCCGCCGCCGCCCCCGCGCGGTTGCCCTCCCCTCTGCGCCCTCAGCGCAACACCTCCCCGCGCCCTCAGCACACCCCCGTCCGGTGCCTTCAGCGCCATAGACCACAGCTCCCCGCGCTCCCGCGCCACAGAAGCTGACCTACCCTCCCCCGCCGCTCAGGCCGTCTCTTGGCGCCAACGCGTGGGTGAAGCCGCTGCCCTACACCGCGGCCTCCCACCCGTCAGTGGGCCCTGCCCGCCCTCCAAAGCGCGCGCCGGCGATCCCGCCGGCGGCGGCTTGTCCCCCTCCGCCCACTAACGTAAGTCAGGACGTCAACCTCATTATGAGCGTCTCGGCGGTGATAAGCCCCGCACTATTCCCCAGAGTCCGTGAACTCGCCCTCCAACTCCGCGCCGCCACCAACTTGGTGGACCAGGTTCTCCTGGCCGCGGAATACAGGGACGTCTATGACGTCCTGGCGTCCCTTAGAACCCAACCCCCCCGCACCCAATAATGGATCTACGACCTCCCCGCCATAAGCCCCACAACCTATCCCTGGCGTTCTTTAACGCCGATGGCCTTGGCTCCCAGCGAGATCAGGTTACTGATTTCCTCCAAGATCACCAACTTGATATCCTCCTTGTGCAGGACCTTCCTTAGGCCCGCACAACGCGATCCTAGGATCGCAAACTATAACCTCGTGCGTAATGACAGAATCGGCTCCCGCGGAGGTGGTACTCTCATTTACTACAGAAGGTCCCTTCACTGCATCCCTCTCGATCCCCCCGCGCTCACCAACATCGAAGCCTCGGTCTGTCGCGTCTCTCTCACGGGGCACCAGCCCATCGTGATCGCCTCCGTTTACCTTTCCCCCACTAAATCCGTTCTCAGGAGTGACTTTGAAGCACTCCTCAATCTGGGAAGCGCCGTCATTCTGGCGGGCGACTTCAACAGTAAGCACGTGGCCTGGAACGGTCTCACCACTTCCCCTAACGGTAGGAGCCTTGACGCCCTGGTCGACGTTCTCGACTTTGACGTCATCGCACCTATGCACCCTACCCACTATCCTATCAATCCCAACCACCGACCCGACGTCCTGGACATGGCGCTTCTGAAGGCTACGGCTGCACTCTTTAGAAGTAGTCCAGGAACTCGACTCTGACCATCGACCTGTAGTCATGAGACTCGGTTCCCCCCCTTCCACCGATCAGCGACCCAAAAAGACGGTGGTGGATTGGCATGCGCTAAGCACGGCCTTGGCGGATGCCGACCCTCCCCCCTCCCTCTCAGCTCGGACTCCATCCCGTCCCCTCAGGACACCGATCAGGCCGTAGATGCCTTCACCGAACACATCCGATCGGCTGTCAGTCGATCGTCCAAGCAAGTCGAGGCGGAAGATCTCTACCTCAACCGCTTTCGACTGCCGGACGATGTTAGGGATCTCATTCGTTCCAAGAATGCTTCTATCCGAGCGTACGACTCCTACCCCACCGAAGCCAATCGGGCCCGGATGCGCGCTTTACAACGAGAGGTAAAGCGTCGTGTCGCGGAGGTCCGGGAGGAACGGTGGGGTGACTTCCTAGAGGGCATCGCGCCATCGCATCTGGCCTACTGGCAACTGGCGCGTAGCTTCAAATCCGACTCCACGACTGACATGCCCCCGCTGTCCTGCCCTTCAGGCGCACCCCCAGCCTTCGACGACGACGAAAAGGCCGAGCTTCTCGCCGACTCCCTCGAGAGCCAGTGCGCCCCCAGCTCTCAGTCCGTCGACCAGTCCCACGTCGACGCGGTCGACAGGGAAGTCGAGCGCAGGGCATCCCTCCCCCCCGTCGATTCCTTACCTCCTATCACCCAAACGGAGGTCAAAGATCTAATTATGGGTCTCAAAACTAAAAAAGCCCCCGGCTCTGACGGCATTTCGAATCGCGTCCTGAAATGCCTGCCCGCCCAACTCATCTGCCTCTTAGTGGCCATATTGAACGCCGCCATGGCGAACTGCACCTTCCCCGCTAAGTGAAAGGAGGCGGACGTCATAGGCATTTCCAAGCCCGGCAAACCTCGCAATCTCCCCGCGAGCTACCGCCCTATCAGTCTCCTCAACTCCCTGGCCAAGATATACGAGCGCCTACTTCTGGCGAGGCTCAAAGACTTCGTAACGTCCAGCGGTATCCTTATCGACGAGCAGTTCGGCTTTCGAGCCAAACACTCTTGTGTCCACCAAGTGCACCGCATCACGGAGCACATCCTCTCCGGTCTCAATAGACCCAAACCCATCTACACGGGCGCCCTCTTCCTAGATGTCGCGAAGGCATTCGACAAAGTCTGGCACAACAGCTTGATCTACAAGCTCTACCAATTGGGTGTGCCGGACAGACTCGTGCTCATCTTACGAGACTTCTTGTCGAATCGCGCCTTCCGTTATCGCGTCGAAATGACGCGCTCCACTTCCCACTCCATCAGTGCTGAAGTCCCACAGGGCTCAGTTCTCTCTTCGCTCCTGTTTAGCCTTTACACGAACGACATTCCTCGTTCGAGTAAGGCGCATCTAGCCCTATTCGCGGATGATACCGCTCTCTACGTCTCGCATAGGAATAAGGGTTTCATTACCAGAAACCTTCAGGCATCCGCCAATTCCCTAGGGAGTTGGTTCAGGAAGTGGCGTATTGAGGTGAACCCGGACAAGAGCGCTGCGGTGTTCTTCTCCAGAGGTGCCACCCCGCGCCACTCCCTGCGCCGCCCTAGAAGTAATCTCGGCCAAGTGACCATGTTCGACCGACCCATTCCCTGGGTCAAAGAGGTCAAATATCTAGGGTTCACCCTAAGCAGTACCATGTCCTTCGGCCCGCACATCAAGCGGGTCCGTCACCGAGCATCATTTGTGCTCGGTCGTCTCCATTCGTTAATCTGCAAGCGGAGTAAAATGTCCCTTAGAAATAAGGTGACACTTTACAAAACTTGCGTTCGACCCATCATGAATTATGCGTGTGTTGTGTTCGGGCATTCGGCCCCCTCTCACATCGATAAACTCCAAGTGGTTCAAAACCGCTTCCTCCGTAAAGGCGCCCCCGAGTATGTCGCCTCTTGCCCTTCTGGCTGGCTAGAGCGTAGTGGTTGCACGCTCGCCTTTAAGTCCGGTGAAGCTGTAAAGCGTACATCATTCACACACACACACACACACGCTGTAGAAACGTAACATATTAACATTGAGTTACTTGTATACAGAGATGGGCAAAAATCTCATTACATTTTGTCCCTCTCTGCTTATACACAACTTTTTAGTATAATTTGATTTTGGTATAATTTGGTTTTCACGGACGATTTGGCACTTTGGTTAACAGGTTAAGCCAGTCCGCCTAGTGTTTTAAAAACGCTTGAGTGAGCGGTTAAACGCTAGAGTCGACGCTCAAAATGTTGCTAAACGCGGGAGTCAAAAGCCGACTCTGGTTTCAGAGGGCTTGAGCGTCGAGTTTTATGAATCATTTTAAGTCATGTTCATACTTTAATATTTACGGCGTGGAGTACCTTTTTTTTAATGAACTTGTTCTGCTCGTTTGTTTGACTGTTTTTAAGGTTCTTATGTGTTATGTGATTTACTTTTCAAACATTTGCGGTTCCCCGAATGGCCTGAAAGGACATTGTTCTACGCCCATATATGATTTGCCCCAGAACCAAGAGCAATGAAAAAATACTTGTATGATTTCAAATTACCCATAAATTCTCTTCAGGCATTTATTAAACGGACTATTTGTTATTAAACGGACAAGCGGGGAATCGCAATATTGCACGAAAAGTATTAGATTTTGAGGTTATAATCCAGTAGCCATTAATACATATGAGGTAGGAGTGAGATATTTATCGTAGCAGGTAAACTTAACAAGTGTTTAAAAGTAACAGCGTGTAACTGTTACAGTCATATCGCTATAACTGCTCCTGTTCCTAATGTGTCATACATACGCCAAAATAAGAAAACACGCCCGCCACAGGCTCATTCTTATCACTGTTAAGTTATTTTTTTTTTTATATAAAACGTTGCCCCACACTAGGATTAATTCCTGTGTCGTGGGTGCGTTTACAAACATGAAAATTCACATACACAAATACCCAGACCGGAACAAATAATTGTGGATCACACAAAGATTTGTCCCGTGCGGGAATCGAACCCGCGACTATTAGACACAGTGGGCGGGGTGGTCTAAGCCCTTAACCACTGCGCTAAATCGTCCGTCAGTTTTGTAGTTAGAAAGAGACAAACTTGTTCACAAAGGGTTCACGGGCTAAGCCAATATATTTGTCACAAGCTCTTATATATTCTAGCATATAGCAGTTCCAATAGATAGAAAAAGATAACATACGTATTGTGTTAGGGGCCGTTTAAATAGGATTGGTTTGACGAGGTTGTAAGTTTGGCAGATAGGTAAGAATTTGAGAAAAGTGGGTAATATAAACATAAATTGAATAAGATAACTTGAAAAAAACAATTATAGACATATTACAAAATTAAATAAAGATATTAATATTCAGCCGCGTGGTTCCCGGCTTAGAATAGGACCAACCCATCGCATCCCATCGGGTGTCGTACAAGGCCACTAAGGGTAAACTAGGGAATGGGCAGCAGCGTTCCCTTAACTCTTCTACGACCAAAAACTGCGCTCGCCAACCCGCCTGCCAAGCGTGGCGAGTATGGCAAACACCCCAACCAATATTATGGAAGTAAGTAATAAAACCAGGCCCCTAGTCCCCGGCGGTCCTGTTCGTTCTGGCCACGGTAGCAGCCATGGTAACGACAGGACAAGGGGTGCGAAGAATCTCCGGCAGAGATTCGGCTAGCACCAAAACCGAAAATTGGCCCTGGTGACATACAAAGCACGCACATTGAGGACGGATGAGAAGCTAGTTGAGCTGGAAGAAGAGTTAAACAAGTTGCGGTGGAGTATTGTTGGTTTATCGGAGGTCCGAAGAGAGGGCTAGGAAACACGATAACCTTAAAATCCGGCAACTTGTTTTACTACCAGGGGGGCGAACAGCAGTCCCAAGGTGGTGTCGGATTTATCGTCCACAAGTCACTCATAAACAGCGTTGTGTCCATCACTAGTGTGTCGAGCAGGGTAGTGTACCTGATACTCAGAATATCCAAAAGATATTCGCTGAAGGTCATACAGGCCTACGCACCGACCTCGGCATACTCAGATGATGAGGTCGAAGTTATGTATGAGGACATTAGTAGAGCCATACATACTTCCAAAGCACACTTTACAGTAGTTATGGGTGACTTCAATGCGCGACTGGGCAAACGGGGCGATGATGAGTTGAGAGTGGGGCAATTTGGATATGGGCAGCGCAACCTCAGGGGTCAGAGGCTAGCCGAATTTCTGGAGAAGGAGGGACTCTTTATGATGAACTCTTTCCTCCAGAAGCCGTCTCATAGGAAATGGACCTGGATGAGCCCTGATGGTTTCACTAAAAATGAGATAGACTTCATCATGAGCACCAAGCGACAAATATTTAATGATGTCTCCGTGATTCACAGGGTAAAAACCGGCAGTGATCACCGAATGGTTAGAGGCACATTAAATATTAATGTCAAAATGGAAAGATCGCATCTGATGAAGTCTACGCTCCGACCTTCTTATGCACATATCCAAAACCCCGAGAACTTTCAACTCAAATTGTCAAACCACTTCGAATTGCTAGACAGCAGCGCATCAGTGGACGAAATCAACAATAGGCTGGTAGAGACTGTCCATACGGTCGGGTCCAAGTATTTTAAGCCCCACCGTAAAAATAGGCCTCAAACTATCAATCAACTATAAACTCAAGCTGTCTGACTACACCCGAAACCTCATGGCTGAGCGAAGTACCATGACACTCCAAACCTCCGATGATGCTAAGTCCTATAGGCAGCTCAATGGACAGATATTGAAGTCCTTGCGACACGATTTACGGTCCTTCAATACAAGACGTATTGAGGAGACCATAGAGCAAAACAAGGGCTCCAAAGTGTTCGCAAGAGACGCGTCTATTGGGCAAAGCCAGTTGACGAAGCTGAAGACGGAGAACGGAAACGTAACGTCTAATAGGTCAGAGGTGCTCAGGGAGATAGAGAGGTTCTATGTATGTTGTATACCTCAGTAGCAGAACCTGTTGTTGACTTGGTAAAAGACCCAAGAGCCAAGCTAACCCGACACACCACTGAAGATATCCTGGATATCAGCCTGTACGAAATTAGGATGGCTCTCAAACAACAAAGCGCCGGGTGAAGACGGAATTACCGCAGAGCTTCTGAAAGCGGGTGGATCGCCGGTACCTAAAGTCCTTCAGAGGCTGTTTAATTCCGTCTTGCTCGAAGGGAAAACGCCGGAAGCATGGAACAGGGGTGTGGTGGTACTGTTTTTCAAGAAAGGTGATAACACTTTATTCAAGAACTATAGGCCCATCACACTGCTGAGCCATGTTTACAAGTTGTTTTCGAGAGTCATCACGAATCGTCTCGAACGCAGGCTTGATGACTTCAGCAGTGGACAAGTATAGGCTGAGATGATGATGATGATGATTAATATTGTGCTCTTTGCTTTAACAATTATGATGTACTACAATAAATTTTACAATAGCTTAAATATATTAATTGTCAAATTGTGATAATGACAGAATAGTTGATAAATTATAAGCAAGAGGAGCTCCACATTCAATGAGGAAATGGTGTAAGGTAAAAAGCTTTAACGAGCACAGAAAAATAAAATGTGGGTGAGGTCGCCAATTACTTGGCCACACAACTCGCACAACGGCGCGTTTCTTACATTCAAATTATATGATAATAAAGATATAAAGCACTGTAACAATGATTACATCTAAGACGGAAATGAATAGAAGTCGTATTCTTAGTCAATTTTAATTTGGAGATCCAGGGTTGGTTGGCCTTGTATAAATTTGCTTTCACATAATCACGATTCCAATTTTTAAATACCTGTATATGTGGAAGTAATAGAATTCATTACAATAAACAGTACTATCTAAACGGCCTCAGGGGCTTGCTAGTTTTGCCAGGCCATCCACAGTTTCGTTGCTCTGAATACCCGAATGTCCAGGAATCCAGGCCAATAAATGTTTTACCGGATTCATATGTTTGCTAAATGGATTAGCATGCAAAGATTGCAAGCAACTAAGAGAATCAGTAAATATAATGGAGTTGTTTATACTGTTACGTGGGGGGGGAAATTAAATGCAGACTAACGTGCGAAGTACTTTATTAGGCGCTGTACGCACAAAACAGTTCGTCAAACAGTAGTAGCACTAACACACACTAGTACTTCTCTTGTTAGTACTCAAATACACATCTTGGATTTCAAAATTAACCCCATATTCTTAATCAGCATCACCTAAAACTCTAAAAATGATACCCTGATTATATATTGATTTTACACAAAAAGTCGCGTCTGCCTAAAAATATCGATAAATCGATAATTTACAATTTTTTATGCATTTTTTTTTTTAATGTACGTTTGTCATTCTGGTTCAAAAATTGTGATCCATGTACAAACACTTGCGGGCATCTGCAAGAGTTGAAATTTAGCTTACGAATATAAATTCGGTGACAATGCAATAATATAGTTCCTTAGAGGTATTTATGCTAACACTACATCTATTTACTGCATTGTACTAACCTAAAGCGAAATCGAAACATAAATAACTCGCAATTTAAAACGACGATGTGTTGCGTATTATAACGCCGATACATCGTTTCACCCTTAGTGCTGAATTCCATGTCGCTGTCGCATGACTCACCTAAGATAATTATTTTTCAATCTGCCTATTTCTCTATTTATCCGGACAGGGGTCGGAAATTATCGGGTGAAGTTGAATCCAACTCTGACTCCGACCTGACGGCCTTGTAATGGCGTCTCAAGGCAGTCAGGTCGGAGTCGGAATCGGCAAGTGTGATCAAGGCTTAATGGCGTCTCAAGGCTCTCAGGTCGGAGTCGTGGTCGCGAAGTGAAATCACGGCTTAAACGTCGAGCGTTGAAAGTAGAACAAGCGCGATTAAAATCGGTTGCGATAAAAAAGCGCTCACGTGTGAACGTATGTACTGTTTTCCATTTGTTTCATCTCGGCGTTTTAATCCAGCGCTGCAAAAAAGCGCTCGTGCGAACGCCCCCTAACAAACTGTTCCAGTATGTACGTTTGGAAATAACTAACAGAATATAATTTTCGTTCTTCTTCTTCTTTAAGTTATGGCTTCACACTAATTTTAAGTGTATTTTGCCAGTGTCCAGTGAGATATGTAATCGTATTTGTTTAAATTAATTGGACTCCCCGATGAATCTGATGATAACGATGATAATGAAATTAATGAAGTACGCCACCCTGGATAATAAAGCGGTGAATACTTTACATACCAATAGGGAATATGCGTGTAATTCAAATAAGGGTCAAATTTTTTTTTTATGAACTTTATAGCTTTAGGATAATGTCTATGCCAATATTTTTTAATAACATTACTTATTAATTTAGAAAATAATTATTGAAAGTACCAAAAAATGAGTTGGAAATTCAAAGTAGCTGGAACGCCACGCTATTGGTCAGATCGAATATGTCGATAAAGTCTACAATACAAATGTCAACAAGTAGGAGTGGGTAATATAGCTTTTACGAATATCAAATCGAAACTATATATCGATATTTGATATCGGATTTCGTAACGCTATATTTTCAGAAACTATATATCGTTCTAATATCTATAATGTGAGAACATGCTGCATCACGTATACGTGACGACTGTATTTGTAATATATCGTAACGAAAATAGATTTATACCTAATACTTATGTATGATTTTATAATGAATGACATTAGTTAATAACAAAAAATCATATATAGTAACAATATTTACTTTATATATGATTTTTAGCTTTTTTATCGACTAAATTAGTCTTTTTAAAATACTCCCACAACACACTGGCATTTTTATTCATATCACTTTTCAAATCGTCTTATCATATCACTTTTATTGAAAATTTAATGTAGTTTACTATAGTATAGTATTTATACCTATTTAGTTTCTTTCACAGTTTTATAAAGACAAATTAAAAATTGACTCCAAAAAACTCCCAAATGATCCTCAACGTCATCTCATTTACACTAGATACATAAATTTTTGCAATAAACTTTTACGTAACACAAAAATTGAATACAACAGAAAATTAATTAATGATAACAAAGATAATACTAGAAATCTCTGGAAAGTCATAAAGTCAATTACTGAAACATCTGACAAAATTAATGACCCATCCCCTCTATTACAATCCAAACATGATGAAGTAAATTCTCTTAACTCTTGCAACAGTTACTTTGCTTCTGTTGGAAAGCGTCTCTCGGATGATATTTTAAGCAAGCTATCGATAACTGAAGAACAACTAATCTCCCGTTACAAACCTACGACTAACTCCACCCTTTCCCACTCCATGTTCCTTCACCCCACTAATCCTGATGAAATCAATATAATCGCGTCTAAATTAAAAACAAATAGTGCTTCCGGTCCTGACTCAATACGTGTAATATTAATCAAAAAAGCTTTAGATTGCCTACTCAGTCCACTTACCCATATTTTTAATTTGAGTCTTGAGAAGGGTATATTTCCAGACTGTTGGAAAATTGCAGCTATATCTCCCATTTACAAAAATGGCTCTAAAAATTCACCTGATAGCTATAGGCCTATAGCACTACTTAATGTCCTGTCTAAAATGTTAGAGAAGATCGTAAATAACCGCCTGAATTCTTACTTGAATAAAAATAATATCATTTCTGATAGACAATTTGGCTTTCGAAAGGGTAGATCTACTGAAGATGCTGTTACTGTATTAGTTAATCAAATATCATCGTACATTGAGAACCGTGAAAACTGCATAGCCATTTTCCTCGATCTTGCAAAAGCTTTTGACACTGTTTCAGTTGGTCTGCTCCTAAAGAAATTAGAAGCTATAGGTATCAGAGGAAATTGTTTAGACTGGTTTAAGAGTTACTTGACTAATCGCGAACAGTACATTAAATTGGGAAGTTATTCCAGCACCCAACTACCAATTAAATTTGGCGTTCCTCAGGGCAGTATACTCGGTCCCTCTTTATTTACCTATCTATCTATCTATCTATATCATCACGCCAGCTCCCTCGCGGGGTAGGCAGAGAGTACAGAGCTCCAACAGGTTCTTTCCTTACATACCTCTCTGGCTTCCTCCACTCTCATAGTTTGTCTCATACACACTCGGCGGTTACGGAGACTCTTGACTTGCCCTTCAGATAAGACACGGTCTATTTGGTCATGGTAAGATAGTCTAGGTCTTCCCTGGCACCTACATCCTTCCACTTTCGCATTGTATATCTGTTTTGTCATTCTTTCTTCTGGCATCCTTTCTATATGCCCGAACCAACGGAGCATACCCTTTCTCATCTTTACACCGATACTATCTTTCATACCTACTCGCTTTCTTACTACGCTGTTGCGAATACGGTCGGTCAGCGTGACTCCGCACATCTTCCGCAGAGATCGCATTTCGACCGCATTTATCCTGCTTTCGTTCTCCTTCTTACATACCCAACTCTCACTGCCATATAACAGCGTTGGGACAAGCACTCCGTTATGCATGGCCAGCTGCGCCTTTTGGCTTAAGTGCCGGCTCCCAAGTAGCCTTCCCATCGCACCATTCACTCTATTACCTGCATTCACTCTTCTCTCTATATCAGCGGTGTATTTCCCATCCTTACTGAAGGCGCATCCAAGATATACAAACTCATTCACTTGCTCCAGCACATCGTTACCAACCACAATCCTTGCATTCGTTCTGGTTTCTTCCCGTTCAAAAACCATAATTTTGGTTTTCTTCACATTCAAATGTAAGCCATTATTCATGCAGTCGTCTCTCATAACTGTGACTAGTGTTTGCAGATCAGTGGCTGTTGGCGCTATCAAAACCGCGTCATCTGCATACAATAGGTGGTTTATCACTAGATCACCCATTTTTACCCCTTCAGTCATCGCACACAGTCTTTGAAGACTTTTTATTGACTCTTTATTTACGATCTACATTAACGACATTTTAAATCTTCAATTTAAGGATGCTGTAGTAATATCATACGCAGATGACACTGTAGTTCTGTTTAAGAATAAAAGCTGGGAACAAGTACACTATCTTGCAGAAGAAGGTATCATCTGGTTCACTAAAGCATTAGACCACAACTTGCTAACCCTAAATCTAACCAAAACTAAATACATGGCTTTTTCTAAGACATCCATCTCCGCTCCTCCACCAACCTTGTCACTAAAATTTCATACTTGTCATGACAGCCCTGTAAACTCCCCATGTTCCCAATGTTCCTGTTTGCAACGCACTCCTTGCATCAAATACCTAGGCATACTTATTGACGAACACTTAGTATACAAAAAACATATCTCTGCAATATCTGGTAGAGTCAGAAAAATAATACACATCATGCGCAAACTCCGTGACAGCGTGCCCCCTGACACTCTGAAACTTGTCTACGTTGCCTTCGCTCAGTCGCTAATACAGTATTGCATAAGTGTATGGGGAAGCGCTGGCAAGACTTATCTTCTTGAACTCGAAAGGGCTCAGAGAGCACTCATTAAAGTCACATTAAAGAAACCCTTCCGATACCCAACTGACCTTTTGTATCATGAGTTTCAAGTGCTAAGAGTTCGCCAGCTTTTCATTTTATCCGCTACCTTAAAAATACACAAAAGTTTAAAAAACAGGGATGATTATAACTTAATTATTTCAAGACGAGTATTCAGAATTCCGCTTCCTGAGGTCAATTCCCTCATGGCCAGACGTGCTCCTATCTATGCTCTGGTTAACACCTATAATAATATTTACAAGATAATAAACATCACACATTGTTTTTTGTACTCCTGCAATAAGATACGACGACACTGAGAAACTTATTTGAAAGTTGGGCCACAGTCGTAACAACCACATAGACATGTCCATAGACTCCAACTCAGTAGCCGACGTTTAACTGTTCCCTCATACATTTGCTCACGCATATACTCTCATACTCACACTCGTGTACACAAACACTCGTGTACACACACACACGCACACACACACTCACGCACACCCACACACGCACACAAACACACACACACACACACAGAGCCAGGCACGCAAGGCTCACAAGTATTAATTACTACCTTAGTTTTATTTTCTTTTATTATTTTACTATTATAATTTGTCATTAATTTCCAGCTCGCGTTAGTAATTGTAACTAAATTAAGTTTACTCATAGTTTAACTCCACGGAGTCCCAAGATACAGACTTTTCGTCTAGTTTGGGGCTCTTAGATAATGTCACTTAGTTGCTAAGTCTTTTCAACAATAAATTATTCTTATTCTTATACACAAAAAATCACAAATGTAGTTTTATTTACAGTTTTATACACAAATCACAAATGTAGTTTTATTTATTAACAAATCACAAATGTCTAAAAAATCACTACTAATACCTATTTATCTAATTAGGTAATTAAAAATAACTTTTAAGAAATCAAAGAAAACTCAACAATACAAAATTTCCGGCATGAAATGAAACTAATTGTAAAACAAAACAAATAATAGGTAAATATCGCCAAATTCATCGCTTTCTAATTCAAGGCCCAAAATTGTTGCATAAAGCATCATAACATACATATGCGTAAGGTAGAAGTGGGTAATATAGCTTTTTACGAATATCAAATCAAAACTATATATCGATATTTGATATTGGATTTCGTAATTCTAATTCAAGGCCAAAAGGTCACTAATTGTTGCATAACGCATCATTAAATACATACGCGTAAGGTTGATATTTTGCATCATATTTGTATCAAAATTCCTATGAAAACGCTTGTAAAATCATAACTAACCTTACGCATTAGACGTAAGGTATGAAATCGTTCGTTCGAAGTACGTAGTACCCGCCCGCGAGTCGCGCTCTTCGCATGAAGTCCGTCGCCGTCATCATTCGTATCCGCTCGGCGCCACTCGGCAGTTTTTCGGTTCGCTTCGCTACACATATCGCTGTGCTGAATTTTATTTTACAGTATAGCGATATGTCAAATATATAGTTTTAGCCCAAGCCGATATCCGATTTAAGATATTGCAACAATATATAGATACAATATCTATATACGTTTTGTATCGCCCACTCCTACTCGGCAGTTTTTCGGTTCGCTTCGCTACACATATCGCTGTGCTGAATTTTATTTTACAGTATAGCGATATGTCAAATATATAGTTTTAACCCAAGCCGATATCCGATTTAAGATATTGCAACAATATATAGATACAATATCAATATACGTTTTGTATCGCCCACTCCTATCAACAAGTGCATAGTTGTTAGATGTTTGCTATTGAGTTTGTTTTATTGTTTTTTTTTTGTTGTCGATTTACACAAAGACAATTTTAGTTTAAATTATTTAAGTTAATTCTTACGTTAAAGTGATCTTCACAGCAATATAAACAAGTTGATGTAGATACCATGTCTCTTTTTCTGATTTTACACCACTTTCTCCTTATGTCCGCACCTATCGGGTGCATTTCTTATTGTATTTTTACATATAGGCACAACGCAGTGTTGTTCCATTGTATAATAGTCGCATAATAGAAAATAAAAATAAATTACAGAATAAAATACTTCTACAGCTGTTTACTTATTGATTGTTATTATAGACTTTGACGTCACGCCAAGCGTGCCAAAATGGCGGGCGTTTAAAGTGCTCTTATCTGTTTGCTATATTCAACAAATTTTTTTGCCTTTTACATTTTGTTTTTGACGCTTAATTTTTTTTGCAATTATATATTGATTGTAAGCAGTGATAGCCTAGTGGTTAGACCGTTGGACTGCAAAGTCAAAGCTCTCGGGTTCAAACCCAGGCACGCACCTCTGTCTTTTCGAAAGCATGTGCGTATTAAAAATTAATTATCACTTGCTTTAACGGTGAAGGAAAACATCGTGAGGAAACCTGCATGCCTAAGAGTTTCTCAAAGGTGTGAAGTTCGCCCACCCGCACTGGGCCAGCGTGGTGGACTATGGCCTAAACCCTCTCAGTTTGAGAGGAGGCCCGTGCCCAACAGTGGGACAGTTTCTTAACAGGGCTAGTATTATTATTATTAATATATATTATTATAAATATTATTATATATTGATGTAATCTATCGTATAAAAATATAAAAAAAATACACGCATATTCCCTACTGCGACGGCTGTTTTGAAGGAAGTCGAAAAGGCACGTTTTATCACTTTGTTACAATTACCTTCACTCATGCACATATAAGAACACATAATGGTTAATATTCCACCAACATTACGCATTATTAGTCGAAATAACACAAGATTTGGAAATTAAAACAAATTGACAACTTCACTCTTCCCGCCAAAACTCTATATTGTTCGTTATACCGTGTTATTTGAATATTTCAAATATTTACATTTCTAGCTGTTCCAAAATGTAATAACAAGACAGAGTAACCAATTTTTAAACTCAAACTAAATTTAGGTAATGCGTATCATTAATGTTTAGATCTGTGCACTGTACTTATTTTCTTTATTGCACATGAACGTTTCTGGACGTATCTTGAATTCAATGATTACAATTTTTTAAATATTTTAATTATGCAGTATCTACTTATGTAATTCTAAAATAATAATAATAATTATTATTATGAGCCATTTGTGTCCCACTGGTGGGCAAAGGCCTCCATCACTTTTTCCACTCCTCTCTGTTTGTTGCCATGTCAGGCCAGTCTTTCAAAAAGTTGTCCAGTTCGTCCTTCCATCTCCGCCTGGGTCTACCGTTCTATAATAAACGTGTCTTTTTTTTATTTTCTATTTAAGTAAAGAACTTAAGTACTTAAAGCTGGTTACAGGTTTTAATTTAAAATTAAAATTGGTACAACTATATTGTCACAGTTATACATACTACAACATAACAAGAAATTAACAGGCTGTTATTTTGTAACATGGGACTGTTATTTTAGTGAATCAGGAACAGGTGTAACAGGTTTTAAATTTTACTTCGTACAGCTTACCCCTATGAGGTGAGCTCACCCCTCATTATGAGGTTATATATTGTGTGTTGACATTCAGTAAAGATGTCAGCGACTTCGATATAAGTACTTACAATACTTTGAAATATTCGTTTAAAGATACACGACGCGATACGATAAGTTTTCTAATTTAGAATGTATAATCCGCGCGCGGTAACCAAGTGCTGGAATGAAACAAACGGTTAAAGTACATTTTTTAAAAGCGCTTACTGTGCTTCATCACAAAAAGCGCCTGTGCGAACGTGGGGGTAAGCTACGGTCCGAATGATGCTAACTTACGTTCCTTTGTAGTCTGTGGTGCGACCGATAGGTAAATTCATTATTCGTTCAACGAACTTTTTATCCATTATTCGTTCATTCAGTCTAGCAAGTCAAAGTCGAATGGGAGGCAGGTAGTAACTAATTTTCGTGAATTATTCGAATGACTTATAATGTCGAATGATTCGAATGCAATCATTCGCAGTCGCGCAACGCTATATTCGTTTTAGATTGCCAATTGTCTTGTCCGTTAGTCGTCGACGTCCAAAAGGCATACGTTGTTCCGGTGTACACTCAAACTTCTTAATTATTTAATTTGCATTTGCCATGTCGTAAAAATGAAAGATAGTCACCTAGGGCCGTTTTTCTATAACTACAACGGTTGGGATAGCTGCACTTACTGTCCCATCTTAATCCATCCTGTATATAAGACAAATTGAGAACCTTGTTCGTTTTGAACTCTGTAATAAATGGTTTACAGCGTATTTAAACCATATCATAAATCGGTATAGTCCGTATTAGTTCTACCTTATGGTCACCGTACTGCATCGTAATGGGTGCGAGCGTGACTCCGGGGTCCAGGTTATTTCTCACTCATCATGGTTTCTAGAGTTGTTTAAATCATAGAAAATTCAATGTTGTGTCTGTAAGTTAAATTTTCTTTAGCAATATTTCGACAGTACTCAATCCATTGTAATATGCGACAATGTCCTTTGGCATACTTACATAAGTTCGGTGACAATGCAACAATATGGTACCAGGGACCTAGTTTGATAATGGTATGGCCAATAGAGCTACCCAACTACTTAACATAACCCCACTGTGCTAGGTCTAGTTAGGATGGGGTTCAGGGCCTGATCATGGAGCCAGAAGATGGCCAGCTGAACTATGTTACTACTCAACATAGCCCCACCGTGTTTAGGCTCGCTGGTTTAGTCTTAACAAGTACTGTACTTATACTTAAGTACTTCACAATATCTCTAGGTAGTGGCCCAGGGTCCGATGATGAAACCAGAAGGTGGTTATAGGAACTAATTAAACGCTCGGAAGAGTCGACTCGGCGCTGACCGCTGGACACTTCGCGCTCATTCCCACATTTCGAACGACTATTGGAACCATTGGGCGGAGTCTGCGCCCACTAATTCGATTCCCGCACGGGACAATCTTTGTGAGACCCACAATTATTTCACCAAAATTTTCAAATTTGTGAACACACCAACAACAGAAATAAATCCTAGTGTGCTTATGTTTAAAAATAATATGAAGAACCCTGTGTCGTAAGCTTCACTTACAGATTTTAATACCTAGTTATATTGTATTTTTTTGTTATGTTTAAGCCGTGATTATACTTTGCGACCGCGACTGCGACCTGACAGCCTTAAGGCGGTCACGTCGGAGTCAGAGTTGGATCCAACCGCCGACACGACCGCGACTGCGAGCAAGGTCATTTAGTGATGCAGTCATCGTTATGATAAATATCAATGTATCGATATAATATCATACTGTTGTCGTGTAAAAAATGATAGTGATTGATGATGTATCGAAACATCAATCTTTTATTAAGCTTTCTTTTTTGTCGATGTATCGATGTATGATTTGGGGTTTTGTAAAAAAAAACATCGCTTCGATGTATCGTCAAATCGATATTTTATAAGTTTTTATTACACTTTTTTCACACATTCTGGTCCAAAATTTGTGATACCTTTTCCAAAAACTTGCGATGCCCGCAAGTTTTTGGTTTTTACATGAGTTAAAATTTAGCATACAAATTCGCTAACGATGCAATAAGATAGTTTGTTAGAGGTATGTGTGCTAACACTACACATGTTTCCTGCATTGTACTAAAGTAAAGCAAAATCGATACATAAACATTTTGCAATTTAAAGCGTCGATGTCTTGCGTATTTATTTATTTATTTATTTCATTTTGGAAGTCCAACAGCTTAATGTAATCTTATAATAATTTGTAATAACACCTGTGAGCCAATTATAGGACTTCACGTTTAGCAATGGTGAAAGATTTGTGTTCTGAGCAAACAGAGTACAACTAAGGGTTAACCAAGGCATTACCAGATCATACAGGGCGCAACATAGCTAACTCAAGACCTGAAAGTAGTTTGTGCTACATCAGTAACTGAATCGATATCAACAAATTTTTAAGTTATTTAAGTTTTAAATATCTAATCGGTTCGAGGTCTTGAGTCATCTACGATACGCCCTGCATAAAAGGTATATATGATTACAAAATATATGTGGGAAGATATACAGATACAAAATATACAGATGCATAAAACCAAAAACAGATAGCAAGTTACTACCTATATTGCAAAGAATTTAGTGCTTATCCGCTGTCTTGCTGAGGATACACTTGTACAGAATAGATCCAAGTTGAATTCTTCGTGAACTAAATTAAAGCTGTTGCTCGCCCGCAGTAAAAAGGAATTTTGCCTATAGTTCGTAGAGGAGTTGGTGACATACAGAGGTTTAATAGATCTCAGCGATTTATAAGGTGTGTTGAAGTTGAGTTTACTAAGAAGTTCTGCACATTCAATGTCGTTGGAGGTTATTTTAAGAAGATAAGATATATCAGCTATATTCCTACGATCAGAAAGGGGTAATAGGTGAAATTGTCTGCAAAGATTAATATAGTTTTTTGATTCATAAGGTATTTTTAAGCGATAGCATAAATATTTTACAAATTTTACCTGTATTCTCTCGATTCTCACGATGTAGCCATCATAGCGGGGGTTCCATATCTGTGATGCATATTCCAAAATACTCCTCACGTATGTGCAGTACAGGATTTTCCATGTTTTGACATTTTTGAAGTAGCTCGATGTACGCATTATAAAACCGAGGGCCTTAGAGGCCCTTGACACTATGTAGTCAATGTGCTTGTCAAAGAGGAGTTTGGAATCGTGCATAACACCCAGGTCGCGCATCGAGTCACTTCTAGGCAGGTATTGTCCTTTGATTATGTAAGTAGAGACGATATTTGTTTTTTTTCGACTATACGTTACTAGCGAGCACTTAGAAGGGTTAAGATCGAGCCTATTTAAGCGACAGTAGTCGTCGAGGCGGAGAAGATCAGCCTGTAAGGCTTGCTCATCGCTATCGGAGGACACAGAGGCATATACTTTCATGTCGTCCGCGAAACATAGAAGTTTAGAGCTATGGAGACAGGTCTCGATGTCGTTGACATAGATCGTAAACAGCAGAGGGGCTATCAAGGATCCTTGTGGGATTCCGCTAGGTATGGTTACCCAACTCGAGATGTAGTTATTTATAACTACAGCTTGAGACCTGTTCTTTATATATGAGGAGAACCATCTAAGAAGATCACCTCCTATTCCCATAGCCTGTAGTTTAAGCAATAGTATATTTTGATCGATGCGGTCAAAAGCTTTAGAATAGTCCGTATATACGACGTCCACTTGCCTACCTGCGTCCATGGCTTCCGTTACGTAATCGTTTAATAAAATAAGGTTTGAAACAGTGGAACGTCCTTTCAGGAAGCCATGTTGTGATTGACTAAAGCAGTTTTTTAGAGCGAAGTACACCTGGTCATACACAATTCTCTCAAGAAGCTTCGAAATTATACACAATTTGGAAATCGGTCTATAATTTGTCACTTCGCTCTTAGATCCTTTTTTATGAATTGGCGTGATATAGGCCGATTTCCATGTTTGTGGGAAGGAACATTCATCCAGGGACTTCTTAAATAAAAGAGATATGGGCGCTGCTATGCTTTTTGCACATCCGATGAGGAAGCGAGAATGAATTCTGTCTGGCCCCGCAGATTTGTAAGGGTCAAGTTGAGATAATAGCTTTGTAACTTTTGCAGTGTCTATTTCAATGTTAAGTAGGTCTGACGCGTAGGATATTTGGGGCGGGTGTGATAACAACGTGTTGGAGGGTTCGCCATTAGGATTAGTGAAAGTAGAGAGAAAATAAGCACAAAATGCATTGCAAATACTTTCACCTGTTGTGGCTAACTTGTCTTCATATTTGATGATGCTGGGAACAGCGTTCAATTGGCTACGCGATTTTATGAAGGACCAGAATTGTTTTGGGTTTTTCCCGATAGATACCTCAACCTCAGCTATATAAGAGTCATAGCACTTTCTTTCTAGAATTTTTGCTCTCTCACGCAAGATTTTATAAGTTTCCCAATCGGACCTGTTTTTGTAGATCCTGAATTTAGATAGGTACTTTGATTTTTCTTTTAAGACCTTTTTTAATGATAAGGAATACCATTTGGGATATAATTCGTTATTAACGGTTTTTGATGGAATGTATTTATGAATAAGTTCGTTTAAATATGTGTAAAAAAATTTGACTGCATCTTCCATTGATCTTTTAGAAAATTCCAAATTCCAGTCTAATTCGTTAATTTTAATATTAATTGAGTCGAAGTCCGCTCTATTGTAAAGAAGCTTAGTGTAGGTCATGGCCTTTAAGTTCGATAATTCGATAGTTTTAGCATTAATGATAAGTGGACTATGATGAGGATCAATGGGTATTAATGGATCGTGGCATTCCAGCACAGATGTCCCTTCGTTTGATAATACCAGATCGAGAATTCTTCCGTATTTATTATGGATCCCATTATATTGGGACAGGCTATAAGTCTGTAACTCATCGATAAAGAGCTGCTCGTCTAGTGAATTGATATTCGTAGGGGATAGGGCGTGCGTATTAAAACATCGATATATCGTTTTTTCCCTTAGCGTGCAGTGTCATGGAATGCAGCACATTCCATGTCGCAGCACGCTACACGATCTTCTGTGAAAAAGCACGCGCGCCGTCTAATCTAAGATAATTATTTCTCAGTCTACCTATTTCTCTATTTTATCCGGACCGGAAAGATGGAGATATATGAAAAATGGATCACAAATTTTAAACCAGAATGATAAACAGACATACAAATAAACAAAGTGTAATAAAAACTTGTAAAATATCGATTTATCGATATTTTCAAAGCGACGTTTTTATACAAAGCCTCAAATCATACATAGATACATCGCCAATAAAGAAAGCTTAATAAAAGATTGATGTTTCGATACATCATCAATCACTTTCATTTTCACATTATTTTTTTACACGACAACAGTATCATATCTTACTACGGACGATTTAGCGCAGTGGTTAAGAGCTTAAGCCGCTCTGCCCACTGCGTCTAATAGTCGCGGGTTCGAGTCCCGCACGGCACAAATCTTTGTGTGATCCACAATTATTTGTTCCGGTCTGGGTATTTGTGTATGTGAATTTTCATGTTTGTAAACGCACCCACGACACAGGAATAAATCCTAGTGTGGGGCTACGTTTTTAAAAAAAAAAAAAAAAATTATATCGATACATTGATGTTTATCGTAAGGATGACTGCATCACTAAATGTCCTTGGTCGCAGTCACGGTCGTGTCGGCGGTTGGATCCAACTCTTGACTCCGACCGTTTCAAGGCTGTCAGGTCGGAGTCGCGGTCGCAAAGTGTAATCATGGCTTTAGGCTTACATGATACAAGCATTTAGGTATCTTGGGTTGGACATGTGGATATCTTGAAAAACTTTGTCACGGAAAAAGGCACAATGAGAATGCTGTAGTTATCCATAATAGTAACTTTATTATCTATAATTATGATATCACTAGATATATAACAGTATACACGCAACACCAAGACTTAATTTCCGAATAAATTGCTGATTCATCGCTGTCGGGACGGCAATAACAGAGTAAGCGCCGTCATAGCATCAGGAAATAGAGAGTGGTAGTTGACGAGTGGTACATACGCCGCGGTAATGACACGCCCTGCGAACCATCTTCCGTGCAGGGTATTCACTGACGCTACCGCTGTCGCTATCGTGGGGCATTTACAGTAAACGTTCCCTTGAGGCGAAGCCTTGTCCACATAAACATGCAGTACTCCACCGTGCTTATTACATTCGCTGATCACGTCATCCCGGATTTCAATATCCCAATTAGGATTGGTTTCACTGTAAAAATAGAAATTTATTCATCTGTTAAAATTACTTAATTTTTCCAACAATAGGTTATTAGGGGGCACAATGATGACTACATGGTTTTTAGAATCCATGTGATAGAACTACTAATAATATTCGTTTTCATTACAATAATAGTCAACTACCAAGTTAGCTGTTTGGGACATAAAGATTTATGGTCATAAAGAGTTACTTACGAAGCTGGATCAAACATGTTATTGAGCATGAAACATTGAGTTGCAATAGGTGGTGCAACTTGCGGCTGTGGTGTTACTAGTGCCGACCCAGCTCCCATCAATACAGACGCTGCTGCAGGTGGAATCTACAATAGAAAACATTGAAATAATTAATATGAAAAAGCCGATGTGTCGAATTCTGTACAAAATTATTTATTTCATCAGACAAAATAGATCAGTTCATTATCTAACTCTTTAACCTTTTATGGGTAACGGGTAAGCGAACCGCCCCTGTCGTATTTATCCGACAGATTTATTTTATGTAGTTCTCATTTATTTAGGTATATGTTATACTACTAACACAGTATAATAGTGACAATGAGCATTTACAATACATATATAACATACATTTGGAATTATTTGTTATTATTAAAAGTATAGAAAATAACGATTCGTTATACTATACATAAACTAAAGCTGTAAGCGACCCGAATCTGCACATTAAATATTTATTGAAAATTTTAATTGGGGTACATTTCCTAATCGATATAGACGCCAAAACAATTTTTTTTTGGAATTCTTGTCTGTCTGCCTATTTGTGTTTTAATAACGCAAAACTACCGAACGGATTTCAATGAAATTTAGTATGGTATTAGTGTATAACCTAAATTAAAATAATAAATACTTTTTATCCCGGAAACAAATACCTATCTGGGATAAACCATAAAACTTTATTTTTATTTTTGTTAGTCTCGAGCCGCAATGTTACGATAAAATGCGTGAGTTTGCATACACATGAATTTCTCCATGAACTGATATTGGATTCGGGTTCATTTCCTAAAGAGAAACTCTTCGGTGGTTAAGAGCAATCACCTCAAATTGTGCACACACGTGTCATTTAAACAGTGTAAGGTACATTTTAAATATTATTACACCAGATTACGATCTTTTGCAGGGTAGGTAGAAAAGGTTTAAATCAGCCATTTTACCCATAATTTTATAATTAATAGATAAACTAATAATCCTTTTCAAAAAGAAAGTACCCAGGTATATTTTTTTTAGAGAATTGAATAAGATCGCTCTTAAATGACCTACCTACCAATGTCAAATTACAAAATAAACGTTTGTGCAGCCGCGGGTAACAGCTAGTTCGTAATATTTTGGCAATTTAGGAAGGGGGACCACACGGCAAGATATAAAATGAAAAAGGTAAAAGGTTAAGTATATAGCTTAATCCACTTAGTTAACGTATTAGTGCTAACATAAAGGAGAGCTGTGTATTCATACACTATATCTCCATTAGAGCATATTAAGTACATGCAAATGGAAATGCATGGTGTGTTAGATTGTTTTAAGATTTAACTTAGAAGAAGTATGCAATGAGAAGTACCAAGTATCTAGTCAAGTCTTCATAACTGGCGAGCATGTATGCAACAAACTATGAGGGCGGAGGATGCAAAAGGTTTGTGAATTACTAATATTCACCGTGTGCTAAAATAAATAAATAGATGATGACCTAATGATTTTATTCTATAAACCAGTGGGATACCAAAATAAAATGAATTTAAAGACTTAATAATTTGAAGATCTTACCTGTAGCCCCGTTCCTTCAGCTAGCTTAAACATTAATTGTAAACGGCCGGTCGCACCAAGGTCAATTCCAGCTCTGTCTAATTCATCTGCATCAAATCTAGTACTGGAACCACCATCTGTGCGCTCTGTCACATTGCCAACCTTCATAGGCCGACCCGCCAACTCAAAGCCATTTAATTGCTCCATCGCCTTTTTTGCATCAGCAGCATGATGGAACTAAAACAGAAATCATAAGAATGTATTACTAATGCTGTTTTAAATTCGACTAATATTCTAAATGTAAAAGTTTGTTACTTTAGATGTTTATTATGCAATCACGCAGAAACGGCTGAATGGATTGGGATGAAAGGACATTGTTCTGCGCCCATATATGATTTACCCCAGAACCAACAGCAATGAAAAAATACTTGTATGATTTTAAATCAGTATTAAACAGACAAGTGGGAAAATCGCAATATTACACAAAAAGTATTACATCCTAGACTATCTTACCACGACCAAATATCTTATCTGAAAGACAAGTCAAGGGTCTCCGTAACCGGCGAGCGTGTATGAGACGAACAATGAGAGTGGAGGAAGCCTGAGAGGTATGGTAAGGAAAGAATCTGTTGGAACTCTGTACTCTCTGCCTACCCCGCAAGGGATCTGGCGTGATGATATAGATAGATAGATAGAAGTATTACATTTTGAGGTTATATTGGGTGTGTTGACATTCAATAAAGATGTCGGTGACTTCGATATAAGTACTTATACTTTGAAATATTCGTTTTAGATGCAAATTGTCCGTTAGATACGGATATCTGCCATTATTTTAATAAAATAGATAAATAATGATGGCATGGGTCAAATGTTTGCTGGTTTTGGGGCAATTTTCGACAATATCCTCTGGCACACGGTTCTTTACCTGGATTAACACGGGATACTTTCTATTCTGGAAAAATGTTAGGTTCATGTCTAAAGCCAATGCAGACAAAGTCACGGGCAGAAATTAGTAAGTAAATATAATGATAAACAAAGATGAAGATGTCATCATCATCATTTCAGCCTATACTTGTCCACTGCTGAACATAGGCCTCCCCAATCGCTTTCCAGCGTAACCGGTCCGATGCCACCTGCATCCAACGATTTCCTGCGATTTTCACAAGATCGTCGGTCCATCTGGCAGGCGGTCGTCCTACACTGCGCTTGCCAAGAAGATGTAAAAACAAATAAATTTAAATATACATACTGTTAGAAATCCATATCCTTTACTTTTTCCTGTTTCAGGATCAGTCATGAGTTGTATATGATCTATTTTGCCAAAAGGCTCAAATATGCCTCGCAACATATCTTCTGTAATATTGAAATGCAGTGATCCAACATATAGTCTTGTTGGTCCATTACTAGTCTTTGGTGCAAGGTTTGGCAAAGTATTACCCACTCTATTTTTTTCAGCTTGTGTATGTTGGACAATAATAGGAACACCCAGCAATTTTTGTCCAGTCAATCCCAGGGCCTGCAAGAAAATATTGTTATTATCATTTGTTGTTTTCAATAATTAAAATTAAAAATACCTGTAATAATGATGAAATCAAGTTACCAGTGGCACGGATTCTGCATCTTTAAATTCAATATAGGCAATGCCTTTAAATCTTCTGGTTTTGTTACATGTGATAAGTCTTACATCTCTAACTTTGCCAACTGATGAGAAAAATTCTTCCAGATCTTTAGCTCTAATTCGTTGAGATAACTGCATACAAAAAACTGTGCGGAGATCCCTTTCTTCTGGAGGCAATTCTTCTAATTTTGGGTCCAAACCTCCAGATTTAGAACGATATTCTTTAGCAGGGTCTCGTTCATTGCTCTTTTCCTTCTTGTTTGAGTTTTGTTCCCGGCTTCGGTCTCTTTCCCTGCTGCGTTCTTTGTCCTTGCTTTTCCTGCGTTCACGATCACGCTCCTTCTCTCTTTCCCGGTCTTTGTCTCTTGGATTACGATCGCGTTCCTTATCGCCCCGTTCCCGATCTTTTTCGCGATCTCGGTCCCGATCTTTTTCACGATCTTTACGATCCCTGTCCCGCTCCCGATCCTTGTCTCTTCTTTCATCTCTTTCTCTTGAACGATGAGAGTCTTTGTCCCTAGATCTTCTTTTGTCTCTTGATCTGCTTCGTCTGAAATATAATAGTAGGTTATATCTTAGGCAAATAAGTTACTAAGATTTACACTAGTAGCAACATAGCTACTGCACTTTGCTACCACTATTTAATAAATGGTGGTAGCTTACAGTAAATACTGTTTAATCAAAACCAG
The DNA here is from genome assembly GCA_905147815.2 of Phalera bucephala. NCBI lineage: Eukaryota > Metazoa > Arthropoda > Insecta > Lepidoptera > Notodontidae > Phalera > Phalera bucephala. Next base: position 17,411,330 of record LR990622.1, read on the forward strand.
GCATATCCAAATGATATTTTGGGTCACTATCTACACTTATCACTAAAAATTTAGCATAAGAAAACTGAACAATTGTCTAGTTTCAAAACACTGGATAGTTTTTGTACAATAACTCACCTACGGCCGCCGTCTCTTTCTTTTTCTTTGTGCTTATCAGAATACTTGTCCGATCGATGCTTTGAAGAGGAAGTGTTATCCTGTCACACAAAGCACAAGGTAGAAGCAGCGCCACAGCAACACACGCCGAGTGAATAAATAAAAATTGCATTAGTTAAATAGTAACAACAACATGGAGAACATTTGCAGTATTTCAACAATGACAACATGTGTCTGTCACCGATGAAACAGCACAAATGTTTGTTTTACTTTGCCTAGGCTAATCTTGATAGCTGGCTCATTAACCAGCCAATGTTCATCCATGTCATGGCAGTCACTCTCGCAGCCCTGTTCTACACTTACCGTTTACAAAACCACTGACAAAGGATGCACACAGCGCTAACATCACACAGGGATACTTCTGCAAAAGATTTACGGCCCATCAGCGCATGGTCTTTTCTCAAAATTATGGTCTATGAACATTTTATAATCGACTTTGTAAAATTCAATTTACATTGATAGGAAGTATGAATTAGAAAAATAAAAAATTAAGGTAAGTATAGTGGATACCTCTCTGTCTGTTCAGGTTGGTGAAGTATGCTCGACTATTACCACAAAGTTCTATAAATACAAGAAATGATTCTCAAATGTAATTTTGTTCCTTTTTATTTCTCACCATTATTGTTCAGAGATGTAATGAACTATTTATTTCTTTATGAAGCTATACAATTACTGAGAATAGTTAATAACATCTTTGAACTACATAGAATTATTAAGTGTTTGATACATAAATCATTATGATTGACCTCTAGGTTATTTGATTAAAAAATCACACTTGCTACATCAAATTAACAGCATGTTTATCGATATTAAATGAGCTTATGCTTATCTACCATAGGTGCAACCATCTTTATTATGGTAAAATACATATATCAATCAAGGTTATAGTGAATATACATTGAATTCAGTGTACATGGTAACAGTTCATATTCAGTAAATAAATTTATAAATAATGCATTTAGAACTTATAAACCTAATATAAGGATTAATTCAATACAAATCATGAGACTTACCGACTTATTATAGGGAGCTTCTAGCATAGCTTCGACATCTAAATCTTCCGCCATCCTTTTGCTAAAAAAAATAGTACTTATTGGTGAGATGATAAAATAAATTAGCTCTAAGTAGACCTAGCAACCTAACTAAGAAAATTGTATCGTCCAATCATTGAAATAAAATACCACGAACGAAGACAAAATGGCGTCGTCAGTCAGTCTACTGTTGTGAAACCTATTACAGATTTGTAACTTTCTTTAAAACTTCAGTTCATACCTGTCTAAAAAAACGTAGTTGTAGAAAAATGTGGTTTGAATTAAATTAGAATGTACGGCGCGAAAGTTATTTTGTACAAACTTCTATTTCCCAACTTCGATGAAATTTCTCAGCTAAGAATGTCGCCAAATGTCGCCGATACACAGTGTTGCCCGCTCTAATTTGAGATAACTAGCAACAAAAGCGTCTAAGGGGCCGTACGCACGAGCGTATTTTTGCAGCGCTAGAAAAAACCGTCGAGATGAAACAAATGGAAAACAGTACATGCGTTCACACGTGAGCGATTTTTTATCGCGACCTGTTTTTAATCGCGCTTGTTCTACTTTCAACGCTCGACGTTTAAGCGTTTAAGCCGTGATTACACTTCGCGACCACGACTCCGACCTGACAGCCTTGAGACGCCATTAAGCCGTGATCACACTTGCCGATTCCGACTCCAACCTGACTGCCTTGAGACGTCATTACAAGGCAGTCAGGTCGGAGTCAGAGTTGGATTCAACTTCACCCGACCCCGATTGCGACCAAGGTTTTTTATGTGACGCAGTCATCGTTATAATAAGTATCAGTGTATCGATATAATATGATATTGTTGTCGTGTACAGAAATAATGTGAAAACGAAACATCAACATTTTATTGGGCTTTCTTTATTCGTATGTCTCTTCATCTTTCCTGTCCGGATAAATAGAAAAATAGGTAGATTGACAAATAATTACTTTAGATCAGTCAGCGCGCGCGCTTCTTCACAGAGGGACGTATAGCGTGCAGTGACATGGAACTCAGCACTAAGGGTGAAAACGATATATCGGTGTTATAATAGGCAACACATCGACGTTTTAAATTGCGAGTTATTTATGTTTCCATTTCGCTTTAGGTTAGTACAATGCAGTAAACAGATGTAGTGTTGGCATACATACCTCTAAGGAACTATATTATTGCAATGTCACCGAATTTATATTCGTATGCTAAATTTCAACTCATGCAGACGCCCGCAAGTGTTTGAAAAATGGATCACAACTTTTGAACCAGAATGTCAAACAGATCTCCGAAAAAAAGTGCATAAACTATCGAGATCGAACGAACTTCTAAAATATCGATTTATCGATATTTTTAAGCGATGTTTTTCTTACAAAAGCTCAAATCATACATCGACAATAAAGAAAGTTTAATAAAAGATTGATGTTTCTAAACATCACCAATCATTTTTATTTTATATCGATCATTAAGAATAAAGGGGTATTATTTAACCGACTTCAAAAAGGAGGAGGTTCTCAATTCAACTGTATGTTTTTTTTTGTATGTTTATTACTCGAACATTCCTCCAATTATAAATCGATTTTGTTGATTCTTTTTTTGAAAGCCAAGATGGTGGACGCGAGTTTTTGTGTAAAATCAATATGGGTATCATTTTTAGAGTTTTATGTGATGCTGATTAAAAATATTGGGTTAATTTTGAAATCCAAGATGTAGTGTATTTGAGGAGAGAAGTACTAGTGTGTGTTTAGTGCTCGTGTGTACTAGTGTTTGACAAACTGTTTTGTGCGTACAGCGCCTAATAAAGTACTTCGCACGTTAGTTGGCATTTAATTAACGTAACATTATAAACTACTCCATTATATTTACTGATTCTCTTAGTTGCTTGCAATCTCTGCATGCTAATCCATTTAGCAAACATATGAATCCGGTAAAACCTTTTGTTGGCCTGGATTCCTGGATATTCGGGTATTCAGAGCAATGAAACTGTCGATGGTCTGGCAAAACTAGCAAGCCCCAAGGCCGTTTAGATAGTACTGCTTATTGTAATGGCATTCTATTACTTCCACATATACAGGTGTTTGAAAATTGGAATCGTTATTATGTGAATGCAAATTTATACAAGGCCAAATTTTATCGGACAATTTAATCCGTAGTCCAAACCAACCCTGGTTCTCCAAATTAAAATTGACTAAGAAAACGACTTCTATCCTTTTCCGTCTTAGATGTAATCATTGTTACAGTGCTGTACATCTTTATTATCATATAACAAACTCACCGTTGTGCGAGTTGTGTAGCCAAGTAATTGGCGAACTTAGCCACATTTTATTTTCTGTCCTCGTTAAAGCTTTTCATCCTTACACCATTCCCTTATTGAATGTGGAGCTCCTCTTACTTAGAATTTATCAACTATTCTGTCATAATCTAACAATTGATATATTTAAGCTATTGTAAAGTTTATTGTACATCATAATTGTTGAACCAAATGGTTTGCAAATAGGTTTTAGTTTTTTATAAGCTCACTACTGGTACACATTACAGATGTTGTAAATTTGAATTTAAATATTTTCACAGAATTACTTGAGAAAATGTTTGATTGGCAAAAATTTTGTTAGAACTGAAGGAGCTGTGTTGTCAGTCAAAGCAAACAGTATAATAATAATTTTGTACAATAGGGAATATGCGTGTAATCCAAATAAGGGTCAAATATTGTTTTTACAAACTTTATCGCATTAGAATACTGTCTATACCAATATTTTTTTAATAACATTCCTTTTTTATTGAGAAAATAATTATTGAAAGTACAAAAAATGAGTGGGAAGTTCTAAGTAGCGGGAACGCAACGCTATTGGTCAGATCGAATATGACGTCAAAGTCTACAATACTAATGGCAACAAGTGCATATTTGTTGGATGTTTGCTATTGAGTTAGTATTATTGTAATTTTTTGTTGTTGATTTACACAAAGACAAAATTTTAGTTTAAATTGTTTAAGTTAATTCTTACGTTAAAGTGATCTTCGCAGCAATACAAACAAGTTGATGGAGATACCATGTCTCTTTTTCTGATTTTACACCACTTTCTCCTTATGTCCGCACCTGTCGGGTGTATTTGTTATTGTATTTTTACACCTAGGCACAACACAGTGTTGTTCCATTGTATAATAGTCGCAAAATACAATATAAAAATAAATTGCAGAATAATATACTTCTGCAGCTGTTCACTACTTGATTGTTATTATAGACTTTGACGTCACGCCAAGCGCGCCAAAATGGCGAGCGTTTAAAATGCTCTTATCTGTTTGCTATCTTCAACATTTTTTTTGCCCTTTACATTTTGTTTTTGACGCTTAAATTTTTTTTGCAGTTATATATTGATGTAAACTATCGTATCAAAATATAAAAAAAATACACGCATATTCCCTATTATACCATCATGAACGTTTTGTAATAACTTATATACCTATACTGTATAAACGGATTAATAATGTGTATACCATGAAGTGTTCCAGCCTTTTATTTCAAGCTTCCCTTAAAAAGGATTTCTCTTACACTGCCCATTAGAGTGAGCAGAGAAACTGATCCTGTTAAACAATAAGGATCAACAATCTACGGACCTCTGCTGCTGGCCCCCCACAATAATAATATCTATATTTAATTTTGTAACATGTATATAATTGTTTTTCAAGTTATCTTATTCAATTTATGTTTATATTGCCCACTTTTCAAACCCGTCAAACCATTCCGTTTTATAATCTATGAAGTCGATCATCTCTAATTATTGTTCATCGGGGTGTTGAATTCTTTTAGAAATCTTACATACACGATTAAGCATTTCACTAAACATTGGCAAAATACACTTAAAATTAGTGTGAAGCCATAATATTTTTAAGTGATTTTTTAATGCTCGTTTGAACACTTATTTTGCAAGCGATTAAATATCGCCTACGGCGATATACGCTCGTGCGAACGGCCCCTAAGCGGTTTTTTACAGCGCTGGAAAAAACCGTCGAGATGAAACAAATGGAAAACCGTACATGAGTTCACACGTAAGCGATTTTTTATCGCGACCGATTTTAATCGCGCTTGTTCTACTTTCAACCCTCGACGTTCAAGCGTTTAAGCCGTGATCAATCGCCCTAGGTGATATTTAATCGCTTGCAAAATAAGTGTTCAAACGAGCGTTAAAAAATCACTTGAAAATGTTATGGGTAGTGGTGGGCGATTATGAGATATCATGAAGGTAAAATTACCTGGAGGGAGTCAAACGACGTTGCCGCTCCGCCGGTCATCGTTCAACACATTGTCTGTTTTCTCTCTCAATTACACGGATCACCATTTTGAGTGAATGAGAAAGCTATTTTAAGGTTGGTAACGTCGCACTGTACCTGTGCTTCGTAGCCTGTTGTGTCCGATGTTTCGGCCATAACAAATGCACCCCGTCCGTGTCAGCGGTTAAAATATGAATAAAAATTATTGTGTTAAGTAAATATACTTTAATACAGTGAAAATATGTCGTGTTGTGCTGTATTTTGTAAATTAAGGACAACCAAAGGAGGAGTAAAAAATCCTGAATTATCATTTCACACGTATGTATTTATTGCCTCGTATTATATTATAGGGAAGTTTTACAGCAAAATTATGGATTTTACATGAAATATATACGTTATTGACGTCATATAATTAATATACGGTGATAATTAACTGTGAGTTTAAAGCTTTAATTTCTATTTTAAATATGCATTATTTTACGCTTCTCCAATAGTGATGTCCTACAGCGCCTATCGCTTACTGTCGATATAAATAAATTAATACTAAAACATTAACAATTCCTATTCACGTCATAATGACTAAACGAATTTGGATGAAATTTAGTAAGGATAGAATATCTAGATAAACACTGTCACGTCTATATTCCCCAATCGGGGGTGGGATATTCCCCAATCCGGGGTAGGACCTATTTATGATTATTTCATCTTTATAGCGTTGGAAGCTTTATATTGAGATGGCATATATACCCTCGGTTGCGAAATGAAGTTTTGCCTTTTGGGTAGTACTGCTTATACTGAAGATTAGAGGTTTGAACTCTATATGAGTTGGCATTGTGCCCTCCACCCCGTGAGGGTGCGTTGTATGCCATACCCATATGTAGATAAATCTGAACTCTGAAAAGCATGTTGATATCCGTGTGATGGAACTATTGATTATCGTGATTTAGAATCCGCGTTTGAGTGCTAAAACGTACCTCCCCTTTCATTATCGCCGGCACGCGGTTGCGGTTAGCAAGTAGAAAATCTAAAACCAAGAACAGCACTGCGAGACCTCAAGACACCGTGAGCTCATTCTGCGTAGATCGGACCAAAAGAAATAATTAAAAAGTTTGAGGGTACCCCGGACCCGGAAATACTATGCCTTTTGGACATCTTACACCTCAGTCCTTTCCGTGACCATGGGTGCTGCAAAGCATTCGAAATTTCAGGAAACGTAAAATAAAAAAATAAACCGCGATAAAATCCGTATTTATTTCATGTGTAATATTCGCTTGAATCTAAGAACTCAGTATTAAAAAATCTTATTTAAGTACCTTATTGGTCTAGTAGCAAATTTGTACCTCCAGGTGATACATTTCGAGTTATTTTCGTTATTACTTTTGATATATTTACACATTATGCAACAGAAAAAATTTGCTATTTTTCAATCTGATTATCTGATATCTGATGTCTCTTAAAATGAAGAAGTTTTTTTTGTGCATATTAATATAACTAAGGATTTTTCAGAATTAACAAAGTGTAAGATGATATATCTTTAATTATCACAAATTGGACTTAACTGATTGCTCCAATGTTTTTTTTCTGTATTAATGATTTAACTTTAATTAACCCCTTATACACAAACAGCAGGGGTAGATTAAAAATGGTGTGAATTGATATAATTCCACGTGTGTCAGTGTACACTAATGTTATTTAATAAATGAACATATTTAGTATTGATTCTCAGATAACTTAAGATTTTCTGTTCGGTGAAATAAATATGTTTTTTAATCATCTATTGTCTTTTACGTTGATAAGGCCTGTCCTAGTAATCACTTCCCTATTAAAGTACACTAATGCAGATCCACAAACTCCCACATGAAATTGACACGCTACCTCAGCGATATGCGTTGACCATACATCGTAGTTTCATGACTAACGTGCATTGAAAAAGCGCACGTGCAAACGTAGGATAAATGTGATGTAAAAATTGTTACCACCACTACGCCTATATTCCCCAAGCGGGAGTGGGAGTGGTGTACTGTGTACACTCACTTGTCGTTCAACAATGTAAGGTCTCATGTAGTAGAGGATGAGTCTATTGATATTATACCGAGCACAGTGCCAGACTCCGTACTAGATTTTTTTTATCGAATAATTCGTATTTTCCGACATAGGATTCGAACCGATGACCTTGTGATCGTTATGCGCATTACCAATGAGGCTTTACTATTGTATTAAATTGTACATACTAATATCGATGTTTACAGATTCGTCTTTAAGATTTGTATTATGATACGTATGTGTGAACTTATATAAATTACTCGTAGTAATTCGAAATCATAATTAAGATGAGTCAATTACGATTTTGCATGAAGTAAATATTTGTTAATCATAAATTATCGATAAATTTTCTTATCGATAAATCCTGTACTAGTAATCACTTGCTTAATCACGCACACTAACGCAGATTCACAAACTCACACCGACATAAAATTGACACGCTACCGTGGCGATATGCGGTGTCTAGGTATATGCTTCGTCTATGTGAGATATACTAATGGAATTATTCAATTATGAAAATGTATCGAGATATCTCGATTATAACCATTAGTAACCGCTTCGAATTGCTAGACAGCAGCGCATCAGTGGACGAAATCAACAATAGGTTGGTAGAGACTGTCCATACGGTCGGGTCTAAGCATTTTAAGCCCCACCGTAAAAATAGGCCTCAAAAGCTATCCGACTACACCCGAAACCTTATGGCTGAGCGACGTACCATGAGACTCCAAACCTCCGATGATGCTAAGTCCTATAGGCAGCTCAATGGACAGATATTGAAGTCCTTGCGACACGATCTACGGTCCTTCAACACAAGACGTATTGAGGAGACCATAAAGCAGAACAAGGGCTCCAAAGTGTTCGCAAGAGCCGCGTCGATTGGGCAAAGCCAGTTGACGAAGCTGAAGACGGAGGACCGAAACGTAACGTCGAATAGGTCAGAGGTGCTCAGGGAGATAGAGAGGTTCTATGGACAGTTGTATACCTCAGTAGCTGAACCTATTGTTGACTTGGTAAAAGACCCAAGAGCCAAGCTAACCCGACACTACACTGAAGATATCCCGGACATCAGCCTGTACGAGATTAGGATGGCTCTCAACCAACTTAAAAACAACAAAGCGCCGGGTGAAGACGGAATTACTGCAGAGCTTCTGAAAGCGGGCGGATCGCCGGTACTTAAAGTCCTTCAGAGGCTGTTTAATTCCGTCTTGCTCGAAGGAAAAACGCCGGAAGCATGGAACAGGGGTGTGGTGGTACTCTTTTTCAAGAAAGGTGATAACACTTTATTAAAGAACTATAGGCCCATCACACTGCTGAGCCATGTTTACAAGTTGTTTTCGAGAGTCATCACGAATCGTCTCGAACGCAGGCTTGATGATTTCCAGCCTCCCGAACAAGCCGGTTTCCGGAAAGGCTTTAGTACCATAGACCACATACATACGCTGCGGCAGATTATACAGAAGACCGAGGAGTATAATCGGCCAATATGCTTGGCGTTTGTGGACTATGAGAAAGCCTTCGATTCGATCGAGACTTGGGCGGTTCTTAGATCTCTCCAGCGATGCCGCATTGACTATCGGTACATCGAAGTGTTGAAGTGCTTGTATAATAACGCCACCATGTCAGTCCGAGTACAAGGGCAGTGCACGAAGGCGATCTCCATAAAAAGAGGAGTAAGACAGGGAGACGTCATTTCTCCGAAACTGTTTACGACCACCATAGAGGACGCCTTCAAGCTCTTGGAATGGCGAGGACTTGGCATCAACATCAATGGCGAATACATCACTCACCTTCGATTTGCCGACGACATTGTGGTCATGGCGGAGTCGCTGGAAGATCTAGGACGAATGCTCGGCGACCTCAACAGAGTATCTCAACAAGTGGGTCTTAAAATGAACATGGACAAAACGAAAATAATGTGTAACGTCCATGTCGTACCCACCGCACTCACTGTTGGGAACTCTACTCTTGAAGTTGTCGACGAATACATTTACCTGGGACAGGTAGTCCGGTTAGGTAGGTCCAACTTTGAGAGAGAGGTCAATCGACGAATCCAACTCGGCTGGGCAGCGTTCGGGAAACTGCGCAACATCTTCTCATCCAAAATACCTCAGTGCCTAAAGACTAAAGTTTTTAGTCAATGTGTGTTACCAGTGATGATATATGGATCAGAGACGTGGTCTCTTACTATAGGTCTCATAAAAAAGCTCAGAGTTGCTCAGCGAGCTATGGAGAGAGCTATGCTCGGCGTTTCTCTACGTGATCGAATCAGGAATGAGGAGATTCGTAGAAGAACCAAGGTCACCGACATAGCCGTTAAGATTAGCAAGCTGAAGTGGCAATGGGCGGGCCACATAGCGCGAAGATCGGACGGGCGTTGGGGCAGAAAGATTCTAGAGTGGAGACCACGTATTGGCAAGCGCAGCGTGGGACGACCACCTGCCAGATGGACCGACGATCTTGTGAAAATCGCAGGAAGTCGTTGGATGCAGGTGGCATCGGAGCGGTTACGCTGGAAAGCGATTGGGGAGGCCTATGTTCAGCAGTGGACAAGTATAGGCTGAGATGATGATGATGATGAATGAATTAGTAGTCAATAGTTAAGTTCGATTACGCGCCACGCGCGGCGGGATGGCCGAAGCGAATGATGCGACGGTATTTGGCGCGGGCTAACTGTATATACCAGCTGTGCCAGCGGCGTACGCTTCTGAGTAAAAGTATTTTTTTACGTTTTTAATTATATATTAAAAAAACTAACTATTCATGAACTTACGCTTAAAAGGTATAGCGTGCCCTGTATCAAAAAAAATGTTGGGGGCCCAAATGAAGAGTAAAGATTTCTCACTCACACACACATTAAATTAAAATAAATATTTATTGAAATAAAACTATTTTTTTCGGATTTTATCGCGGTTTATTTTGATTTTTAATTTCCCGACGATTCGAGTGCTTTGCAGCACCCATGGTCACGGGAAGGACTGAGGTGTTAGACGTCCAAAAGGCATAGTTGTTCCGGGGTACCCTCAAACTTCTTAATAAAGAAATAAAGAAATACTCCGAAACATTGAATCTGGACGTCAAATCACTAATACGTTCGTGCGCAAAACCACCACAGTTGTATGGGCTCCCAAAAATACATAAACCGAATGCTCCCCTACGTCCAATTGTTAGCCAAATCGACACACCAACCTACAGATTGGCTCAGCACGTAGCAAAAGTGCTCTCGCCACTCAGAGGACACACGAGAGCACATGTTAAGGATTCATACTATTTTGTTAGTGAGATCAAAAATCTACATCTTACTGACAATGAAACTATGGTCAGTTTCGATGTCCAGTCACTATTCACATGCTTACCTGTACAAGACTGTGTCGAAATTGTAGAAAGGAAACTAGCGGAGAACAACATGCCAGCGGAATACTCAGAACTATTGAGACACTGCCTTACATCTGGCTACCTACTGTGGAAGGAGCAGTTCTACAAGCAAGTAGATGGTGTGGCGATGGGCTCCCCTGTATCTCCCATTGTTGCCGATATATTCATGGAAGATTTTGAGGAGACAGCCCTTCATACCTCACCTGTAAAGCCAAGTTTCTACAAGCGGTACGTAGATGATACTTTCACAATATTACCATCTGACAACATTATTGTATTCCTTAATCATCTTAACTCCATTAACCCTAAAATTCAATTTACAATAGGGTTGGAGGCAAACAATTCCCTAGCTTTCCTAGATGTCTCAGTAATCCGTAACCCCAACAACACCTTAAGCCATACGGTTTATAGAAAAAAGACCCAAACTGATAGGTACTTAAACGGTGAATCTCACCACCATCCATCACAGTTAGCTACCGTGGGTTAATCTTTGTTTCAGAGAGCACAAGGGATCTGTGACAAGAAACATCTAGCTGCCGAGCTTCAACATGTCAATTCTCGTGAAAGAACACCGATTCCTTCCAAGGATGGTTCGCGAGGCTATTGAAATTAAAAAACATCCTAATTTCAATAGAGAAGATGGCTGGGTGCTTCCATCGACTTGGGATCCAGTAATTAATATAATCAAATCCAAAACCAAGCATAACACTGCAAGACCTCAAGACACCGTGAGCTCATTCTGCGTAGATCGGACCAACAAAAATAATTAAGAAGTTTGAGGGTACCCCGGAAAAACTATGCGTTTTGGACGTCTAACACCTCAGTCCCTCCCGTGACCATGGGTGCTGCAAAGCACTTGAAACGTCGGGAACTAAAAATAAAAAATAAACCGCGATAAAATCCATAAAATAGTTTTATTTCATATGAAATAAAACTATTTTACGGATTCTAAAGTAAAGTAAGGTTTTTAGCACATTTTTTAATGAATCCCATCTGGCCCTGGACTTTTGTGACTTTCGAGTTTAAGTAGAGTGAATATTATTCTACCCAATGACATTTGAGAGAACTGTGTAGTCTTATTTTGCGTTGGATTTTGTACTTTAGAGCCAGACGAAGGAAGATAGGTTGAAGCAAAATGTTTGGCAAATAAATTACATACATCAACACCACTTGCAGCAGTAATACCATCCAATTTCATTTCTGATGGAATGTCATTGGCAGCTCGGTGCCTACCCCTAACAAAGGACCAAAAACATTTTAAATTATGGCGGATATTATTTTCAGTACATTTTATGTATTTGTTGTAAGAATCTCTTATCATCTTGTCTGCTCTATCATTCAGAAGCTTGTATTCATATTGATCTCGAGGATTATGATATTTTTTTAAACGAGTTCTTAGCTTTTCCTTTTCATTTAAAACCCGTATCAAGGATTTAGAGAACCACACCGGAAACTTATTTTTGCGACATATTGTTTTTGGGACCAGATCGTCTATAATTCTATAAAGAATACTGTAAAGTACATGAACCATTGCATCGACATTTTCTTAACTCGTAAAACTCTCAAACCAATTCACTTTTCCTAGCTTATTGTTTATTGCAGTATGATCAGCCTTGTTGAAATTATATCTATGAGAACTTTTACATTTCAAGGTTTTTGTTGTGACTTTATTCCATTCAATTTCCAAAGGGGGGTGATGCGCGTCTATAGCCAGTAAGGGAGTTTGGCATTCTTTTAATATTCCGCCATGGAAATTGCATAAAATAAGGTCTAGACATCTATTGTTACAATTTCTGACATAGTTTAATTGTTGAAAGTTATTGAGAGACATAGTAACCAAGAACATTATTGTAATTAGTAGGTATAGTACGCGAACAGTTGGAACAACTCCTATCGTGCTCCCAATGGATCGATCCAAGGTTAAAGTCACCGGCAATCATTATGTCACCGTCAATACCGTCTATGGTTGAGGACGTGTGTTCGAGAAACGCGTTTAAGTCCGGTTGTTTGACTGGTGGAGGCAAATAAACAGCACACAGATACAAAGCTCGTGAGTTATTGCCCACGGAAAAGTTGAGCTTTACCCAGAGGTTTTCCAGATCTGTTTCCCAACGGGGAACGCGCACAGAGTTAATTGACTTTGATACTGCTATTAAAACGCCTCCTCCTCTCTTACCAGTGAGTTTAGTAGAAGATCTGTCTCTACGGTAAATTTTATAGTGAGAATTGAATATTTCGCCATCCTTAATGTTATCATCCAGCCACGTCTCTGTTCCAATAATTATATCGTAGTTATTTAGTTGTGTCGTTAGTCTGGCATTGTTCAGTTTCGTTTTTAATCCTCTGAAATTCTGGTAATAAATATTGAATTTTGCTGTAATTCACGGTATTGTTTCTTGATTGTTTAGGTTAGGTTACAGTTGACTCAGTGTGTCCATAGTTCTAATTTGTCTTGCTGGTGAGCCTTCATTCTTCCGTACGAGGATTTTCCCATCGCGAATCCACACAAATTTGTAGCCCTTGTCACGAGCAGCTTTTCTGGTGGCAGCGTGAATTTGCTTATTGTATGGCGACAGGTGCTCGGCGACAAAAATAGGATTTTTAGGGCCTCCATATCCTAGGAGATGGGAATTCAATTTCACGTCTTTGTGTGTCTTGTTGTATTTCATTACACATGTCAGAATTTCATCGCGGTGCTTTGTGCTAGATAATTTCACAATAACAGCTCTAGGGGTGCTGCTCAGCGGATCTATTTTTTTAACACGAACCGCCGATATGATATTCTCCTCTTTCAAGGAGCTCCCAACTACTTGGCCCAGTTGGATAACAGTACTAAGTAAGTTTTCAGCTTTGTTTTCTGGTATACCGTTCAATTCGACATTTTGCTGCCGGGAATATTGCTCTAAAAGATTGACCCGTGTAGACAAACCAGCTATTGTTTCCTTAAGCTGCTGATTTTCTTTGGTTAGTTCCAAATTGCTGTTGTTGCATTTTTCGAACTCACGCTTAACGTGGTCGAATTCATTACTCATAAACTGTACTGATTCCTTAAGTTCTCGGACTAATGAAAGTCTCTCTTTTATTTCTCGAAGTTCCAAAGCAATAGAAGTCTTCAAATTGATAGAAATCTCCGTTCTCACAATCTCATAGAGTTCGTCACGGATTGTCGCAATTATTTCGCTTGTCGACGGTACGGGCACAGTATCGGATGGGCTATCAGTGCGCGGACGTTTTTGCCTTAAAGGTGCATTTGAAGCTTCTGATAATTCAGAAAAGGCTGTATAAGAATCCGAACCCCGTTTTGTGCTGGTTCCAGTTTCTGGTGTTTTTGGAGGGGTGCGCTGAACGCGGGGCATTTTCCAAAAGAAATAAGTGCAAAAAAAAAAAATGTTAATTAAAAAAAATAATGATTAAATTAAATTAAAAATAATAAAATATAAAAGAAAAACTGATTATACAACACTTCAAATTCCAAAAAAGTGTTCAAAAAGTTTATGATATAGCGAGGATTCGAACTCGGATCACTTGCCCAAGCAAGCTCTTTCGCAACACGCTATACTGACTATGTCAGATGAAATGAAATATATATTTGCCTTTAGGTAATGCAATAATAATGAGTGCAGTTTATAGGTGGGTAAGTGAAAATACAACAGTTTATAGTCACTGCGTCATACCGTCAATTGGAACTTGCGAATATTAGATAGAACAAAACAATGTAAAAAAAAACACTTTGATCTTCGTAGGCTTCTTGGAATTGGGTCCATAGGATTGCACTGTCGTTATTCGGCGTTCTCTAGAGCGTCACTTCAAAAGTTCATAAACACTGCTTGCTGTAGGGTGTATCAGTTGATAAGAACTTTCTCCCGCGGTGAAGGTTGAACCGCTGATTTTACGAACACTACTACGTATTAACCACTTCGTATAGAGTGTATACTGTGAGTTCTATGATTAAAGGAGTTATTGAATATTTTTAATGATAAATTAAACACGGAGCTGTAATTAGCTTGAGGGCGCCCTCTATGAGCGTTGTTACGTACGGTTGTTATTATAAGTTATCACTTCCTCCTAGAAACTGAGATAGCCAAACAATTCAAATTAAATATACACTTTTCTTGCCTTTTTTTCGGCAAATTGATTTATTAAATCATCTATAGCTGAAGACGATTCCAGGTTTTCTATAATTTCTGCCTCTATAGTCAATAGTGTCACGTCTGATAGCCGTTCCTGTCCCATCGAAGTCCTTAGGTAATTTTTTATTAGTATCAATTTTGAAAAACTTCTTGCAGCTGTTGCGGTTGTAACTGGAAGGGTCAAGAATAGAAAGCATGCTGTTATTACCTCCGGAAAACTGGATGCAATTTTATCACCAATTATTCCATGAGTTCCTTAATGGAATGATTTTTTTGAATTTCATATTTTTAAGCATGTCTTCAGAGCAATTAATTGATCATAAAGATTAACTGAGATGTCTTGAATGTATTTAGCCGTTTTCCGGAAGCGTTTTTTATCACTTCGTTTGAAGAAGATAGGAGTGTCTATGGTTGTAATAATTTGAACATATAACTCAGGTCACAAAGGCTCTAAAATCTTTGTTTAGTTTGAGAAATTAATATATTTAAACAGCAATAGTATACATTAACCTTGAAATATGATTCCGGGTCTGAAATTCTCTCATCTTGTGAGAACTCATCAAAAAAACGCTTCGTTATCTTTCGCCTTTTATTTTTAAAAACTGTTGTTAACCCCCACTCTATCGCTAATTCTCTGGACTCTTTTTCTTTAATTTCTTATTTCCCTCAGTCGTTTCAAAAGATTACTTAATAAAATACTAGCTTTCTGTAAGTCATTATTTTCATGCTGTAGAACTTTAGAAACAGGATTAATGATTTCAAATGGTGAAGAAAAAAATGTGACAAACACTAAGAAATCATAACTCTCTAAAATGTGAATTATATTTTTACATTCTTCACGTTCATCTTTTTTAGTGGAAATTAAATTTAGTTGGTACAAAGTTTTCATGATTATTAAATAATTTGTCTTTATCGCTAATAAGGCGTCGTTCTTTGAAGACCATCTAGTAGGACATACCTTTTTAAGGGTAATTTTATATTTTACAGATGAATCGTTACTCAAAATTGCCTAGCGTTTTATACTATTGCTAAAAAAAGTATATATTTTTTTCTAAACTATCGAAAAAAGTAGACACTTCAAGAACATGTTTCGCAGCATCGTTTAAAATTAAATTTAATGCGTGTGCAGCACAATGCACACAATCAGCATTCGGGGTATGCTCTTTTATAAGGGCTTGTAATCCTCCATATACACCCGACATAACATTTGCTCCATCGTAACCCTGTCCTCTACATTTAGACACATTAATTCCATATTGGGGTCTGTCCAAGAGCGTGCTCGTCGCGAGCTCTGCGAGTCATTATGGCTGCAATCTTGGACCGAAGACGTACCGCAGTGCGGGCTAGGGCATCCCCCCGAGGCGACGCCTACCGGCCCGCCCCCGTCGATACGAATATAGGTGGAAGCAGCGATGGGGGCCGCCACCCATCACGCCGGGCCCGAACTGGCGAGTCGTGTGGTTCAGAGTGCCGAATAGGTACTTGGAATGTAAGGGGTGGTATGGAAGATAAGATGCATGAGGTGATTGATGTGATGAAAAAGAGACGCCTGGATGCTCGGTGTGTAACATGGAACTAAGCTAAGGGGCAGTGAAACCTGTGATCTTCCTGATTGCACGATGGCTCTGTGGTCGGGGGTACCGCAGGGCAGTCGTACCAGCATGGGAGTGGGTATCTTGCTGTCTCATCGCCTGGCCTCTGGAGTGAGAGATTATAGCCTGTACGATGCAAGACTTCTCTGGGTCCGTTTAAAACTGGGTGTCAGGAAAGTATTTTTGGTCGCAGCATATGCTCCCGTAAGCTCGTTGACAGCCCAGGACCTTGAGAAGTTTTGGGAGAATGTCAGAGAAGTTCTGGATCTGGCTGAGGCTAATGAAAAGGTGATTTTGTGTAGCGATCTGAATTGTGTCTAATACGATATTCCAACATAAGGATATACATATGTACACGTGGAGAAGGAATGAACAAAAAAGCATGATAGCACTGGCGAGAGCGCCTTATATTTGGATAAAAGTCTTCAAAGACTGAAAGCGATGAATGAAGGTGTACAAATGAGTGATCTAGTGGTAAATCATCTACTATATGCAGATGACGGTTTTGATAGCGCCAACAGCCACTGATCTGCAATCACTAGTCACAGTTATGAAAGACGACTGCATGAAAAATGGCTTACATTTGAATGTGAAGAAAACCAAAATTATGGTTTTTGAACAGGAAGAAACCAGAACGAATGCAAGGATTGTGGTTGGGAACGATGTGCTGGAGCAAGTGAATGAGTTTGTATATCTTGGATGCGCATTCAGTAAGGATGGAAAATACACCGCTGACATAGAGAGAAGAGTGAGTGCAGGGAACAGAGTGAATGGCGCGATGGGAAAGCTACTTGGGAGCCGGCACTTACGCCGACAGGCGCAGCTGGCCATACATAATGGAGTGCTTGTCCCAACGCTGTTATATGGCAGCGAGAGCTGGGTATGTAAGAAGGAGAATGAAAGTAGAATAAATGCGGTGGAAATGCGAGCTCTGCGAAAGATGTGCGGAGTGAAGCTGACCGACCGTATTCGCAACAGCGTAGTAAGAAAGCGAATATGTATGAAAGAGAGTATCGGTGTAAAGATGAGAAAGGATATGCTCCGTTGGTTCGGGCATAGAGAAAGTATGTCCGAAGAAAGAATGACAAAACTGATATACAATGCGAAAGTGGAAGGATGTAGGTACCGGGGAAGACCTAGACTATCTTACCATGACCAAATAGACCGGGTCTTATCTGAAGGACAAGTCAGGAGTCTCCGTAACCGGCGAGCGTGTATGAGACGAACTATGAGAGTAGAGGAAGCCTGAGAGGTATGTAAGGAATGAGCCTGTTGGAACTCTGTACTCTCTGCCTACCCCGTAAGGGATCTGGCGTGATGTTATAGATATAGAAAGGGTAGAATTCCATATTCTTTAATCGTATTTAAAATTTCAGTTTTAAGTCCTTCTGCACTGCAATCGGATTCTGCTATAAACCCCAAAAAGGACTCACAGATTTTTATTTCTTTAGGTACATTGTCATCATTTTCTGTAATCGAGATGTATCGAAAAACTATAGAAAGTTTGTCAGTTTTTGACAAGTCTTGTGTTGTATCCAAAATAATTTCCAGAAATGGAGGTTTTGTAATTTCTAAAATAATATTATTCCTAACTGCGGTACCAAGTAAATTAATAATTTCATTTTGAATCGTAGGGCTTAAATAATTTATTTCGCCTTTCGGTTTTAAAAGAAGTTCTTTTAAAATCTTTTTTAAAAAAAGGTAAACCGACTTCAAAAAGCAAAAAATAAATATTTGATGTCGGTGCTGCTTGGTGCAGTCGGTTACTTGGCACCGACTTCAAATATTTATTTTTTGCTTTTTGAAGTCGGTTTACCTTTTTTTTAAAAGATTTTTATTTTACAATTTCAAGTGACGAGCGACGATTATTTAGTAATATTTATATACCGATATTATATTATTTTGCTGAGTTGTACAGTAAGGTACCTACAGCATTAATATAATGACTATAATAAAGGAAACTATACATTCGTGCTGTTCGCCGTTAAGGAGTTCCCTCTTGTATCTTCAAAGTCCAAGGTCCAATACCAATAACATTAAAATAGTACCATCTCAAAACTATACTGAACCCAATGCAAAAAGAATCATCAAAATCGGTTCATAAGCAAAGGAGTTATAAAAAAAGGACCTCCTTTTTTGAAGTTGGCTAATATACTGCTTAGTTCTATACTAGGGTACCTATAGGATTGACATAATACCCATAATATCTCAATTTACACATGCCTATTATTTGTCGTTAAGGAGTTCCCTGGTGTATCTTCTAAGTCCAAGGTCAATGAAATTAAAATGGGACCACCTTGAAGTTATACTGAACCCAATACAAAAAATACCCAAATCAAAATCGGTCTACAATTGACAAAAATATCGCTGAACATACATAAAAAAAGCATACATACAACCATTGAGGTAAATAAATAGAGATGAAAACGTCACTTCAGCGAGTCGAAAAAAGTGTAACCACCTTAAAGTATGCCGACGTAGCTTTGAACCCGATAAGTAATTTGGAGTAAACATATATCCATCTCTTTTACCCTTGTTCCCTACTATACCGATATTATGTGGATCCGATAGAGGTAGCAACATTACTAGTAGTGGGAGGCTTGGTTTGGCTTACTATATGATTTTTTCCCCACTATTTAAATTCACAATGAATATAAAGTATAACGAATGTTATGAATATAGAATTTTATAAAAAAATTTAAATTACTTCGTTACATTTCAGTTAAAATTCAATACATAAATGAATAAAGTGAATTATTATAGTAATTCATTTTATTCAATATGATACTAGCATTTTAATACAGATTATTTGGATATTGGTGAGATGATATAGATAGATAGATAATTAATAGTGTCTATTAGGGTATGTGGTCAAACTATGAAAAGATTATTCAATGAGTAATAAACAAAAACACACCCGTATGTTATTTATTGCATTTTTTTCATAATACGCAGGTTGATGGTTTCAGACTATTTAGAGCGGGTAAAATAAATACAAATTTACAAAATGCGTATCTCTCTCTCAACAAACTCAGGAAAACGTTCTTGCCTATTTCCTGTTTCCAGTGATGACTTCTTGGTCCAGACGTTAATAGCGGTTTTTTTTAAAAAGAAGAGAAACAGTTTTGTTTAATTCCCCAATGGCTTTCTACGACATGAGTGAGAACAAATGGGGTGGAGCTATTCTTTACCGGATCCATACGGCAATTATGTAATAAAGAATTATGTGCAATATTCGCTTTGAGCAAATAGCTTACTTCTTTTCATAATATACTAATGAAATTGTTGGAACTCTGTACTCTCTGTCTACTCCGCAAGGGATATGGCGTGATAGAAATTGCACCCTTTGCGACCCAACAAAATTAATAAAACAGGTTTTCGTATAGTACATAGGTGACAAAATCATCCAACATTTACCCATAAAGACGGGAACACCATGGTGTTTTTATTGGCAACACTGAATCTCAAATTTATTTTTGTAACTTGAAGTCGGGTTTTTATTTTATTTACTAGTAATATATGAAAAAAACAATAAACTTATGTATGGAAAGTAGTTCCGCTTGCTTTATAGTGATTTGTGACCTCAAATCGCGTTCTTACACCACGCATTTACCTATTTTGTGATTTTTTATTAATACGTGTTACTCGACAGACGTCAGGCAGGCCAATGAATGACAGAAGCTTATAACTTGGCTGCGGGCATATTCTTAGCCGACATACATTTACGCCGTTACTGGTAATCTAGTGTTAACATGTATATCAATGCATACAACCGAACATAGAACCTCCTCCTTTTTGAAGTCGGTTAAAAATAGGATCATAATTAGATAGTAAACGTAAAATTGACATAAAATTTCCAGAATCAGAATCATGGCCTTTACATGATACTAAAGTAATTATAACATTAATTATACGATGCAATACATGTCTACAGAATGTAATTTTACTATTGATTTCACTTTGCAATAAGGTATCGATGGTATTTCCTTGTAACCAATTAATATAAGATAAGGATGCATTATCATGCTGCTGTGAGTTTTCATAGTCTAATAATATAGTCATTAAGTAAAATTGCTTCTGACGGAAACACCGTTAACCCATGCAGAGGAGTACGATTTGCTTTGACGATCTGCTAATAGCCAACAGAAGTGGCAATACGGCTTGTTTAAAACATTAGAATAACATAGCCACGGTCTTGGAATTTTTATGCCAGCCTTATTTAAACATGAATAATGATAGGCTGAAAAACATCACTTTGTTTCTGAATCTTTTGGAAACGGTCCTTGTGGTTTAAATGGACCCAATTTAAAAATTATTATATGTTCGCATTCAACTGGACTGTTACCAAAATTTCCTCTATCTGACGAAATTATATTATTTAATTCTTCAGACTTCTTAGAATCATCGATTTCGGTTTCTTCTATTTCCGGATGGAGATCTAATGGAGAATGTGCTTCAGAAGAATCTAAAAATATAATTGAATAAAATTAATACAGTAAAGATTTTTTTAATTATTTAAAACTAGACGACTAAAACTAATGTTTAGATTAATTCAAACGCTTCTGAATCGCCGATCCGTCTGTCATCATGTCGCCGCGCAGCGTTTTCTTCTACAATTATTATTCGGAGTATTTCCGGTTTCGGAAGCTCAACTCTGGATTCAATAGCACACGGTGTGCTAATTTATCTACTAAATAAATAACTTTACTTGCCATTGCAATCTAAATCACTCACAGAAGCTGCTTGATGAAAAAATGAAGAAATTTTGGGCATTTTTTTATAACCTCATCCCTTTTTTGTTTACTTTTTCTTTTCATAGCTCCACTGGGATAATCTCTTTTCCTTTCACTTATTCTTTTCACAAATCAAACTAATTAACCAATAAATAATCAGAAGAACAAGATTGTATTATATAATATAATTTGTCTTACAGTGTAATAACGTTTGAACCGGAATGAAATAAAACGCTTAAATAAATAGTGCTCTCCGTGGTTTGTCATTGTACTGCGGGATTCCCCCATTTAAGTGAATGACTCAAACGGGGGAATCCCACAATAACGAAAGTAGGATGTTGCCAACTTTTGGGCGCACGCTTAACCCGGAAAAAAGAGATTGCTTTTTTGACTTGTCATTTCTAAAGTGAAAACTCTATAGGCACGAATGACAGTTATTTTTATGTTTTTTTCCGGGAAGCACGAGATTAAGTGACATCGTGAATAACATTTTACTGATATTTGCTTACACACGTTAGGGGCTTCTGTAGCCCGCGGGCCCCGTATCATTGATACGGCTGATACGGCAGTAGCTACGCTACGCCCCTGCCTATAAGTTATTTAATCATAGTTTTTAGTGCAATATTAATAAAAGACAAAGTAATAAGTATTCAATCTTTAATTAATATATTTATGTTTTCGCTTAATTATTGTATTATTAAACGTAAAATAAAGTATTAAATGAATACTAATCAACGTTTTATTAGGTATTTTAATGTTAGTTAGGAACAAACTTAAAATTAACAAACAAACAAAAACAACGTTTTTACCAAACAAAATAAATATATAACTTTTGTACGTGAGTACTTAATTAGTAATACTAATTAGTAACGTCATTCGATTATGAAAATTAGTAAGTTACTAATTTCATGATCGATTATCAATATTAGTAATTAGTAAATGTCTCGATTATGTAAATCATTCATAATCGCCCACCTCTAGTTATGGCTTCACACTAATTTTAAGTGTATTTTACCAATGTCCAGTGTACTGATTAATCGTGTTTGTAATATTTCTAAAATAATTCAACTTCGCGATAAACAATAATAAGACTTCTTAGATTATAAATAGGATGGGTTTAACGAGGTTGTAAGGTTTGGCGGACAGGTGAGGATTTGAGGAAATACATAAATTAAATAAGATAATTTCAAAAACAAACATATTATAAAATTAAATGGAGATATTATGATGTACAATAAACTTTACAATAGACATGAATTAATGAAGACAGAATTGTTGATAAATTATAAGAAAGAGGAGCTTAACATTCAATAAGGAAATCGTGTAAGGATAGAAAGCTATAACGAGGACAGGAAAATAAAATGTGGGTAAGGTCGCTAATTACGTGGCCACCCCACTCACACAACGGTGAGTCTCTTATATTCAATTTATAAAGATGTAAAGCACTGCTACAATGATTGCCTCTAAAACGGAAAAGGATAGGAGTCGTTCGCATCGCAAGCATCGGGGGGATCGGTGAGAACATGTCGCGGCCGGCGGTGGCGGGGGCGGCAGGGGTCAGGGGGATCGTAGTCGGCGGTGGCTACGATTAATGGATTCGCATGGGTAGATGCGTTCGCAAAGTGTCGAGTTGTCGCCTTTTTCATATAGTCGTGAATAGGTTCGAAACTGAGATCGGAGTGGAGGTCGACATTCCGTAAAAACCATGGGGCTCCTACGGCTTTACGGAGGAAGCGGTTTTGAACCGCTTGGAGTTTATCAATGTGAGAGAACACCACACACGCATAAGTCATGATGGGTCGTACGTAAGTTTTGTAAAGTGTCACCTTATTTTTAAGGGACATTTTACTCCGCTTGCAGATTAGCGGATAGAGACGACCGAGCACAAAGGATGCTCGGTGATGGACTCGCTTGATGTGCGGGCCGAGGGTCATGGTATTGTTTTGGGTGACCCCTAGATATTTGACCTCTTTGACCCAGGGAATGGGTCGGTCGAACATGGTCACTTGACCGAGATTACTTCTAGGGTGGCGCAGGGAGGGGCGCGGGGTGGCACCTCTGGAGAAGACCACTGCAGCGCTCTTGTCCGGGTTCACCTCAATACGCCACTTCCTCAACCAATCCCCTAGGGAATTGGCGGTTGCCTGAAGGTTTCTGGTAATGAAACCCTTATTCCTATGCGAGACATAGAGAGCGGTATCATCCGCGAATAGGGCTAGATGCACCTTACTCGAACGAGGAATATCGTTCGTGTAAAGGCTGAATAGGAGGGACCACGACCGCGCGCCGGCGATAATTAAAGGGGAGGAACTTTCAAGACGTTTTGGCACTTAAGCGCGGGTTTTAGATCTTTCTTGACTAATCGATAGGGGACCTAAAGTTGTGTAATGCGTTTTGAAATTAACATCCCCCGATAAAGGGTTCACACGATATAGGGGTGTATTGAAGTCGTAACAATAGTATGGAGAATAATTGTAATTCAGACATTCCAAAACAGCCATGCATTCCGCAGTATAATAACTAGACACAGAGGGATATCATAGAATAACAATAATCCAGAAGCCGCGTTCTGTCGTATTTGCACGACGCGCGGTGAAGCCAAAAAATCAACAAACGTCCCGCACTTCCCAACCGCATAATGTTGCTAGTTAAAATTGATTTACCACTTATTGGGGTAAATGTTCAGTAAGAGATTATAAAATCATTATTATTTCTAGCGTTAACATGTATCTTTATACATATTAACAAAATAAATAGACGTAATTAAGTAGGTTCTTAAAATAAAACGCGATTCCACTAGCAGTAAGTTAATAATGTTTATTATTTTTATAAGTTTTTTTTTTAGTCGTTGCGTTACAATTTGACGAACAATTTAGTGCAGTGGTTAAAAGCTTAAGCTTCTCTGCCCACTGCATCTAATAGTCGCGGGTTCGATTCCCACACGGGACAAATCTTTGTGTGAGCCACAATTATTTGTTTCGGTCTAGGTATTTGTGTATGTGAATTTTCATGTTTGTAAACGTACCCACGACACAGGAATAAATCTTAGAGGGGAGCTATTTAAAAAAAAAGAAACATATACGAGGTTCTAGGATCGATTCTTAGGACGGAAAAAGTGTAATATTATTTTTAATATTCCTTTTGTTGATTATTTTTTTTCAATATTGCCTGAAATGTGGGTGCACGCCATAGACCTCTGCCACCCCCTATTGGTGAAATAGGTGTAAATCTAACATCGTCAGCAAAATGTAGGCCTATGATT
The DNA here is from genome assembly GCA_905147815.2 of Phalera bucephala. Taxonomy (NCBI): domain Eukaryota; kingdom Metazoa; phylum Arthropoda; class Insecta; order Lepidoptera; family Notodontidae; genus Phalera; species Phalera bucephala. Next base: position 17,435,911 of record LR990622.1, read on the forward strand.
TATCCGGCTTATCATTATACTACTAGGAATAAAATTATTTACCGACATTAACTATCTACTACTGCGTCATACGTATAAAAGCGTCATTCCATACAGCTTTTAGTAATTAAAAGTGGTAAAATTACTTTCGCCATTTTAACTAAGTAGATAAATCATTATGTAATAAGTTACTAAATTAATAAAAGTTAGTACTATAACAACTAAGATCCATAGTAAAAAAAGAAGGGAAAAATTACACTGCTGTATTGGCAACACAGACAAAATGGCCGCATCATTTTTGGTGACAATTATGAACGGAACATTTAATTCAATATTTAAATAATACGATGTCCGATTGCGCTACTTACACATGGAATGTAATCCCATCCTGTTTCTTATTGAGCTTGACGGAATTGTTACAGGTAGGAACGCCACAGGATGCCATAATTAAATTTAATTTGACACGCGTAGAGCACGTTATTTCGCGCGACGGTCGCCGAGTGAGTAATCGCGTAAATGTGTGACTACTTGCTTTGCAGGTACTAATTGTTGCTTCAACGCTGCGCGACTGCGGCTTCTAGATTATTGTTATTCTATTAGGGATATTTAAATAATTTAAAAAACAAAAAAGCAGCACAATATGGATTGTTACATATCGTTACATAAGATATCTCCCTCTCCTATTGATTTGGACGCATCCGTAAAGAAAGGACATGGGCAGGATCCCATACATGGTTTTGCCTGATATCGATTTGAAGCGTCTATGAATGAAAAAATATGAAAACTATAGGGTTTCCATTTCTTAAACATAAACACCGAGAATTTATATTTGAGACATCAAAAAAAAAAAATATATATACATTTAGTTGATTCATTATTTTTGTTATCAACTAGTTACCACCCATACACTGCAGCAAAATAAACCAGGTAAAATAAAAATGGTTATCAAGATTTATAAATACTAGTGGTCGCCCATTGGTCGAAATACGACCAAAATTAATTTAAATTATAAGTTTGAAAATTATTAAGGTTCTATTGTCAAAGACTATACTTCTATAATCACAGATTTCGCCAAGGCTACACTGTTAATTTGCCTATTTTTTTCAAACAAAGTATATGACTTTTTAAATAAAAAAAAAAAACAAAAAATGATTAAAATAAAGAATACCAGGTTTTTTGGCGGGAAGTCGAAGAGTGATATTGTCAATTTGTTTTAATTTCCAAAACTTGTGTTATTACGACTAATAATGTGTAATGTTGGTGAAATATTAATCATTATGTGTTCTTATATGTGCATGAGTGAAGGTAATTGTAACAAAGTGATAAAACGTGCCTTTTCGACTTCCCTCAAAACGGCCGCTGCAATTAGTATGTAAAGTATCCACCGCTTTACTATCCAGGGTGGGGATCTTCATTAATTTCAGTATCATCGTTGTCATCCAATTCATCGGGGAGTCGAATTAATTTAAACAAACACGATAATATATCTCACTGGATACTGGCAAAATACACTTATAATTAGTGTGTAGTCATAACTTGAAGAAGAAGAAGAAAAGAATACCTTTTTTATTTTTTTTTATTGATACAAAAAACCAAAAAGAAAATGCTGTCTATTGAACTTGGCATACATATTTCGATAATTTAATTAATGATACAAAACTTCTCTGCAAACGATGTTTTTTGTAAAAACTCTTTCATCGTTTGCTGGTTATGTTTGACATTCAGTAAGACTATAGACAAATAATATTAAAAACAAACAATATTAATCTATTCTCAATTTGAAGTGTATTGTGTCAAATACATGGTAGTGTGTGTAATGTGTTTTTTTATTGATTTAATGTATTTTTTTAAGCATAACTTTAAAAAAATATTAGTATTCTGCACTCCTACTCTATATAAACTATAAGTGTGGGAAATTTCATACTCCTCCGTCCGCGCAATTTTCGTAAAAAGGGGTACAAAGTTTTTGCTTCACGTATTAATATAATGATTATGCCGTCTTGTATCGTTCCTGCCTGTAAAAATGCTGTTGAGCTCCACAAGAAACATGATGGAATCACATTTCATACCTAACTCGCATTCAGGTCCCGTATTATTTAAATATTGAGTTAATACTTTTATTGGCTGAAGACTTTATTAGTTTTGGTATTAAATGGTATTGATTTAGTTTGCATTAAAATAATCCTTTTTTTCAATTATTATGTTCATTTATAACATCGTATGCAGTCCGCTAAGACAGTCCGCAACTGTCTCTTTCTCACTTGGGTGCGAAACAAAACTTTATCTCTAGAACATGGTCGCTAGAAAAAAAAACATGGAGTCGTCATTACGTAGCTTTCATTTTTAAGTGTTTGAGGGTACCATTAATAATTAATTAAAGTCCGATTTCTATCTATCTATATCATTACGCCAGATCCCTTGCAGGGTAGCTAGAGAGTACTGAATCCGATAGAGAGTCTTAAAGTCCAATTTATTAGATAATATTAATTTTACAATGTTCTTAACTAAACTACGTTAAAGAGCGTCCGTAGGTGTTAATCTAATTAGGAATATGTATGTGATGTGATGTGAAGTGTGCAAAGTGTGATCACGGCTTTATCACATATGTTTTTTTATTAATGCGGACACGAAAACGCTAACATCGCTGTTGCATTATATTTGTCCAATTATACAGGAGCATTCTAAAATATTGCCGGCATTGGAATTAAAATTTCTTTGACTGCTGCCATCCTTGACGTGAGCAAATCAACCAACTCAAGAAATCTATAAAGGTCGCCGCTTTCGTATAAAATAGCACAAATATAGCATTAAAAAATATTTGTTGGGTGGGTACAACACTGGTTTGCAATTAGTAATGTATCAATTCGATTTTCTCGGCTATCAATTAATCGATTATTGAGTTCTTAGATTTACGCGAATATTACACATGCAATAAAACTATTTTACGGATTTTATCGCGGTTTATTTTTGATTTTTCGTTCCCGACGTTTATGCCTGAATTCAATAATCGATTATTGTACACCCTCTACATGTAATTTACGAAAGATTTTTAAAAGGAATAATACGGATAAGGCATCTTTTATTTATTTGATTCGATGAGGCAACGGGGACCCTTGAATATTAAAATGCCACGAACGGTCACCGATTTTAGACCAATCGAGCCCAACGATGTTTAACCCTGGTAACCCTTAGTACACTGCGATCGCATAGCGCCACGATCGCCTCAAATAAATAAATTAACGTGATACTGTATGATAAATTGATTATACTGTAAATAGCCATGTATCACAACTTTAATTTTTGTCGATAATAGAAATAAAATATCTTATACAATTAAAACTTATTTTTATTTTGTTTTTAATATTAAGGTAGACGTGAAAAATACATCCATAATATTTTATTCACAATCAGTATTACTTAAAAAAAATTAGTAAAATCGGTATTGACAACCAAAATAAATTCTTTTATTATACAATTTATTGTTACCGTTGTAACGTATAAATATATACGTGTCAAAATCGCCATATTGGAAGCCTATAATCGGTAACGTATTTATTTATACGCAAGCGGAGACGATGTTTTTTTATCGATCTATTGTGGGCAAACACTAAATCGAAGCCGTAGACAATGTTTTAACAAAATGTAGAGGATAATATTCTCGTCCTGTTGATGTATAATAGTTGGTAGCCTGTGTTTGTGGTTGCGTGAACGGATAACGTAAATCCGACAGACGCGCCAAGTGGTGTCTCAAGTGTCGCGCGATTAAATAAACAAATTCGTCTTTCTAATTGATGAATAAATCTTATTAGATTTCTTATCAGAATTTATGCGTAATACGTTTGTGTTTAAAAAATTTAAGCCCGTGAAAAGTGTGAGTGATAAAAAGTGTTTGTTTGAGATTCTCATCGGAAAGAGTAACCTTATCTTCGGTAAGTACCTTTGTGTGAAATTAGGTAAATATTTCGTAATATAAACGTTTGTTTGTCTCTTTTTTTGTTTATATTGGTCAAATAGGATGTATTTTTTCTATTTTTGCCAAAATTAGGTCGTAAACCTTAATAATATTGTAAAAAATTTGCCTAGATTTCGGCCTATCTAGACAAGAAATCCAGGCAAGTTTTTTTGTTATTTTTAGCTATTTATTTGTTTAGATAGCCTCAAATTGAATATGCATTCTTATTTATTAGTTATTTACGATTAGAAAGTGCAATAAATCATTTGTCTAAGTTTTATGAAAATTTTCCTAAAATATTTGTTTACGTTAAAAAAGGGGAAGAAATATGAGACTTTCCGGGTGTTTATGCTTCCGGTAGGAATGTCAATAGTATTAGGATACCAACTTTATAAAGTTGTGGGTAAATAAAACACGTCATCATCATAAAGTCGTTTACTTTTTATTTCAAGTGAAAATTCGTTATAGCATTTAATTATAATTTTTTTGCAAACCTCGGCAAAAAAAAACCTTACCCCCACCAATTATCTTTACGATCTTACTGATATAATTAGTTACAAACTTATTCGAGTCAAAGTGTTAATGCACACTGAGTAAAATTCAATCTTAATTTAATAAATACAATAAATATTTTAAATATGTCGATAATTTATGTCGATTCATTTAGTTGTTAGTTCTACACTAGTCGTATTGACCTGGCAACATTTTTTGTTTAGACATTTGTAGTGTTCTCATAGACGAAGAATGCCTAGACACCGCATATCGCCGCGGTAGCGTGTCAATTTTATGTCGGTGTGAGTTTGTGAATCTGCGTTAGTGTGCGTGATTAGGAAAGTGATTACTAGTACAGGATTTATCGATAAATAAATACAGTTTATGTTTAAAAAATATTTACTTTATGCAAAATCGTAATTGACACTTATAAATTATGATTTGGAATTACTACGAGTAATTTATATACGTTCACACATATGTATTATAATACAAATCTTAAAAACGAATCTGTAAACATCGATATTAGTATGTACAATTTAATACAATAGTAAAGCCTCATTGGTAATGCGCATAGCGATCACAAGGTCGTCGGTTCGAATCCTATGTCGGAAAATAGTAATTATTCGATAAAAAAAATCTAGTCGGCAATCTGGCACTGTGCTCGGTATAATATCAATAGACTCATCCTCTACTACATGAGAGCTTACAGTGTTGAACGACAAGTGAGTGTACACAGTACATCACTCCCACTCCCGCTTGGGGAATATAGGCGTAGCGGTGGGATTCTAAATCACGAAAATCAACAGTTCCATCACACGGACATCAACATGCTTTTCAGGGTTCAGATTTATCTACATACGGGCATGGCATACAACGCACCCTCGCGGGGTGGAGGGCACAATGCCAACTCATATAGAGGTCAAACCTCTAATCTTCAGTAAAAGCAGTACTACCCAAAGGGCAAAACTCAATTTCGCAACCGAGGCTCTATATGCCATTTCAATATAAAGATTCCAGTGAGTTTAATAAGCGTTTTATTTCGGGTAAAACGCCATTATAGTTAAAGATGAAATAATCATAAATAGGTCTAGATATCCCACCCCCGATTAGGGAATACAGACATGACGGTGTTTATCTAGATATCCTATCCTTACTAAATTTCATCCAAATACGTTCAGTCATTGTGACGTGGAATAGGAATGGTTAATGTTACAGTATTAATTTAGTAATATCGACAGTAAGCGATAGGCGCTGTAGGACATCACTAATGGAGAAGCGTAAAATAATGCATATTTGAAATATAAATTAAAGCTTCAAGTTAATTATCACCGTATATTAATTATATGACGTCAGTGATGTATATCTTTAATGTTAAATCCATCATTTTGCTGTGAAAGTTACCTATAATATAATAAGAGGCAATAAATACATACGTGTAAAATGAAAATTCAAGATTTTTCACTCCGCCTTTGGTTGTCCTTGATTGACAAAATACAGCACAACATGATATAATTTCACTGTATTATTTTCATTTATATTTTAATCGTTGAAACGGACGGGGCGCATTTGTTATGGCCTAAGCACAGGTCACAACAGGCAACCAAGCATACGTACAGGGCGACGTTGGCAACCTTACAATAGCTTTCTCATTCACTCAAAATGGTGATCCGTGTAATTGAGAGAGAAAAAAGACAATGTGTTGAACGATGACCGGCGGAGTGGCAACGTCGTATGACTCCCTCCAGGTAATTTTAGCTTCATGTTTGTACTTGTCCAGTACTCCGTGGATTTGTGAACACGATTATAGGTACGATATTCTAATTCACGATGAAGGTTTAGCCTTGGTTGTAGTAGTGACATGTAAAGACAAGCGCGCGTGTGTGTGTGTGTGTGTGTAAACTGAAGGAGCGTTAGCAAAGAAATCTTAAACGCATTTTAAATTAAGTTTTAAGATCTTGTTTGTATGCTTTTTAATAAACAATGATTAATTAGCTCTTAAAATGATATTTTTTTATGTAAAGGGAATTAAATATAATAAGTTACTAGAAACACTTAGATGGTCATACATTTTTATTGAGAAAGAAGAACAAAACAAATAACAAAGTTGTTATAATTAGCTATGTATATTTAATCTAGCCGCGTGGTTCCCGGCTTAGAATAGGACCAACCCATCTCATCCCATCGGGTGTCGTACAAGGCGACTAAGGGGAAAACTAGGGAATGGGCAGCAGCGTTCCCTTAACACTTCTACCATCAAAAACTGCGCTCGCCAACCCGCCTGCCAAGCGTGGCGAGTATGGCAAACCCCCCCAATTTATTAAAATGAAAGAAAAAGATAAAACCAGGCCCCTAGTCCCCGGCGGTCCTGTTCGTCCTGGCCACGGTAGCAGCTATGGTAACGACAGGACAAGGGGTGCTAAGAATCTCCGGCAGAGATTCGGCTACCACCAACTACGAAAATTGGCCCTGGTGACATACAACGCACGCACGTTAAGGACAGATGAGAAGCTTCTTGAGCTGGAAGAAGAGATAAACAAGTTGCGGTGGAATATTGTTGGTTTATCGGAGGTCCGAAGAAAGGGCGAGGACACGATAACCTTAAAATCCGGCAACTTGTTTTACTACCGGGAGGGCGAACAGCAGTCCCAAGGTGGTGTCGGATTTATCGTCCACAAGTCACTCATAGACAACGTTGTGTCCATCACTAGTGTGTCGAGCAGGGTAGCGTACCTGATACTCAGAATATCCAAAAGATATTCGCTGAAGGTCATACAGGTCTACGCACCGACCTCGGCATACTCAGATGATGACGTCGAAGTAATGTATGAGGACATTAGTAGAGCCATACATACTTCCAAAGCACACTTTACAGTGGTTATGGGTGACTTCAATGCGCGGCTGGGCAAACGGGGCGATGATGAATTGAGAGTGGGGCAATTTGGATATGGGCAGCGCAACCCCAGGGGTCAGAGGCTGGCCGAATATCTGGAGAAGGAGGGACTCTTTATGATGAACTCTTTCTTCCGGAAGCCGCCTCATAGGAAATGGACCTGGATGAGCCCTGATGGTTCCACACAAAATGAGATAGACTTCATCATGAGCACCAAGCGACAAATATTTAATGATGTCTCCGTGATTCACAGGGTAAAAACCGGCAGTGATCACCGAATGGTCAGAGGCACATTAAATATTAATGTCAAAATGGAGAGATCGCGTCTGATGAAGTCTACGCTCCGACCTTCTTATGCACATATCCAAAACCCCGAGAACTTTCAACTCGAATTGGCAAACCGCTTCGAATTGCTAGACAGCAGCGCATCAGTGGACGAAATCAACAACAGGCTGGTAGAGACTGTCCATACGGTCGGGTCCAAGTATTTTAAGCCCCACCGTAAAAATAGACCTCAAAAACTATCCAACTACACCCGAAACCTCATGGCTGAGCGACGTTCCATGACGCTCCAAACCTCCGATGATGCTAAGTCCTATAGGCAGCTCAATGGACAGATACTGAAGTCCTTGCGACACGATTTACGGTCCTTCAATACAAGGCGTATTGAGGAGACCATAGCACAGAACAAGGGCTCCAAAGTGTTCGCAAGAGACGCGTCTATTGGGCAAAGCCAGTTAACGAAGCTGAAGACGGAGGACGGAAACGTAACGTCGAATAGGTCAGAGGTGCTCAGGGAGATAGAGAGGTTCTATGGGCAGTTGTACACCTCAGTAGCTGAACCTGTTGTTGACTTGGTAAAAGACCCAAGAGCCAAGCTAACCCGACACTACACTGAAGATATCCCGGACATCAGCCTGTACGAGATTAGGATGGCTCTCAAACAACTCAGAAATAACAAAGCGCCAGGCGAAGACGGAATTACCGCAGAGCTTCTGAAAGCGGGCGGAACGCCGGTACTTAAAGTCCTTCAGAGGCTGTTTAATTCCGTCTTGCTCGAAGAGAAAACGCCGGAAGCATGGAACAGGGGTGTGGTGGTACTGTTTTTCAAGAAAGGTGATAACACTTTACTGAAGAATTATAGGCCCATCACACTGCTGAGCCATGTTTATAAGTTGTTTTCGAGAGTCATCACGAATCGTCTCGAACGCAGGCTTGATGACTTCCAGCCTCCCGAACAAGCCGGTTTCCGGAAAGGCTTTAGTACCATAGACCACATACATACGCTGCGGCAGATTATACAGAAGACCGAGGAGTATAATCGGCCACTATGCTTGGCGTTTGTGGACTATGAGAAAGCCTTCGATTCGATCGAGACTTGGGCGGTTCTTAGATCTCTCCAGCGATGCCGCATTGACTATCGGTACATTGAAGTGTTGAAGTGCTTGTATAATAACGCCACCATGTCAGTCCGAGTACAGGGGCAGTGCACGAAGGCGATCCCCATAAAAAGAGGAGTAAGGCAGGGAGACGTCATTTCTCCGAAACTGTTTACGGCCACCTTAGAGGACGCCTTCAAGCTCTTGGAATGGCAAGGACTTGGCATCAACATCAATGGCGAATACATCACTCACCTTCGATTTGCCGACGACATTGTGGTCGTGGCAGAGTCGCTGAAAGATCTAGGACGAATGCTCGGTGACCTCAACAGAGTATCTCAACAAGTGGGTCTTAAAATGAACATGGACAAAACGAAAATAATGTCTAACGTCCATGTCGTACCCACCGCACTCACCGTTGGGAACTCTACTCTTGAAGTTGTTGACGAATACATTTACCTGGGACAGGTAGTCCGGTTAGGTAGGTCCAACTTTGAGAGAGAGGTCAATCGACGAATCCAACTCGGCTGGGCAGCGTTCGGGAAACTGCGCAACATCTTCTCATCCAAAATACCTCAGTGCCTAAAGACTAAAGTTTTTAGTCAATGTGTGTTACCAGTGATGATATATGGATCAGAGACGTGGTCTCTTACAATAGGTCTCATAAAAAAGCTCAGAGTTGCTCAGCGAGCTATGGAGAGAGCTATGCTCGGCGTTTCTCTACGCGATCGAATCAGGAATGAGGAGATTCGTAGAAGAACCAAGGTCACCGACATAGCCGTTAAGATTAGCAAGCTGAAGTGGCAATGGGCGGGCCACATAGCGCGTAGATCGGACGGGCGTTGGGGCAGAAAGATTCTAGAGTGGAGACCATGTATTGGCAAGCGCAGCGTGGGACGACCGCCTGCCAGATGGACCGACGATCTTGTGAAAATCGCAGGAAGTCGTTGGATGCAGGTGGCATCGGACCGGTTACGCTGGAAAGCGATTGGGGAGGCCTATGTTCAGCAGTGGACAAGTATAGGCTGAGATGATGATGATGATGATTTAATCACTGTCAGATACATAATATGCGGATTCCGATTTTGCAGATCAATCACAAACTCAAAATCCAGGTCAACATATTTCAAGTATTCCTTTTCCATTGTTTCAACATGACTGCAGGTTTAATGCCATGTTCCGCTGGTAACTTTGTTCAAGCTTTCATTGATAAGTTTTACGATATAGGCCATATTTAGCTCAATATTCTTTGAAGCGATATATTTTTTTACAATTCCCCAGATATTTTCAATCGCATTTAATTCTGGATGATAAGGCGGGAGACGTATGACATCAAAACCTTTGCTCGTGATAAAGTTATCGATTTTGTATGTTATGTGTTGATCTTTGTTTTTTTATTACGTCGTACATTTCCAATTTAAGAGAAGATTGTTCAAATGCAATGCCCTTGTCTCGGAGCTATTGCTGCATATCTGCTTTCTTTGCTGCCGATGTCGGTATTTTTTCAGCTCGTGTATTATGGTAAGAAGCAATGTCTAAGACAATGACTGAGGCCTCGGGTAAATTGGGCAAAAGTTTTTCATTGAGCCATTTAATATAATTATCATAACTCATATTGGAATGGGAGTCGCCAGCTGTTCAGTTGGCCTTGTAAACCAAACAGGCATTTTCAATAAATCTATCTTTTGTTCCCGCATGCACTAATATAAATAGAGAGTCTGTGCTTATCTTTTTTAAAAACGCCGTTTTTAAAAAAGATAAGCACAGGCTCTCGCTTTCTTTTTTGTGTGCCCAGGTGTTGTTTCGCACGTGTGTTGAAAGGACATAACTATCATTGGTGTAGACAATTGGTCGTCCTTGAGAGCGATATTCCGACATCTTCTTTAAATATTTTAGACGACACATCTGTATATCAGCAGTGATAGCCTAGTGGTTAGACCGTTGGACTGCAAAGTCAGAGGTCTCGGGTTCAAACCCAGGCACGCACCTCTGTCTTTTCGAAAGCATGTGCGTATTTAAAATTAATTATCACTTGCTTTAACGGTGAAGGAAAACATCGTGAGGAAACCTGCATGCCTAAGAGTTTCTCGAAGGTGTGTGAAGTTCGCCAACCCGCACTGGGCCAGCGTGGTGGATTATGGCCTAAACCCTCTCAGTTGGAGAGGAGGCCCGTGCCCAGCAGTGGGACAGTTTCTTAACAGGGCTAATATTATTATTATTATTATCTGTATATCATGACGTTCAGTCAAAACTTTGTGTTTTTTTTTTCTGTTATACGCCACTTTTATCCTAATTTCAGTAATAACTGACGAAGCGTTTCGAGACAACCTTCGAAAGCAATTATTTCATTTAAAACTGTTCTTAATTTTGTCAACGCTGGAATTTCTTTATGGACGACATGAAAATTTTGTATCGTACTCCGGACAACAACTGTGAAATTGTCTATATCTATCTTATTATCTCGTTTCATTCTTTTCGTCATAGGAGAAGTAAAGAAGTAGTGAATTTCAACTAATTTAACCAAATTGGGTAAGTATAAATATATGACTGTGATACGTAATTTTTTTTTAATCTTTCACATAACAATAAAAAAATTGAAAATAAAAAATGCGACGAAGAATATTGTAATTATTTGACATTTTTACTGAAGTTCATTATTCCTATAAGAAAAGTTAAAATGATAATTTTTTAAATATTGCCTAAACTGAACCTGGTTTTTGTGTTTATATGTTTAACCATGTAATCAACAAACGTTTTAAATAGTTTGGTATGTTATAATTTAATTATATAATTAATTTATGTCCAAGAATTGTATACAATTTGGTGCTAAATTGCAGTGATTGGCCGGGGGGCGATGATTGTGTTTATGAAAATTGATTGAATTTCAATCATTGGCCCTAAGCAGCAATATGCATAATTGAGTATTAAATGTTATATTTTATCTCGTTTTCAAGACCTATTTAGGTAAGCGGCATCTTTGCGTTATAATCCACGCACATGTACACAAATATATGTACGAGAAGAGAGATATATCTTAATGTATATAATTCTTCAGTACGTGTGTTTGTCACCGAAGTCCTCCTAAACGGCTAGACCGATTTGTATGAAATTTTGTGTGTATATTCCAATGAGTTCCTGAATGGCTTGAAAACACAATTGGACCTGGTAGGTCGCGATGCTGTCGGTATGGCGCCAAATTTGTCAAGTAATTAATTCTTTTTTAATTGTTTGATTTAGGCGGTACGAAGTTCGCCAAGACAGCTAGTATGTATATATCTGTGTAGATACACAGGAGGGACAGTCATACAAAATCCCATAGTTTTTTTTCTGCGGGCTATCTCACTATTTGATACAATTTGTTTATGGTAGCACTTTTGGCACAGTATAAGTTATCGAAAGCAAAATGTCATTTTAGTGAAGGTCATTCCCGCTCTTAGTTGAGGACAAATCTATAGAGATTATCCACTGATGGGAAGGCGGTAACCCATAGACCTACACACACAGACACACACACACACGTACACAATGCGCTGTGTTCTTTATATTTCAATTATTATCAGTTCTTTTTCTTATCGTGTCGGTAGAAGTTGTATGCATAAAGGCTGCTTATGTTATAATGGAAAACCAATTAACAAGTTGGTAGCGAGGTTGTCTAGTCAAACATGATGTACACAGAACAAATTCATTAGTTTCATCACTTAAGAAGGCTATTTCTACGCAACTCTACGCACGTATGAAATAACTTTACTTTACTAGTGTAATATCTTAACATAAACAGATCCTAAAACGCACAATCAGTAAAATAACAGGTCAGATGCTACTACATTTGACAGAATTTTATTTGAATTTTACGAGTTATTTAATTAATAGACTATATTATCACATCATAAGGATACCTAAAATGCAGTTCCCTATATCTATAATTGTAATAACCTTTTAAATCTCAAAATAAGAACTGTTAGCTAAACCAATTATTGTTATTAAAATGACTAGCTTTAAAATTATTTTCTGCCCAAAAATGGCGTCATATAAAAATGTAAATAAATTTTCATAAGGAAATTCCGATATATTTATAGAGTAGAATAGTTCATATGATTGTGTAGAGGTATGGCCTGAAATTTATATCAATTTGCATTAATTTGTACGAGGCATGCCTTTTAAGTTCTGTCGTTTCCATATTTCGCGGCAATATTGAATTTGGAACTGTTCTATATTCGAATGTGTTTATATTTTGAATCTCAAAACAGTTAAAAGTATTAGGATTAATGCTATTGTTTAGTCACAGCGTCGATTGGAATCTGTCAGGTTACGTACGAAAATGAATCTTTCTAAGGAAAATGTTCGTGCAATAATTTTCTACAACTTTAGAAGAGGCCTGACACGGCTTCAGTGTTTTGAAGAGCTAACATCTGTGTTCAGTGATGAAGCCCCATGTCTGCGGACTGTCGAACGCTGGTATTTAGAATTCCAGCGTGGACATACTAGTGTTAGTGACAAATCTCGCGAAGGACGCCCAAAATCCGCCTTCACTGAAGATAACATCATTGCTGTGAGACAACTAATTCTCGAAGATCGTCATGTGACGTATCGAGAGATAGAGGCTCTATGAGGCATCTCAGGGACAACCATTCAGAAGATCTTGCATGAAGCGCTTGGTGTGAGAAAGCTAGTTAGCCGTTGGATACCGCATCTGCTTTCCGACGATCACAAGGCGGCCCGCGTCAGAAGGTGTAAGAAAACTCTGCAAAGGTTCAACCGAGGAGAGTCAAATCACGTCTACGACATCATCAGTGGTGATGAATCTTGGATCTATGCCTACGATCCTGATTCCAAACAACAATCTACAATCTGGGTCTTTCAAGACGAGCCAAAGCCGACTAAAGTTGGTCGTTCTCGAAGCACTTCAAAGAAGATGGTGGCCACGTTCGTTGGAAAAACCGGCCATGTTGCGACTATTGCATTTGAAGATCGTAGAACGGTTAACGCAGAGTGGTATACCACAGTTTGTTTACCACAAGTCATCGCCGAACTTCGAATATCTAACTCAAAGCGACGCATCATCCTGCACCACGACAATGCAAACTCACACAGCGCTTGTCAAATGATCGAGTATTTGGAGCAGGAAAAAGTAGAAATTCTTGACCATACTCGATACATTCCTGACCTAAGCCCTAATGATTTCTTTACATTTCCTAAAATTAAGAAAAGTCTTCGTGGTCAAAGGTTCCAGTCCGGTGAAGAAGCAGTCGACGCTTTCAAGACAGCCATTTTGAACACCCCCACTTTAGAGTGGAATAAATGTTATAATAACTGGTTTGCGCGAAAGGAAAAGTGTATTAAGCTACGTGGTGAATACTTTGAAAAACAATAAAAAGTACTATAAGGTTCTATTTGTTTTTTTCTTCAAACGACAAAACTTTAAAGGCATGCCTCGTATATCACAAATAAAATGTAAATTTCGCTAGAGGGCCAATGACTGGTTCAACTCGGCAGATCATTGTAGTCAGGCGGCCGATGATTGTACATTTCGGATTTTTTTACATATTCCCATATTTTGTTTAAAAAATCTTAATTACCCGATACAAATGCTTTTCTATGTGAAAGTACATACGCCGCGGCTCGATTTAGTAGTGGTCAACATCAAGCAATTATATTCATTAACTTTTTATAAAGGTTTAAAGACCAAAATCCTCTTAAAGGGCCCGTCATTGTATATTTTACCCTATATATAATGTTACCTCACTGCGGACTAATTGTTTTACGTTTAGTTGCCTTGCTGACGGTACTTTGTGCTGACATTTTGCGCGGAATAAAATACTAGTGACTCGGACCGCGTCGCGATCGTGACTGAAAGAAAGCTCCCGAGGTTAAGCCGTGATTATACTTTGCGACCACGACTCCGACCTGACAGCCTTGAGACGGTTAGGTCGGAGTCAGAATTGGATCCAACCGCCGACCCGACCGCGACTGCGACCAAGGACGTTTAGTGATGCAGTCATCGCTATGATAAATATCAATGTATCGATATAATATGATATTGTTGTCGTGTAAAAAAATAATGTGAAAATGAAAGTGATTGATGATGTATCGAAACATTAATCTTTTATTAAGCTTTCTTTATTGGCGATGTATCGATGTATGATTTGAGGTATGTAAAAAAAAACGGGCTTTGAAAATATCGATAAATCGATATTTTACAAGTTTTTATTACACTTTGTTTATTTGTATGTCTGTTTGTCATTCTGGTTTAAAATTTGTGATCCATTTTTTATATATCTCCATCTTTCCGGTCCGGATAAAATAGAGAAATAGGTAAATGACTGAGATATTACGCTACGATTTAGCGCATTGGTTAAGAGCTTAACCCGCTCCGCCCACAATTATTTGTGTACGTGAATTTTCATGTTTGTAAACGTACCCACGACACAGGAATTAATCCTAGTGTGTGGCTTCGTTTAAAAAAAAAAAATATATATATATAATTATCTTCGATTAGACGGCGCACGTGCTGTTTCACAGAAGATCGTGTAGCGTGCAGCTACATGGAATGTGCTGCATTTCATGTAGCTAAGGTATGTACACGCTAAGGGAAAAAACGATATATCGATGTTTTAATACGCAAGACAAATCATACATCGATACATCGCCAATAAAGAAAGCTTAATAAAAGATTGATGTTTCGATACATCATCAATCACTTTCATTTTCACATTATTTTTTTACACGACAACAGTATCATATTATATCGATACATTGATATTTATCATAACGATGACTGCATCACTAAATGTCCTTGGTCGCAGTCGCGGTCGTGTGGGCGGTTGGATCCAACTCTGACTCCGACCTGACCGTTTCAAGGCTGTCAGGTCGGAGTCGCGGTCGCAAAGTGTAATCATGGCTTTACGCACACTGACTCAATGTGCATGTGAACGGCTAAACACAACCAAGATCAAACCTTCATCGTGGAATGGAATATCTGTACTGTAATATCCTTGCAGAATAAACCCTCCTTCACTCGGACGCTTTTTCAACGCGCGGTGCTAAAGCGTTGTACAGCGCTTTTAAAAAATGTACTGTTAGCCATTATTTTTACTCTAGCGCTTCAGTAACGCGCGTTGAAAAAGCGCTGTAAAGCGCTTTCAAAAAAAGTATTAATAGAAATTTATTTTATTCAAGCGCGAACGTAGGGCTATGCCACGTGCGCAGGGACGTTTTTGCATAATCGATTATGATATTCATGATCGGTTATCGCCGCATATTCTAATAATCTATTGTCCGATTATTTATAATCGATTATTGCCCACGCTATTCACTACCTTTCATGCACTACCTACATTACATTTGTCAATTGTCACAATTGTCAGAAGTGGTCAGAATTTCAGAAACATTCATTTAGCAAGTGATCATAATTATTCTAAGTAGGTAAATTAAATCCTACCCGAGGTGAAGAACATTTCAGATTGGATGCAAATTGTGAAACTTGTTTACCATTTAACTTGTAATTTCTATTAATCTATACGCGACGAGTGATGTATGTATCCATATTCCGTAGGAACTTATGATAATGGAATGTTTATGTATCTGGACACAAATACAGCATTTGAATTACTTGTTTGGCTGGTTTGTTACAGATATATAGTTTTTAAAAGATGACTACAGCAGCCAGACCTACTTTTGATCCAGCTAGAGGTGGTCAAGGCCGCGGTGAAAAAGATTTGAGTGCTATATCTCGTCAATATTCCAGTAGAGATCTTCCCGGACACACCAAGCTAAAATATAGGTACGTATGTTTACCAAAGCCATGCTTGCATCCAAGTTTATTAATTTTTGGTTGTAATAATTACTATAATTGGATACTATTCTTAAAATGTAATGGTAATATGAACATATTGACATTTTGAAGAACTTTTTTTCAATAAAACTAGTGTAGTGCTAGAATTAATCTACATGATAAGTAATCATGTAACAATGTAAACACTTCTTACTTTTTCAAAACAAATGAAGAGACAGGTCATGGACTAATTTAAATTCAACTCAAAAATACCATCTCACCTATATTTCCCAAGCAAAGGGAGCAGAGGGGTTCTGAGTACACCCACTTTTCGCTGACAATGTTAGGTCCCGTGTAATACGGGGCGAGCCTACTGCCATATACCAGGCACGAATCCAGACTCCGGACTCATACTGGGAAGTTTTTCGTTAGAAAAACTACATTTGTCTGACCTAGGTTTCGAACCCAGGACCTCAAAATCACAAAGTGATGAGCTTTGCCATTAGACCAAAGAGGCAGTAAATTAAATTAAGCTTAAATAATGCTTTATAGAAAATAACACTGCCTCTCTCACAAGGGTTAAGTGTAAAGATATAAATAAATAAAAAACTAATATTGACACTTGAATGGCAAAAGGGGATAAGCAACTCAATTCTTCTAAAGCTAATTGACATAAGAGACATTCAACTGCATATCTCATGTCTTTTAGTCTATTAACTGTTGTGTTAGTTATCTCGTTTTGCCTTGAAGTATCAATGTAAGTTAAAAAAATGATATTAAAATTGGGATTTTAATTCAGAGTTTTTTTTTTGTATGAAGTACTTACAATATTTCAAATTTCTGTTGTATAACATTTTTAACTATACTCCATGTCCTAATATATTAAGATAAACTAACATTATCATCATCATCATCAATTTCATAAATTTCCGACAACATTCCATTGAAACAAGTTATTAACAACTATAAATCACTGTCACAATACCCCCTTAATGTGGAATAATTTTGATTGTTCACTGTTGTAACAAAAATGTGTTTGCTAAATGCATGAGTAAGATAAGAAGCATAAATATATAAATACATAAGCGACACAACATTGGTGTACGGTAAAATTCGAATAAGTTTATGTTGCACCTTACAGAACATTGTTTTTATGAAATTTATTATTTTATATTATTAATAAAAAAGAACACTTGCATAATTAACACAATGCTCATATAAATTTCTTAATCTTCATAATTTCCATTTACAAAGCTCTGCTGTGTTTTATAACATTTACTAATAAGTATTAAGAATATCCTACTATTATTATGTATATATCTATAATTCTTCTAAATATTGTAATTGTGGAAATTTCTATGTTTACATGGTTGTTACTTAGTCATGCAAAAACGACTGAATGGATTTAGATTAAATTTGGCAAATACTTTCACCTGATTTTGGATATTGGTGTTCACTAGATTAAAAATAATTATTGTGCAGGGAACAAGGACAAGGTACAACAGATGAATTAAGGTCTAGAGATTTCCGTAAGGATTTGGATGAAAGGGAAAAAGAAGGGAAAAGTTCAGGAACTCGTAGACAGACTGAACCCCTTACAAAAAGACCTAAAATAGATCAAGTACCAGCTGCAAGTTTAGATGCTGATGATCCACTAGAAGGGGACTCTTCAGACTCTGATGACTCTGATGATGACACTGCAGCATTGTTAGCAGAGCTTAATAAAATTAAAAAGGAGAGAGCATTGGAACAAGCTAAAAAGGTATGCAACAATATTCATTTTCAGGTTATTCTTATTTGCTAGGCTTAGTAGTTAAAATAGCATTCAAAAGATCTCGCTTCCTAGAATGCATGATCACACTATTTTCTAAATAGTTTTTAGAAATTGTGTTAAACTTTTCCTATTGACAGATCACATGATCCAAAATCTCAATTATGCTTTGAATGATTGAAAACTTAAGCAGAAAGTTGATTTTGAAATTGAAACATGCTCATCATACATGACTAAAGGGATTATGGAAGTACTTTTTCATATTCTTATATTGAAAAAAATCTATGATAAGCTATGAAAATATTAATATTTTGTAATAAAATAAAGATTTAAAACTGGTATTAAATTCGGCCGTATCAGGCCCTGCCATTTTGGTTTTCTAATGTTTTTATATTTTTGAGCTTATTAAAACATGTGTACGAAATAAGAAACCATTATATTAATACTGTTGTTTTGACGGACGATTTAGCGCAGTGGTTAAGAGCTTCCCGCACGGGACAAATCTTTGTGTGATCCACAATTATTTGTTCTGGCCTGGGTATTTGTGTATGTGAATTTTCATGTTTGTAAACGCACCCACGACACAGGGTAAATCCTAGTGTGAGGCTACGTTTTGAAAAAAAAGACTACTGTACCTATGTGTAGAAATACAATAAAATTTTCGTATTCTGTTTATAAAAAAGTGATTTAAAACTATAACAAAAGATAAAGTACTTTCGACATTCTTGTGAAGATCATTTTAACGTAACCTTTGATCTATGATAGTATTTGTATGACAAAATGTGAATGGAAAGTAACTACTCAGAGTAAACGAGATTGGTTGCTATGAAAATATTCGTAGGCGCTCGAGAACATTACTTGAAATTCCTGGCAGAAGTTAGGGCCCACAGATGTGTCTGGAAGTATCAAATGTTCATTTTTAACAATATTCCTTATAACAAGTATGAAAATTAGCTTTTATCATACTATGATGTAGGTTAGCAACATTTTTACATAACCTTTTGTACCTGCTACCATCGATCAAATATAGGTAGATACACGCTCGCCGCACGAAAAATGGCACCACCAAAAGGCAGGCAAAAGTGGACTTAAGTAAAAAATTAACACGCTTCCGCTTTTTCCAAATACAACTTTTAAGTGATACGAGTAAGGTACAATATGCCCTAATTTACATATCATAACTATACCAACTCATGTGGATTTTAGGGACGTTTTTTAGTATAACTTTTGAATGGGACTGTGTATCTTGTTATGATATATCAATGCCTGCTACCAATTAAAAGGCCCCAGTTTGAAGCTGGCGAGTATGCATATGTTCATTAACTACATATTAGACTAACAATTCACAAAATTCTAGCTTTCATAAAATTGCGTAGGTCTGGTCTCACTGGGATCTCGGCTCATAAAGGATGATGAATGAATAAATTTGTTTTTTAGGAAGCTGAGAGGAAACAAGAAGAAGAAAGAATCCGTATGGAGAATATATTATCTGGAAATCCATTACTAAATTATTCAGCAGCCGGACAAAAGAATGATTTAAAGGTATGCACAATGTTTTTACACTTTAGAGAATATCAATATATTAAGTTACACGAATTTTATAATTTTCGGTGCCCTCACCGTCCTTGTTAGATCCGGACCCCCCACCTGATTGTGACGTCTAATATTTAGCAATTTTAAAATTTGGGATTATTTTAATTCATATAGTAGTTTCAAACTTATTAATATAATAAAGTTTTTCGTTAGAGTTGATTATTTTAGATTTATATAATTATGTGACGTCACGAAATTTACGACTGCTCCTTCATTTTCACATTTTGTCGACTCCCTTAACGTGTGACGTAATTTACGAATGCCCTCTTGGTGATGAAATTATGTGCATTTATTAAAATAATTGATTAAAATGTGACTTTACAGGTAAAAAGACGATGGGATGATGATGTTGTTTTCAAAAACTGTGCACGTTCAGAACCTGAGAAGAAAGGAAATACTTTTATAAATGACTCATTACGGTCAGAATTTCATAAGAAGTTTATGGAGAAGTATGTGAAGTAAAAAAACGTATCATTTATCATTGGGAAAATTATACAGGCGTTTTAAAATTGATATCAGTGTTACCTCAGCATGTCTCAGTTTTAAGGATGCAACATAACTGAATTACATTTAAGTCTTACGGTATTTTAATTTAATATTAAATTTTTATTTGTAATACCTATCACTGAAGTTTAATTTCTAATCAATACTGCCTATGAAGTTTCGCTCTAGTTGCTAAACTTCATACAAATTCCTGGGGGGATACCGGTCGGTATTTCTTGCTTCCCACAATAACTTGCGAATATTGCTGAACAGGCCCAAAACAAAGATTCTTTATTCCGTAGAACAGGCCTTTAAAAATATGCACGCTATACAAAGCAGTTTCTCAGGCGCTACTCAAAAATTGTATTTAGTTTATACAAGGTGTAACATAATAAACGCAAGACCTGACACCCCGATTAGAGAATTGCTTTATAAATTCAAAACCAATTTCCAAATTTAAAGGTTTTTAATTTTTTTTAAGCACTTTTATACCCCAATTAGCAATGACACTTGTACTTGTATGTGTGCGTTTTGAGAGATACGTTTTAGGAATGCATTTGACATCTCCTTATTGCTATGAATCAAGAATAAATTTAATTTTTTATGGCGCACTGACGGATTAAAAGCATTTTTTGCAAATTTAAAAAAAAAGTGAGATTAAAAATGGTTGGAATCATTTCAGTTACCGATTTAGAACAAACTACTTTCAGGTCTTGCGTTTATTATGTTACACCTTGTATAACATATAATGTATGATTACTGATTATAAAAAAATATAGATTAACCTCCTACTTCTTAAGTATATTGAAAATATACAAAGGTGGAGACCGTTTTTATTTTATAAACGCCAATTTTTTAGGAAAAATAAAGTTTAGGGTTTTAATTAAACAAGGAATTGTTTAATTACCTTCTTAGAACTTCGTGGATCTGTTGGAGCAGTGACTGTTAACGGCTTGATTTTGTCGGTTCGATGGGACTGTCAGCCAGAGAAGATAAAGGCGACATTCGATAGATTGTATTGTATCAGTAAAAGCTAAAACATCTAGGGTAAGCAGGGGAAATGGCGTTCACTTAAGGAAAACGCACTATATTTTTTAAATTATTTATTTATTTTAAAAGTTAGTACATTAGAATGAACTTTAACTATTAAATAATCAATTTTTTAACAGGTATCCTATTTATCTTAGAATTATTAGCAGTAGTTAACATTTAAAAAAAAGGTTTGTCATTGCCCCTGGCGTGTGTGTGTGTGAGTCATGTACGCTGTTGGCCGCGAGGCCTTTACAGCTTCACCGGACTTAAGGGCGAGCGTGCAACCACTACGCTCGACCCAGAAGGGCAAGGGGCGACATACTCGAGGGCGCCCTCGGTTGGGACAGTCGCTGTGGGGGGACGGGGTGCACTACTAAGTGCACCGGTCAACCGCCGGCTATGGGAGGGGATCTACGACTACGTAGTCGGCGGCGGCTACGATTAATGGATTCGCATGGGTAGATGCGTTCGCGAAGTGTCGTGTTGTCGCCTTTTTAATATAGGCGCGAATAGGTTCGAGACCTAGATCGGAGTGGAATTGCCCCTGGCATTGGGTAATGCCGCTCAGGCGAAGGGGTAATGACGCCCAAACCTGTTTCTTTGCAATATAACATGTAAGATCCATTATCATTAGCAAACAAGCATAAGATCAAAGTATACAATTAAAGTACAGTCTATAATCATAAAAAAGCATTAAATATTTGTATTTGTACCTGAGATCAGCCTTATACAATAAACAAATATAGCAACGTATGCAACGACAAACTTTTTAAAGGTAAACAAAGTAATTTAATATAATATTTACATTACTTCGCGCTGAGTGCGTCAAATGATAAATTTAATTCGCGCATTATTTTTTTTTATTATTTTTTAAAAACGTAGCCCCACACTAGGATTTATACCTGTGTCGTGGGTGTGTTTACAAACATGAAAATTCACACACAGATACCCAGACCGGAACAAATAATTGTGGATCACACAAAGATTTGTCCCGTGCGGGAATAGAACCCGCGACTATTAAACACAGTGAGCGGCTTAAGCTCTTAACCGCTGCGCTAAATCGTCCGTCAAGTCCGTCCGCATTGCAAGTACCGAAGCTGATCTTTGTCGGCTGTTATTCTGTGCTACGTTGTCTTATGCGCAAAATAATGGAATCTGCGCGCTACAGCGAGCCTGCCAACGAGGACGAAAGTAATGACGCAAATGTGACCATCCGTAAAAAGTTGACTGTTCCAAATTTATGTAATAACAGTGAGAACGATACACCGCGGAATCAAATCCTTTGATTTAAGACGGGAAATGAAAATCCTCTCAGAGTTACTTAATGGCATCGTTCACTTTTGATTCTGATCACTGCTGACTCAAAGCTAGAGAATTGTACATCTCAAGTTGAGATTCTAACTAATTGCCTAAAAAAAACTCAGCTTTTCAATCCTGCAGTAGTTAGCGAATCTCAGTGTCAGGTACAACCTCACGTTCATCCCTCGCCACTACTTAATTCTCAGCTTCAGTCCTTAGCTCAGAATCAGCCTCAAAGGCAATCGCAGCTTTCTACATCCCCACGCACAAAGATGCATCCCGTGATACAAAGGAGCCTAAACCAAAAAGGAGAAAGAAAAAGACCAGAAAACAAAGTGCACAAATAAAACCTCCAACTAATGAAACCTTTGATAACACTGCAGAGCAAGAGCTCGTCATACCTGGTTCCACGGGGGCGAGGGACCTTAAGTCTCCTAAGTTTTGGACTGTTGTAAAAAAGAAGACGGCGGCTAGGTGTCTTACGTCACTCTGTGGAACTGCTGTTACTTCCCTTAAAGCTGTAGAAGTGCGGAGGTACTTACATCTGTGGAACATGGAATCCTCTGCCAGTGATATCTCTGGCTATCTCCGCAGACTATGTCCAAACGGCGATTGCACTGTAGAGGAACTTAATCCGAAAGGCAATTACAAGTCCTATAAAATTGGCGTACCAATTGGCTATTATGATGCCTGCTTTTGTATCGACGTATGGCCAGTAAACGCACGTATTAAACCCTGGTTTACATATAGATCAAATGCGGGGCCATCTGGCCAGCCTAAGTATGTTCAGCCCTTTCATGGCTCAGCACGCCCGCAGTAGGAGATATACAATCAAATGTTTGTACCAAAATGTGCGTGGCTTAAAATCTAAACTACGCGTATGGTGAAATAATTTGGATGTTCTAGAACAGGGTCTTGTAGCGGTTACTGAATTTTTTCTTGACGACTCGGTGGAAGACATGGAACTCGTGGAAGGAGGTTGGAGCGTATTACGGCGGGACAGGGACTCTCCGTGTGGAGGCGTGCTGATTGCTGCTATAGCGCCTATTGGTTTGACCCGGCGACGTGACTTAGAAACTAAAACTAGCGAAGATCTTTGGGCCAGTATCTCACAGTGTGGCCGAACATTTTATGTGTGCGTTGTGTATATAAAACCTAATGCCACTGACGCGGACTACCTGCAATGGTTTTGTTAAATTGAAAGTTTTGTAAATATTTTGAAACATACGCTTATAATAATGGGTGATATTAATTTAAATAGTGCATCTGGAATTGCTATTGTTATTTTTTATCTTTTTGTAGTCTGTCTGAGAAGAATGTTGTGGTGAATGCGCATGGAGGTAAGTTAGATTGTGCTGATTAAGGAGAGCGACTGTGTTCATGAGGCTATTGTGGTAGCCACCCAAGGCATAGTTCCTTCCCATGCCTACCATCTCCCGTTGGATATTGAGGTAAGAGTCGACGCAACTCGTACCTCTGAAACTGTACCACCTAGCAACATAGATCCATCGATAGATTGGAATTTTAAAAGGTGCGATTATGATCTGTTGTATAACATCTATCTATCTATCTATATCATCACGCCAGATCCCTTACGGGGTAGGCAGAGAGTACAGAGTTCCAACAGGCTCTTTCCTTACATACCTCTCTGGCTTCCTCTACTCTCATAGTTTGTCTCATACACGCTCGCCGGTTACGGAGACTCCTGACTTGTCCTTCAGATAAGACCCGGTCTATTTGGTCATGGTAAGATAGTCTAGGTCTTCCCCGGTACCTACATCCTCATAACATCCTCAACTTGTATAACATGCTCTCTATAACTTAATGGAATTGTGTCCTTCAGGTCGACGATATTCCTAGTGCTTGTTAACAATTTTATATCCGCACAATATTTGACGCTTGTGTGCCTAAAAAACGGCGCCTTCGTTTTAGGGTTAGACGCTATCCAGTCTGGTTTACTCAAGATTTAATTTCAGACACGCAAATGAAGATACAATTACATACTTCGTGGAAACGTTCTCGCTCCCCAGATCTATATAAACTATTTTCAGACCTTAGAGCCAGCCTTAAATCCCGTGAGCATCCGCTTACAGTGCACACATGAGGCTTATTGAGAACAATATAAACCGTAACCCGCGTATTTTTTGGCATCACGTTTCAAGTTTGCGGTGTAAAGGTGGATTTGAACCAAATGTTGTCTATAAAGGTCTTTTTCTGGTCTTGAGGCGGCGGAGGCATTTGCTGACTTTTTTGCAAGACGGCCAAATGGACGTCATCTATTTTGACTTCCGGAAGGCGTTCGATAGAGTCAACAATGACATACTGCTGGAAAAGCGGTGTGCTTTAGGATTTGCTCCTAGCCTACTCAGTTTTTTCGCTGACTACCTTCGTGACCGCCAGCAGTTTATCAGGCTCGGCCAATATGAGTCTAAGCTTTATCATAAGCGTTCTGGAGTTAGTCAGGGATCAATACTTGGTCCTCTGCTTTTAAACTTAATGGTAAATGATTTGCCATCTGTTGTCCGTCATGCAAAATGTCTAATATACGCCGATGACCTAAAACTGTATAAAGAAATAAAATCTGTAGAGGACTGCTCGATGCTTCAGCGTGACATTGTCTTAATAAACGAGTGGAGCATCAAGAACAAAATGTAAATTAATGCTAATAAATGTTATGTGATGTCGTTTAGTCGAATGCGGCAGCCAATTGAATTTTATTTTAAGTTGGGGGACAATATTATAGCCAGATCTACAGCTATAAAAGACTTAGGTGTTGTATTTGACCGAAAGTTGACTTTTCACGATCATGTAAACATAGTTGTCCGGGAATCTTATCGGCGGCTTGGTTTGTGCTGAGAAATTCTCGGGACTTTTGCAATCATGGGGTCATTAGGCTTCTTTATAATACTTTAGTTCGTACTAAGCTGAAAGCGAGCGCATCGGTGTGGCATCCATATGAGATTTCATGTAGAAAAGGCTCAGAAAGCGTTCCTCAGGCATTTATATAAACGCATTTTATATAAATGCCTAAGGCACGCTACCAAGTTCTTGTTGGGGTGTCTAAGATACAATTCTTTGCTAGTAAGAAGAAGCATGGACCAAATTGTGACCTCAATGAAAATTCTTCAAGGCAAAATTGATGCCCCTAACCTGCATAATGAGTTGTGTCTCTGCGCTCCTATTAACTACTGTCGGAACAGGAAGCATAGATTGTTTTCTGTTCCAACATGTAGAACAGTAGCGCGTGCTTGTTCGCCAATCCCGCGCACCCTCGCCGCACTGAACGCTCTCCGTGACGGCAGTCCTGGATGTGATCTGTTTGCGGATGCCTATAGAGTGATATTTTGTCTGAGTGTCTGATGTATTGTGAGGGACTGGAATGAATGAGCTTGTCGTGCACTTCCATACTTTTAATTATTAGCAAAAGGTACAGAGGTTTCTCTTTGTTTGTCAACGAATTCCTGGTTAGAAGGACC
This sequence comes from Phalera bucephala, assembly GCA_905147815.2. Classification (NCBI taxonomy): domain Eukaryota; kingdom Metazoa; phylum Arthropoda; class Insecta; order Lepidoptera; family Notodontidae; genus Phalera; species Phalera bucephala. Next base: position 17,462,031 of record LR990622.1, read on the forward strand.
AGGAACTGCCAAATCAGCTTCGGAACATAGATTTACATTTGATGGACCTGCCAAAGGAGAGGAATGTTCTGAACACAAGGTCATACCACTCGACTACGTAGCTCTAAGATGCTGAACATTTTGGTCGTTTTGTTTCACTTCTTGTGCCATCAATGATGCTGCCAGAAAGTCTTGATCAGTAAAAATATTCGGGTTTAAAGGGTATCCCTGTGGCTCAAAATCCAGCTTCTCCTTTGCTTATATTTGCAACTTGTGCATATGCCTTATTGAAAAGACACGCTACATCATATGGAGTTATTTTAGACATCAAATGTGCCTGTTGCATTCCTGCCTATAAGTGGCTGTGTTCTGTGTGAGCTATGAGGTGGAATCGAGAGAATTGCGATGTGGTTTTCTTTGCAAAAATTAAAAGCTTGAATGGAGATGTTACAGCTATGGTTGTCCAGAATTAACAAAACAGGTGATTCTTGGGTAGGCTTAGCGTATGCTGCGAAATGTTTGAGCCAAGTAACAAATATTTCTTCATTTATCCAGCCATTTTTAGAGTTGGTATATAATGCTACAGGGGGTCCATCTTTCTCTAATAAAGGTGTCATTCTCTGTCTGGCAAAGATAAACATTGGTGGTATGAAGTTTCCAGCTGCACTCAACGCACAAATAACGGTTATTTTGCTACCTCGTTCGCCACTGGTAACAGCTCCGACTCTTCTTTGTCCTTATTTGGCGAGCACTTTTCCTGGGTCAGTCACTGTGGTGATACCAGTATGGAAGGAACTTATATTTTTCCATTAAGTCTTTAAGTTTGTCATAGAAATTTGTTATTTCTTCCTTTTTGAAAGCAAAAACCCTATTCAAGCTCGTTGCTTTAGCTTTGCGTACAGAAGCGGAGGGGTTGCGTCGCATAAAGCCGTGTACCCAATGCATTCCAGCGGTTTTGCTGTTTTCATTGAAATTGTTTTTGATATTATAAACCACTTTTTCAAGTCTGTGACACTGAGTCCATAATATAGCGAACCCAGCAGCTTAACTTGTTTAGCAATTTCATGTTCTTGGTGCGGGGTGAAAATGGGCCTACAACTTAATCTTGGGTTAGGTTGTAGGCCCATTTTAGCGGAGTTAAGGTTTTCTTTGTTCAAAGCCGCTTTGGCGGTTGTTCTTTGGCGATTTCTGGGCATGTCTATAACAATAAAAAAAGAAGCCACTAAGGGGTAATGGCGATCATGTGAGCGGGATAACCCCAAACGGTAATTTTGAATTTAACTTTAAATTAAACAAACATTGAAAAGAAAAGTTTAAACCCTCGTTCGCACGGACGCGTTTTCAACGCGCGTTGCTGAAGCTAAGCGCTTTACAGCACTTTCATAAAAAAGTACTGTTAGCCATACATTTCATTTCAGCGCTTTACTTACGCTCGTTGAAAAAGCGCTCGTGCGAACGTATAGTAGTTACAAACCTGTGCTAGCAGAATAAATCTATGGCTGGCAGATTGAGGTTGCCGGAATACATAATTGGTAAATCTCGCATGTCCGAGAACAGCTATCAAGTTTTCAAAACGTTAGTAAAATATGGTACGATGCAATGAGATTTCACGTTATGGACCAAATCTAATTCGTAGAATCAGGTGCGAAGGGAGGAACTGAGCAGGTCTGAAGGTACGCTCAGAGAATTTAAAAGTACGCCTATCCCTTCAAGAACAACAGACCAGGGGGTATTTTACCTATGTATATTTTTACCTACATTTAGAGCATTCGTTAATAGATATGCCGTTCTTATATGTATGAAAATTATCTAGGTAAATGTTTTATTTGTAAATGTGTTTTAGCTTGTTTAAATTTGTACTTATTCAAGTACTACTTATTTAAGTCCATATTACCTTAGAACTAGTATGGATGAAGTATGCATACGCATTTGGATTATATAAACAAACTAGTAGCCAGTACTATTTGATTCCAGTAATATTCAATCTTTGTTTAACACCAACATGTAGCCGAGCTGGCTGGACGTGTCTGGCTAAATGTTTTGTGTTTACGTTATTAAAACAGTCGCTGCGTGTATGGCGAAGGAGGGGAGGAATGTGGCGAGCGCGGCGCCGCCGGCGGCGGCCCACCTTGAGTGGGCAGGTTCACCGGCTGATCCCGCCGCCGCGCGCCTCTGCGTTCAGTTATCGCCAGTCGAGTGAGCGCCTCGATAGCGAACATGGCTAGTCCGAAGTCGCCGTGGCTTTACGCGTGTTTTACTTTGTTTACTGTAGCAGTAGAAGCCACTCTTTCCGGATTATATATCGATAATGGCGTCGATCAGACTGTCATACATCATTCCATGACACGGCACGAACGTATGGTCGTGGAGCATGAGATTTTAGAACTTTTGGGTTTGGGCGAGAGACCTCGGCGATCGCGGGCTTCGCCTGGACCGTTGGACCGTTCCGCGCCCAGCTTCTTACTGGACGTATACAAGCAACTGGCCGAAGAACACGAGCAGACTCGACCGACACGAAGCTCAGAGATGGCCCTCAGTGGCGATGAGCAGCACGCCATCGACGAGAGCGACGTCATCATGTCCTTTCAAAGCAAGAGTATGTATGTTTTAATTTGTGTGTTTTATAAAGCGTCATATTTAAAATAAATACGTAGCGAAATCCGGGTCTTGTCGAGTTAAAATAATAATTAAATACATCCCTAATATATGTGGGAATCCATTTGAAGCGACAATGTTACCTATTATCTTTAATTGGCGTCATTAGTGGACATCCTACTGCGCATGTAATGTTGGGTTATGTTTACTAAATAATAATATTATAATGATTTATACCTACCTACTCACCCATTTTGTCGATTCTTTGTTGAAGTATTATGTATGTATATAAATTTATTTATGAAATGCAACCGTACAAAGGATAATGCCAAACGTTTGTTGTATTCATGTTAATAATGACGTTATGCTAACAACTGTATAACTAATGTGACTTAGTTTAAGTTTAGATGAACATCAATTTTGCTGTATAGTAATAATATATAAGTAATTTAATTTAATTCGCTAAAGGACTACGACTTTGACTTTAAATTTTCTCATGTCTATATTATAGTTGATGATTGTAGAGCTGCTGATGCCGTTAAGGTTGTAACAACCTCAAATCAATTATTTGGTTGTTTTAAAATTTTAAAATAGTACGGCTGATATAAATGTGGGGTTTGAAAAAAGTCAGGTAAGGATACAGCAGGTAAAAATGATGACTCATTTACCTCTTGCAGTGATTCAAAATTCTGGAATGTGGACAAAATAGTTACCATTGATAAATTTAGAATAATTAGTGAATGCCACTACCTGTAAGCTGTAAAAATCAACACAAGAGGGTCTATGTACCACGCGCCAGAGCCAACGATATTATAAATAGACGAGACGGCTTGGTTATAGTTAAAGAGCTTAACTCCACCCACTGGATTAAGTAGTCGCGGGTTAGATTTCCGCACGGGCCAAATCTTTGAGTACCCCACATATATTTGTTTCGGTCTGAGTATTTGTTTATGTGAATTTCATGTTTGTAAACGCACCCAGCTACATTTATAATTTGTAGTATCTATGTGGGTTCGTTTTTTTAAATACCACTGGTCTCTATCCGTAGTTCCGCCTACGTAGGTATTTTGACATAAACAATAGTTCGAAATCGAATTATTGGTTTGTGCCTGATTATACTTGCTGTGTTCACAACTTCGTTTGTCCCTACACGCAGATCAGTAAATACCTTTATTTTCTAGGAAGAAACGTGACCATTCAAAAATTACAGAATATCGTTGTAAACAGTGTTTTAACTTTTCTGTTGTAAATAATGGGAAGCAGGCTTGAATCAGGACATATACAAATAATCACCAACTGGGATCCTCTTAATTTAAAAAGACATCGCGGTAGGCCCAGGAGGAGTTGCTGGGATGAACTGGACGCCTTTATGAGAAAGGAATTAAAAGAAAAACAGCTCACGTAATTAATGGATGTCCCTAAACATATTGTATCTATTCTCTTTCCGTAATTGATAAAGCTCAAGGCAAGAGTCTCCGTAACCGGCAGTCGTGAATGAGACGTATTATGAGCGTGGAGGAAGCCAGAGAGGTCTGTAAGAAAATAACCTGTTGGAACTCTGAACTCATAAAGTTTCTGGCGTGGTGATGTAGATAAAGCCTTGTCTTGCAAAAAGTCACGACGGCATACCACGTGACTTTTCGATGTAAATTGTCATTCCTGAACATTTTCCGAGTTCTCGACTGTAGAAAGTCAACATGGCTTCAGGAGCAAGTCCAGTGACTTAAATGAGTGATTGGCCTTCAATAACCTTAAACAGAGTGGAGTGGAAAATATGGTGGTATGCTTTGCCCATCAGTAAGACAACAACGGCTAGATAATAATAATAATGATAGGACAAATAGGCCTTCACAGCATTTGCCTCGCCAGTGTATGCGAAATACCTACAACTGTGTGAGAAATATCATGCTCCTGCAGCCAAGTTGACTTTCTACAGTCGAGAAATCGAAAAAATGTACGTGAATGTCACTTGGCCTTTATCTATATCACCACGCCAGAACCCTCGTGAGTACAGAGTTCCAACAGGTTATTTTCTTACAGACCTTTCTTCCTCCACGCTCATAGTACGTCTCATTCACGACTGCCCGTTACGGATACTCTTGACTTAAGCTATATCAATTACGGAAAGAGAATAGATGCAAAATGTTCGTAAGTGGACTAAGCGGGTATCTTCAAATCGACACTAACACTACGTTCGCACGAGGGGTTTTGTCAACGCTTATTAATCAAGCGCTGGTATGAAATAAACGGCTAAGAGTGCATTCTTTTGAAAAACGCATACAGCGCTTCAGCATAATATAATATGCGGTTCTGTCAGCCTAGATTTAGTGTGATAATATATACATATGTATACACCGTAAAATAATGTTTGCTTATCGTCGGTAATAGTGAAAAACTGCGTAACCAACGACATACAATAAGGCTTAAATTGGGTATAGCATAGCGAATTTGACAGGAGAACCAAAGAACTAAATATTTTCTCTTCTACTTATCTCATATGTGCTTTAGCTCTTAGATATTTAAAAATGTGAATTGCTTACCTTTTTAACATATAAATGCACAGACACCTATTAGATAGGTAGAAGAGAAAATATTTAGTTTTATGCATTGCTTTATGGGTTATGGTTTTGTGGCTTTGGTGTTATCAGTTTCAATAGGAGCGTAGGTTGGTCTGGAATATTTGGAATGAGCATTAATAAACACAGCAGACTGGTTTATTCATGGTCTGTGTGCAGTGAATTATCAAAGTAAATTGCATTTTTCCTACGTACGAGATTTGCCAAAACAAAACATTTAGCTAGAACTCTCCGAAGCCTGGCACGTCGCGTTAAGGGGACTAGTACCGTGAATGGCCTTGACAATTTTGTAGAATACTTTCCTTTTCTTCTGATTTTGATATGAGTGAAAAGTGTGTCCGAAGAACCTAAACTGCAGGGTTTTTCTAATAATTTAGATAAAATTAATCCAAAAAAAGTAATCTATACAATTTATAGCGCATATTTTAATCTTTCTTTTCGTGTATATCACTACATATTATAAAACAAAGTCTCCCCCGCCGTGTCTGTCTGTCTGTCTGAATACGATAAACTCAATAACTACCGAACGTATTTTCATACGATTTTCACCAATGAACGGAGTAATTCAAGGGGAAGGTTTATGTCTATAATTCATCCATGCGAAGCGGGTCGCTAGCTTTATGAATATCCGTTCTGCCGTTAAATAGACAATTTACAATTTATATTCAATAAAGGGCTTGTTAGAAATTGTTTTTTGGAAATTTGAATACATAAATTAATTTTTATTCACTACTTTATGTTCACGGCATTTTTATCTTTATTTTCATATAAACTTCTTCCAGTAAAATAGGCAGTAGATTTTTTAGGAATCTTTTGAAAATCGGGGGTATTTAAGAGTTCACAGTTGTTATAGCCTTAAGAGCTCAGGAGCATGTAGATTTTTGAATTATGAACAAAATATAGAGTAAACACTCGACTACCTATTTACGATCTTAAACTATGAATGTTGAGAGACACTCAAGGATTGGTGTATTTAGTTTGTATTCGCGAATATGTGATGGTATCTTTTCCAGGGAAAATATTGTTAGGTATTTACTCATTAAGTATAAAGAAAGAAACATAAAGTACATAAAGAAAGAAGGAAAGAAACCATGTTGATCTGAGGAAACACGAATTTAACAAATAATAACAGACTGTTGTTCGAACTATGAGAGTGGAGGAAGCCAGAGAGGCATGTAAGGAAAGAACCTGTTGGAACTCTGTACTATCTGCCTACATCGCAAGGAATTTGGCGTGATGATATAGATAGATAGAGATACTCGAGTGTTGCCCGGGAACAGGAAGGTCCCCTTTTCCAATGAGCCAAGGCGTCATCCCTAGTACTGAGCTGGTTTTCAATGACAATACATAATTTGTGATATGTGTCCAATTTCTCACGAGGCTATTTATTCCTGTATATTAACTGCACAGTGTACGTTTTGCTTCAATATTTCTAATGAATATTATTATAATTTGAATAGTAGAAACTCAGCTATGTTCTATGGGCCGTGTAGGTAGATATGTAATCTGTTTATAACTTGTTTCGCTCTGGTAACATTGCACTCTGTGGTGTCTATTTCTCTTATTAGTTAGATATCCCCAGCAACCGATGTACATATGTGTATCTATGTTTGCTTATCCTATGAGTACCTACTTATAGTTTTAAGAATTACGTTTTATTAAAAAATATATAATAAAAAATATAATAGCAGCCTATACTGCGCACTGCTGGGCAAAGGCCTTCTCTCACACCGAGGTGAGAGAGATTAGGTCATATTCCACCACGCGGACCAAGTGCGGATTGGTGGAGGCAGGTTTGTGGCCACCTGCTGTTGGAAATTATCAAGCTGCCTTTAAGGCTTCCAACTCGGCTTAACGACTAAAAAATATATATTGAATTGGTAGGAGGAAGTTCCACACATTACATGCACTTTAAATTGTATTAATTGATTATTAAACCGATCACCAAGGTTAAGTCAGTACCGATCACCAAAGGTAAGTAGCGATTGGCTCGGTCAGTCTGAGATGGGTAACTGTTAAGGGAGTTTTCGTTCGTCGTACCCCGTACTTCCGAAGGCACGTGTAGTGTACTACTACTGCCTTTGACAATATTCCCAGATACAACTTATTGTAATTGTAATTACTAACCACATCAACTGGTAGTGGGACAGTATAATAATAAAATAATTTATTTTCTCATCACAAATGTGCATCATTAGTACAGTACGAGCTTAATCTAATAGAATAATAGGACATTTGTGTGAGACTGGTGCCCGAGATAGGTATAGGAATACCTGTGTTACGGGTCACCAGGCCCCCGAAACTTAAAGTTACATTTAACATTAGATCAAGTATGAACTAGGTGTGTGATGAAAATATTAAACAACAAATTAAACAAGGCTACTATAAAAGAGAGGATATACAGTTTGTGTGTGTGTGTGTGTGTGTGTGTGTGTGTGTGTGTGTGTGTGTGTGTGTGTGTGTGTGTGTGTGTGAGTGTGTGTACACACACACATCTAAAAATTCCTAGAATCAGTCCGGAGTCTGGAATGTTACACAGGTCCTATAATTGCATGCACACAGTACCCCTCTGCCACCCCCGCTTGGAGAATATAAGCGTGAAGGTGTTTATTTGTGTTTTTTTTAACTGGCACATTGATATTGTAATTATATTAATAGCGGTCATCCTACGGCGCGTTTTGGAACATTATAGCGTAAGCATAGAGTTCCAGCAGTAGAGTTCAGATATGTAACGTATAAATCAGCCCTTGTTATCTCACTGCCGGGCAAAATCGTTTTCTCAAGTTACGGTGAGCCGTTTATAAAATACTAGTTTATGACCGCGACTGTGTCCGCGTTGACTTTTTGTTTTCTTTTTAAAAACGTAGTCTAGGATTTATTCCTGTGTCGTGGGTACATTTACAAACATGAAAATTCACATACACAAATACCCAGACCGAAAAAAATAATTGTGGGTCACACAAAGATTTGCCCCTTCCGGGTATCCAACCCGTGACTGTTGGACTCAGTGGGCGGAGCGGCTTAAGTTTTGACGGACGATTTGGCGCAGTGGTTAAGCTCTTAACCACTCACGCCAAATCGTCCGTCAAATCACTTTACACAGGAACCTAACATTTTTCCAGGATGAAGGTCCTATGTATTAATCAAGGTAATAAACTATCTGTGTGCCAAATTTCTTCCAAAAACTGTTCAGCCGTTTTGCGTGATTGAGTAACAAACATCCAAACATACAAACTTTCACATTTACAATATTATTAGGATTCGGTAAATCAAAAATGATTCTACTTACACTGGATACAGTAATACTTATGCATATAAAAGTACTAATTGTGTCTTTATTTATGATCGCTATTTCTGATGGTCAGTTGCTTAGGGTTGTGAGATATTCTTAATTAATAGACATATGACGTACGATTTAGCGCAGTGGTTAAGAGCTTAAGCCGCTATGCCCACTGCGTCTAATAGTCGCGGGTTCGAGTCCCGCACGGGACAAATCTTTGTGTGATCCACAATTATTTGTTCCGGTCTGGGTATTTGTGTATGTGAATTTTCATGTTTGTAAACGCACCCACGACATAGGAATAAATCCTAGTGTGGGGCTACCTTTTTAAAAAAAACAATAAACAATATTATTTTCGATTCTTTTATAATAGATTAAAGAGCGTCGGACACTCTGCATCTGGTTCATGACACACCCTGCTATTATTATTTCTATTGAAGTATCTATTTACATGGCTCATCTTAATTAATAAGCATTCTATTAAAGAAACAGAATAATTTATGACGATATAAGTAAATATTAATATTATTTTAACTACCGGCACCTGCAAAAGGTATCAGATTACAAACAGCGTGTTGAACACCTGTTGACAGTCTTTCCTTAGATACTGTATATTTTGCAAGTAAAATCGGGCGTATTTCTTTGAGTGGAAACGCTTTATACTGTAGGTATTGCATGGGTGGAAACGCTTTATACTGTAGGTATTTAGGTATTGCATGATAACTTCTTTAATGAAGAACAATAGCCATAATTTTCATCCCATCTATTGAAATATTCTATTAACATCTTTATATCTATAATCCATTTTTTCTTAAATAGCCAATTTGGTAAACAATACATGAATTATTCTAGAAATCGTATTTTAAAAAAATGCGATTGCTGTCTAACATGGGATATATATATGTGCTTAGGAAGATACAGATACAAGTTTTAAAAAGTATCTTTACCCCTTCAGAAGAAAAAAAAATGTAGTAGTAGGAAATTATTAAGAGCGTCGGTAATCTGACGTTAATTCGACCGTGCACTAAGCGTTATTGGGATTTTTATTGAAAAAAAATCTCAGTTTTGAACCCGAATTAAAACCGGTAACTAGGGCTGCATTTGCCCCTGCTAGAAGCCGTCTATATGTATGAAATTGCGTTTCCAGGACATCATTTGGGCGCGTTGCGTCACGGCCATGGCCGTCACGTGTGGTTGGAGGTGACCGGCGCCCCTGGAGATGCGTCTTCGCTTCTCACGGCTGAATTGAGGCTTCACCAGGCGCCCACGCAGACGGAAGACCCGACCAGCCTTTATACTGTTGTTGCGCATAGAGTGATCAGTGTCGATAATACTGGGTGCGTACACAATTTTAAATGTAGGTACCAGAGAACAAAGATGTACTTATCCCGTGGTAGGTACTATTATCCTCCGGTCTGCTCTGCCTGTGATTTAATTCTTTAATTAGCACACTAACAAAGTCATTACACAGTATATAACCAATGTTAATTCGGTTATATACTGCGTATTGACTAGGCTCGCCTCCATTACATGGGACCTAACATCGTCGGCGAAACGTGGGTGTACTCAGTACACCTCTGCCACCCCCGCTTGGGGAATATAGGCGTGACGGTGTTGTTAATAGGGAATATGCGTGTAATTCAAATAAGGGTCAAATATTTTTTTCTACAATCTTTATCGCATTAGAATAATGTCTATACCAATATTTTTTTAATATCATTACTTTTTTATTTAGATAATGATTATTGAAAGTACAAAAAATGAGTGGGAAATTCAAAGTAGCGGGAACGCCACGCTACTGGTTTATTTTTTTATTTTTTTTTTTAAAAAAAACGTAGTGGGGCTACGTTTTTTTAAAAAAAAAAATAGGATTTATTCCTGTGTCGTGGGTGCGTTTACAAACATGAAAGTTCACACACACAAATACCCAGATCGAAACAAATAATTGTGGATCACACAAAGATTTGTCCCGTGCGGGAATCGAACCCGCGACTATTAGACACAGTGGGTGGAGCGGCTTAAGCTCTTAACCACTGCGCTAAATCGTCCAAATTCGTCCATTGGTTAAATCGAATATGACGTCAAAGTCTACAATACAAATGTCAACAAGTGCATATTTGTTGGATGTTTGCTATTGAGTTAGTTTTATTGTTATTTTTTGTTGTCGATTTACACAAAGACAAAATTTTAGTTTAAATTATTTAAGTTTGTATTGTAAGTAGTAATTCTTACGTTAAAGTGATCTTCGCAGCAATATAAACAAGTTGATGGAGATACTACGAGTATGTCTCTTTTTCTGATTTTACACCACTTTCTCCTTATGTACGCACCTATCGGGTGCATTTCTTATTGTATTTTTACATCTAGGCACAACACAGTGGTGTTCCATTGTATAATAGTCGCAAAATACAAAATAAAAATAAATTATAGAATAAAATACTTCTACAGCTGTTCACTAATTGATTGTTATTATAGACTTTGATGTCACGCCAAGCGCGCCAAAATGGCGGGCGTTTAAAATGCTCTTATCTCTTTGCTATATTCAACACTTTTTTTTGCTCTTTACGTTTTGTTTTTGACTCTTAATTTTTTTTGCAATTATATATTGATGTAATCTATCGTATAAAAATATAAAAATACACGCATATTCCCTATTGCATTCATTGAGATGCGGCAAAGTGTTACCTTGTAACACCTTGTGTAAAGCTTTGTTTGACGCAGGCCTTAACACTAACGTTAACAGTGGGACAGGAACATTAGACGAATACTCATAGATACAAGCACTACGTAATCTTCTAATCCCAACTTTTCTCTCACGGAAAGAAACGAGACTTCTGTGGTTCTTAAACTCACCGGGTAGGTTTATAGTAGGTATAAAGATTCACCATAATATTTGTTAATCACCTTTGCTTGTTATGAAAGTTTACATTATGCAGGTATCTACTTAAATGTGACATTAAACGAATACTGAACTAAATTTAGTCACCTTATAATATAAAGCGACTACACAGCTACCAGACCTACTTAAACAAAAATAGGACTGTGTAGGTACTACTTTGTAGAGTAAACTACTTAAATAATCTCGTATTTTTGAAAGCGGTCCATGAAAATATACCTAATTTAGGTAGTACCAGTACGTAATTTTTTGATCCCTATATGGAGACCCTGCCTCGTAGAGCTTCGTTTTGAAAGATGTGGTGACCACTTGTGGCAATTTCAACTTCGAGCATCTGAGTGCTTTCGAAGGCAGGTTCGTTGTGCTTACCCTCACAGATCTGGCCTCATCCATCCACACTGGGCCTGTGTAGGGGAGTATGACCTATTCATTCCCATCTCTAAGTATCAGAGAAATCCTTTGCCTAGCAGTTGGACAGATAGGCTGATTTATTGTTATTATATTGTAACGTTGTGCTCTTTACTAGGCATGCCTTTTAAGTTCTGTCGTTTTCATATTTCCCGGAAATTTTGAATTTGCAACTGTTCTATATTCGAATGTGTTTAAATTTTGAATCTCAAAACAATTAAAAGTATTAGGATTAATGCTATTAGGTTTAGTCACAGCGTCGATTGGAATCTGTCAGGTTACGTACGAAAATGAATCTTTCTAAGGAAAATGTTCGTGCAATAATTTTCTGCAGTGATAGCCTAGTAAAGCAGTGATAGCCTAGTGGTTAGACCGTTGGACTGCAAAGTCTAAGGTCTCGGGTTCAAACCCAGGCACGCACCTCTGTCTTTTAGAAAGCATGTGCATATTAAAAATTAATTATCACTTGCTTTAACGGTGAAACATCGTGAGGAAACCTGCATGCCTGAGAGTTTGTCGAAGGTGTGTGAAGTTTGCCAACCCGCACTGGGCCAGCGTGGTGGACTATGGCCTAAACCCTCTCAGTTTGAGAGGAGGCCCGTGCCCAACAGTGGGACAGTTTCTTAACAGGGCTAATATTATTATAATTTTCTACAACTTTAGAAGAGGCCTGACACGGCTTCAGTGTTTTGAAGAGCTAACTTCTGTGTTCAGTGATAAAGCCCCATGTCTGCGGACTGTCGAACGCTGGTATTTAGAATTTCAACGTGGACATACTAGTGTTAGTGACAAATCTCGCGAAGGACGCCCAAAATCCGCCTTCACTGAAGATAACATCATTGCTGTGAGACAACTAATTCTCGAAGATCGTCATGTGACGTATCGAGAGATAGAGGCTCTATTAGACATCTCAGGGACAACCTTTCAGAAGATCTTGCATGAAGCGCTTGGTGTGAGAAAGCTAGTTTGCCGTTGGATACCGCATCTGCTTTCCGACGATCACAAGGCGGCCCGCGTCAGATGGTGTAAGAAAATTCTGCAAAGGTGCAACCGAGGAGAGTCAAATCACGTCTACGACATCATCAGTGGTGACGAATCTTGGATCTATGCCTACGATCCTGATTCCAAACAACAATCTACAATCTGGGTCTTTCAAGACGAGCCAAAGCCGACTAAAGTTATTCGTTCTCGAAGCACTTCAAAGAAGATGGAGGCCGCGTTCGTTGGAAAAACCGGCCATGTTGCGACTATTGCACTTAAAGATCGTAGAACGGTTAACGCAAAGTGGTATACCACAGTTTGTTTACCACAAGTCATCGCCGAACTTCGAAAATCTAACTCAAAGCGACGCATCATCCTGCACCACGACAACGCAAGCTCACATATCGCTCGTCAAACGATTGAGTATTTGAAGCAGGAAAAAGTAGAAATTCTTGACCATCCTCCATACAGTCCTGACCTAAGCCCTAACGATTTCTCGACATTTCCTAAAATTAAGAAAAGTCTTCGTGGTCAAAGGTTCCAGTCCGGTGAAGAAGCAGTCGACGCTTTCAAGTCAGCCATTTTGAACACCCCCAATTTAGAGTGGAATAAATGTTATAATAACTGGTTTGAGCGAATGGAAAAGTGTATTAAGCTACGCGGTGAATACTTTGAAAAACAATAAAAAGTACTATAAGGTTCTAGTTGTGTTTTTTTCTTCAAACGATAAAACTTCAAAGGCATGCCTCCTACTCCTGTCAAACGCATTATATATATCAAGGCACGACATCTCTTAATGTTGGATTTTGACACCACTTTGCTAATTCGAATGGATAATAATCCCTAATAGGAATTTTGTTAGCGCTTTTATTGTGTTGGAAAACAGTCAATGAAGTCATCGGTTGCCGTTTTTCATGAATGGTGGTTATTCCCTAACCAGTAACGTAATTTCTTTAAAGATATAATATAACCCGCGCTGATTGCTTGCAATTAGCACAATGCTGTATTAGGACTGATTCGCACCATAATAGTTCATTTATTTTGTTTTACTTCTTTTGAGATATTGTATCTTATTGTATATAGTTGCATATTATTCTTCATAACTTTTTTGACGTTACTGTTTTTATTACTTATTTTGAAAAATGCTCAAAACTATAAGTAATGTACAGATTGATTGATTCGTAGTTGATAGAGTTTTTCCTTTAATTTGTGATCATACTGTTGTCTAGGACCTACGACATATGTAAATATATTATTCTGATTTAATGCAGTGTTGAAATAATACCTATGTACATGAGATCATAGGTACACAGTAAAGGAAAGGTAATAAGGTATTACTTTAATGTCACCAAAGATGGAATCAAGGCTCTTTATACGGTGTGCTATCCACATTGGTCCAGTGACAAGTAAGTAAGGGTAGAACCACAGAAATCAGAATAATTTAATTTAATTATGATTTCTGTGGGTAGAACGTAAAGGTTAGGCGTGAATATATCTTCGAATATTTGTCACGTTTTCGTTGTCTGGTGCATGGTGCGGCTGTCGATCAAGTCCTTGGTTCGAATCCTAGGTTAAACAAAATGTTACCAATTTGAATTCTTCTATCGAAAAAATCTTACTACCAATCCAGGGTCTGGATTTGTGCCCGGAATAATGAAAATAGGGACCCAACAACATAGGCGAAATGTGAATGTACACAGTACATTTACAATGTACTGTGTACTGTAAGCCGGACGGAATTATTTTCTTGTCCCGTGAAGCTGTAAAGGCCCCGGGGCCAACAGCGTACATCATTCACACACATGGAATTATTTTCTTGTTTAGTTAGAGAAACAGAAGTGGTCAGTGATAAACTGTTGTGTCCAGGAGCTTACAAATGGAGCAGATAGCGGCAGTAAATACGAGCGCGGGCGCGGAGGGCTGGCTGGAGCTAAACGTGACCAGCGCGTTGGCGACATGGCTCGCCTCGCCAGCCGACAATAGGGGCTTCTTCATCACGTTACACCCTCACACGCAACCTGGTATGCTATTTTTATGTAATGTCCCTATGTGATGTTGGGTCACCTGTCGGTACTTATCTATATATATTTATATATAGAATTCGAAGAGAGATGTCTGTATGGCAAGAATAGAATAGAAGAGAATAATCTTTATTGTAAACCAACAAAATTATAAAACAAACATGTGAAATAAGACAATAGGCGATTATTGCAAAAAGCAATTTCTTCCAGACAACCTGGAGGACAAAGAACTTGTTGGAAATCTGTACTCTTTGCCTAGGGTAGGCAAGAGATCTGGCGTGATGATTAAATAGATAAATATATAGAATTCATATTGAATGACGAGCGATGATATGTTACCTAGTACTACCTACCTATGGCAATAGGTTCGCCCCCTATAACATAGGACCTAACATCGTCGGCGAAAAGAGGGTGTACTCAGTACACCTCTGCCACCCCTGCTAGGAGAATATAGGCGTGACGGTGTGTGTACTAGAAAAGCGATATAATTTTCTTACATTTTTTAGAACGCGACTAAAAGTGAAAAAAAAGCAATTAAAAGTAATGGAAGTTTTCACGGTAAAAAGGTGCATTCGGGCTGTTTTTGATCAGTATGGTGAAATGTGCGTTTTTCGAAGGCAAAGCATGCTATTATTTTAGTTTAAATTATTATTATTTTATTTAGGTAAATATTCGTAACATAGACACAATGGGTTTTGTATGAATAATGATTATATACCGCTATATATTTTTATAGAGCGCCACGTGAAGCCTGAAGAAATCGGTTTAGAGGAGACTCGAGGGGTTATGGCTGAAGGCAAGCAGCCTTTTATGGTAGCATTCTTCAAGAGTGGACCCAAACTAGCTGGGGCGGACGCCGGTGCGAGGCGGAAGCGAGAGGCGCGCAGGTGGCGGTCTCACGGCTATTCAGAGAACTACTTGAGAAATCCTTTAACAGGTATGGTAGTTCCACTAAATGTGGTCTTTTCTCGTGATACTGCAATTTATCTTGTCATCACAGTAACGGCAGAAGCCTTGCCGCGTACCACGCAGTCTGTTAAATATTTTTCTTTAGAGCTTCGAATGTCTCTGTCTCACTAAGCCTTTATCGTACGTTGACTTTAAAAACAAAAACCCCAAATGGCGTATTCATTTTTATGATTTGTAAAAACGAGACACACTAGGATTTATTCCTGGGTCGTGGGTGCGGTTACAAACATGAAAATTTACATACACAGTTACCCAGACCGAAAAAAATATTGGTAGGTCACACAAAGATCTGTCCCGTGAATCGAACCCGCAACTATTAGACCCTGTGGGTGGAGCGGCTTGAGCTCTTAAACACTGCGCCAAATGGACGGACCATTCCGTCAAGTCAGTTTATATATAATTGTGGAAAGTTCTGAACGGGTTTTAATTCTATTTTCACTAACAAATAGGTTCATTTTTTGAGGCGATTATATGCATAATTTATGTAAGTCAATTATTTTTTCCGAGCTATTTAGAGTTAGAAAATCAGAAACAATACCGGTCAAAGGTTTCCGTTTAACCGTCGTAACTCATTTTAGGTAAAAATTATTTATGGCAGAAATGTCGGACTTAAAACGTACTACAAAAAAGTCCGGGATAGGGTAATCCTACCTAACTTTCTATCATACCTAATTAATTTATTTGTTTAATTTAACCCTGTGACCACGGGAGTACAATCTCGACTTTCAGAAATGCTGATTATGATATTGTCATCCATTTTGAAACCCAAGGGCACGCGCGTATTATGCGAACGTTGCGTGAGTTGTACCAGATTTATACACACCGTACACATTTTATATAAACATGATACGTGTGCAGACGCGGGAAACAACTAGTGTATAGATAGTATATATTGAGTTCTTGAGCGAATATTACACATGAAATAAAACTATTTTTCGGATTTTATCGCGATTTATTTTTAACCGACTTCAAAAAGGAGGAGGTTCTATGTTCGATTGTATGTATGCTTTTTTATTTTTATTTATGTTCAGCGATATTTCCGTCAATTGTAGACCGATTATGATGATTTTTTTTGCATTAGGTTCAGTTTAGCTCCAAGGTGGACCCATTTTAATTTCATTGGCATTGGACCTTGGACATAGAAGATACACCAGGGAACTCCTTAACGACAAACAATAGGCATGTGTAAATTGATATATTATGGGTATTACGTCAATCCTATAGGTACCCTACTATAGAACTAAGCAGTATATTAGCCAACTTCAAAAAAGGAGGTTCATAATTCGTCCTTTTTTATAACTCCTTTGCTTATGAACCGATTTTGATGATTCTTTTTGCATTGGGTTCAGTATAGTTTTGAGGTGGTCCTATTTTAATGTTATTGGTATTGGACCTTGGACTTTGAAGATACAAGAGGGAACTCCTTAACGGCGAACGCACGAATGTATACTTTCCGTTATTATAGTCATTATATTAATCCTGTAGGTACCTTACTGTACAACTCAGCAAAATAATATAATATCTGTATATAAATATTACTAAATAATTCACTGGTCACTTAAAATTGTAAAATAAAAATCTTTAAAAAAAAGGTAAACCGACTTCAAAAAGCAAAAAATAAATATTTGAAGTCGGTGCTAAGTAACCGACTGCACCAACCAGCACCGACTTCAAATATTTATTTTTTGCTTTTTGAAGTCGGTTTACTTTTTTTTTTTTAAGATTTTTTTTATTATTAAGTGCCCGACGTTTCGAGTGCTTCGGACTACCGATGCAAAGATTACAATATGCACGCATGCTCACAGGAAGGACCGAGGTGTTAGACGTCCAAAAGGCTTAGTTGTTCCTGGGTATCCTTAAACTTCTTAATTACTTTTGTTGGTCCGATTTACGCAGAATCAGCTCACGGAGTCTTGAGGTCTTGCAGTGTTATGCTTAGTTTTGGATTTAATTATATTAATTACAGGATCAATTAAACGTCGCAAAAATAAAATTAAAAAATAAATTGAAAAAATAGTTTTATTTCATAGATAATATATGTTATCAATTTGTAATGTGTGAAATGTTAGTGTTTCGTCAAGGTTTGCATATACATTGTTTTGTAATGAGCTTTACGATTGACTGCTTTTGTTGTTTCTGTTACAGACACATCACACTGGACGACAAGAAGCTGTGAAATTCAAACTCTCTACGTCAGTTTTAAAGACTTAGAATGGCAGGTTAGTATTTAATAAAGGAAAATACCACGTAATAAGAATATCATACCTACTATATTTGTTTCGGTGTCGATGTTTGTGCATGTGAATTTCTTGTTGGGGAAAGCATTAAAAGGTAAATGTGTATTTACATTTATATGAAAGAAGTAACTCTACCATCATGTGTTCTTCTATTTAGTTAAGCTTAGCCCTGTTAAGAAACTGTCCCACTGTTGAGCACGGGCCTCCTCTCAAACTGAGAGGGTTTAGGCTATAGGTGGACTATAGCCTAAACCCTCTCAGTTTGAGAGGCTCACGCTGGCCCAGGGATGTGGGCTTCCTCACGATGTTTTCCTTCACCGTTAAAGCAAGTGATAAATAATTTTTAATACGCACATGCTTTCGAAAAGACAGAGGTGCCTGCCTGGGTTTGAACCCGAGACCTCTGACTTTGCAGTGCAACGGTCTTACCACTAGGCTATTATTACCTTTCAAATCTATAAAATCAGTGAGTCATAATACCTACGTATATTGTGTGCCCGTACTATTAGCTAGGAGTGCTATATATTTTTTGGAGGTACAACTGTATAAACGAGGAGCTTCTACCTCATGTAGAGGCTGTGGTAATTTTGTCAATAATGTCACTATATATGGAAACAAGCTCGAAAATGTAAGTGTAGTTTATCTACCAGAAAATCCCAATATTAGTGCCCGGTATAAGGGCAATAGACTTCGAAAAGTAGTTGTACGTACACAGTTCACCTCTGCCACTCTTGCTTGCGGAATATAGCCGTGACGGTGTTATAAAAATAGCACTAGCACGTTCGCTAGCTTATCGCGCACTGCTCGTGTTGAGTTCCGTGAGATCCGGTGGTTATCTTTGTTATGAATAAAATATTCTTTTATTATTCCTATTCGTATATAGCTCCTATTCGAACTTATTACTATGTGACTTTTATATATTGTAACAAAGATGCACACAACACAAAGCCGGTCATTATGGCGATCTTTGGGGATGCCTTTGTCCTGCAGGGTTAGGATGGGCGGCCAAACAATTCGAGTCTTCTACGCGATTCAAAATAGTTCTCTTTATACGCTCGTAGCGCTGTGCGACCGCGGTGCTCTTAGCGATCACCAAGATTAAGCAGCGTTCGACTCGGCCGGCCTAAAATGGGTGACCGTTTGTGGCATTTTCATATTCGAGCGTCTCCGTGCTTTGGAAGGCACGTTTAGCCGTTGGTCCCGGTAATGTCTCAACAAGTAATGTGGAAGTCGTTAAGCCAAGTTGCAAGCTGTATAGCTTGACACCAACAGCAGGCTACAAATCCGCACTGGGTCCGCGTGGTGGAGGAGGACTCAGGAGGACTCAGGAAGACTCAGGAGGTCTTAGAATAAATATAATCTAGAAGGCGCGGGCGCGCATCAAATTGAAGCAACAATTACTACCTCGTCACACGTTCACGCGAGTAGTCACTCTGTGACCGTCGTGCAAACTAACGTGCTCTGCGCGTCTCAAATTAAATTTAATTATGCCGTCTAGTGTCATTCCCGCCTGTAAAAATGCTGTTGAGCTCAAAAAGAAACATGATGGGATTTCATACGTACCTATCTAACGCATTCAGGTGCCGTATTCTTTAAATATCGAATTAATTCTTCCGTCTGTAATAGGGAATATGCGTGTATTTTTTTATATTTTTATACGATAGATTTCATCAATATATAACTGCATAAAAAATGTAAGCGTCAAAAACAAAATGTAAAGGGCAAAAAAAATGTTGAAGATAGCAAATAGATAAGAGCATTTTAAACGCCCGCCATTTTGGCGCGCTTGGCGTGACGTCAAAGTCTAATAACAACCAATTAGTGAACAGCTGTAGAAGTATTTTATTCTGTAATTTATTTTTATTTTGTATGTTGCGACTATTATACAATGGAACAACACTGTGTTGTGCCTAGGTGTAAAAATACAATAAGAAATGCACCCGATAGGTGCGGACATAAGGAGAATGTGGTGTAAAATCAGGAAAAGATACATGGTATCTCCATCAACTCGTTTATATTGCTGCGAAGATCACTTCAACGTAAGAATTAACTTAAATAATTTAAACTAAAATTTTGTCTTTGTGTAGATCGACAACAAAAAATAACAATAAAACTAACTCAATACCAAACATCCAACAAATATGCACTTGTTGACATTTGTATTGTAGCCTTTGATGTCATATTCGATCTGACCAATAGCGTAGCGTTCCCGCTACTTTGAATTTCCCACTCATTTTTTTTTACTTTCAATAATTATTTTCTTAATAAAAAAGTAATGTTATTAAAAATATTGGTATAGACATTATTCTAAGGCGATAAAGATTGTATAAAAAAATATTTGACCCTTATTTGAATTACAAGCATATTCCCTATTGTCATAGTAAAAGTCGTAGTCCAGGCGAAGTATAATAATTTTATTTTTCCCTAGTTTTATTTGCTAAGGACTTCTAGTATTAAATGGTATTAATATAGTTAACTAATAACATCACGGTTTAATATTTAGTTAAGATGATGAAAATATATTTTCCATGCATTAAATTACTACAAACCTTAATAGTACAAGTATATATATTTCTTAAGTTTAATTTGCATTAAAATACGCATAAATATTGCATTAAAACGTTACCGCAATAATGATTTTATTATCATGTACTTTAATGTTTAACCATTACGGGCTGCATTAGGTCATAATGAGTAATGGCCCAGAGCCACAAAATCCGTGTCTTGTCGCGCCACTTAGGCTTGCCCTGTTGCAAGGGTTTTCTTTTGATAATGATACATTGTTAACACAAACAGGATTGGATCATCGCGCCGGATGGTTACGGCGCTTTTTACTGCAGTGGCGAGTGTAACTTCCCACTGAATGCTCACAAGAATGCCACGAACCACGCGATTGTACAAACGCTTGTTCATCTATTGAACCCTACAAAGGTAAGCAAGTACGGTATGGATAGTTAAGCAGTGTGTCTAGAATCATGACTGATTTCTTGTTTTCATCAACTATTTGCTCTGATTGAGGCAATTTGAAATGAACTCTGTAGGGTCCGCTTTGTTTGAAGTTTGTTATTTCTTGAGCAAAGATACCAAGTGTAGTGTAGTATATGTTAGCTATTATTGAAATAGGAAATATCATAAGATGCAGATGGATTGTTTAGGAAGAAAATATGTACGCATTTCCACGAGTGCGCGAACTATTAAAGCGCTTGAATGGAACAAATGGCTAATACTACACTTATTTATAAATAAATAGCGTCAGAATAGTGCGTTCAAAAAGTGCTCATCTGAAAGCGGGCTAAGAGAATTAGGAATGTCTTTGTAGTTGTTGTAGAGAATGCCGTAGCCACGCATCAGCAGCAGTGTGCGAAGCTGCTTTGAGTTGTGTCAGACAGTTTTTTTTTATAAAACACATTCGAATTTGTAATAAGAACATTGAATATCAACATCGTTACACATTATACGGTACACATTTTACCTCATTTAACTCTCTAAAAAATGTTAAAGATGTAATCATAAGGCTTTATAAGAAGCGCAGTTGACAAAACTGTTGGAGGGAAAAGTACTCAATTTGGTATTAAAATTTCAAGATAACGTTACACGATGCAGAAGTCTCTAATAAAAGAATTTGTGGGAACTGTCCTTTCAACCTATCTCGCAAGGGATCTGACGTCATGATATAGATAGATAGGTTATACGATTTTTGAGTCTAAAGATAAGTTTTTAATTTGATTAAAGAGGTTTAAAATTTATTTTACTTTTTCATTTGATTGAAAAGGTGTGAAATGGCGGGCGGTGTAAAATTATACTAAATCCTATCTATCTATCTATCTATATCATGACGCTAGAACCCTTGCGGTTATTTTCTTACATACCTCTCTGGCTTCCTCCAGTTTCATAGTTCGTCTCATACACGCTCGCTGGTTACGGAGACTCTTGACTTGTCCTTCAGATAAGACACGGTCTATTTGGTCATGGTAATATAGTCTAGGTCTTCCCCGGTACCTACATCCTTCCGCTTTCGCATTGTATATCTGTTTTGTCATTCTTTTTTCTGACATTTTTTCTATATGCCCGAACCAACGGAGCATACCCTTTCTCATCTTTACACTGATACTATCTTTTATACCTACTCGCTTTCTTATTACGCTGTTGCAAATGCGGTCGGTCAGCTTCACTCCGCACATCTTCCGCAGAGCTAACATTTCTACCGCATTTATCCTACTTTCATTCTCCTTCTTATATACCCAGCTCTTGCTGCCATATAACAGCGTTGAGACAAGCACTCCGTTATGCATGGCAATCTGCGCCTTTTGACTTAAGTGCCGGATCCCAAGTAGCTTTCTCATCGCACCATTCACTCTTATTTCTATATCAGCGGTGTATTTCCCATCCTTACTTAAGGCGCATCCAAGATATACACACTCATTCACTTGCTCCAGCACATCGTTTCCATTGCATTCGTTCTGGTTTCTTCCCGTTCAAAAACCATAATTTTGGTTTTCTTCACATTCAAATGTAAGCCATTGTTCATGCAGTGGTCTTTCATAACTGTGACTAGTGTCTGTACTAAAACATTACGCATTTTTTAACTAATGTATGATTTCAGGTGCCCAAGCCCTCATGTGCTCCCATCAAGTTGTCGCCTATATCTGTTCTGTATTACACCGACGATTCCAACGTGATACTGCGAAAATACAAAAACATGGTTGTCAAAAGCTGCGGTTGCCATTGACTTGATTAATACATTATTTTCACGAGAATCACTAGTCTTTCATAAATTACGCTTTTAAGTAAATTTTGTATAAGCAAGTTAGGTAATTTAGTTCTTTAAGTTATGTTTATTTGCGAGATCATTAATAAGCAAGTAAGTACCTTTTTTGTATTTTAGATTATAAGCAAATATTGTGTCATGAAGAAATTAAGGCCCTGGAGCTATTTGCTTTCCTTATATTTTTAGGAAATAAGTTTTTTATCATATTACAAAAATCGTTAATCGATGACTATGTATAAATAAACTTGAAAGCTGAAACTGTAAGAACGAAAGTTTCGTTCCAACTAAAAATATTGAAATTAATTGAACCATTTGATGAATGGAACCAACTATCCTGTGTTTTTGTACCCTCATGTACACACACACACCCACACACACAACAGCAAGTTATGTCCGTAGTAATGGAATTAGCGCTGGCCACGTTTTGTAAGGTATAGGTACATTTATTATGATTCTAGTTTCATATATTACACCGACTTAAACCATGATCTAAATAGCATTTTTGTAATAAAACAGATATTATGTTCTTGGTCTAAAGATGATCATTTTGTATTTATATAAATATGATGTCAGATATATGTAAAACTGGAAATATCGTAAGATGTAGATGGGTCGTTAAGAAAGGGAATGAGACAATTAAGAATGTCTTCGCAATTGTTGACAAAATGCTTGAATCACGAATCAAGAGACAGTGTGCGAAGCTGCATTGAGTTCATCGATATATCAAATAATATAACGACTTAATATCATTCAGTTAAAAAAATATACGTCCTTATTTCTAAGCACATAAAATAACAACATCGCTAGACATTATACCGTATCTCTTATTTTTCTTAATTTTAAACTCTCGAATATATTTAATTGTAGGTTTATAGGTTGAATAGACGGATGATGCGTATAATGTTATATACGAAATTAATGTAGAGATTGGTTTATTATTTTATTCTTATCCGTCCATCTATTTTAGCTGTAATTAATAGATAATCTCAAATTATAGATCGGGGCTTGAAGATTACTCGTGACTTATTATTAGAACACTTTGCAATGAACTAATGTATTTTAGTTCTCACTCAAATCATGGTCACATTTTTTATATGCTGTGTCCCTTGTCCTTAATTGTTTCGATGTAGCATTTTCTATGTGTCCGATGGATTTTGAGATTATGTAGGTAGGACTTTACTTTTATTTAATGTTTTTAAATAAGCCCTATGTTTTCTTTCTTATTGAACAAGTACCATCACAATATATAAAATGAGGATCTTTGAAGACGGAGGATGAAATATATAAAGCACATTGTCGAAAATTGCCCCAGAACCAACAAAAATTTGAGCCATGCCATCATTATTTATCTATTTTATTAAAATAATGGCAAATATCCGTATCTAACGGACAATTTGCAATCTAAAACGAATATTTTAAAGTATTGTAAGTACTTATATCGAAATCGCTGACATCTTTACTGAATGTCAACACACAATATAGCCTCATATGTATTGGCTACTGAATTACACCCTTAAAATCTAATACTTTTTGTGCAATATTGTGATTTCCCCGCTTGTCCGTTTAATAATAAATGCCTTAAGAGAATTTATAGGTGATTTGAAATCATACGAGTATTTTTTCATTGCTGTTGGTTCTGGGGAACAATGTCCTTTAAAATACAGGTACAGTATTTAGAAAAACAGTGGAAGTTTGTTTGAAACTGTAAAAGCTTTTATTAATGAATTTATTGTTGCTATATTTTTTATAAGTTTATTTTTATTAAACTGGTAATTTGCTTCTGCACATACGTTTATTGGCGTTCGCCTCTATTCTCTGTAACTCTATCGTGAGTCTTAACACTCACTCTAATTAGTGACATCATCACTACATATTATAAAACACAGTCCCCCCGCCGCGTCTGTCTGTCTGGACGCGATAAACTCAATAACTACCTAACGGATTATCATACGGTTTTCACCAATGGCCGGAGTGATTCAAGAGGATGGTTTATGTGTATAATTCACCCTATCGCTAGTAGTTTATAATTACACAAGTTTGCATGTAATATTGTACAGCTTTTGGTAGAGCATTTGTTACACTGATGCGCTGCTTGAGCACATAAAGTATTTTTATTAACAGTTCTAAAGTTAAAATTAAAACATATATTTGTATAAAGCGTGCGAGGTAACCCTTAGATCATCGGTCGCCGATGTTCCCAATTGCTTGGCCAAATTTTAGAAATAATATATGTTAGCATTACCAATAAACCTCCTCTAAAACCGAATATTAAGTAATGGCGATAGATAAATAGATATTATCCCATCTAGTTAATACCTACATAATCATAATTTTGAACTGTCCATTATGTTAACAACGCTCACGCACGCATTGATAAGATATCACTGTTATATGATAACTTAATGGATTTATGTGTTAATGTCCTTTGTTAAGTCATCTATGTGCCAATTTTATAGGATAATTATGTCATTGATGAATATTTACTTAGTTGATAGGTACGATATTAGTAATTAAGAACATGTCGGAAGATATTTTTGATAAATAAATGAGAATGTAATTTTTATATTGTTTTATTTGGTCCTGAAATGTGGTCCTTAAGAATACATGTATATATTAGTGGTGACGTCTTCAAGGGTGATGTTTATATGTTGTGTTGATTCATTTCAATAACAACTTTTTTTAAGCGGTGCCGTATGTTATTTATAACTAAACTAGCCGTTACCCGTGGCTGCGCACGCGTTTATATTATTGACTGCCTCGTTGGTCTGGTGGCAAAGCGCATCGCTTTGTGATCACGAGGTCCTGGGTTTAAATCCTAGGTTGGACAAATGTAGGTTTTCTAACGAAAAATTCCCAGTATGAGTCCGGAGTCTGGAATTGTGCCCGGTATATGGCAATAGGCTCGCCCCCTATTACATGGGACCTAACATCGTCAGCGAAACGTGGATGTACTCAGTACACCTCTGCCACCCCCTCTGGGGAATATAGGCGTGACGGTTTATATTATTTATATTAATATAAGTTTTAACGTGTTATGTAAATATAATCTATATTACTGTAAGGTTTCAACAAAATCCGCTCAGTAGATTTTGCGTGAAAGAGTGACAAACATGCGTCCATCCATTCTCACAAACTGTCACATTTATAATATTAGTGGGATTTTACAATAGTAGCATTAGTTTTTTCTGTGATGCCCGAACAAATATATGTATAGAGGCACAACAATTACAAAAACTCCTTTGATTTACCTTATGGCAGCTTTATAGGACATCTTGAGAAAATAAATAACTAGTATTCTTTATTATTCATAACGATCTACTGCGACTAGGTAAAGTAAGAGCAGCAACTACACGGTATAGAAGAAGTTTATTGAAAGTAGCTGATGCGATGTCAAGAGTGGAATAATGTGCAGGCTAATTCTTTAAGCGACTAGT
Organism: Phalera bucephala; assembly: GCA_905147815.2. Lineage (NCBI taxonomy): Eukaryota > Metazoa > Arthropoda > Insecta > Lepidoptera > Notodontidae > Phalera > Phalera bucephala. The sequence continues at coordinate 17,488,175 of LR990622.1, forward strand.
GTTAAATAGCAAGACAATCACAAAATCTAAGTAGAATTGATACTTGCTAATTACTACTACAACACAAGCCGGTAGCATATCCAAACTTCATACTAATATAATAAATTCGAAAGTAGCTCTGTCTGTTACCTTTTCACGCCCAAACTGCTGAACAGATTTCGATCAAATTTAGAAAGGAAATGGATTTTATTTTGTCTCAAAAAAATCTTTAGGGTGTGAAATGCACGCCTGAAAATAACGCGAACGAAGTTGCGGATACAGCTAGTGTAATATAAATCTATTTTGATGTCCTTTTGGTACAGTGATTAGAGCGTAGCCTCTTGGATTACTGGATAGTGATAGAGACAAACATTTATATGTCATTCAAAGATATTTATTTCTGTTTAGATGTTTTTGTAAGTAACATTTATGTATTTAAACACACATACCCATCCATGATAGTGTGGGGCATCGTTTAATTTAAGGAAAAAAAGAATGGTGTTTTGAACAGAGCTTATAATTGGCTTTTCGGAAGCTGGGTTTAAAGCTATTGTCTTACGTTTTATGATGAGACGTTATAGAATGGCGACGGTATAAAAAATAGCTACCGTGTGAATTTTAGCCATGTTGCTAGTACGTTGGTATCAATTCACTTAAATAATTTAGCGAGAGCAAGATGCGGAACATACCATCCTATTATATTCATTGTTTATATTATGTGATGGATCAATCCAAATTTTAAGCAAAACTAGTTTAGTCAAGTTGTTTTATAGCATCCCAAGAGACATATTGAACCAAGAAGATCAAGAATCAACAAATTTAGACTTTCTATGTTAAGACACCATGGCACTGGTCCCGGAGAGTGCATTTTAACCAAAATAGTGGTGTTTCTTTAACTTTATTTGTCACTTTAACAATCGTTACAAGAAAAACGATTACATAGCGTTGAGAAACCGCTAAGGTTCCTAAATATTTTGCAGCAACATACCTATTTATATTATGTTGGTTAGGTCCACGGTTAGGTCACTTTTCATAATCATTTAAATATTTTACGGTTAGGCGTTTTTAGGCGTCGTAATGAAAAGCTTCAGATGATTCTTAGCGTCCATCCGTGAGCAATACCGAGGCTTACCTACGTAAAAACTTTCACGCAATAGCTGTTACGTAAAAGCTGCGGATCCTCCTTTGGGGTTTCGGGTTATAACGTAATGGTACTTTTCGAATTGATCGAGTAAACACATCTAGGGGAAAATCTTTCCTCGTAAGATCCCGGTGTTCACCCACATCGTCGTCCTCGTCAGGATCACTCCGTTAGTAAGATGCCAAGGGACTATACGTTTGCTATCTCTGGGGCGATAATTAAACCTTTTTTTTCTTTTACAATATTCTGGCTAAATGACTGCACGTTACTTAGGGCCTCATTGAAAACGAGCGCTGTGTTAGGGTAATATTATTGCCTTATCACTATATATAGCTGAATGAGGGTCCCTTTTTGCTGGCGAGACTTGGATACTATTATTGCTTTTATTATTAATAACATTTTGTAATCTTGTGTGTGGCCCTGGTTTCTCCAGAAAAACAATATATTTTTCTTTCTTTCTTTCTTACATACAAGTCTTGTAAATCTAATCTTTACTCCAAATAATTTTATACATACTGAGATGTGGCTGTGGTAAATGATTTGCAAATGACATCATATCCGAAGTTGTCCGTCTATTGTCTGCATCACTTTATGTTGACTTCGTGATATGATAGTGTTATAATATTTTGTATCCCACTGGAATACCATTAGGATTTCACGTAGCTATTGTAACGTGCCGCGTTACGTGTTTAATTGGTTATAGGGAATAAGGGCCCAGAGACGAAAACAAATCTCAGTACTTATTGAATTCGGAACGTATTTTCCTTTGTGTATGTTTTCAACTCACAAATACAAATGTTACTGTTAGTCACTCAAGTAACAAAGTGACCTAACTATATACTTACCTACCTACGTACCTACATTCTTGTATTAAATAGGTGCCTTGTGTCAACTATTATTGCGATGCAGTTTTAGTTCAAAACTGTTGTTTATATTCTCTGTCGAATTTTTAATGTTCTTTAATATACCATGTATCTCTATCTATGTATCTACTGACGTCAGGCAGGCTAATTAAGCGGCTGCAACTTGTTAAAAAAAAAGAAAAAGTAATATGTTAGGTCCCAATAAATTGGGAGGTTATTGCTATTAGAGCTTTAATGTTATAGGGGAAAACTTAGACTATTTTATTATGAACAAATAGACACTGTTTTCCCTAAAGGGCAACTCAAGGGTCTCCATAACCGGCGAGCATGTATGAGACGAACTACGAGAGTGGAGGAAGCTACAGAGGACAGCAAAGCAAGAACCTGTCGGAACACTGTACTTTCTGCCTACCTGCAAAGGATTTGGTGTTATGATACAGATTAATAAGTTACGGCCGTCGGTCAAAAGATCACCGATGTATACAAGCTGTAACATAATAAACGCAAGACCTGAAATTAGTTTGTTCTTATTTGGTAACTGAATCGATTCCAACAATTTTTAATGTACTTTACATTTTTTTTAAATTTGCATAAAATGCTTTTACTCCATCAGCGCGCTAGAAAAAATTAAATTTATTCTTGATTCATAGCAAGAAAAAGATTCTAAACGCATTCCTAAAACGTATTTCTCAAAACGCACACATACACGTACAAGTTTTATTGTTAATTGGGGTATAAAAGTGCTTTAAAAAAGGGTAAAAACCTTTAAATTTGAAAATTTGGTTTTCGTTTTGTCTTTATGAAGCAGTTCTCTAATCGGGGTGTCTGAGGTCTTGCGTTTATTATGTTACACCTAGTATATCGATACATATATCGATTAAAAAATTTGCTCCCTGCCAATACAAAAGCAGTTCTTGTACAGTCCCTGATCTTCCCTATCTTCGACTATGGCGATGTGTGCTACTTTGACCTGAATGCAGATCACCTCAACAAACTTGACCGCCTTCTCAATAACTGCATTCGATTCGTCTTCAACCTACGTAAAGATGACTATGTGTCAGAGCATCGTTCTCACTAAAAGTGGTTGCCTATTCGTCAGTGTAGAACTCTGAGGGCATTGACAACACTATTTTCTAAACTTAATTCTTATCTTATTTATGTACTTATCTTACTTCCCAATTTCAGTATTTGTGCTCCAATCACGAGAAAAATCTTCGCTCCTCAAGTAATCGTCTTCTTCAGTGCCCTTCTCACCGTTCTGATTTTATTGACTCCTCCTTCTTCGTCTAATCCTTCTTTGGAATGCTTGTGTGGAATGTTTCATTGATTTAGGAATTCAGGAGAGTCATAAACCGTATTTCTTTTAAAAAAAACTACGTGAATACCTACTCAAAATGTTGGCAAAATCCTCTCAATTCTAGTTTATATATTGTATGCTTATATAAGTGTATAAATATATATCTATTTAAGTATAATATACCTCTGCACTGTACCTGTACTCTCTGCTTACTCCGCAAGGGATCGGTCGTGATGATATAGATAAATAGAGATAGATTATTATTTGTTTTTAAACGCAAGACCTAAAAGTAGTTTGTTCTAAATCAATAACTAGATTGGTTCCAACAAATTTTAATTATTATTATTTCTTTTTTTATTAATGCTGTTACTCCTTTAGTGCGCATAACAAACTAAAATTATTTTTGATTCAAAGCAGTACAGAGATCTCAAACACATTTTGCAAACGTATTTCTCAATACGCACACACACGTAGAAGTTTCATTGTTAATTGGAGAATAAAAGTGCTTAAATATTTTTAAATTTGCTAAATTGCTTTTCGTATTGAATTTGTGAATTAATTATCTAATCAGGGTATCTAAGGTCTTGCGTTATTTACGATGCACCTTGTATATAGTATTATTATTAATATAGGGGAAAAGGGGGTAATGGGAGTCAGATGACAATGGTGGTCAGCGTTCTAACATCTAGACGAAAGTACCTAAACAAACGAATATCGTACTAAAAGACTCGTTAAGTGATAGCTCGCGCCCCTCCGATCGCCCGTTCAGCACGCGTTCATCGTTTGCAAAAGAAGGCTGCTGCGCAGTTTTGCGCGCATTCGTAGCAATTTTGCGTGTGCACGAAATAAGTGGTAAGTACATTAATAAATTAAACTTAAGCGCTTAGAGTAGGTTATTGTGTGCCTATAAGCTTAAATTATCGTTTAAAAAAAACATTTCTGATATTTTAATAGCAAATTATAGTTTTATTTGCTATTAAAATATCAGAATTATAGTTTTATTTTCATTTTTTATACTTTTGGTATGATCGGGTAATAAGAGTCACTGTAATGCGGGTAATAAGAGTTGACTCCCATTGCCCGCATCATTGGGTAATATAATTAAATATTAATTGTCATTATTTCTTATTTCAGAAATGCCGAAAATACGTCACAGGTCCACAAATAAGGCTCAGTGTTCATCTGACACACTATCAAAAGCTGAAGCCTTCATGAGTCAAGGCCACTCTATGAGGAGTGTTGCTAAAGCCATGAATATACCTTTTTAAGGCTCCAAAGAAGGCTGTTAAAGAAGAACGATTCATCGGAACCACGCCTCGTTTGACTTCCTGTGTTCACAGCAGATGTAGAAAAGATTTTTTCAGACCGGATAAAATACTTATCTTCTAAAAACAAAAAATAAATAAAAATAAACAGGAAGTCCAACTGTTCTACAGACTATTGGGAGATCTTATGGACAAATATAAATTTACTCCTAATAATATTTATAATTGCGACGAGACAGGTATTTCCACAGTGCAAGACCTCTTAGTTCCCAAAGGCATAAAAAGAGTTGGATCCATAACAAGTTGGGAAAGAGGAAAAAATATTATTCTTTTATGTACCATGAGCGCTGGTGGTGGTTTCATCTTTCCAATGTTCATCTTTCCGAGAAAGAGAATGTCTCCTCAGCGTGAGAAAGACGGTCCAGCAGGAGCTATATCCCTTAGATCTATAGAAATTGCAAATAAAGCCAAAAAGCGCGTACTACAAGATCAAAACACTTCTTCAGAATCAGATATTAGTCTCAATCAGATATGTGAAGACGATGAAGACGACGATTTGAATAGATGCTTAGTAAGTGATGAATTTGGTCGCAACAATGAGTTGTGGTACAGATGCACTTCTTGTGGCCCCCCGCTAACTGCACAGGATGGGATTCGCCACGAGGCTACGTAGGTGACAATTGTTAAGCTAGGCTGACTCTCATTGTCCCCTTAGTGACTATAATTACCCTCATATGTGGACAATGGTGGTCAAAGATGTTTTTTTTTTAAAGTTTAATAGGAATTAATATGTGATTCTAAAGGTAATGAAACTGTCTGAGACTGATAGTGTAATAATTAAACTACTACAAGAATTGATTTTAATAAAGTTTGAATTAAAATTATGTGTTTTATCTTATTTCTTGCTTAGGTGACTCCCATTACCCCCTTTTCCCCTATATTTATCATTTATTTTCTATTATATTTATATTCTTACAATTTTTAGCCTCGTATTTTCGCACCTACCACACATGTTTCTATACCCTAAGGTAGACTGGGAGAAAATGCCTCAGTCATTAACTCCGCCTATGTATATACATATGAGCATGAAGAATAAAATAAATAAATAGATTATTGATATGAATAATAATATAGATAACATGAAAATAGGCAAACATTAGGAATTTATATGCTTTCAATTTTATTTCATCATTCGTGAATCAAAGTAAAAATATTATTGCGTCGCAATGGACGATAAAAATACTTAAACGTAGCTTATCTCTGTTTTTATTTACCTTTAAGTTCCCGGTAATCAATAGTTTGTCTTATATTTTATCGTTATCTGATAGGCATTCTGAGTCGTCTTTGTAGCAGTATTTATGTGTCACTTGTCACATATTGAATTAAATATTCTGTATAACAGTGTGAATAAAAATCTAATATTCAACTTTGTTACCGTTTGTAATTCGTATATAAGTATTTTATTTGATGCAGAAGTGGAATGTTTAGTAGGATTTTTTTGAGTGATTTACTTGTAAAGTTCGGAAAGCTCGCGGGCGCGTTAGTCAGCGAGGGAGGCGTGGGGAATCTCAACGGGCGGCGAGGATTCAAGGGCGTCTCAGCCTCCACGCTGATCACTGCGACCTGCAAGACCGTCATCACTCCGCCGCCGACGCCGAGCTACAACGCACGTCCAATTGTCTGCGAACGTAAAATAAACAATGCCCACCACGACGATCGACAGGCATCACCTGTTGTGAACGTTTCGTATATGGCTGTTAGTCGCGATCCGCAATCTTCATATATTCTAAAAATGATGCGGTTCTTTATTTTTGTGTGTGTAATTTTTTGCGCAAGTGCCGGTGCCCAAGATAGTGATATGGTGTTTCATAAATGTTGTCCGAAAAATCAAAGTTTACTTAAAATATCAGACTCTGACGTATCAGAAAGCGTCTATAATTGCATAGACCCAGAAAGTGCCCAAAATAATTACAGCGTGTCTATTTCTCCCCTTGTGATCGGTGTAAATGTGCAGATTGTGTATGGTATACCATTTCATTGCGATGGTATGCAAATGGTGCAGGTAACATCGTCAGAATTAGATGCCCAGTTTGAGACAGTCAGCGATCAGTGCTACGATAGATTAGTTATAGAAGTCGTCAACGGCACAATGAAATCATACATTCCTAAAATTGTAAATGTAACTTGTGTGAGAAATGAAACAGAGAAGGTATCAGACACAAAAATTAGCGTAAAACGATTCCGTAAATGTTGTCCCAACGGACAGAGTTACGATAGTATATATCATTCATGCAGAAATACTGATATGCTTATTAATGAAGACTGGCTCTTAAAGAGGTTGAAAGCAAACAATGACCAAATTTTTGAGGTCGATAACGGATTAAATTGTAAATCAGCCGAATTTGCTGTGGAGCTGAGGCAAGAGCTCTTTCTATTTGAATTAGACGGGAGTAATTTAAGAGTCAGCAATAGAAATGGGAAAGAATATGGTAGTGTGCCACCAGGGGGGTGGTGTGTTGATCGTGAATATAACGACCAAAGACTGGTGGCGCGCGTGTGTTCCCGCGACTGTGCCAAGTATGGTGCATTTTGCATAAAGAAGTGTTGTCCTATTGGGTATCATTACCAGCCGCGACGTTGTAGCAGTTTCGCCAGCAAGTGTGTGCCTAACAATAATGAGGTTCTCTTCAACATAACAGATTATTTGGATCCAGTTGTGCTTGATTATCCTCACATAGCAGGTATGTATTTATTGCTCTTTTTTTATTACGCGTATATGTTTAAAAATATATTTAATATATTTAAAAAAAATGGGTTCAAATGGAAGCAATAAAGGGAGACCTTTGCCTAACAGTGGGATGATAATGGCTGAATAATAATAACAATAATAATTGCATGCGATAGGCGAACTTTATAATATTAAATTCTCTTAAAGGATCTCTACGTGGTGGACCCACGTCCCCGCGCAAGCCTTGCAAGGGACCAGGGAACTCGAGACTTTTAGCTTAAGACAAATAATAATAATTATATACTCGACGACAAAGTCAAACTCGAGCTTTGACGATTTTATAATTTACGTAATAAGGGCTAGACCTGTCCCGAAGATGACATCTAAAGGAAGCAAGAGACCACTCGGAAACAATATTTTATTTATTTTGTACTTTGAATTGATATATACAAATACTAAGTTGGTAAATATACTAAGTTAAAACTATCAAAAAACATATCTGAACTGAATATGGACACTAGTCACACAACTTCGATAACGCTTAACAAAACTATTTCAAAGTACAGTACGTCGAAGATAGGACTTGGTTATGGACACGTCTTACAGTTTGTCATAATTTTATTTCTTTTTTTTCTTTGGCTCACGCAATGGCCTGCATTGGTCAACCTATCTACTTTTTTCTTTTAAAGCTCAGACCTTGGGTAGGTATAATAGTGTAAAATTACTACTTCTGAACGAACTATGTAATAGGAAATAACAATTATGACGATTTGGTTTCGTGGTTAAGAGCTTAAACCGTTCCGCCTAATTGGATCAAGTAGTCGCGGGGTCGATTCTCTCACGGGGAAAATCTTATATTTCATATCACACCAGTTTTTTCCAAAGAAATAGTTAGACGTGTGTACAATGCACCCCAATTTCGCTGAGAGATTTTTAGTCTCAAAAATAGAAACGGGCAATTCCGTCGGCATTCTTCGGTCACGTTATTTGACATGCCTCCCGAAATCTCTATATAGAAGAAATTATATTATTCCCTATATCGTTGTTATTTTGAAGAAAATTTAGCGTCGAGAAGCGAAACTTTGTGCGGATTACTATGAATTATTATAACTGTTTTTAGATGTGTTGGGCGTCGGTTCAGAGTTGGTCTGTGCCGAGGGACGTGTGGTACTCAATAAGTCCTTGGAGAGAGACCGGCATAGGCTGGCGCCGGACAGTCGGCTGCTCTCCCCCATCAACTCTGGATACGACTACTGCTTAGAGGCCTTTGACAGAAGGGACTGCCCCGAACATCGCGACGTGATGGTCACTGCCGTCAATTGCTTCATAAAAGCTCCTGTAACGAAGGATTTCAGAATCTCTTTCATTGTAAGTCTCATAGATATTAATTTTAGCCTTAATATATTGTACATATAATACATGTAATTTGTGAATGTTTTTCCTATACGACCTCAATACTTCATAATTCGCGAAGAGAATTAGAGGGATACGTACAGAGCATTAGTGCCTACTTAATCTCACTAAATCGTATATGACTTAATCGGGGCTTAGTTGGTATGTGACATAATGGGGGCTTCTAATTTGCAGATCTAAAATTTCTGGTCTTCCATATCGACGTATCTAACGAAGAAAGTTCTATAATCCAGTATTTATATTTGCCATAAATAACCTTATTGAGGGGCACAAAAGTTGAAAATGCCATTTATTTTGTTTGTCATATGTACTCGTAACTTTGTTCTATGAGACCGTCGATATACAGTTATGTTATTGATATCGACGAAAAAAAAATACTGCTCTTAATATTTCTTTTCTTATTTGCAAAAATGCTCTCTAAATATTACAAATGTTTAAGCCTTGAATATCTTGTCAGATGTATTCTGATAAGTTGCAACTATATATAAAGTAAGATAATCGGGTTATCAGTCAAACGGAAATACTTCGACTCTTTTTCGTTGAAGTACTCTCATTTTAATGGAGAACGAATCAATTCATATTATATTGGGATTCGCATTCAGATAAATAAACATCTACTGGTTTCAACGAAACATTTGTACGTATCGCTAAATGAATAATTTACATTTACAGTAGGAAGCTTCCGACCCAATAGTTGGAAATTTTAATTCAAAAAGACCTTTTTAAAAACAAGCTTTTATAGCAAAAACACGATGAAGATATCTAGCTTAGTTGAGGAGTTCCTATGGCTTCTTTCTGGCTCCATCATCAGGCTCTGGACATCGTCTGGGTCTAAAGTACTCGTCAAGACAAACCCAACGAGCCCAAACACGGCAGAGTTATATTAAGTAGTTGGGTGGATCCATTGGCCACCTTTCGGCTTCATCATCAGACCCTGAATATTATCAGGTTGTATAGTACTTGTCCATACCACTCTAACAAGCCTAAATACGAGGGGGTTACCTTGTATATTTCACATGTTCCTATGGGCACCTTCCGACTCGGACCAGGTCTATGGTACCATATTATTGCATTGTCACCGACTTTACAATTCAGCTTAATCGGATGCAAGTGCTTGAAAAATGGATCACAAGATTTGAACCGGAAAGACAGGCAGACATACGAACATTGCAAGTAAAATAAAAGCTTGTAAACATGATCCGTGCCTACTGACCTACTTTGGAGTTTCTTGATTTTGATATAATACCTAGATACGATCACAAACAAGTCATGTTATTGAATCCAGCATTAATTTTTCAGCATATCTTATTGAATTTGTTACGAATATCCAAAAATTTAGATTATGTAACTAGGGTTAGTGCCAGGAAGTTGTATAGCATACGACGCAATATTTAAAGATAACTTATCACTATTACAGGAAGTAATTGTAAGTCAAAACGATTGGTTGACTCGAAAATTATGTAAAACAATGTTACTGATTCGCTGACCTGAAAACAAATGTCAAAATTACGCATTTCTGTTAATGTAGCCCTAATTTACTCCACTGAATTCAAAAGCTCAAACTTTTTTGCATAATCATATCCAATCTTTTTGGTGCTACTTAAGTTAAGTAAAACGAATTGTTTACTGGACTTTATTATATACAATTAGCCTAATTAGGTAATCTGTTAGTCGTATTTAAAGCGGTCAGTACCAATAATTTAGACAACGCATGGGCTACCTGTGTAGATAAACATGCGTTGTTATGGTCTTGGGAACCAAGCTATATTTTGCTATAGCTAGGCTTGGGTGCCTAAGGGTCTAAAGAGGTCACTATCACTAACCATAGCAAGGCACGAAACAAGGAAAAGACAAAACGACAAGAAATTAAACACAAAAACGACATTAGGTAAAGGACGATTTGTGTCCCTCTACAATGGCTATGATGAATGGCTTTTATACGCTTAACTCGGAATTTTTTACATAAGGGAGTCTTACTGTACCTAGATGTCACTGACATGGCGCCCTAACAAAAACATTTAGTATTTCAAAACATTACAACTGTATTTAGAAATCAATCTATTTTTTTTAAATGATCAATAAGAGCTGATTTTGTAAATTTTAGATGTAGACTAAATAAATGACGGACGATTTAGCGTAGTGGTTAAGAGCTTAAGCCGCTCTGCCCACTGCGTCTAATAGTCGCGGGTTCGAGTCCCGCACGGGACAAATCTTTGTGTGATCCACAATTATTTGTTCCGGTCTGGGTATTTGTGTATGTGAATTTTCATGTTTGTAAACGCACCCACGACACAGGAATAAATCCTAGGGTGGGGCTAAAAAAAAAAAAAAAAACTTCGTCTAAATAAGTCTAAATAATTGTAAAGACTGCAACGCATTTCGTAGCAGGCTTTCCCGGCTGTTATACCGCTGTCATAACTTGTTGCAACCGTAAAGTCACCCGTTATATATTTTCCCTTTTCTTAATGATAAGAAGCGATAGCCTAGTTGGTAAAACGTTAACCTTATAATTACAAGGTCGGTAAAGAGTTCTAACCCCTATGTGTGTTTGTCATTTGCTGATAATAAAGGAAAATATCATGCTGGAACTTCTAAGATTGAAAGAACCTAAAAATCATCGACAAACATTTGAAATTATGTGCCCATCTGTCTGTGCGCAGAATGACGACAGACAGACCAATTAAAAGTAAATCGGGCCATTAGGCCAGACAGGCAGGTATAATTTTTTGTTAATTTTTGTGTATATTTGAATGCAGCTGATAAGTATATCGAGCGTGTGCTTGGCGCTGACGCTGGTGGTCTACCTGTCGCTGCCCGAGCTCCGCAACCTGCACGGTCGGACCCTCATTTGCCACGTCAGCATGATGATGCTGGCCTTCTGTTGTCTTGCTCGCGTACAGTACAGTCTGGTGCCTGACAAACACATTTGTACTGTACTTGGTAAGTTTCATAATACTAGTATTACTAAGTTCTATGTACAGACGTATTTTTCGTTTCGAATTCTATAGGAATTATCAAATCAAAATACAGATAACTTAGCACGAGCAGATTGTCGATGACGTAACATTACAAACTTACTAAATAAAGATGAACGTGACATGATTTCTCGACAAAGATACGATAACGTCAATCTGTTTGTGCTAAGTCCTCATTTTTTATTATTTTCGTATTCACTAAAGGCGTTGTACATTTTTTATGCAAAATTGTTAAAATAATACACGAGATGAAGAATGAACCTTGTAACCCACGGTGGAGCCACAGTATTTTTATGAAGTATAAAACCATTGATTTGTTTAGTCATAAGCAGGTTGCTTGTCTTGCGGAAATTTGTGAATTGATCGATCAATAGGATCAGCCCAGCATTAGTTAATGTGTCACCAATTGAGGGCGTTCTTTACTTTACGATAAGCTCAGTGTCTGGCGATGTACATTATTACGTTAAAGTAAATACATAAGTGTACAGTGGACTAATGTGAAGTTAGTGCAAATGTATTGCTAATGCTAGAAGTAACACATAAATGATTCATTAAGTAATAGTTAGCAATTAATGTACGATTATGTCTACATGTATGTTATATAGGTATCTTCATACATTGTGGGGGCCATAATACCACAAAGCAAAACATTATATTTGTTTATCTAGGTGGTCATAATAGGTGTTTTTTCCCCAAGTGTGATACATATTGCCTTTCCTCTAGGGATTTTCCTGACGATAATTTTGGATTTGTTATTAATGTCATCGTAACGAATTATTCGTTGTATGAAATAATGACATGATAAACGCTTGCATCAACTTATCTGCACATGTTACTTGATAACATCTGGGTACAATAAAAATCCATGAAAATTGAAGCGGTGGCCTTATCTAAATTATATTTTTATGTACTAGTACGTACTAATGTTATGCACTTGAAATATTCAGAGCCGTTAGCTTTTATGAAATATATTACTGTAATCATGTCATCGCAGTTATTAGATTATAAAATATATTAACTACTTTGTTATATGGTAGGTAATAAATACACGGAATTTTATAAATTTTTTGTATGAAGTATTCTTTTTTTAGAACATTACCCACGGAACGAAGAATAGACTTCTTGGTTCTGTGACATTACCTACACAACTAGGCAATCAAACAAACGAATTAAACAGCGTGTTACTGAACGTTGTTTTTAATTTATCGAGAATACATAATTAGGAATACTATGCAAATTGTTTCTGATAAATTTTGCAGTCTCTAGTGCATTGGCCATCAATGAAAGTTTCATGATCGGTGAACTAATCCGGGAGAGCTGTAAAGTTATTTATTGTACATGGTTCACATGCCAGCATGACATACTGAGTGAGCTCACTGGCTACCACCTTTTTGCTAACTAGTGAGTCGCTTGATGGATCATATTATAGTAACATTAAACATCACAATGATGCAATTAACCGAAGTATACTTACTTACAAACATACAGATAATAAATTAAGTTTAAAGCAAGTGGCTTAATAACAAAATGAAATGACTCATATAGAGAAATTACTAATCGTTTGTTTAAATATAATAGGTAATTGCGACGGTGATGTTGTAGTGTCCCACTGGTATTGATATTTTGCGAAAGTGTGGCTATAGCTGATAATGCAGTTTAAATAAGTAATAAGTCGAGATACAAATCAGTGATCCAATGACCAATCGATTTGTGTTCAAATATATATAATTTAATATTTATCAATCTATTTAGAAAGAGATAGAGGTACTGATAGCGCTATAGTACTGTGGTGTTCTTTTCGATAGCCAGTTTGAAAATGGTTTGCTTGTTTTATTTTTGAATATTCCCGTGCTCTCTAAGCCGCTCTCGGCCACTCTAAGCCGTAGTTCCCGGCTGCCACTCCATCTAATCTTTAGGCCAACCAACAATAGGTGACCTGCCATCTCCAATCAACACTCAGTCTGCGTAGTGGAGCCTCTAACCTTGAATTGTGAATGAAGGTACTGATCCAGTAGTGTGATAGTAGAATCTGATTCATTTCCTATTTATATCATGACGTTTGATCACTCATTCTCACGAAGCTAGGTGAGAAAGAGAACAGAGTTCCAAAAATTTCTTTCTCTGCAGATATCTACCGCTTCCTCTTCGCTTCCTCTACTCTAGTTCGTCTTATACCTCTGTTTGAGAGACTTTTGACTTTACCATACGATAGGATAACTATTTTATAAAGTTCATCGATAGTTTTCGAAATTTCATCGTCGTTAATTTAATTTGTCTTTAGAAAATCTTTTTAAGTAAATATAGCTGGGCCCTTGTTGTGTCAAAATTATTCTTTAGCCATGCTTCAACTACTCGATATCTACTATAATGTGGTATCGTAATTTATTATGTACATATTTTCATGCACAAAAGGCAAAACACTTGTTGAAACTCAGTGGGCAGACACAGATGATGTTAATCCATCACAATAAGATGGCTAAAGTCAGTCTTGGCTTATGCCTACTGTTTATATTCGGTGACCTTAGAATATATATGCATTAGCGAGGAAAAAATGTTCAAACATGATTCAAAAATGGATTTACCGTTCGTGATTCAGATAGTTATTTTATGTTTGAACAGATTTATTGTTAGAGATATGATTGAAGGTGAATATGAAATCGCGATGGGCTATACTATACAAGTGCGTACCTGTAATACGTGTAGACAAAGTCAAAAATTACTGGCAGGCTTTACCATGAGTTACTGTACTAATCCTCGATTTAGAGTCCGTTCGAGAGTTATTATTTGTTGACTCTAGTGGTTACGAGAGGAACAAAAAAATCCTATAGATTTCCATAGGTATAAACAAATTAAAGCAACTGAGAACTTAGTAGTGTGTAAGCAAAGGCTTTAACACAATTACAGTCTAGTGTACATATGTATTACAGTTTAAAGCAATCGTGTACATTTAGCAAATATTCAAAGTGCTTCATAAATAAATAAAAGCAATTGGGTCAGTCGTTTATGTCATTTAATTAATTAAATTAATGTGATTTCTTCCGTGACATGATGGAAAAATTGTTAATTATTATGTATCTGTGGCATTGTTAAGTACAATGGTACTGCTATAAAATTGGGTCGTAAGATACCTGTACCTGTATCGAAGGATCGATGGGAATCGGATTGAGTGTATAATCAGATTTCATCATACTTGTAGAGTAGTACTTAGGTCGTATATTTCTGGCATAATATTTGTTACTGCGACTACCTGCTATGTTTTCTGTATCAGTAATCAATATATGGACTAAGGTGTGAAATAACAACCGACAATTAACCCGGCTTGTACAGTCAGCGACATAAGTAGCTTAACATTCTTAGTTTTCCAAATCATTTGTACACTTTTGTTTTGCATCATATCCATTATTTTGGTTGATCTAAATATATTTGTATATGTTGCTAATGATTTGGGTTCGACAATGTTCACCAAAGTCTGTAAAATAAAGAGTATCACTGATTAGAAAAACAGATAATGCTAAGCTACTTATGTTGTTGGTCGTACTTGGTTGCGTTGATATAATTGTTTTTGTACGGAGTTGTAAGCTAATTGAGTTCTAAAAATCCTAAGGACAAGAAATGCGTCAATACATAATATAGATTTGGTGTTAATTTCAAACTAAAAGATAGCATAAAGTAAATGATATAATAATATGGCCTTTTCCCTTTCCCTCTTATGAGTATGTATAAGCACGTGGGTATTTACTGCTATGAATCAACTCCTACGCTACACAAAAACATCTTCACTGTATATAAGTTGATTCATTAAAGATGAGCAATTTAAATGGATTTAAAAACGACGTTTTTATAAAATTCCAACGTATCTAGTTAGAACATCGCAAATTAATTAGCAATGATATGGAGGTGAGATAATTAGAGAACACAGGCATGTCTGTTAGACTAGAATTTGATCAATTATCGCATATTGTTTGCTCAGGGTATGGCATCTACTTCGGCTTCGTCGCGGCGTTTGCTTGGCTCAACGTCATGTGCTTCGACATCTGGTGGACATTTGGGTGAGTTTTGTTAACAATCAACACAAACATTTACATTAGCTACGAGATGCAAATGACGTGCGAATTAACAAATTATTAATTCCAACCATACTTAGTGCGACGTGGGTGTTACATCATATCGATGCAATATCCCACATAGCTATGAAATAGCACAATTCATTCATTTGTATTATCACTTACCTAATAGTTTGGTACTGACAGCATAGCTACGTGAATGTTAAAAATACAAACACGATATCTTATTCTTCACTTTAATCCCGATTGGATTCGTGACTCGGATTAGCCCCAGATAGCAAGAATTTGTTTATATTATAGCGTTTGAGAAAACATTTAATCGGGTGTTGTGCCAGACGTTGCACTTCGCCTTGTAGCTTTAACTGTACGTCAAAGTACATATATTCAAATCAAGTGCACCAAAATTCGACAGCTTGAGATAAAATACAATTGTTCAAAGCAACGCAACATTTTACATATTATGAAGACTTCACCGTCAATTTTTTACAATGAAAGAATGAAAATGTTTACACAACGGATTGATTGATATTGTTTCTGCGGAAAGTAGTAACGCTTCTAAAAACTTGTATGATGAGATGTAAGACAATAGCGATAGCTAGTAACAAGTCAATCAGTCATCTGCCTACACAACCGGATTCTATAGATGCGTAACGATACCGCTTTGCTACTGGTGCCAGCCGTGGCTGGGAATTGGGAATAAGTGGGGAATACATATGCCATGACTAACGATCCCCTTTAGTTAACACAAACAGTAATTTCCGTGGCTTCACAATCCACAATGCATGTTCTCCGTTTACTTATAAAATGATTTGTTGAACCTCTCTGGTGTAATCATTGAAGAAATAAATCCTTCGGGGTTTTACTCATAGTCGTGTGTCGCAACCTTCGTAAATGTTTGGTCTGTCTTGGCTATCGATAGGTTTACATATTGGCTGTTCAATATTAGCTCATTGATTAAAATACTCATATAGTTTGACAAGAAAAATATCCTCTAACAAAAATATAATAATATATATAAAAGTATGATATCGATTATTAGAACAATCGTTTTAATTATGTCATTTTAATGTTTTTATTTGTGGTTGATTGCCGGGTTTGTGTTCTTAAGGGAGATAGTAACACAATAGTACTCCTCTCCGATCTGTTCTAAAATGGAATACAATATGCATTTTTCTGTCACAATATATTAATGTATTATTCACATCAACGTATGATAGTGCCTCTGGCCACCCTATCAATAATATAACCGTGGATATGACGCAAAGTCCTTTAGTAACAGGAATTCGTAGGTACTCACATCCAATAACGATATTACGCTTTATATTACATGGGGACATAAAATCGTTTAATAAATCCGAATAGACGTTGTTTTGGGGAGGGTGTGGTGATCACCTCGATTGCCCCTCACCACTCACTAACTTGTAGCTTAGCGTGTTTGCCAAACTAATTTCAGTGTTTCTTTATTCATCATAGTAGGTATTATCTTAACAAACAATTTTATATTGGGACTAGAGTGATTGAGTCATTGGAAGTTAAACATTTGCTGAGCATCAAATTTTCCGAGTAAAATATTTAAACGAATTCTATATTGATTGATAGGTACTATTCCGTTTGCTGTATTTTACGGATAATGGTTAAGTTCACTCTCTCGCACCAGTGTTTGACAGTTTTTAAGTCAAAAGAGCTTAGCACGACGACTTTGGCGTTATCGTGACACTAGCGAGTAATCGTGCTGTCACGTTGATTTAGTAAATTTTAAAGTGTGACAAGGATTAAGTCGCTAACATGCTAAGCTTCCAGTTTTGTTAATTCCAAAATATCTCGATTGCCTCGTTAGTCTAGTGCTGTATGGTGTGATTATGAGCTCCTGGTTTCCTAACCTAGGTGATACAAAGTTTTATTTAGGTTTTTACAATAACAGCCTGAAGTCCGGATTTGTGCCCCTTTCAGACGCAATATGCTCGATTATTATTACATTGGAACCTAACCACTTCGGACGTAACAAAACGGATGTACACAGTGAACCACTGCCATCTCATCTTAGGGAACATAGACGTGATGATGTACCTTTCTACAAAATTATATAACCTACATTGATGGAGGCCGTCTCACGGACTTTGCAATAATTAGGCGAACATTAATGAAAAGCGACGGGATTGAAAACGCACTTTACTTGGCGGCCATTGTTAGGTGGGGCTCTAATTACAATTACACACCATGAGGCCGAAACACTGCGAAAATGTATAATATGTTAAATGAAATACAGACTATGAGGGACGTGTACTTTTAGTCATTTTTGTTTAAAATTAGGTCGGACGTGTAGCAATAACGTTCATAAACCAAATATACCCATGGTAAATGTAAACGCGAATACCTACAGATTTGTTTATAAATTCATAACTGAAATATACAGATATGTTTCATCGATAAGTAGACAACCCACCTGGTATATCTGTGTGCGTTTGTTGTACTAATAATAATGAGCTTGTTATGTTCAGAGCTTTCTTATCTACGGTTTAATGTTATCGGGGCAGAACGCCTGTTATCGCATTCGTCGCAGAGCTTTATCCTGACGATTAGTGAGTCAATCCCCGTGACCCGGCCCATTAAATGAAAGCCAGTAAAACCAATAAAGTAGTTTATGTAGGTGTAATGGGTTCTCGTCGCGTGTCGTCACTTCTTCCCTGTTTGTCGCAATCGCCATAAAATAAATGACCAAAAGCTTTTTTATTATTTCACGTCTATAATATATTGTACCATGTACATATCCACTGTGGTTTTTCGATATCTTTGTACAAATCCTTAAGGGTTCGGTCGTGTTAAACTGATTTTGGCTGCGTTTAACTCTTAGTTGTTATGAATTCGTACCCGAATTACAAAAAAAAATCCTTTTTGGTTTCCTTAGAACTATATGTGTCTATAACCTATTTTATTAAACTTTCCATTTTTATTAGTGAGAAATTTTATTCATAAAATATCAATTTAATTTAATTTACCAATAGTAAATATACTATCTGTTCGAGTAGAGATGCTTGCTCATATATGTAAATAGTATGTTTTTTGAAAATCGTATCTATTTTTTAGTATCAAATCGAGACACACCTCTTAATACGTATATAAATTTATATACGTATAGTCTTGTTTTATTCCATCAAAATATGTTCGATTATTGTCACGATTATATTTTAGATGGCGATTATATAATTTAAAGGCAAAACTAAAATGCAGTTACAATAAAATAAGGATATTGATCAGAAATTCACATTCACATGCACTAGTTGTTCTTGAAAAAATAAAAAATTTTTAAAGGTGGAAGAGGTCACGCATATTAAATAATTATAATATAAGAAATAGTGTTCTGAACAACTCTTACTATCATTTCCGTCCGGGGTTTGTAATATTATTATTAACTAGCGACCTGCCCCGGCTTCGCACGGGTGAATTATAGACATAAACTTTTCTCTTGAATCACTCCGTCCATTGGCGAAAACCGTATGATAATCCGTTCCGAAGTTATTGAGTTTATAAGGCTCAGACAGATAAACAGACGCGGCGGGTGCCTTAATTTATAATATGTAGTGATTTGTGTCTCAATAAGAATCACGTCTTATACCTGGTCCTTTGAAAGCCTAGAATGGGAACATGAGTCCAATATGTGAATGCATGTTCAGAACATTTTTTTGTAAGTCGCTTATACCATATAACCATGAACGATTTGTCGCGAAATCGTGCTGGCTCTTTCATCTTTATTTATTAAAGGAGACTGTCGAAAATTGCTAGAGACCCAACAAATATTTGACCTATGCCATCATGAAATAAAACTATTTTACGGATTTTATCGCGGTTTATTTTTATTTTTATTTTTAGTTCCCGACGTTTCGAGTGCTTTGCAGCACCCATGGTCACGGGAGGGACTGAGGTGTTAGACGTCCAATAGGCATAGTTGTTCCGGGGTACCCTCAAACTTCTTAATTATTTTTGTTGTTGTTGGTCCGATCTACGCAGAATGAGCTCACGGTGTCTTGAGGTCTTGCAGTGTTATGCTTGGTTTTGGATTTGATTATATTAATTACCGGATCCCAAGACGATGGAAGCACCCAGCCATCTTCTCTATTGAAATTAGGATGTTTTTTAATTTCAATAGCCTCGCGAACCATCCTTGGTAGGAATCGGTGTTCTTTCACGAGGATTTGTGGTCTATCAAATCTGATGTTATGGCGGGTGCGGTCAAGGACATGTTCACAGACTGCAGACTTCTTTGAGCGTCGGAGATCGGACCAACAACAACAAAAATAATTAAGAAGTTTGAGGGTACCCCGGAACAACTATGCCTATTGGACGTCTAACACCTCAGTCCCTCCCGTGACCATGGGTGCTGCAAAGCACTCGAAACGTCGGGAACTAAAAAAAAAAAAAAAAAAAATAAACCGCGATAAAATCCGTAAAATAGTTTTATTTCATGTGTAATATTCGCGTAAATCTAAGAACTCACTATGCCATCATTATTATCTATTTTATTAAAATAATGGCAAATATCCGTATCTAATGAACAATTTGCAAACTAAAACGATTATTTCAAAGTATTGTAAGTACTTATATCGAAGTCGCCGACATCTTTACTGAATGTCAACACACACAATATAACCTCATATGTATTAATGGTTACTGGATTATAACCTTAAAATCTAATACTTTTTGTGTAATATTGCGATTCCCCCGCTTGTCCGTTTAAAAATAAATGCCTTAAGAGAATTTATGGGTGACTTAAAATCATACAAGTATTTTTTCATTGCTGTTGGTTCCGGGGCAAATTATGTATGGGAGCAGAACAATGTCCTTTATAGTGTGAAGGGGATTGTATACGAT
The DNA here is from genome assembly GCA_905147815.2 of Phalera bucephala. Taxonomy (NCBI): domain Eukaryota; kingdom Metazoa; phylum Arthropoda; class Insecta; order Lepidoptera; family Notodontidae; genus Phalera; species Phalera bucephala. The sequence goes on from LR990622.1 coordinate 17,508,766, forward strand.
AGCATCAATCTGTGCGTGCTTGGGCAGGGGCACTAGAAAGTGCTGAAAATTATTTGTAACTTTAACTTTCTTTGATTGGTTTTCGTTCAGGAGTGTTCGTACAGTGCAGCCGATGCGTAAGGCGAGCGCAGAGTTGCGTCGTTTCTTGTGGTACTCACTGTACGCCTGGAGTTTCTCCGTGCTTCTCACCCTCGTCATGTTCCTGTTCGACCGTTACCCTGTTGCAAGCTACCTCGATGCCAACATCGGTGAAGACATGTGTTGGTTCGGTACACGTAAGTATATATTATCTATCTATCTATCTATAACCTCACTCCAGATCCCTTGCGGAGTAGGCAGAGAGTATATTATATTCAATCATTATACGCCACGGCTGGTTTTATGCTCCTTGTTACAAGGTGACAACCTTTTTTACTTTTTACTACTCAGTTTTCAGTAAACCACGTTATTTGACGGATGGATTAACCCAGTGTTAGAGCTTTAGCGGGTTCGATCCCCGCACAGGACAAATCTTTGTGTGACTCACAAATATTTGTTTCGGTTTGACGACACGCGAACGCGAATAATTCCTAGTGTAGTTCGTTTTATATTCCGAAAAAATTGGCTTACATTCGTTGCAAATAACGTTAAAATTATACTGCAGTAGGCAGAGAGGTAGAATAGTGACAGTTCTTTCTTCTGGGCATATTCTTACGCGACAACTAAAAATGATAAAATACACTACAATCATGCGGAATACCGTCGATTGTGAGATTGGTATAATATTTTTCACATAAGATGGGTAGTGTCAGTTCTAAGTGCCAAACGAAATTAATATTTATTCAATGGTATTAAGGCATAACACCATAAGTATAGAAGCAGGTCATGCCTGTTTGAATAAAGTATAACTTTTTTGACACTTATAACTGTCCCAGTACCCTTCCTTCATGAAAAATACTATAGTACAGTGTCGGGGATTATTCTGATGTTTTTATGTCTGTTCTAGTGCTGAAGTAGTAAGTAAAAATTATAAGTATATTTGAGGATATTTTATTTAACTCTACGTATTTTGTCAGCTATAGTTGCTAGATAGCCGTCTGTTGGAATCTGGTTGCTAAAATTAGTGGTTAAAAATATCTTTACACAAGACATATATTTTTCTTTACATAAAGATTTAAAAATACCCAACTATTTTAGATTGATATAAAGTATGTGGAAGATCAAAAGGCACTTTATATTATTTATAGCGACTAAGCGTGGTTCATAAACGACGAGATGGTTGGCCGAGTGATTTTAGAAATAAAATCCAGTTATTTTTGTGAAAACATGTCGCTTTTTATTACTTGTTGTAAGAATTTTACATCGTAAAAATTTATAGGGGTAATTTTCGATCTCTATTATAAAAAATTATATAAACAAGAAGGTTGATGTTTATAGAGTATTAACAGATTATTACATAATAATATTAAGTTACTCCAACAAATAATAAAAGTTGAAAATTTATCGTACGATACAAATCTCACTTGTACATATTATTTCATCATCATATTTTTTATGGAAAAATTGTGTAGAACCCCGCGAGAATATTTCGGATACATACGTGCTGAAATAGAAGGAAAACTCAAGGTAGAGCTCATGAAGAATAGATTTTCCTCTGAAATCTAAGCTGTGAATCTTTAATTAAGCTAATAAATTTAGTATTTTATTGGCGAAAACAGTAATTTCACATAAAGATATCTCTAGCTCAATTTCTCTTCCGAAGTACGGAAACACTCAAACATGAAAACTCCACAACGATCATCCATCTCAAAATGAGCGTGCCAAATCCTGCCTAGACTTCGTAATTGATAAGAAAACCATGAATCTGGTTGACGCACTCATATTTAGATTTTTAGAGTTTTAATACAGATTTTTTACAAGATTTTATAGAACTTGCACTGTTCGTATATCTCTCTGTCTTACCGGTTCAAATTTTGTGATCTTTATTCATTGTGAAATTTGGTATATATATGAAAGTTCGGTGACAATGCAATAATATGGCACAATGGTCTGATGATGGAGTCGGGTATAGAAACACAATATAACCCCCTCGTGTTTTGGGCTCGTTGGACTGGTATTATCAAGTACTATACACTCAGATGGTGTTCAGGGTTTGATGATGGAGCCGGCGTGAGGCCTTGGCAACACGTTAACTACACAATGTAAATCTAACGTGTTTGAGCTCGTTGAATTTGTTTTGACAAGTGCCGTAGACCTAGATGGTGAGCAGGATGATGGAGCCGGAAGGAGGCCAAAAGAACTCCTAAACGTAGCAAGATATTTTTGTTGTTTTTGCTATAAAAGCTTGTTTCTAAAAAGATCTTTTCAAATTAATATTATTTTTAGTTTTATAAAGGCTGGGCACCTAATTTTTTTCTTTTTGGGTCGTGTGGAATGTCATTCGACAGGACCGCTTTTATGGATATATACTAACTGTACTTTAGCGATATCAAAATGTTATCACACAACAACAACAACAATAGATAAATTATTTTATATTTTATGTATAATTTCCGTAACAACGATGTTTTGGACATACCCCTCATTGCGCGAGCCAATAATTCATTTGACTCGTTATTTTTGTAATACCTTGCGATAGAGTTTTAAATAATAAAACGTTTTTTAGAAGTGTCGACCTTTTGTGATTCACTAAATACCTATTATATTGTTATAGTACAAAATTCTGATTCATCATTTTCCATATAGTTCTACAAAATATTATGAAGATATTCTTTCATAAAAATGTTTTGTTGTTGATTAATGTATAGTTTTGGTAAACGCTCACACGTTAAAAGTAAACTCGCTGAGTTCCGTGTATAATAAAAATAATAAACACTCCCATGTATTCCATCATGAATTCAGAATACTAGGGAATTTTCACGAACTACACGTTGTATAACGTTACCGGGAAGGTTCATACGTACACACTTACTCTGTGATTATGCTTACATATATCACTTTGATAGCGACAGAGGTTTATCTACGATGTGAGGAACTTTCGCACCATTTACGATTCTTAATTAAAGTTTATGTAGTAAAGTCATTGTATAATGCCGTAGTTTCACGGCATGATTCGGCAGTTTGGGTTCAGGCATCACGTGACATTCGAAAACTGTCCTACCTTCCTCGTAATAAAGACCCATTAATAAGACGTTTTATGGTCGGTAACAGACCAGACGGCGCGTCTTATAATTGGTAACACATCAACTAATTAACGAAAGTGAACGCATTAGACAAGTGGCTAGCTAAGTAAACCAATAGTGTTTATTTCGGATGAAATACATAAAACAGAGTTCTATTTCCAGGGAAAGATCTATTATGAAACAGTTTAGACGTGATAATAATCTCGTGATGCCACGAGAATAAAATGTATGTTTGTTGGGTTCATATGCGATACGTGTGTTGGCCCACACTAGGAATTATTCCTGTGCACACCTACAAGGTGCGTTTGTAAACATATTTTTTATATACAAACTCACAGACTGAAACAAATGTTTTTGAGTCACACAAAGATTTTTCTCGTAGGGGATTGAACCTGCGACTCCAGAGAGCGAAGCGACCAACGCTCTAACCGTCGTGAAATGTATTTAATAAGATATTACACACACATTAAAACATTACTCTCAATCGCCATATATCATAGTAATCTAAAAACTTTCACTGCGGAACATAGGTTTCCCCCCCTGACTAGGATGACTTACTTTAGAGAGGCTTGTCGTCGCTTTTTGTACATATAAATTAATCCGCCAAACGACAGAAAAGAGATATATCGCGTGAGATAGCAAATTTCGTATAACTCCTTCATTACATTAAGTCCACTAGCGTTGCAGAGAACAGAGAAATGGAGATGAAAATAAGCAGATAGATTGATGACCTAGTGCAGGTCACCGGAAGGAATGGGGCGCGAAAAGGAATATTGTGCCACGGAAGAATTCTGTACTCAGCATTGGATGGCTATGGGATAATAATGACCGGCGTACTACCGCACGAGTTGTTTGAATGTAAATTAGTGGTAAAGCGTAGTTTCAATACCATGCAATATACGTTTAATATTTTTATTGCTTTTTGCAATTAAAATATTTGCTATTGCATACAAAAAATAAAATTACAAAAGTCAATAAAAATATAAAACGTAGTTAGTTATTAGTACGGTAAGGCGACCTTATTGTTTAATGCGATTTTTATCAGGCAACCTTTAGGTAGAGGACAGAGATAATTGCAAAAATTTAATAGAATTTTAACTAGTAATAAAAAAATAAATATTTTAAGGGATATTTAATGAAAAACCGATTTTATCGTAGTTATTATCTTTCAGTTCAGAACTCCCGATGGGACTGGCCACACTACATATACTTCGTGATTCCGATGGGTTTAATCACTTGCACCAACTTTGTCCTGTGGGTTTTGACTGCACGGCACTGCGCGCGGGTTAAGTCCGAGGTACATCGCCTGCAAGCCGGATCCGTCGGCGACCGCGTCAAACGACGCTTCCGGGTTGATAGAGCCAAGTAAGTGCATATCCTAAATTGTTATGTCGCTCTGATTCTTATTTAAAAATAACGAGATAGATAACTCTTTTTTGTGCACCAATTACATAGATATCGAAATACATACAAACAAAAAACAACTAAAAGTTACACGAAGGGCGGCCTTATCGCTATAAAGCAATCTCTTCCAGGTAGCTTTGGGATGGAGAAAACGATTAAGTTGTGGAATAAACGGGGGTGCACTTGTTACACAGAAGTTTTAAGTTATAGTAATAAATACTTAAATATATAAAAACGCCAACACATACTACAAAATACAGTATATCAGAGAAATATAGTACAAAAATCTACTACACATAGACATAATTAACAATCACGATACGACAGCAGGTCCCGGTGAACAAGTAGATAAGTAATACTTCCTCACCTGGCCTTTGAAGCTCTCTAGCGACGATACACGCCGTATACTGATAGGTAGAGTATACCACAGTCGTACCGCCTGGACAGTATAGACTTTAGAAGGTGCCATTGTGAAGAGGCATCCTTAGGCTATGATTTTCGGAGGACCTGAGGCATTGGGTGCCAGTGCATTTCAGGTACTCGATACGTTCTTTAAGATAGGGAGGGGAAGAAGGGTTAAATAATATATTGTAAAGAATGGAAAGAATATGCGCGTTCTGGCGAAGTCGAATGGGTAGCCACTTGAGTCTTGTACGAAATTCGGATACGTGGTTATATTTGCGCAAGCCAAATATGAACCTAATTGCGAAGTTTTGGAGCCGCTCCAATTTATCTAGCTGGTTCTCTGTTAAATCTAAATAGCACACATCAGCATAATCTAGAATAGGAAGGAGGAGAGATTGTGCCAGAGCAACCTTAGTGGCAGTGGGTAGGAAATTAAGCGTATAGGTTATAAGCATCGTATTCTAAATATAAAAAAAAACACTGTATCGCTTGAAGAGATGCTAATTATAACTGTTTCGTTGGTTTCGCGACGTCGAACGACGACGACGTAGCATTCACGAATCTCGGTCTCGAATCCTAGGTCGGACAAAATATAGTTTTTCATTGGACACATTACCAGCAAGTATGAGTCCGGAGTCTGGCATAGCTTCTTGATTAGAGTAGACTGGTCCAGCCAGAATCCTTTAGCTTATAAATAATATTATTAGTCTTATATCTCAGTCGTAAGATAGCAGTGGAACTGGATCGCATACTTAATTTTGTATATTATAAAAATGTATTTATGTATACAAATGAATAGAGAATTTGAGAAATGATTTAGCACAGTGGTTAAGAGCTTAAGCCGCTCCGCCTACTGTGTCTAATCCCGAATGGGACAAATATTTTATGATCTACAATTATTTATTTCCGTCTGGGTATTAGTGTATGTGAATTTTTATGTTTGTAAACGCACCCATGACACAGGAATAATTACTAGTATGGGGCTACTTTTTTAAATAAATATAGTGGAGAGTTTCGAATGAAATGGGAGGCTATTGCTATTATACCAGGTGTCATTTTAGACATCGGACTGAACTGAGATTTTTTCGATAGGAAATAGTTGTTCGACCCATGATTGGAACCCAACACTGTCAGTGGAGGTCGCATTCCCAAAAAAAGTAAATATGACCATTTGTAAGTACCGCAGGGTTTATACAAAATAATTAATTTGAGTTTGAACGTCGTCGGCGAAAAGTGGGTGTAAGTCGTAGTCACGGTGTTTATTTTTTATTAATGCTTTGAGAACCGAGCTGTTGAAATCTATCCTATCATAAAACGCGTCTTCAACTGACATTTATCAATCATCACAAATCTTTAATTGACTGTTAGAAGTCAACTTTGCAAGATGTACCGTCCACCACAATCAAAACTTTCCTGAAAGCTAAAATGCTTCACGGTCATGGATATCCTAAAGTCTAAGCAATAAAGAACCTATTATTGTGATGACAAGTTAATATTTAGTCAATATGAATATCCTTATCGCACCTTCAGAACAGTAGTGACTTATCTCAAAAAATCAAGTTTTTGGGAAACTGATCACATCCATTCAAACACGAGCGGCGCAGGTAGAGGGAGGGAAAGCGAAAGAGACTAAAGTATCATATTTCTTAATTATACCATAAAAACGCCGCTGTTTTAATATTCACCAGATAGAGAGTACCTTTTAATCGCTCTCTATGACCGTAACTCGATTTCTTAGATTTTTGAGTTCGGTACCATCACGGATTATAGCAACACATGCGGATTCTAAACCAGGGGCGTTAAAAAATAAAGGACCGGTTATGTGTAAGCGGATATTATTTTTATAAATATTCTAATTATTGTACGCCTACTCATTCAATGACAATTGTATTTTATATTTCCAAGTTCGTACACCTTTCACAAATGGGTTTGGCTTTTTATACCTTCATAACAAGTATTCGATTGCAAGAATGAGTTTTAATATTTCCACCCAAGTTGACTAATGTAATTGTAGTTAAAACATGCATATTTTGGGTTCAACGATCTGCATCGTCTAGCGATAGCAATTAGATAATTGTGTACTAAGTGCGTTTTTGCATTTATGATTAGGTACTTTCCCAAATACAGACTTTCTGAAAATTGGTAAGGTGAAAAATGGATTTAAGTATTTGTAATTGGTTGAATATACGTTGATATGTGGATGTATTGTACGTTATGTGTTATTCTCATGTAGTGACGTAATAAGGTACAAATTTAAAAAGTATTGATATAAGAAGGCGGATATGAACTGGCATTTATATATTTTTTCCTCACGCATGGTATTTTGTTACAGCAATTATTGGGATTTCCAAGTAACAGGTTAACGGGTATAAACATTTCATAGGCGTAGTATTACTCCAGTTAAACGTAGGCTATGTGCATATAATGAAGGTACCGTTTGGATCCGTAGAATGAAGTCCTACATTATAAACTTTACCGTGGGGTCTCTCATTTAAAAATATAAGAGATATAAACGAGAAATGGTGGTGAGTGTGGGAGTGGAGAAAGCCAGAGAGGTATGTAAGGAAAGAACTTGTTGGAACTCTGTACTCTCTGCCTATCCCGTAAGGAATCTGGCGTGATGATATAGATAGATAGATAGAGATAAACGAGAAACACATATGTTTGACATGTTTGTCCATATAATACCTAGATTTGGAGATACAGTGGTCTATATGTGTGAATTATTTTCGGCTTTTATGTAGGTACTTACTTCATAGATTACCTTTCGCTTATATGAAATGCATTTGTGGTTACGCAGGTACGTACTTACTGGAAAGTTGTGGGTGGTGATGGGCGCGGGCTGGATCTCCGAGCTACTTTCCACCCTGGCCTCCGAGCCGCAGTGGCTATGGAGCATGATCGACCTTATCAACGAGCTGCAGGGCGTCTTCATCTTCCTTATTCTTGTTATGAAACCCAAATTCTACTATCTGGTCAGGAAGAGACTAGGTAACTTACTTTATAGAATTACTTACATATATCTCCATAACAATGTACGGGAAGTAATGATTATAATAACTGACAGCGAACTGTACTATATATCGGTAGTTATCGGCACACATATATTGATCTACTACCATTTGAGTATTCACACCACCAGAATTAATTCAAACAGATGAGTATTTGATATTACTTGATAGGATAAAAATGATATATATGAACGTACAGGTGCATTGTTCCGAAACTATTATTTATATTAATTCCCTTTAATTCACTGAGGAGTGCCGTGAATTTGATGTCCCTGCAATACACTGAAAGTTTTACAGAATAATTTTAATAATTGGGTGATTTTTTTTTTTATTTTTTTTTTTTTCTTAGCCCCACACTAGGATTTATTCCTGTGTCGTGGGTGCGTTTACAAACATGAAAATTCACAAACAAATACCCAGACCGAAACAAATAATTGTGGATCACACAAAGATTTGTCCCGTGCGGGAATCGAACCCGCGACTATTCGACACAGTGGGCGGAGCAGCTCAAGCTCTTAACCACTGCGCTAAATCGTCCGTACTCTAATAGTAAAATAAAAGTGCTATTCGGTACGAATGAAGAAGGTATTTGAAGTAATTAATGGTATCTTATTGTTCTTGAATTATTTCCATCATTAGTATTACCACTTACAGATGTTACATTCTATTCCAAAAATCCTAGACTAATCCTTTGCAAAATTATTTATAAAAATTTAAAGATAAGTTAGATTAATTATCTACATATTAACCGGTTCATATTTGACATATTTTATAACTTCTTAGAGGAATCATTACTCATGAAACTGCTGAAAAAACAAGACAAGCGACAAGTTCTTAAAAGTTTCTAAGAAAACGTTGCTATAATTATGGAAAGGTACCTAATTAAAATAAAACCAGCCTGATAAGTGGTGATTAAATATAAATCTAAGAATTTTATTGGAATTATTGGACGTCTAACACCTCAGTCCTTACCGTGACCATGGGTGCTGCAAAGCACTCGAAACGTCGGGAACTTAACAATCAAAAATTTCATGTGTAATATTCGCGTAAATCTAAGAACTCACTAAGAATTTTAATTATTCGTTCCGCCAATAGGAGCTTAAATATTTCATTACAACATCGCTATTATTCAATACTGAATAGTGATCTGACCGCGAAGTAAGTACTCGCGTACTATTTTTACGAATTATTCATCATTATGTTTAGGTGACTGCGTTCTGTTATCATCTATTTCGTGGTATTGATTGTATCGAGAGTTTTAATCAAATATGATAGGTGATAATTCTATGTATCATTGTTTTTATATTGTACCAAAATATCTGAGAAGATTTTATCTTTTCAGGTTGTTCAAGGATACCGATCGAATCAAGTATATATTAGTAAAATTAATTAAAAGTTGTCCTATCCCCTCCGTTCTTTCTATCTTAATTAACGCTACTTTCGACGTGGCTCGCACTCGAACTATCGTACCTACTAACAATACGCTTAATTAACACTTGTGCGCACCAAACGCTGAGGGCTTAGTACGAACATATTGACGTTAGCGTAACATTGTCGAGCAAGCATGCTATCACGTTCATCTTTATTCAGTAAATTTGTAGAGTGAAAAGGATAGCATATCAATACGATAGCGTTTCGCTAACGTCAATCTGTACTAATCCTTCTGAACGTAATAAACTTATCATCAGATTGAGTATTTGTATGGATTGTTGCGTTATGAATTATTCATTTAGATAACGTTATCTAAGTATCTATTTCATATTTTCGTACTATTATTGAATGCACCCTGTTATATGTAATGTTGTATTTGACAATAGGGTATTTAATAATTTTTGATGATTAGCGTACATTTTTTACAAAGGGGCAATGAAATAGCTTTAAGGAGCATTTATACTAGCTGCTAGTCACGAGTGTCGCGAAACTGTGCTATTTTGTTCAGAGAAATAAAGTAGCTTATATTCTTCCCCGACATGGAACTCGTATTCTTGCCAATCTTATTTAAATCCGTTCAGTCGTGAAATGGTTACGGACAGAGTTGCTCTCACAATTATAACATTAGTGTAGAATTTTATTAATCTAATTATTAAATTAAAAAATGTGTACGTACCACAAAAAATATTATTATTATATATTATTATTGTGCCTAGAACTATTTTTATATATGTGTGATATAAAATTGTTGAATGCCCTATCGTAGCAGCCATTCATAGAGCTCATCAGAATGGGTTACTGTGACTAATAATAACTAATATATAACAGGGCTGGAGAAACCGGACGCTCAGAAGAACGGCGCGTCTTCCTCAGCGAGAACCTCGAGCACCTTCCTGTCACGAACCATCAGCTCCGATCAAAACGCACTTATGCGACTCTCCATGCAAAATAATACTAAGCAATCTTAACTACGTCGGTCTATTGTAATTCCATTCAATTCTGATCTTAAGCCCTTAAAGCTTCACCTCAGTTCTAGGGTAATGGACAGAAAAGAAATATGTTTAAAATATGGTGACCGAATCTATTGTTGAATGCTACTAATAGTTTCCACCGATAATGTATAAACCTTGAAACAAATGAGTTACCTAAAGGACTATAAGAACTTTATTGTTTTGATTTAAATTACAAAATAATCATTGTCCTACTCCTGGCATTATTCCTGCATCGTGGGTGCATTAACGGAGACAAATATTTATCATGTGTTTGTACCTTCGACTTTTGAGTCCTGTGAGCCTAGTGGCTATGCTGAATATACTCGGCTTACCTGTCATCGAAGTTAAAAAATGTTGATGAGGTAACTAAGGAATCTTTGTTTTTATCTCAAATACAGTGCTTAAGTCCTAAAATCATTGTCAAACTAGACTTCCTTGTATGCCTTGGTTTACCAACAGAAGAATTAAGGTCTCATTCGGGTATGTTTAGTAACCCACGCTTAGTAATGGCATGCACATGTTAAAATAAATTACCATAGACATTTGGCTGGTATGGACGTTGGTTGCATAAATTTCAACGAAGCATTTTAATATTGATCTAGTCATAGGATAAGCATTAGATATCATCGTTCATTGTATTCTTAATATTATACTTATTTGATTATTCATTTTAAATGAAGCTTGGAATGTACGCTAGGAACTAACATTAGCATATTTGTACCTAATGTAGCTTTTCACGTGCCTATGAATGTATATGTACGTATTTAGAATAAGGCTTTTTTTTAATATTTCAGAGCAACATTTGTTAAGTTGCCTAAGTATAGAGTTCAAGACATATTTAAAGAATGGTAGTTGTTAACAGTTATTGTATTTGGACATATAAGGGATGGAATATCTGGAGAAAAGCTAGCGTAAGGTACCTACCTACTCGTAACATTTTGGTCTTTTATTTTGAAGTTTGATATCGTTACCTTACGCACGTATTTTCTCAGCATATCTCCCTAAGTTTTAGTTATCTAAGTATATTATTTTTAGTGTTTAGGACCAAAATCGAAAGAGAAACCAATTTTTTAATCACTATGGTGACCGTCCATCACTTTGTTAGAGAAAAGTAGAGTAAAGGTTGAAGGGTTAAACCAGGCGTGTTTTCTATTTAATTCTCACTTTAATGTAATGAAAAAAGAAAATATGGGTTTCGAATTCGCACAGATGGATAGGTAATGAGAACCTCTGAAGAGTTAGATTATTACATGACAGCCTTTTATTGCAGATATTGTTAACATTCGTTGGAATATAGGATAAGATGGATGACGGAAAAGAATACAAGAAGGAGAGTAGTTACTCTCCCTCTTACACTACAGTTTTACCTAATAATTAGTTGCGTAATTTCTATTTTTATCTATTCTATTAATATAATTCCGGTTTCGTGCAGGGAGAATCACAATTTGATAGGTTTAAAGTTAGTAATAGTAAAGGTTAGTTTTGTATATTTTATAATTTGTTTTAATTAGCTTTTATAGTTCGTATGAGTTATATGAACACCTTAGAATATACTAATTTACTTGTAGTACCTCGTTACATAAGTTGAAAGGGGGCATCATTTTTGCGAACAAAGAATAATGGACTGACATGTACGGTAAAAAATAAATTGACATTAAAGTGCTAAAACTTGGCAAACGCCTTATTTTAATGGTAAGGAAATTGTTTGGTTATGTTTACACAAAATCTTCATACTTTTTGTAATGTGCTAGTAAGCTTTTCAAGTAATTGTAAATATACGATCAGCAACGAAATTCGATCGAATTATGACGATATCCTAAAAACATACAAACTTAATTGTTATCATATTAAACATTTTTTATTATAAGTAAATCTCTTTGAAAAGGTTCATTGATATTTATCATGATACTTATCGAAATATATTCAATGTTTAGACATATTTTACAAATAGGTGTTTTGATAGGAAATTCAAGATTGTTCAGTGTTTTTGCGATGTATGTATAGGAAATTTAAATTTTGTGTTTCGATTTTGGTTGCAAATCATACAAATCCATCAGCCACTGCCATTGTACGAAAACGCATAGCTGTTTGCTGTGCATAACGTATACTTATTTGCGTAAATATTTATCTAAGCCTATGACCATATGAAATAAGTAGCTATTGTAAGTAGATTTATATATCTTGATAAAATTGATGCCTTTGTGAATCTACATTAGAATAAACATGTATTTAGGAAAAGACGACAAAATAAAATGATTCACCATTCCATTGATTTGTATCCATTTATCACATACTAGTTGTTACCCGCGGCTTCGCACGCGTTTATTTTGTAATTTGACATAGTGAGGACTTTTTCAGATAGCATTATTCCAAGACTTAAGATACACCTCCATATTAAGTTTCTTTTAAATCCGTTCAGCCGTGTTAATATGGAGAAATAAAAAACAACTATTCCCTAGGAATCTTACATTTCCAGAGCTCAAAAGTAGTCTTAAAAAATCTCTGAAATATTCTCCATTTTTTAGTGATAGTGTATTTAAAATCGGTTCCGCCGTTCTGGATATTAACACGGACAAATATTTTTATTATTGTGCCCGTAAGCGCATAAAATATCTTCTTTATTTCAAAATCACAAATCCCAAATCAATATTCCCGTGCGCTGTGAGTAAGTTAAGCAGTCTACGTTTTATCGTTTAAATCAAGTCGTCTTTGTTTTGCAAAAGTATTTAAAAAGTCAACTTAAATATGAGTAAACAATTACAGCAGGTCTTTAGGCTTCCAGTCACCTGTGAAGAGGACGAGTGAAATCGAAAGATTGCCAGGCTTTTCTTTAGCGAAAATATTATTAATACCTGGACTGATTTGGACCTCCATACACGCCGGTAAAAACCCACCAAATGCATATTGGTGTGATTTTATATACCACTTAGATGGATAATATCGTCATGATCTGGTGTGTAAACAAAGTTACCTATTGCATATTATTATTTCACGACTTATGGAAGGAACCATTTGAACCTATGTAATTTTGTTTACTACTGTTTTTTTTAATAATAATTCTTTGCTGTTTTTTATATAATTGTAAATATTGTATTAATTTGTGAAACTATAAAAAGTATCTCGAATATTATTTCGAGACCTAAAACACCTGGAAAGTGTTAGTAAGATCCATTCTGCCATTTTAGTATGAAGAAATAACATCTATCCCGGTGTCGGTCCTAGTGAAAATATTGTATATTTTTTCAACTTCCATCAGACTTATTACTTTAAGTTGATAAATATCTCTATCACCGGGTTCTGTCTTAGCCCCACCTAGCCCACACAGGTGATCTTTGTAAAATAAAAAACTAAACTGTAGCACCATCTTATTCAACACAAAACACTAACGCCGTCTCATAAAAAAATTGCAATACCTTACTTTTCAAGAAGGATTATCACTATATATTTATTTTAAAATGATCGGTAAAATATTTCTGGTTTAAACTTTCTCTACCTACCCTGTCAAAGATTATAACCTAGCGTAATAATATCTAAAAACGGTACATTGCCAGCTAAATATGTAGCAAAGTTTTGTCAGTACATTTGTTAGTCTTCTCGTAAGATATTAATCGTCGTTAAAGTTTCGTATCCGGCCCATTTATCGTTAGAGTTTCCGCCAGAAAAAACAATCCTGAATGCATCATTGGCTCAAACACGAAACCATGTTTGCATGTTTAAATCAAACGTGTATAAACAATTTCGAGTGAGTGCTTTTAATCACTGAAAAGTTTTTCGTGAGGAGACGAATCTGAATCCAATATCAATTCATGGATAAATTTATGTGTATGTAAAATCACATATTTTACATTGTAACATTGCAGTTCAGGACAAACAGTAATAAAGTTTTATAGTTAATCCTGCGACAGTCTAGTAGCTAAGCTATTTTGGAACAATGAATGATTTATCAAAACCGACTTTTTTTTCTTTTCTCAGGAAGTATTATATTTTTTGTAAATATAAGCATACAGAGCTCTGTTTAGTACAGGCTACATGTAATGTGTTTAGTACAGGCTACAATTATACAAAATTTAATTAAAATTCAGCACACAGGTTTGGAGTAAAGTGTCTTTTCAGAACTCCAGTGTTTCGCTTATTCTTGTCTTTTCTGGAAAAACCTTTTGATTTTCCGGGATCAAAACTATACAACATGTTAGCCAACATTTTAAGGTATCCGCATGCAAAGTTTCATCAAAATGCGCCAGTTGTTTTTGGGTTATGATGGTTCATACTCTTGGACAGACAGACAAACAGACACGAAAGCCAAATATTGTAGAATTGGCTTCTAAATCAATAGAATGATATCCCTGGGTTGTTATTTCCTAAAAATATTCATGTACAGACACGACTTCCTTACAGTTGTATTATATGTAGTATGTATAGATATAATGATGTACTTTTTCCTACAAACCGTTTGATTTCCTGAAAACATAAATATTAACTATATTGTCTGTCATATGAAATATCTCTGTGCTAAGCTTCACTGATATCTGAAGAGTAGTTTTGGAACAATGCAGGATTTATCATAATCGACTTTCTCTTTCTTTCCTCAGAAACTGTTAGATTTTTTGTAAATATAAGTATACAGAATTGTGATCTTTAGTACAGCCTACATTTACACAAAATTTCATTGAAGTCCTTCAAACTAGTTTGGAGTAGTGTCTTTTTAGGAATTCAATGTTTTGCTTATTTTTGCCTTATCTGGAAAAACCTTTTTTATTTTTCGGGATAAATACTACACAATACGTTAAACAATATTATATGGTATCCGGGTGAAAATTTCCTTATAAATCCGCATGGTAGTTTTTGCGTGATGCCAGTTCATACCCTCTGACAGACAGACAAACAGACAAGAAAGCCAAAAATTGTAGAATTGGCTTCTTCATCGATTGTATGATACCCCTGGGTTGTTATTTCCTAAAAATATTCCATGTACAGACACGACTTCCTTACAGTTTTATTATATGTATTGAGAGATTTCAATTTAGGCACCTTTTAAAAGTGCAGACCTTCTCAACTAGATCCTGAAAAAGGCATTCTATTGCCACTGATGCTAAGATCTCAAATAGCTAATGAGTTGTTATACGTAAGGCTAAACTCAAATGTTTTTGAATTTAGCTAGCTGGCCTAGCACAAGAAGCCAGGTAATAAAAATCTCCTAGCACCATAATACGACGATTTCTTATCCTTATTTTGCAAATATTGCAATCCAATTTACTAGTTGTTTTTTCAGTAAAATACACTTAAATATATATTCGTTTTAGGATATGTAATATATTGTGAAATATAAAATCAGATGACTGCCTCGTTGGTCACGAGGTCGGATAAGTGTATTTGTTCTAACGAAAACTTCCCAGTACGAGTCCGGAGTCGGGAATTCTGCCCGGTATATGGCAATAAGGTCGCCCCCTATTAAATGGGACCTAACATCGTCGGCGAAACGAGCATGTACTCAGTACGCCTCTGCCACCCCCGCTTGGGGAATGGGGCGTGACGGTATGTGTGTGTATGTATAAAATAAGATTTAAGGACTTTTATTTGAAGTTGGTCATTTACTAACTTTATGTATTTATCAACAGATGGCGTAGTGAAAAAGAGTTACAAAGTATTGTAACTTGTTTTGTTTAGGGCATCGTAAGTCTATCCACCAACTAGTATCTATTATAGGCCATGCCATAGTCAAATTAGCATGTGGCCACATTAAAAATGTTCTACCAAATGAAGCAATATTATTTGCCACTGCAATCTAGTTAAGACGAAACAATTTAATTCCACTTATGGCTTAGGTATATTATTTTTTTTTAGGTGAGGGTTTGATCGTACTGTTTGCACCGTGATATAAGATGGATAGGTATGACACAAAATGACACAACAATGTACTTACTATTATTTTATTGATTTTTTTTTTAATTTCGTGTTTATTTTTTAATAAGTTACCAATCGAAACGGTTCATTTGAACTTGATAAAATCAATGAAAGGCCGAGGCCACACATTACACACCACAACAACAATTATATCTTAAGTGTTATTAGTTGAATAGGTAAGTACCAACCAGGTGTTAAGGTTTATCACGGATTTAGTATTTAGTCATAAATAAATACTAAATCCGTGATGAGATGTGTCCCATGCTTATGTTTAGTATCTCTGTTGTCATGAGTAGGTATTCCGATTTACAAAAAATTGGTCCCAAATCTTACGTCCTTACCGTAAATAAATGATAGGCTTCACAATTTTATAGACCCACTTATACTTAAATATAACTCATAAATGTACACACACACATTTGAGCCATCACGCGTTATCTACTTATTTTCACTTATCACATAATTTGGTACCTACAGCCTTCCAGTCTATGATAACTATGAAATTAACCAAACAGTGTAAAAGTAATAAGTACATTAAAACAATAATTAAGTAGGTCATTAACATAGGTACACTTTTAGAGTGATCACGTACGATCACTAGGCATTTCAAATAATACATATAAGAATTGCTCTACATAGCCCTAATATAGTAAATAGTTTGTACCGAATAACGATAACAATTATCTGTTACACTTTAACTAAATTGTTTTCATAAATAAGTACTTAGATAAAGCTAGTTTCTTAACAGAGCGGTGACGCCATCTATCGTAGCACAAATATCCAAATGAATATTACAATGATCACGTGACGGTTATGTACGAAATTAACGCCATTTTATTAATCATCTGATATCCTGTTATGGAATAATTAGACTTAGAGACCAATTCTACTTGAATTGGATACTTATTCAGATTTAAAAAACTTTTATGAATTCATTTTTACACTTAAATCAATTTTTTTCATCTTAGTGTTGATTTTTTGATAGTAGATAATTGTTGCGATATTTGCCCACACTATATACTATATTGTACACAAGTTCGGAATCGGCTTATGATAATTTGTACCCATGACAGATACCGGCACCGCTTGTAAGCCCTAGTTTTAGTAACAATACTGATCGATTACTAATAATATAACTTTTAAATACTTAAGCGATCGCGCCTACCTAAAGGATAAACATAATACAGGGTAGGTAATATTCTTAAATAGTTTTCAATAGCGAGGTTATTCTTATTCACTAAAAAGTTAAGTATACACCTTTATCACATTGAAATTGAATTATATTTCGAAGTTTATTTTAAATTATTTTAGTAATCATGTCTTGAATAAAGTATTAAAGCGAAGGCCATTAGGGTAACGTTGTACCCTTACCGTAAGTTAGGGTACTCAGTTCGGCAATCGTTTCAATAATTTAGGTACTCATGGCACATAACCGTGATCTGTAGAGTAATTAAAATTAATTGGGTGTGTGCCTAAGCCGATGTGATACATACTTTATTAAAACACTGGGAATACTTATTTGCTTCATATATATGTTAAGTATCTCATTAATTAACATTTAAATAAGTACAATCAAGTGCTTATTAGGTTATAATTTTGGCTCACTAGTTTGTCTGCTTGCCGTCCTTTATAAATAGATGGATGGATGGATCAGTCAATTACTATTAATATTTTGTAAGGTATTTATAAATTAAATTCAATAGCGAGGTTACACTAATAAATGAAATATATAGTACACATTGGATTGAAGTGATAATGTATCTAATTCTAAGTCTTGTAAGTGCCTATCTAAGAATATCATGAGAAAGAAATATTTTATAACCATGTATGTATGTTGCTTTCAGGAATATGTTTACTCGTTCGTAAGTACGAATATTAATATACATATTTAAGTGTGAATACTTAAATAATTACATCAATAAAAGTCTAAGTGATTTGTGATAATGTATGAAGTCTTCTTATTGGTTAAACTTTCTTCGATTTATTTAAAATAGTACTAAAAGTTTAAACCTTTTGAAGTGACAGGGACACACTGCATATAAATTCGTTAAAAAATTCTTGGACTATACGTGATCCACAAAATCGGGTCGTGTATCCTGTCCCTACAACTCATCATAATGCAGGTCGTTGTTCGATATACATACATTCCTATAATCGTAAACTAACGCAGGGCTATTATGTAAATGCTATTGCGACTGCGATTTCGTGTGGGTATTAATGCCCTGTATTCATTCGGTCGGTGTGTTGGCCAATATTGAACGCTTGGTGTGGGTAGGGGTGTATTATGAAACCTGTATGGCGGCTGATGATGTAACAAAATAATTTAGGGTTCCTGCGATCACGAGTGGTGGTTGGGCTGAACGGTGATGGGCGCAGGAGTGCTGTAGGCGGTGGGCGCTGTGGGGCTGGTCACCTCCGGCGACTGAGCATCCGTTTCGGCGTCTCTCTCCACTACTTCCTCTTCATCGATGATGGATATGTCACGGATGGACGGCCGGTGGGATCGTCGCCAACCTGTAAAGAATAAATTCACATTACACATCACATTACATTTGATTATGACTACGTTACTTAATTTCTAGTATGGGTGGCATGTTGTGTGGTTATCGACTAATTAAATTGTGGCATTCCTGTTTGGTATTGTTTTATGTTTTACTTAACGAAAATGCATAGTCAAAAATGTTTTATTGCATAGGCCCACAGGAGCTCTTACAAACGTCAAAAATTGTTACTCACACATTATCTAACACTGAGAAGATCCGGGGAGAAACTCAGCGGGCTAATCTTTCAACTTAATTGTTTTATTGGACTGACATTTCTGTTTATTCTATATAATAAACATTTGCGTCAAGTATAAAATAGTATAGTATATTATAGTATAGACCTAGACTATCTTACCACGACCAAATAAACCGAGTCTTATCTGATGGAAAAGTCAAGAGTCTCCGTAACCGGCGAGCGTGAATGAGACAAACTATGAGAGTCGAGGAAGCCAGAGAGGTATGTAAGGAAAGAACCTGTTGGAACTCTGTACTCTCTGCCTACCCCGCAAGGGATCTGGCGTGAGGTTATAGATAGATTGATAAAATAGTGATGATACTAACTAGGCGAATATGCCTACCTACAGAAAGAAAAAAATACCGCTTCAGCTATCTGTTTCCGTAGTTAAATGGTTAGAACGGAGCGAGAGTGGCTATAGCGCTCTAACCACTTAACTACGGAATGCCAATGCCATATCATCACATGGGTTTAATTTTTAATCGAAGTTAGTTAATAGTTATTCTTTCTATTATGAAACACTATTTTATGTGTGGCACCCTTTTTTCATGAGGCTGTACGAAAGATATTATTGATGCGATAAATTTAAGAAGCATATCTTATTTACTATATAAAGGTTTAAAATATATTCATATATTATAATGTTAAGTATGCCATGGGACAGGCCGTCAGGGATGTAAGTAAGTAATATATACATGTCTTTATTTCAATTTAAGTAACGTCTAAATTTAGCTTAGTGCCAGCCAGTAGCATATTTACAGTAGTCATATTTATATTGATTATGCAATCATCAGAGCTTGTACTAGGAAAAAAAACAGCAAATATAATTTATTGGAATCACGAATGTGTATTTATTCAGTACGAATATGCAAGATAAAGTGAGGTCGAAGTTTATCGAGACGTAATATTTGTGAAGAATATGACAATCTTCGAGAGAGTTAGTATTTAGTATTCATTACAATGCCGAACATAGCGTACGCTATTATTGTTGTTATCGCATTAATTAGTGAAAAATGTGATGCATTACGAGTTATATCGAAGAACGAAGTGCCAAATGAAGTAGAAGATAGTATTGTGTTGAAGTTAAAGACGGAATTATCAAAACCTAACAAAAATTATTTTGAAATAATTCCTAAAGAAGATGTTGACATGTTACATGAAGAGCTCACCGTAAAACGATACGACAATCGTCCTATTTATGTGCAAGATCCAACAAAGAACACATTGACCGGATCCGACGGATCAGCCAAACAACGCAGGACCAGACAAGCGTATAATGGATATACACCTTTATATCCAAAGGTTCCATCAGCACCCCCTTACGAACCATATTCTAATTATAATCCTTCTGGTCAAAACTCAGCCATTCAGAATCCACAGTGGTCTCAATGGAATCCAAATTTACCCAACAATTCTTACTCGGGTTACCCTTCCTCTCAAGGATATAAACCTCAAAACTTTACAAATCCTTACAACGTTCATCCTAGTTATCCATCTCATAACGTGACATCAAACAGGCCAACCAACGGGCTGTATCCTTATAACAACACAACAAGTTATCCATCTTCTTCAGTCAGCTATCGACCTCCGAACGCTACATACCACAATGTTAGTCAAAGACCTCCCTATTACAATCCTGGACATAATGTACAACCTTCCTACCCTGGTTATCCGCCATTCTCTTCAGATAATAAACATCCTGTCATGCCATTCAGTTCTACATCTCAACTACCGCCTTATTACAACCCTGGTCAACATCCTTCATATAATAGTACTTATCCGAGAAGTTATCCGATTACACCACGCTGGCCAAGTACATTAAATTCTAGCTATCCCGGTATCACAAATAGGCCGTTATATAATTCATCTATAGGGCAATATCCACAGTATCCGTCCTCCAATCCGCAATATCCATCCCAATCAAGAAATTCAACATATAACAATGGTCCTAGTCAACGACCACCTTATTATCCTTCCTCGAATGGACAGTATCCATTGCCGAATGGGCAATATCCTACCTTGCATGGACAATATCCCACGTCCAATGGACAATATCCTACCTCCAATGGACAGTATCCTACCACGAACTCAGCATATTTCAATGGTACTAGTCAGCGACTACCTCACTATTCTCCGTCAAATGGACAATATTCCTTGCCGAATGGCCAATATCCTACCTCGCATGGACAACATCCTAATTCAAATGGACAGTATCCCAACACGAATGGACAATATCCCACCTCCCAAGGACAATATCCTTTTTCCCCAAGTGGTCAATATCCTTCTGCTAATCGACAATATCCAGGGAATCATTTTCAACCTAATTATCCGTCTGCTAATACCACAACTGGATACAGATTTACAGACAATTATCATCCCAATATACCAAGCCATCCCCCTCATAACAACAATAATTATGATCAAAATCACTTCTATTATCCACAGAAAAACACAACAGAATATGACCCTAGACAAAATCCAGCGGAA
Organism: Phalera bucephala; assembly: GCA_905147815.2. NCBI lineage: Eukaryota > Metazoa > Arthropoda > Insecta > Lepidoptera > Notodontidae > Phalera > Phalera bucephala. The sequence goes on from LR990622.1 coordinate 17,530,336, forward strand.
CATTTCTCTTATCACTAATACAGCTGTAAATGTAAATAATATTTTATAGTTACTCGGATTTTATATTGTCAAATTTTTAACCTACTTTGTAAAAGACATTTTCATGTTTGAATTTGGTGGTATGTAGGTACATACATTTTATACTAAATATGTAGCTATTTTATTGATTACGAAATCACTGAGTAAATGAATCCGCAATAACGTACGTACGTGTTTCATTTAAATGCCATAATTTATTTTTAATTGTAATGGTTTATTGGTAAATATTTTGATTGTACATTCAAAAATATGATAATTCTACCTATGTAGGTGTGTAAAGTATTGTATGGGTATAGGCGTGTAAAGTATTTAAAATAGGGACTAACATTTTTGATTGATTCAGAGTGAATTATGTCAACTAGGTAATCTTAGTAAGAACTTTATAATGAGTGTTTACTTACTGGTTGGTTGGTTAAAAATTAGGTTATTTATTTAAGTATTAACGGGGCTACTCTCTGTTCGTGACTCAACCATCGAGATGCCAAATATTTGTTGTTTTAACGTTACTTTTTCATAGTAACATATGTATTAACGTGATGTTAATGTTACTATGACAAAGTACCATTATATTAAAATAATAATAATTATGTGACTGCCTTGTCGGTCTAGTGGCAAATGATGTGCTTTGGGATCACGAGGTCCTGGGTTCTCGGGTCCTAGGATTTAATCCTAGGTTGCACAAATGTAGTTTTTGTATCGAAAAATTCCTAGTTTCAGCCTGGAATATGGAATTATGCCCGGTATAAGGCAATAGGCTCGCGCCTTTTACATAGGACCTAACATTTTCGGCAAAAAGTGGGTGTACACAGTTTATCTCAGCCACCCCCTCTTGGGGAATATAGGCGTGACAGTAGTTACGTATTTAGTAGCTTTAGCTGAAATAATTTTTAGTACTATCAAGAAGTCAGAGACAATATGCTTAAGAATGTAGTCAATAGTCTTACCTTCCAGTACTGGAGGTTTCGTTGTCTTGGACAGCAGTTTGGGCCCGGTAAGCGTAATGACAATAGCCCCGATGGGAGCTGTGATGACGATGGACATGATGCAGACGGTGATCACGGTCTCGGCGTATTGCACCAGCTCGTCGTAGTTTTCTACACCGCTCATTTTGCGGACCTCATCAAGAGCAACTGGACCAAGGGCGGCCTGAAAGTAATCATGTCGTAGGTAACCATTTTATATTAGATATAATTAGAACGTTTATTATAATCTTGATAAAATTTAGATTGATAGGCCGAGTCTTATCTGAAGGACAAGTCAAGAGTCTCCGTAACCGGCGAGCGTGTATGAGACGAACTATGAGAGTGGAGGAAGCCAGAGAGGTATGAATGGAAAGAACCTGTTGGAACTCTGTACTCTCTGCCTACCCCGCAAGGGATCTGGCGTGATGATATAGATGGAGATAGACACATAATATTTAAGAGTACGGATATAATATAGTCACGAGCAATAATATGTAAGCATTTCAGTATTATGACACAGTAACGTCTGCTTTTTTATAGTAGAGTCGTAACTGTACCTACATATTAACTAGCAATTTCTAATAATAATGCTAGTTTTATTCACTATTTTATTTGTGTAAAGAGCTTGATATAATTCTACTTAAAGGGTTTCAACGTCTCTTTCTTTTCTAGTAACATTTCAACCGTGACTGCGTCGTTGGTCTAGTGGAAAAGCGGATCGCTTTGTTGTCAGGAGGTCCTGGTTTCAAATCCTAGGTCGGACAAGTGTTTTTCTAACGAAAACTTCCCAGCACGAGTCCGAAGTCTGGAATTGTGCCCGGTATATGGCAATAGTCTCGCCCCCTATTACATGGGACCTAACATCTTCAGCGAAACGTGGATTTACTCAGTACACCTCTACCACCCCCGCTTGGGGAATATAGGCGTGACGGTGTTTTTTTTTAATGCAACCGATACCATAGCCTTTCAATTAGTTTAAAGGGATGCGGATGATTACCTGTACAGTAGCTTTAGCCATCCACGCAAGACCGACGAAGATTTTCTCCCTCATGTTGAGGTTGCTTCGAACTGCGCATGCACTCGTCACCAGTGCTCTTAGGACTGCACACGCAATTAGTATACCCCCTCCAAGCAAAACTAAATGAGGTGCTAAGTCTGCAATCTGAAAAAAGACATTTGAGTATTTCAAAGTTTGTTATTTATTTATAAGATAAAAATTTTTGTGGAAGGTCGGTCGTCAAACATTTGTGATAAAATTCACTCGTTAAAATATTGTGAATTCAAGATTTTTGTTAATAAAAAGAGTATAAATATATATAGACTAGTTTCTGCCGCCACTGCGTCCGCGTTAACTTTGAACGGGACCTAACATTTTTCTAGGATAAGAATTTCCTATGTGTTAATCCAGGTAATAAACTATCGGTGTGCCAAATTTCATCCAAATCCGTACAGCCGTTTTTGCGTGATTGAGTAACAAACATACAAACTTTCACATTTATAATATTAGTAGGATTGGATTTTTAGTAAAAAACTTTGGACGCCTGATGGGATAAAAATTACAATAATTTTTCTATTAAGATTCCAGTTTAACCAAAAAAAAATACCGGTAATGGTGTAACTCAATGTATGTACTTACAACAACCTGAGCACCAGTCACTGAGAAGAGCATAGGCTCGAAAAACATCCAGAATATTTCGAAAGCGGTTGCGACAGGGTTATCTTCAAGCTCCCAGCCGAGGTCTGCCCAGTTCTTTCCCGCCACAAAGGCAAATGCGATAACAGCAAGTGGACCTAAAAAGAAAATTATAAGAGGTTATAATTGGTACAAAATGTGTAAATAAATATTCGGTATGAATTATTAATAATAATAATAATATTTATTTATTTCGGATTCAATCCATAGTGTGTTAGTAACAATTTCCTTAAAGTCTATGTTAGTAACAATTAATTATTTAGACAACACTATTTGGCACTCGACCAGCATGAACCATGCATACTTATCCAATGCCTCATAAGACCGCCGTCAAACCGATCCGTAAAAATTAACAAAAATCTGTTGGAGCTGTCACGAACCCTCGTCATCATGGATGCTGCTCTTTTACGCAAAATCGCGTGAAAGCCATCCACATGCGCAGCCGCAAACATCTCTGACGCGCTGCAGTATCGCGGCAGCCCCAACCGAATCCTGAACGCATTATTATATTGGATCCGCAGAGCATTGAGTGCCCCCTTTGTATAGTTGCACTATTGCACTACATTTATACATAAACTTGACTTAAGTAAATTAAATAAAAAAACGATTTAGGATATTAGGTTGAGTTGGATTCGAGCTAAACCCGAGCGCCGAATAGTTTAGAACAATGTTGAGGCTATACTTCATCTCAGCTGTACACATTTTTAACACGTGTTGTATGTAATCAGCGTGTATATTGTGATATGTCGGTATGCCGGCGTAGTTCCCAATAGTTAGGTGCCAAGTAATCGGCTGAACCAGGCGACACCGACTGCAAATATTTATTTTATGCTTTTCGGAGTCGGTTTCTTTTTTTTTAAGTTTTAATTTTACAATTTTTGACGGACGATTTAGCGCAGTGGTTCAGAGCTTAAGCCGCTCCGCCTACTGTGTCTAATAGTCGCGGGTTCGATTCCCGCACGGGACAAATCTTTGTGTGATCCACAATTATTTGTTTCGGTCTGGGTATTTGTGTATGTGAATTTTCATGTTTGTATACGCACCCACGATACAGGACTAAATCATATTGCGGGGCTAAGTTTTTTAAAAAGAAAAAAAATTACTGATGAGTGAAATAATCATTAATATTTGTTTACTTATATTATATTATTCTACTTAGTTCTACAGTAAGGTACAGGATTCGATTGAGGTCTTACTCATAATCACTAAATTTACACATTCGTGCTGTTTGCCGTCAAGGAGTCCCCTGGTGTATCTTCAAAGTCCAAGTTCCAATACCGATAAAATTAAAATGGGGTCACCTCGGAGCTATATTGTGACCAATGCAAAAAGGATCATCTAAATCGGTTCAGAAGCAAAGAAGGTATTAAAAAACACAGACGAATTATAAACCTCCTCTTTTTTTGAAGTCGGTTTTATATTCTGCTAAGTTCTAAAAGATTCATCGAAATCGGTCCACAATTGACGGAAATATCAATGAACATACATAAAAAAATACATACAGACGAATAGTAAACCTCCTCCTTTTTGAAGTCAGTTAATAAAAAATGCCGTTGTTTGACCAGTTTCTTAGTTTTATAAATTCTTATCACAATTTTATTGTCCTTCAAATTTCGTAATACCTATATAGTATATCACCTGATTATCATGCTCGCCAACTATAATATTACGTAGACGTATAAATATTTATAAGCGTAACAATAAAATTAGCATTTGACAGGTCCAACGCACATTGTTCCTTGATTTTTATTAGGTGTCAACATACTGATTTACGTACAACAAGCTATTGTTCTGGTGAAAGGCAAGTTACTCCGCGGAAACAACCGTAGTTGTTGACTACAGTTTTTATGATTAACCAGTCAATAAGACGAAGGTGCTCGTCTTCTGGGACGATAACTAACCACGTGTTTGTAAACTCCATCGAACAATGAATTATGTTTAGTTAGGTGTGTGCCTGCGCATCGGAAGACATATCGACTATCTGTTGAGGCTATTGGTGCATAGCGAGCCACGCGTGACAATATAGACTATAGTAAGCTAGTACGCTACCGAACTAAGATAATGACTTGACGATAAGCTTCTTTTTATCAACTCTTACAAAAACCAGTAAGCGTGTGCGGCTCTGAGCACCCATACCTTCAATATTCTAAGCAGTAACAAACCGTATACCTTAAAATAGTTCGGAAATTATGTTAGTAAAAATAAATTTGAACACAGTACTAACCAGCTCCACCCCAGCCAATTTCCTCCGAGCCTAGAACTGACAGCAGGCCACCGGCGAGAAGCATCAGTACTCGGAGGGGCACCAGGAAAGCGTCGTTGCGTTCAGGAATGAATTTCACCACGTAACCACACAACACTCCAAAGGCGATTCCACCAATCACGCTGAATGGACCCTAGAAATAACGATATTAACTTTTTTAACTGTTGAAGAACAGCCTTTGGGTGGATCAAACAACTTTGATGGTAGGTTAGTCACTAACTATATGTAAAAGAAAATAAAATTAAAACATATTGAGCTCTTAGATTTACGCGAATATTACGAATGAAATAAAACTATTTCTCGGATTTTATGTGTGCTAGTGCTTTGCAGCACTCATGGTTATGGACTTCCCCTTCTCTCCCGTGACCATGGGTGCTACAAAGCGCTTGAAACGTCGGGAACTTAAAAATGAAAAATAAACCGCGATAAAATCCGAAATATAGTTTTATTGCAGTTTTAAAATAGTGTAAGTAATTTTATTAATGAGTAAAAAGTACATAGTCCATGCATTATGAATACTCGTAGTTTCAAGAGCCTATCATTGCAAGGTTATCAAAAGATATTCTACGGTTAAGGTTCTACTAAAATAATCTTCTAGAGGCGCTTCTATAAGTATGAGCAATAAAACTATTATGTTTGTATTTGAAAATCTATGTGAGTACCTCAGTTTAAAAAAAATGGCCTTTGGTAGTAACTAAAGAAGCGCGACTGCGAATAATCCGACAATTCGAATCATCTACAACTACTAATTTGTTAATTCGACTTAAACATTAGTAATATACTAATTTATATAATCGAATGATGACTTCTAATTAGTAACTACTAATAGCGATTCAATTAGATTATCTGCGATTCTCACCCGTCGCCATTTCGTAATGAATTATGAATGATTTATTCGATTGATTCGCCGCATCCCGCGCCAATTCCGCGCCAAAACGAATTACGTGTGCGAGTGGGTGGTAAAAACTAAACTAAATCATAACGCTTTAGCTGGTTTGTGTTTAAAAATGCGTTTTCATAAAGTTTGTAGTTTACTATTTACATATAATTCGCGCGCGTTAATCAAGTGCTGGAATGAAACAAAAGGCTAATTGAACATTTTTTGAAAAGCGCTTACAGTGCTTCTGCACCAGCACCAGATTGTAAAAGCGGCCGTGCGAACGTGGGAGTAGGTTGCGGTCGGAATGATGCTTATATCGATATCAATATTAGCGTCATTGGGACCGTAAACTTATTCTCTGGTGCGACCGATAGGTAAATTCATTATTCGTACGTCGAATTTTTTATTCATTATTCGTTCATTCAGTCCAACCAGTCAAAGTCAAATGGGTGGCAGTTAGTAACTAATTTTCGTTAATCAATCGAATGAACGATTCGAATTTATAAAGTCGAATGATTTGAATGCAATCATTCGCAGTCGCGCATCGTTAGTAGTAACTGTTAGGGTGTTTCCCAATGCTAAATGGCTTATGTTCAACACGGTCTCACCTACATTCCCCAAGCGGGGGTTGCAGAGGTGTGTGATACACCCATTTTCGCCGTTGTTATCTTTGTTTATAGGCTACTTTAGTTCTTATTGCCTCATATAACTCTTAAGTAATAATTAAATAATAATAATAATAAGTGGTAACTAACAACTGTTTTAGTTCATGCATATCAGTCCGTATAAAAATGCAATAATAGCTATGAACTAATTAGTTGCCAGTACTACGCTGAATCAATCCAATACTCGTTAACTATTAACCGAATTTAGTAGCAAGTTTATCGATTAATTCAGTATAGACCTTGATATTGTGCACAGACCACCTTCCAAGGTAAGGGAAATCAGTCATAGTCTAATACTTTAGCCCTGCCTGCCTGCCTTATGGACACGGTAATCATATTGCTGACCGATATCCACTTTGTAATACTTATAGCCATTCCATTCACATTGATCTTGATTGTAAAGTTCCTGTACCCAAAATGTCATGGTAATCAGTTTCGTTTCACTTTTATACAATAAACTAACTTAGACCGCGGCTATGCTCGTGTGATTTTCTCTGTCTGTTCTATTTTTCTTTTAGTGTCCGTTGCATTAATATTCTCGAAAAAGTATTTACGCTTATTTACAATGTCAAATAAATCATCCTGAAGCCTGCTACGTCAGAGACATATACAAGTATGAGACAAGCAATATTACTAAATCTTAGACATTTAAAAAAGTAAGATGAAAACTGCAATAAAACCTTGGAGCAGACAGACGTATATATATTTGCTTACTCTACAGCTACATGTGTTGTATATCTGACTAAAAGCGGTAAGTTAATTGTTTCTATGTTTGGTTGTTAGTTTGTACCAATGACGACTTTGACGTTAATGAAAGACCGCGTTGTTATAGTATGGTTATAGGGATGAATTAATTGTACGTTGTACGTTGAACATTCTGTATGCATGGAAAGTTTTATAATTGTTAGCTTAGTTAGTTTTTTTTTTGAAAATGTAGTCGAATGAGTGTTTTTTTTTAATTAATAATAATATCCGCCTTTACTGTCCCACTGCTGGGCAGAGGCCTTCTATCACAAATCGAGGTGAGAGAGATTAGGTAATTTTTTTATTAAGGCAGTTTATATTTAGCTGTTTGTTCTGGCATCACACTAAACCAAAGAACGGATAATTTATAGTCTGACATAAAAAGTGCGATGCAGATCAAAATTGGTTAGGTTAAACTGAGGGGATACAACTTGGCCTGCCCCTAGTATGTGCGGATAGGTACTACAGAGGTCGTTCTTATTTGGTTTTATTTCAAAGTCATATCGTTTTTAAATGCACTAAGATTGCTGAGGGTTAAAATTCGAATATGGTCTAAGCCCATCACTAAAATACTAGCTACGAGTATGTAGGTATATAAAAATAATACGGAAGCGCACTTTCACTTTTTTGAGGTCACTTGTGAAGCAGATTACCATCTATAGGTTTCATACATTTCTAGTAGAAACACGCGCCTCTTATGACATATAGGAATAGTTTGCTTGTACGATTTTTCAATATACCTTGTGCAAGTGAAATTCCTACTCATAAAGTTTCTTCCGCGAAACGATTACTTAAGTTATCCACGTCTACATACATACATACTGTATCGTTATAGGGTATCTTCATTTATCGATATCTACTAAAATATAGTACAGATTGGTTACTTGTAAATCAACAGTCATTAGAAAACACTTCTAATTTTGTTTTGTTGTCAAACAAACATATATTTTGTAATTTTTCTCATATTGTAATGTAAAATAAAGTTGTAATTCGCTTTCATAAATATATGTCTGCATAAAATTTTATTGAAAATAAAACTTAATCACATCATATCAGTAGTGATGTTATGCAACCATGCGAATCCGCTGGTCATGTGAAATGAAATTTAATTTATTGAGTTCATAAAATCAAATTAATATTTATGACTCGCAATTTGATCTAACTACTACAGACTCAATTATTGCAATAACGTGATACACATAAACGTGACTGCTGTCACGTAACATAGGTTACATCAAAGGCATGGTGAAAGAAAATGCCGTAATAAAATTTCACGTTCTCAATGACACATCTAGCACGAGCAAAGTGACTCTGGCGAATTGATATGCCATCCTTTTTATACTACAAATTTACTAAACTGATGAACGTGACAGCACGATGTCTGGTCAGCGTTACTATCGTTACTAAAACATGTTTTGGAGACAGGATAGATTGAAGTGGAGTGAAATAAGGCCCTATAACATGAAATGGTGTGTGCTAAGCTCTCAGGTTCTCCGCTTCTGCGCATACGAATTAGGCAAACACGTTTCTGTTACGGTTTCATTACCTGTATGATGTTCATAGTAAGTGATGCATTGGAGAACATGATGGAGAAGACGATGCCGAAGACTGCGACACTAGCCGCGTCGTCGACACCAGACACCGCCAAGACCAGTGTAGGGATGCCTTTGGACACTCCGTATCCTTTCTCACGGAGTCGGAACAGGCATGGGACAATTACAGCCGGGGACACGGCAGCAATGATTGACGACAGAAGGAAAGCTGAAATTTAAATAGACCATGTGTTGAATATATTCTCCTGTGTTACTCAATGTTTTATTCTTAATATTTTAGACGACACTTTAGTCATCGGTACATTTAAGCAATCGGGTAAATTTGTATGCCTTACGTATATTAAGTTTTTAAAGTTACTAGTAATTAGTAAAGTACCTGTTAGAAATCTGTACTACCGACCCTGCAAGGGATCTAGCGAGGATTGACAGATATAATAAAGGTATCTTATGACGTTTAATAACACTTTTTGGTTGGGATCATCCGGACGCTGGGTCTACATTCTTAGCCACACATATCGGTAGACTTATATAACTTTATAAATAAAATACATTTACAGTCTTTTGTAAGAAACTTTAATAACTTACCCCAATCCCAAGGTAGTCCAAGGAAGAAATAAGCTAACACGGCGCACAGTACACATTCGAAAGTCCACGGCACTAAAGCCAATTTGATCACTGTTAGGAAATATTTTTTTAATGCAACTGGATCCAGGTCCAGTCCGGCTCTCGTTAAAATTATCGTTAAAGCTATTTTTCTGAAAAATGTTAAACGTTAATAATATAGTAAATTCAGTTTATTTACAAAAAATAACTTTTATTATTTCGAACATTTGTTGACAGATATAAAACCTATATGTTACAGGTTAAGCCCAGCACAGTGATTATCTTAGTAAATGGAGTAAAAAATGGTACCTTATATAAGATGCTACTCGTTGATATTCTGCGTCAAAATTGACAAATCCGACGTTTTTCATAATTATTCCGACTATAAGCATTCCAATCAAAGATGGCAGCGTGGTGATCTTCATCATGATCCAGCCACCGAAGTAGGCGGTAATTGTGAGCACAGCCAGCGTGAACAGCTGGCCGCCAGGAGCCGCCGTGTTGCCCATTATAATCCATATTGTACCCCAAACTAGGAATCCTGTTTGCCACAAAAACGGTAGATGTAAAATAATTGATCAGACCAAGTTGGGATTTCTTGAAGTTCTCTGACTAGCTAGCTAGTGTAATATATAACTGCATACAGGATTTTATTAATTAATAATTATATGAGGTGCTTTTACTGCTGTGCGACCACGGTGCTCTTAGCGATAGATCGAGCGATCACAGTTGCTGCGAACGCTGCTTGCGTTTGACTCGGTCGGCCTAAGATGGGTGACCATGGGTGTAGTATTCTCATATTTGAGTGTCTCCGGGCTTCGGAAGGTACGCTAAGCCGTTGGTCCCGGTTACCACATAATGTGGTAGCCGTTAAGTCAAGTTGGAAGACTCATAGGCGGCTTGATTGATGTTACAATCGCAGGTGGCCATAACCCTGCCTCCGCCAATCTGCGCTGGGTCTGCGTGGTGAAGCCTATTAATAGTAATCTTTTTCAACTCGATTTGTAAGAGAAGGCCTTTGCCCATCAGTAGGAGAGGGCTGTTTAGGCTGCAGTATAGGCTGATATATAGATATATGTTATAATATTCGTAAGCTTATATAAATAATTTAACTCACCAATGATAAGTACTGATACAGTTTGTGCGAATTGTCTGTAAGACGGACATAACGGATAAGGGCAGATTTTCTGCCAGTTCGGTGGTTCCCACGTGGGAATTCCGGATTCCTCCTGATGACACTTTTGACAACAGGCGTACCACCAGGATCTGTGTAAATACAATGACGTAAGAACCTATGACGTTGTCGCTAAAAATCATATACGTGAACGAGGGTTAAAACTCGCGGCAGCTCACCATGGCCCTTTTGACTGCTTACTATTATCAATATTTAGGAAACTTCGTGAGCGTGCACCGACAATGGTTGTGCATTGCCATGGATGGCAATTTGTTACTTGTATTCTTCTGGCATTTTCCATTTGGGAACTATGAATACTACAGTAGTGACACAGCCATCTTTTTAGATTCCATAATTCAGTATTTCTCTTTAAATGTTACTTGCATTCAAAAGCGGTCTAGCGTTTTTTAATGTGTCCACTAAAAATGTGTACTAATAATTGACAAATGCTTACCGTTCAACGTATTCACTGTGCTGTGACAATGCCTTCTTAGAGTAGACGGATGATGTGGTTGAATATTTTTTAAATCTGCCCTCGATGTGTCCCTGTCGATCTGTGTACGAAACATGTGAGCGTCACAAAGCGAATGCGAACAAGTGTGACGATCGATCAAATCGTCCGTGGGAACTAACAGATATTATTGAACACATGGTATTCTTCTTCGTCTATATTACCTACCTGTAGGCTATAATAGACCTTGTCTCTGTATTATTATTTGCATTAACATTTAAGTACTATCGTTAGAAATAGAAATTGTAATAAATTATAAGGACATTAGTAACGAGGTCTTAATAACTTCGATTCATCAAGGTTGTATTTGTTCCGGTCGTTGATTGGAACGTCGTTGAGAATACGAGACGAAACTTTTTAAAGTAAAATTCAGATTGAAATGAACGTTCAAATCAAATATAATATGTAGTTTTATTCAACTATAAGTTTATACTATTGTAGAAATGAAAATGTGTCTGTACATTGAATATATTAAAAAAATGAGATAACTGGTAGAATGAGGTAACTGGTATACAAACACATTTAGGTTTTTTGCCTTATTTGTATGCGGATTAAACAAAAATCACTCAACCGACTCAGACAGGATTTTTCGCATTTGGATAGTTATAGTCGCATTAGTTTCAAGCCAAATTCAATAGTGCTAATATCGGTTAAAAAGAACCGAATATACAGGCTTGTCCTCTTCGTAGAACACGGCAACGTGTAAGAGGGAAAAGAAACTATCTATTTTGATCCAATACATATATTGCAATTTTTAAGTGAGTTCATTATTATCTGATCATGACATAATAATAAAAATGATCCTAGGTCGGACAAATGTAGTTTTTCTAACGAAAAATTCCCAGTCTGAGTCCGGAGTCTGGAATTGTGCCCGGTATATGGCAATAGGCTCGCCACCTATTACATGGGACCTAACATCGTTGGCGAAACGTGGGTGTACTCAGTACACCTCTGCCACCCCCTCTGGGGAATATAGGCGTGACGGTGGTGTATTATTTTAATATAAGACCTAGACTATCTTACCATGACCAAATAGACCGAGTCTTATCTGAAGGACAAGTCAAGAGTCTCCGTAACCGGCGAGCGTGTATGAGACGAACTATGAGAGTGGAGGAAACCAGAGAGGTATGTAAGGAAAGAACCTGTTGGAACTCTGTACTCTCTGCCTATCCCGCAAGGGATCTGGCGTGATGATAATTTATATATAGAAGAATAGATTGCATGTTAATATAATAATCTTTTTTGTAAAAGTTTTAGAGTTCTGTAATGACAGTTCACACTGTCCTAAATAAGCTATTAAAATATTAATACTGTGATATCTGTGATTCTGTCTATGGTTTGTCTTTATCCTAAATAAATTATGTTTTTCAAGACGTGATTAAAGCCGCGGGAAAGATATGGTAATACAACGTTGTAATCGGTCTTAATGTCGCACTTGATGAATTTTTTTCCTCGAATCATACTGTGAACTAGCTAATGAAATGAACATAAGATAAGGCTGAGTCAGGGCCACGTCGTATAATTAGTAAGCCAATGGGTGTTACTTACGGTAGGTATTAATGCTCTTGGGAACTTGAACAGTCTACTTGCACTGCAGGTTTGTGTATTTGACATTGTATACATGCATTTATAATTGAGGTTGATTAATCTAGTCACGTAAATATCTACATATTATGCGCTTACCCCAAGAGGAGTCCATTTCTGCAGCCATGGCATTGTGAAGGTTACTTTTCCGACGCGAAGGCCCTTCCGCTTTTGCTGATAGGTTGCCATTCCTGTTCACATAGAAAATGTAAAAATTAGGGAAATCAATAAGGAAATATAGAAAGAATGCCAGATGAAAAAATGACAAAACAGATATACAATGTGAAAGTGGAAGGATGCAGGTACCGGGGAAGACCTAGACTATCTTACCACAATCAAATAAACCGAGTCTTTATCTGATGGAAAAGTCAAGAGTCTCCGTAACCGGCGAGCGTGTATATGACGAACTATGAGAGTGGAGGAATCCAGTGAGGTATGTAAAGAAAGAACCTGTTGGAACTCTGTACTCTCTGCCTACCCCGCAAGGAATCTGGCGTGATGATATAGATAGATAGAGTAAGGAATAAAATATACAAGCTGTTAATTTGGTACTCGTTGACTAGATAATTGACGCAGTGCTTAATTATTTTAAAATAGTTTAACCACGCTGTGTTTCTTTCTACCCAATATTCTTTTACTAATTCTTCTTCTTCGTCTGAGGGGTCCGCTTTCTTGCTCTTTTACTAATTCTCATCAGACGGTAAATCAGAATAACCTTTGTCGAAGTGGTTCCCTGTCCCCCCGCATCTATACGAGGTACGTACATATGTAAGTACATAGTATTATATGTAAGTACATAGTATTATATGCAGGCAGAGAGTATAGAATCTTGACCGATTATTTTAAATTTATAGATAAGAACATGAGTTTCTTGATTTTATTTTTAAATATGAATTCGTATTCAATATTAACAGTGCAGTATTCCTATAAATTAGGAACGGATACGAATCAACAGTCTGTATAATAATTTCGGTATAAATATGTATAGTGGCATAGTAGGTGAGTCGTCTGCTACTTTTTCCCATACCTTGCTTTGGATTTATGTTGGTATTCTCAGAAAACCTCAGTGTATTTTAGAGAAACGTATTTTTATGTACAGTTGGCACACAGATAGTTTACCTGGATTAACATATATGATCATTTTTATCCCGGAAAAATTGTTAAGTTCTTGTCTAAAGTCAATGCATACGAAGTCGCGGGCAGAAACTAGTCCTACTAATTCCTACTAATATTATAAATGTGAAAGTTTGTAAGTTTAGATGTTCGATACTCAATCACGCAAAAGCCGCTGAACGGATTTCGATGAAATTCGGCACACAGATTACCTGGATTAATATCCCGGAAAAATGTTAGATTCCAGTCTAAAGTTAACGTTGACAAAGTCGCAGGCAGAGACTAATTGCATAATATTTAAATTATTATCGTCATGGTTTAGGTGAGGGGCACAAATAGGATAAATGTTTGAGAGTAACCTCTACATCATTACGCCAGATCTCTTTCGGGGTAGGCAGAGTGTAAAGAGTTTCAATAGGTTCTTTCCTTACATACCTTTCTGGCTTCCTCCATTTCAAAGATGAGAAAGGGTATGCGCCGTTAGTTCAGGCATATACAAAGAATGACAAAACAGATATACAATTCGAAAGTGGAGGTATGTAGGTAGCGGGGAAGACCTAGACTATCTTAGCATGACCAAATAGACCGTGTCTTGAGAGTAACAGAACAGTAATAGTACTACAGTATAGTGAAACCACTAACCTACTACTTTTAAGAAAGACTTTATTTAGTCTTAGGGCGCCTTTCATCACACTCAAGTAAAGTACTGATTAGTTACTTCTAATCGTTAATCGGCAATTAAAACGGGCTAATTTAACCGTCGGATAGGGCTACTCGGAGATGGTGAAATTCGTACACTGACTCATTTGCAACTTTAATTGTCGATTACTTACTTCAGACTTTACTGGAAGGTGGTGAAAGAGGCCCTTAAGATATTTGTTCTTTTCGTTCTGATATTTTTCCATAGAGTAAATATCTTAGATGTGCGAAGCAAGTAACTTTACAAGAGGGAGAAGAAACTGCTCCATATACCTTTTAAAATGTTGTTACCTACTTATTCAATTACTTGTTTTTAGTGTTCAATTAAGATGCGTCAAATACATACGAGACAAACATGTATAGTTTTGCGAAAGAGGTAACTTTACAAGAGGGAGAAGAAACTGCTCCATATACGCTTTATCATGTTGTTAAATACTTATTCAATTACTTGTTTTAGTGTTCAATTAAGATGCGTCAAATACATACGAGACAAACATGTATAGTTTTGCGAAAGAGTAACTTTACAAGAGGGAGAAGAAACTGCTTCATATACCCTTTAAAATGTTGTTTAATACTTATTCCATTACTTGTTTTTAGTGTTCAATTAGGATGCGGTAAATACATACAAGATACACATGTATAGTTTTGCGAAAGAGCTAACTTTACAAGAGGGAGAAGAAACTGCTCCATATACGCTTTAAAATGTTGTTAACTACTTATTTTTAGTGTTCAATTAGGATGCGTTATATACATACGAGACACACATGTATAGTTATGCGAAAGAGGTAACTTTACAAGAGGGAGAAGAAACTGCTCCATATACGCTTTATCATGTTGTTAAATACTTATTCAATTACTTGTTTTAGTGTTCAATTAAGATGCGTCAAATACATACGAGACAAACATGTATAGTTTTGCGAAAGAGTAACTTTACAAGAGGGAGAAGAAACTGCTTCATATACCCTTTAAAATGTTGTTTAATACTTATTTAATTAGTTGTTTTTAGTGTTCAATTAGGATGCGTTAAATACATACAAGACACACATGTATAATTTTGCGCAAGAGGTAACTTTACAAGAGGTAGAAGAAACTGCTCCATATACGCTTTAAAATGTTGTTAACTACTTATTCAATTACTTGTTTTTAGTGTTCAATTAAGATGCGTCAAATACATACGAGACAAACATGTATAGTTTTGCGAAAGAGGTAACTTTATAAGAGGGAGAAGAAACTGCACCATAAACCCTTTAAAATGTTGTTTACTCCTTATTCAATAACTTGTTTTTAGTGTTCAATTAAGATGCGTCAAATACATACGAGGCCAACATTTATAGTTATTAACATAAATGAAACAGAATGAAAATTTTCTAATTTGCATTCCCCAGGTTCTTACTGATAATCCGACAAAGCGTGTTATATACCTACAGTGGTTCGTTCCGTTCAATAATACATAATATAATAATAAATTATACACTTAACAACAATATTATTCGTCGTTTAATGAAACAAAAATTAGTAGCGGGGAAAATACAATAGTCTGCATCGAATTTTGAGTTTTTGTCAGTTATTGTATTCGAGTGTGACTTTTTTTACTATTTCTACTACTTAAGAAAGAATGAATGATTAGGATGCAATCCGCAAATCTGGGGGCTGGGGCTTGAGGCTCAAACGTCTATTTGAGTTTTTAATAAAAATCTTTTTAAAGAAAGCTAAACCGACTTAAGAGAGCAAAAAATAAATATTTGATGTCGGTGCCAAGTAACCGACTGTACTAACCGGTACCGACTTCAAATATTTATTTTTTGCTTTTTGAAGTCGGTTCAGCTTTCTTTAAAAAGATTTTTATTTGACAATTTTAAGGGACGACTGAATTATTTACTAATATTTATAGAACAATATTATATTATTTTGCTGAGTTGTACAGTAAGGTACCTACAGGATTGATATAATAACCATAATAACGGAATCTATACATTCGTGCTGTTCGCCGTTAAGGAGTACCCTGGTGTATCTTTCAAGTTTAAAGTTCAATACCGATTTCATTAAAATGGGACCACCTCGAAACTATACTAAACCCAACGCAAAAAGAATCATCAAAATCAGTTCATAGATACAGACGTTATAAAAACACAGACGAATTGCCAACCTCTCCTTTTTTGAAGTCGGTTAATATTCTGATTAGTTCTATGGCAGGGTACCTATATGATTGACGCAATACCCATAATATCTCAATCTACGCATTCGTATTGTTTGTTGTTAAGGAGTTCCCTGGTGTATCTTTAAAGTCCAAGTTCCAATACCGATAAAATTAAAATGGGACCACCTTGGAGCTATATTGAACCCAATGCAAAAGGAATCATCAAATCGATTCATAATTGGCGGAATGGTCGCGTAACATACATACAAAAAAAACATACAGTCGAATTGAGAACCTACTTCTTTTTAGAAGTCGGTTAAAAATATCTGAACTACTTATTTAATTAATTTAAGTATAACTAGTATATTGTTGTGGTTCTAGTAAACTGATCTGAACATATAAAATAATATAGGCATTATTTTATCTGTTTAGACTCAGAGGTTCCTACGCAGGTTTAGAAATCCTGAAATCTACAGTATAAGAAGTCGAAGACAGGACAGTCGAGGATAGGTTTCACTCAAGTTTTGTTTGCCCATGGTGAAGCAAAACATTGTGAGGAAAAGGACATAAATGAGAGAATTTAGCCGCCAGTTTTTGAAAGGCCAGTGATCTTACTTGCCTTTCAAAAACTGGCTGAATTCTCCGAGTTCTACGGGATACGGTCAAAATATCTTTACACTTGGGACTCCAAAGGTATCCCTAAGTAATACATTACTTCTGTCTAATGCGGAACTCATGCCTAAACCAAGTGTACTTTGAAAATTATTTAGCTGTTTGCTTAAGACTAGAATTAGAATTTTATACCTGATGACAACGGACTCATGCATTGGTCAGAATGTGTGGCGCTTCGGATTCCGAATCGAATAGTACTGAGTTATATCTTCGCACGGGAGAATTCTTCGTGCGATCCCCATACATATTTCATGGTCAGGGTGTTAATGTATGTAAAATTCATGTTTGTAAATTTACCTACGACACGGGAATAATTCCTATTGTGAGGCGACATTAAAAGAACTGACCACTGAATAGCAGCAGTAATAGCGAACATTGCATTCATCATTTCGTCATTTGAATCACGCAATTTTACACGTGTGCCGGATATGGGTACATAGCGCCTTTTCTCAGGCCTGTATTTATAAATAAAACTCATGCGTGTTCATAACTATTAATATAAAAATGCACTTGATATATGCGTTTGACATATAATGTTTTCCTCGACGCGGGTAACACTTCAGATTGTAGAATTGTATTGCATTAGCCCGTTTTCTTAACGGGTATAAGATGATTAAATTTTTTTTCTAGATTTTGTCCGCATTTAGAACCTACTGAAGCATTGGAACTGCGCGGTTAGTTTGCATTGGTTTCGCTAGGTCGTTCGGTTGCGAAATTTACGTGTACCTATCTGAATAGGCCTTAATGCATTGTTGAGTTATTGGATCACGGTTCGATCCAAAATTTTAGTAAGCTCTTTGCAGAGAGGAATGTCTCTATTTATTTGCTGTAAGACAAAGATCACATCGGGTTTTATTTTTTGAGGTCGTCGTTGTTAAAATAGCTGAAATATCCCGGTATCAGATGGCCAACAACAACAGTTTGTTTTTAAATGACATTAATTGTCAGCGTCAAGTGATCTCTGTTGCTATGTAGGCGTTTGGTTATGACATCTATCGCAAAACATATTTGGTTTTTAGGCACTCTTTGAATTACAGATGAAACTAGCCCATCTTTGGTTAAAGGGATTTATTTACCTTTAACCGCAGGTCAGCTGTTCAATAGTTTTACTGGCGAGAATGTGAACGTAAGCGAAATTATTAAATTTACGAATAATCTCTGTACGCATATTTGCAAAAGTGAAAACGCACTATTCTTACAATGTAATGATCCTATATGCCTGAATGAAATATATGAGCATTAGTATGCATAAAATGATAACCATGACAAGCATATTGAGAACAATCAGTTGTTCAGCCGCAAATAAAATTCCGTCCTCCAGCCGTTAAACAAACAATAGCGAGCATTAAGTATAATATGAATAGTACTAAATTTATACTATAGAAATAAGTCACCTTGCGTTATTATTGTAATATCGAATAATGGAATACATACTCGTGGCAATCAAGTATATTAACAAGTGACTTTTGCAATTTATTTACTGTCCTCCAGCTGTGTTTTTTTGTCGTAAGTAAATAACAATTATTTGGTTACATTACCGTATGCCGCAAGATATGTTAAGGTGATTATAGTTAATTATCAGCCTAGTAAATTCGTTTGTAAAATGTTAGTTTAATCTGTCAATGCGCCATATTTTTTGCCTCGTAATGATGGTATAACTTGTTGTAACTTCTTTGTTCGTTCGACAGTTTTTACTTCTAGTTCGGCAAACGCTTATGTAGAAGCAATGACGCACGTGTTTCCATGAATTCTGGCGTGTGAAATATTATGTTACACCCTTATGATATTTTATCGTAATATTATTACGCTTCGGACGACAAAAGTGATAATGTAGTTAGGTATGTATTCGAGGAAAAAACAAAATCAATAGTGTTATGACCACATTTTAACGTACTCCATTAATATTTTTATTATACACCCGCATTGCAACCAAATAAACGTTGGTAGAGTCATAAAAATGTAAGTATATGCTATTAGACATTAAAATGATCGTGCTAAAGAAAGTTATAGAAACGCAAAAAGGTTTTAGTCCTTATCTCTGGGTATCGATGCAGTCTCACTAATACATTCTTGAGCTAAATTTATTTGTAACTAGCAGTTTCCCGTGACTTCGTACCCGGTTCACAACAGCACTACCTACCGGCTAAATAGCCTATGTTACCTGGATAAGGTAGCTTTCCAATGGTGAAAGAATCATTAAAATCGGATCAGTAGTACCGGAGATTACCCCGAACATCCAAACTTACAAACTTTACCTGTTTATAATGTTGGTATAGAATGCTAAAATACATTAGTGAATGCATAGAGCAAGGTGAGAGTGGTAAAGGTTTTATTGGCGGTGTCACACAGTCGCTCAATGTTTAATGATATGCGTACACATTTAGGAGAAATAATTTAGGTGAAATAAATGACGTGAGTAGGTAACACTTATATTTTTTTTGTAGATACTTTTTGGTAGTTCCATTTATATTGTCTACATTTGTATTTAAAATAAATCAAAAGCTATTGTAAGATACCAAACATCAGCGCCGGGTGCCTATTTATTTAAATGGTACCGTACCAGCTGTTTTAATTTACGAGGGATTGCAGATACGTGTAGTTTTTTGCTTGGGTTGTATTGCGGGCAAAAATGAAAACACTGCTTTTGTTATCAATAAAAGTAGTTGGAAATCAAACACAAAGTATGCTCTTTTTTAAGAATACGCCGTGTATAAAATTGCAAAATCCTGATACGTATTTCAATTACTTAGTTTCACGGTTTGCTACATAATTATAATGTGGTTGTCCGCCAAGATGTCATGTAGTCTTTACTAGATTGAATAGTAAATGTGGGTCATATAGAAACATGTGTGCATGTCGGCCTTAACCATGGCTCCGAGACTGGTGTTATTATACAAATCGTTCTTAGAAAAGCGGACTTTTTATATCTATAGGTATCGATCAAGGAAGGTATGTTACCTCAACATTTACTAAACGTGGTAAGACATACTTATATCAAGATGTTTGATGTTGTATAAAAACCATGATTTTCAACACAACGAAATAATTATTCATAAATGTGTTACTGCATTTAAGCAATATGGTATAGTGTATTTAGGAGGTAAAAGTGATTCAATGTGTGTGGTTTTTGTCTTAAGGTTAAATGCATAGATATATTTCAGGTCTAATTATTATTCTGTTCTTAAGTGATGATGACCAGAGCTTTTATTTGCTTTGACCAAAACCGGCGGGTCTCAAAATTTTCGTAAACTGATCGTGTTATGTATTCTGTAGGCCACTGAAGCATCTCTAATCGATCATTACACAACATTATCGTATCGAGTCGCGTTGCATGTTTAATTGTCATCGTGAATAAGGGTCCTATGCGTTATAATGGTGAACTAAGTTCTTTTGTCCGATCTATGTAAGAGCGTACGCGAAGCGTAGGTTACGCATCTTGTTATAATATATCGATCGATGACTTTCTTTTGTGTTGTTAAACGAATCAGAATGTTTTTAATTCATGTAAACCATTATAACCAAAATACTATATTTTTGCAATGTCAGAAAAGTAATGAAGGACAAAGGTGGAGTTTTCCACGGTTGTTTTTTAAGAAAAATAATTTTTTTACAAACTGTTCTATTACATTTTGTTGTGGGGTATGGGAGAACAATGTACGTTGGTCATCAGGGGGGGTCTAAGTTGAATAAAGCAAATTATACAGAATGGCTACATGGTTCCCTCATTTACAAAAAAGGAAACGAAAAAATGCCATTATTGTTAATTCATAGAAGGAAGAGAGGAAATGTTAACTAATAACAGTTAAACAAGTTCTCGTTTTTCAAGCGGAGCTGGAATAGAATCCATCCAAGCATTTTTATCTTTTGAATAATATTCTATTGAATAATAAGCTTACTAACAAAGTGTTCGTTTAACACTAGCTTAGAACTTATTTTCACTAAGTTTAGTAACGTCAATGGGAATTTTGTTATACAATCTAATGTTTTTTTTTATTTTTATAAAAATAATTTTATATACGTCTACCAAGAAGCTGCTACCAGAAGGGTGATAGATAGATACACTTTATTGTACACCAACATAATCACAGTCACAGTAGTGTTTTAGATATTCAAATAATTAATCTAACCAATCTATCTATATCATAATGCCAGATCCCTTGCGGGATAACAGAGAGTACAGAGGTCTAACATTATTCTAACACTTATTTAAAAAAATGTTGTCACGTTCACGTTCATCAAGAGGTGGTCAGTACCATTCGGCAAATATAAATATTCCGTACGTTTCATGTAAAAATGTCCAAAATAGGCTTTGGGTCCAAGTGGCCGCTTAGCGACTTAGAGCAATCACACGCACATTTATAAATTATCTCATTTTCTTCGTATTTTTCTTATTGCTATGCGTTATATTTTCATTAATAAGAAACAGCATGCAGGGATGGTACAGATATACTCTGTACAACAGGATTTCGCCCACGATGTTAGGTCAAATTGTATAAGGGGGTTGGCTTATGGATTATTGACAGTTATAGGTTAAATAAATCAGAGCTAAGTTTTGGAAATGAAGATATCCCTGCCTGGAAGAGATTGCTTTTTAGCGATAAGGACGCCCTTTGTGTAACTTTTAGTTTTTTTATTTTGATATTTATGTAATTGGTGCACAATAAAGAGTTATCTGTCTATCTATCTATATAAATCCTATATCCACTATTTCAGGCATATTCCTCTCTACGTATTGTCCCACATCCTCAGTGTAAAGGCATAAGTATATATAATCACATCACAGGTTGACTTAGGAACTTTTTTATGTGACGTCATCATAAGGCGCGGTGTGACAAAATTTTGAAGCAACACGGGGACTACAACTCTATACTGACTATTAACTGAAAATTGTTTGTGCGCGTTTATGTGCGTGTAATGTTGAGTTTCATACAATAGCAAACTCGTTATACAAGCTAACAATTATTTTAACGAGTGCAAAATTAAATATTTTCAGTTACGACAAAATTTCATATACATTTTTTGTCGTTAAAATATACATAATATAAACAAAATATTTATAATATAAGTAGGTATTAGGAACTCACCAGTGTCGGTTGAGAGCGTCTGTTTCGAGAGAAGAGTCTGACGGAAGATAGCTGTCGTAGTGACAGTTCAAG
The DNA here is from genome assembly GCA_905147815.2 of Phalera bucephala. Classification (NCBI taxonomy): domain Eukaryota; kingdom Metazoa; phylum Arthropoda; class Insecta; order Lepidoptera; family Notodontidae; genus Phalera; species Phalera bucephala. The sequence continues at coordinate 17,552,784 of LR990622.1, forward strand.
CTGCTGTGAGACATCCTACATGGTACGCAGAGAGTCTGGTTCACTAAAACTAGATTATCGAACGAACTTATCGAGTTGTTTGCGCGGGGGCATTCCGCTCGGCCCAGCACGCTCCACACCGATGCCGCGGCGAATGTGCATCTTATAAGAGAAGGTTCGGCTGCGCAGGAGTCGCCCGCCGCACCTCACCCCGGGCACGTGACTGCCTCTGTGCGTTCGGTTTCGCCGGCCGGCGGGCCGGTCATTGGCCGTCGTGCAAATTTTATTCTAAAGCACAAGAGTAGATACATAGAAATGCGTTCTAAACCATTGCACGAAGCGCGCTCACGGTGACGAGTGACTAAATGAGCCCGAGGCGTCGCGGCATGTTTATACTACACATTTCAAACAAGCTTCGTATAACAGCGCCCGCGTCGCCCGCGCGACCCGCATCCTCCGATTCTTCCGCACGCATCGATACAATATGTGCTGCCGCGATTAAAAACACCCAAGTGATTTGTTCCATGTGGTTTTATATGTCGTTTGTTATCGATTACAGTGGATGTTGTGATGAATACTGAGAACTGCGCTCGGTACGACCAACGCAGTACCTACCAACATCTATGCATAAATATTTTTGTCATATTTAATGTAATATACTTATGCATCTATATATTTTTACAAAATAATTCGAGTGGGTAAATTGCTCTGAAACGTTGTAAGTACATTAAAATTATATGACAAATACCCTTTTAGTAAGCATTAGCCGTAACAAAATATGCGGGTGTAACAAATTGAGTTTATGACGAACACATTTTAGAGACATAAACAAAGGTTGAAATATTTGTTTCATCAGTTGGTTTCGTAGTAAGCATGTCATCTTTTTCTTTTGTTCGTAGAATACAGTCAGATAGGTACGGGCTTTTATTTCATTAAATTTAAGGTGCTACGTCACAACATATTCATATATTCACGTTTGAGCGCGACGTGCCCACGCTATTGATGGGTTATCGACAAAAAGACGAGGCAAATATATTGTTGGGATGCGGAAATAAAATGTAATAATAGAACGTTTACACAAGTTTATAAAGCTACCATGCAGTGTATACGTATTAGGATTTTCCTTCCCGTCACTTATATTCAGTAGATATTTACGTACGTTTCTCAAAAAAAAACAACTGTTACATCAGACACGTGATGCTTTATACGATTGTGTAGTTTTGAGATGCGGGATCTTAAAAAATAGGATATACCTTTTTCCCCAAAACTATTTTGTGGATGCTTCTATTTAAACGGGTTGTCCGTTTCAATTATCTATAATTGAAACGGACAACTCGTTTGTTCTAATCTTATCACATAAAAAAGAATGTTGTTAATGTTAATATTTTTTGTAAATATCTATCTTTCTATCTACTTATATCATCACGCCAGATCCCTTGCAGGGTAGGCAGCGAGTACAGAGTTCCAACAGGTTCTTTCCTTACATACCTCTCTGGATTTCTCCACTCTCATAGTTCGTCTCATATACGCTCGCTGGTTACGGAAACTCGTGACTTGTCCTTCAGATAAGATTCGGTCTATTTGGTCATGGCAAGATTGTCTAGGTCTTCCCCGGTACCTGCATCCTTCCACTTTCACATTGTATATCTGTTTTGTGAATCTTTCATCTAGCATTCTTTCTATATGCCCGAACCGAACCGATACTATCTTTCATACCTACTCGCTTTCTTACTAAGCTGTTGCTAATGCGGTCAGTCAGCTTCGCTCCGCACATCTTCCGCAGAGCTCGCATTTCTACCGCATTTATCCTACTTTCATTCTCCTTCTTACATACCCAGCTCTCGCTACTATATAACAGTGTTGGGACAAGAACTACGTTATGTATGGCCAGCTGCGCCTTATGGCTTAAGTGCAGGCTTCCAAGTAGCTTTCCCATCGCACCATTCACCATGTTCCCTGCACTCACTCGTCTCTCTATGTCAGCGGTGTATTTCCCATCCTTACTGAATGCGCATCCAAGATATACAAACTCATTCACTTGCTCCAGCACATCGTTACCAACCACAATCCTTACGTTCGTTCTGGTTTCTTCCCTTTCAAAAACCATAATCTTGGTTTTCTTTACATTCAAGTGTAAGCCATTGTTCATGCAGTCGTCTTTCATAACTGTGACTAGTGTTTGCAGATCAGTGGCTGTTGGCGCTATTAAAACCGCGTCATCTGCATAAAGTGGATGGTTTACCACTAGGTCACCCATTTGTACACCTTCATTCATCGCTTTCAGTCCTTGAAGACTTTTTTTCTTAATATAATATTAAAATGTTTGCTAAATAAATTGGCCTATTATTTCATCGTATTAGTCTATCTGTTCCAGGTATGGTTTGTTTATTAGAGATATCAGGGTCTTCTTATGTATAAACCACGACGTTTCATCACTCATACCCTTCTCAGAGCACAGACAGACGTGATAGTCGTCATTTTGTAAGCATCAAGTTTTTTCCTATAGAGATCCCAAAAAAAATCTAAACCGGACCTGTCGACCGGCATGAATAGGTTTCTTTCCATAAGTAGACATTCTTCAGATTTTAAGTAATTTGTATAATAGTGATTCGTATAAATTTTTTAACAAGTACGTAGTCAAAGGTTCTATTGAAAAGGCTTCACATGCCTTCTCTATTACCATTGTTTATTTTTATACACATTGTTATTCTTGGTACATTCAAGAGACAAAATATGATCGATTTGAATATAGCAGATTCGTCTAATTGTTTTTGTGGAAGATCTTAATCATTATAAAAATGACATACATCTTTTTAATGGATAAATGCGATAATTGTTTATTACTGAGGATTGTTTGATTTTGAAAATATATATAAATTAGATTATACTGTCCCAATGCTGCGCCAAGATCTTCTCTCACAGCCTATCATGAGAGAGATAACTCGTATTCTAGCACGCGGGTCTATCGCGGATATGTGAAGGATTATGATAATATTTGGTTTATGTTTAAAGTAAACTTGTAGAAAACAGTACCTACTGCAACAAATTACTACAAGCTCAAGAAGATGCATACATAAATGTTTATAATTTTGGTGTTGTTTTTACTTCACTATAAATAAATACTGTATATACGCATACTTGTTTAGAACGTCTTGCTCTTTAACTCAGATATTTTTAAAAGTAAAACAAGTTCCAATTCTCAAGTAGTGGTTACGTTGTACGCATAACTTCCTACAACAGTCAACTGACTTGGAAATTAATTATATCGTAATTATTCGATATTAGTAAAAAGAATTATAAGATTAATTTAAATATATATTTTTGGTGTTGTACATAATCACGGGAAGTACCTACGTACCTAAATATCTATTTACATTAATCAATTTATTGATAATCTGAGAGCTTACGTAGGAACCTACTTTTGACTATTAGTTGGTAGTTATTAAAACGCCACGAAGACTGCAAAGTCAAAAGTCAGATGATGGTTTTGGGCACAAAACAAAGAAGGTACTTTTATTCCCTGGTTTTGAGAACTATAACTCATAAATTGTTGGTTACCGTTCTGAATGGCGACTTATTAACGAGTTTGTTGGCATGTATTACGAAATCGCTTGCGCCTGATATAAATGACAAGCAATGTGTGTTTTGAATCATTCGATGCGAAGTCATGAAGAGCGGATGGCGTTTAGGATCGTACAAACAATTATATCAATATATTTTTGCATATCCTCCGGGGATTATATTAAAATCAATACACATTCTGTATACCTAATACGCATATATTTATGAATATACATTTTAACATACGTACGTTACGCACCTCACTTTTAAAAAGCTTTTTGTTAAAGTTGTAATATATATATCATCACCCCAGATCTCTTGCGGGATAGGTGGAGAGTATAGTGTTCGTATGTATATAATAGTATAATACATGATATACAAAATTAATTGACATAATATGTTAATTATATTATAATGTTATGATATCAACTTTTTTATGAAAAGATAGTCTGTACATCTGATTGTGGGTAAATAAATACCTAAATACAGGGTGGTTCAGGAGCAGCGCGATTAGAAAATGTCTTATTGTTCTAAATAAGTTACAAAAATTGATTTAATCGAATATATGTAATATCAAAATTACTCTATAGGTATTTTATTTATAACGACGCGTAAGCCATTTGAAAATATAAAACTAGTGAGGCTATCGTTAATACCTACAGACCCTGCGGTCTGTAAATATTAAATTATAGTTGTCCTAAAGTCAAATAAATCAAATAATTGCTATCCGAATAACAGAATTAATTAAAACAAAAATAATTAATGACCCAAGTGTCATTGATTCGTAATTACCTAGAGCGACATTTAAGTACATTCTATTCAGAACATACAGATTTCATAATCTAAAAATAAACTCGCCAACGATACCATATAAAATTATAATCACCGTAAGTAATATTTCATTTAGAGGCAAGGCACGTGATGGTGGTACGCTATCTATTTATCATATTATTATTGCAATACAGGCTTGTTTGGTATCCAGTCATGTGATACCTACACATCGTGGACGCGACCAATTGCTGTGACCTCTATTATCCCCGCTTGTTTCCAGTCGTTCAGTAGATATAAAGGGATCTCGAGTGAGTCAGCAGAGTTCAGCTGTAGTTGGACTTGATTTATAACCTTTCACGAGTAGTCACGTGATGAATATAACTATATCAGAGTAATGTATAGCATGGTTTATTATTGTGGGTCTCTCGCTATGAATGAGCATAGGAATAAGTGAAAGGTACAGCATGCTGGTATAAAAGGCACCTCATTAGCACTGGTACGCGGTCAAAACTCAGCTGGCGCTATTATAGTACATATTGTCGAGCGCAAATGAATATTATTTAAATAAATGTCAATAGTTATTATGTACGAATATGTTAAAACTTAGAAGTTCGCTGATGGTCGCAGTTTCGATTTGGGTACAGATTGCATTGTGGAAAAAGTTGTGACGACCTAGTTGTGATACTTATAGAGGGATGACTAAGACCGCCTTTGTCCATTCTGAGGCATCCATAAAATGAGCTTAATATGGGAATGTTATGAATAGCGTACCTACTACATATCCGTTGCTATTTTATTACTTCTGAACTGTTAAACTAAGTAATTGATTGTTTTTCTTTACTTTCAAATTATTTAATACGATTTGCGTTCGTAGATCTGCAAGCCCGCTGTGTTCTTAGGAATCAAGTTAAGCAGCGTTCTAGCCAGCTCGAGATGGGTGACTACGGCTTAACAAACCATGGGTGACACAGTTCCGTTGTAAGCCGTTGGTCCGTAGTAGTCGTAAAACTAAGTTGAAATATTCATTAGCTTTATAAGCATCATCAACAACGGGTGACCACAAACCTACCTCAGCGTGGTGAAAAATGACCCATCCCCTGTCACCTCAATTTGAGAAAGAAGGCTTTGCCCAGCAATGGTATCGAAAAGGCTCATTTTTTAAATATTGTATGTTAATTATTATCATCTGTACTGATATTATAAAGAGGAAATATTTTTTTGTTTGTAATGGGATAAACTATGAAACTACTGAACCGATTTTAATAATTCTTTCACCATTAGAAAGCTACATTATTGAGAAATTACATAGGCTATATAACATGTTGTAGACTGGGTGTGAAGCCGCGGGAATCTGCTAGTTATTTAAATCACATTTATATCAAGATCTTTGATGTGATGATCAATAGATCTTAGCACAAAGGTACCCAAAAAACAAACGAAGTGGGGTCATACAGCACCTACAATAGATGCGTCCCCTTCTGCTTTGAAATTGCTTATTTCTTAAGGATTAAAGTAAAAGACATCAACGCTGCTAATTCTGCTGATTCATCTCTACAGACCGCTAATTATGCAATGCGTATTTTAATCACATGGATGTAATGCAATTTTAAAATATGTTAGAATCTATTGTTTTAAATTGATTAGCATAATGGATTCAGGTGGAGGAAAAAGTGTATTCGGATCTATCGGAATTAACGGATTTAAATATCTTAGGATCCATAGTTTGGAACTGATTTGCATGATACTGATTTAACTGGCAGAAATTGGATGAGAGTAGCCGAGGATTGTACTCAGTGGTATGCCTAGCGAGGCCTATATCCAGTGGACTCTTATAGACTGATGATGATGATGATGATCCAAGTGGAGGAAAAGTGCACTAGGATCCATCAATCGGGCCATGTCCTTCCCTTGATTAAATCTTTGTCCATGCATTATTTGATCAAAATCTGTTCAGCGGTTTAGGCGTGAAATGGTGACAGACAAACAGACAGCTAGTCTGACAGACAGAGGGATCTACTTTCGAATTTTTAAAATTAGTATATAAACACCGTCACGCCTATATTCCCCAAGCGGGGGTGGCAGAGGTGTACTGAGTACACCCACGTTTCGTCCACGATGTTAGGTCCCATGTAATAGGGAGCGAGCCTATTGCCATATACCGGGCACGATTCCAGACTCCGGACTCATACTGGGAATTTTTCGTTAGAAAAACTACATTTGTCCGACTTAGGATTTGAACCCAGACCTCGTAATAACAAAGCTATGTGCTTTGCCACCAGACCAACGAGGCAGTCAGTAGTAGTATAGAAGTATGGATAAACCGACATTTCAATTCTGTACTGCCTACCCCGGAAGGGATCTAGCGTGATGATATAGGTAGATAGGTATAGGTCAGCTTAAATCGCTCGTTCTCAAACATCCAAATAAGAATAGTAGAAGCAGTGTCAGTTAACCTTTTCAGATTTCCGTCTTTAATAAAGTCAAGGTTATTCGATTATTTTGATATGGTAGGTATATTTTTGGAAGCCTACATGAGTTTCAGAAATAAATATGCATTCAAGTAACAGAAGTAGTTGATCTTGTTTATTATCATTTCCAGCGGAACCCCTCTTTAGAAGTTTTTTATCGAAATAAAAATATGTTACACTCCGTTCGTTTTCGTATTTAACTAAAGGTAAACAAAAAACACGTTACATATCAAGTGTACCAAACCTTGTTTACATACTTTATTAATTACGAATATTATCATTGAACAAATCTGAATATATTTCAAAGTGAAGTATTTAATTGAAAAAAGTAACTACAGTTGTAACAAAAATCTTATGTCAATTTTCTGATAATTAATTCTCTGCTTTATAATTTATTGTCAATTAGATAAAAAAGAATTAGTCCGGTCCGTCCAGTTTCAGGTTCAATCATTCTTTTATAAAATAAAACCACTTAAAATGAAACACTATCAAGATAATTTACAAAATGCAATCTGATCGTATTGTACCTATGCACTTCAATTGGACCAGATGATAGCTGTCAAGTATTTTTATAAAAATGTTTTGAGCACTTGTATTTTTGGGTGTTTTGTAATCGATAGATCACAATACATTAAAATAACATAAAAATATTAGTAATTGATTGTTTGTTGTCAAGCTTTTAAAAATATTTACTTTAGTTTTAATATACATTTTTATTTACAATAAAATAAAAGTAACTATTTTCAAAATATGGTTAATTTTTAATAATAAAATAAGATATCATTATAAATTTTATGAAGTAATTTGATTTAGGTACAATATATTTGGCAATGACAAAGTGACATTTAACGAACCTTATTTTTGATACGTTCACCTCATACGATATCTATGGTTTACCTTTAGTAAAATGCCAAAACGAACAAAGTACAGTATAAATAATAGGTACTTAAGTAAAATTCGTTGTAGTTTGCGCGCTAACCGCACGGTGGCGTAGCAAACATTATGATTCAAAGGATATCATGAAATAATATGATATTCTGTTTATTATCCTCACGGATACTCACGTATTCAAACACTTTTATTTTACTTTTATTATTACCATTACATATAATTGATTTTTCTCGTATTTGGCAATTTCACAATAGTTTCTTTCAACAACGACATTTATTGTAATAATTTTCGAGTCTAACTTGAATTAACTTGAGGCAAACTAAAGGTATCTAAGTTGCATATAATAGTGATCAGTTGTCAACAGATGGCGCTACTTAGCATTCTCCTAATTTTAAAATTCTACTATTATTATAAACGTGAAAGTTTGTATGTGTAGATGTTTGTTACTCAATCACGAAAAAACAGCTGAACGGATTTGGATGAAATTTGACACACAGTTTATTATCTGGATTAACACACAAGTTTTTTATCCCGGAAAAATTAATTTAAAGGACATTATAGTATTTGATGTGTTTTATTTAAGCTGCTACGAGTACCGAGGGAAACTTGCAGATAATAAAGGAATTACATTTAAATAGTTTAATAAATTAAGAAAAAAATAAAACAAAACAAAATCGAATATTCTTGTTATTGCATATGTATTTAGTTTTTGGTAGGAACCAGAACGATTTGATAGAAGTATTTAAAGTAAGTAAACTAATAAACATTTGACTGCCTCGTTGGTCTAGTGGCAAAGCGCATCGCTTTGTGATCACGAGGTCCTGGGTTCAAATCCTAGGTCGGACAAGTGTAGTTTTTCTAACGAAAATTTCCCAGTAGGAGTCCGGTCTGTAATTGTGCCCTGTATATGGAAATAGGCTCGCCCCCTATTACATGGGACCTGACATCGTTGGCGAAACGTGGGTGTACTCAGTACACCTCTGCCACCCCCGCTTGGAGAATATAGGCGTGACGGTGTGACTAATAGATTGCTTCTTTAAATTTTGATTTTACTCAGTACTAATGCTATCAGTATTGCTAGATATGCCAATAAAATTCTTTGTATGAAAAATGTCTTCATTATCGTATCTAAATACAAATATTCAATCACAAATATTATATTTAATATCCCTGGAGTGGTTATAAATTTTTGGTATACTTTATAATTTTTTATCCGTGTGTGTGTGTGTGTGTGTGAATGATGTACGCTGTTGGCCGCGAGGCCTTTAAAGCTTCACCGGACTTAAAGGCGAGCGTGCAACCACTACGCTCTAGCCAGCCAGAAGGGCAAGAGGCGACATACTCGGGCGACAACCGAGGGCGCCTCAAAGAGGCGCCCTCGGTTGGGACAGTCGCTGTAGGGGTCCCCCAACAGGGATGCGGTGCACTTGGTGGACACAAGAGTGTTTGGCTCGAAAGCCGAACTGCTCGTCGATAAGGATACCCCTGGACGTTACGAAGTCTTTGAGCCTCGCCAGAAGGAGGCGCTCGTATATCTTGGCCAGGGAGTTGAGGAGACTGATAGGGCGGTAGCTCGCGGGGAGATTGTGAGGTTTGCCGGGCTTGGGAATGCCTATGACGTCCGCCTCCTTCCACTTAGCGGGGAAGGTGCAGTTCGTCATGGCGGCGTTTAATATGGCCACTAAGAGGCAGATGAGTTGGGCGGGTAGGCATTTCAGAACGCGATTCGAACTGCCGTCAGGGCCGGGCGCTTTTTTAGATTTGAGACCCATAATCAGATCTTCGACCTCCGTTTGCGTGATAGGAGGCAAGGAATCGACGGGGGGGAGGGATGCCCTGCGCTCGACTTCCCTGTCGACCGCGTCGACGTGTCGACGGACTGAGAGCTGGGGGTGCACTGGCTCTCGAGGGAAGCTGGGGGTGCACTGGCTCTTTATCCTTGAGTCACCTTTCTCTTTACAAAACGTAGCCCTCTACTGCGAATAGTTCCTGTATCGTGGATGCGTTTAGAAACATTTATATAAAAAAGTAATCAGAACTAAACATTTTGTGTGTGTGTGATCTACGCTGTTGGCTGCGGGGCCTTAACAGCTTCACCGGACAAGAGGGCGAGTGCAAACACTACGCTCGAGCCAGAAGGGGACAACTAGCTCAAGGGCGCCTCAAGAAGGAACGGCGTCGGCTTGGACCGTCGCTTTGGGGAGGGCATATACTAGGTGTTCTTCGACTTCGCCTCGATCCTGTGTGCGGTATCTGTATCCGAAAGAAGGGATGTAAGGGCATTGTAAGGGCATCGGGAGGGTCGGTGAGAATATGCTGCGGACGTGGGTAGCGGCTGATAGGAGGGGAATTAGGTTTGTAATCGGCGACGGCTACGATTAGCGGATCCTATGATTGGACGCGTTCGCGAAATATCGGGTTGTCGCCTTTTTAATAAAGGCGTGAATTTTCGAGTTCGAGACCGACAGAACTAGACAAATATTTGTAGGTAACAAAAGAATTGTACCGTGTGGCGATCGCAACCTGGATTATTTGATCCAGAGAGAGGAGCGGCCCATGTTCCAAACAATAAGAACATGTTGTCGTAAGGTAAATTTACGTCAAGCTTAAAAATAGGGAGTGATGATGTATTAATATCACATTACTTCGAGTCTCGGAAGACAGGAAGCCAAATATTTAGATTTTGCTAATAAGCGGAATATAGACAAAATACACAGGTTTAATACAGGCATTAAGTCCGCCTATGTACAAAAGTTCATGAAGAATGAATAAATAAATGGCACGGTACCTATCCGATGGAAGATTTTCTCGGTCTTTGCTGGACTCATCAGCCATTATGGAGACTTTCCTCTTCCCGTCGGGAGCTGGCGCGGTGAGCTGTGCACTGAGCAAGGATGGGTTGTTAGCCGAAACTTGCGTCTGCTGAGCGTTGCCACCACCAACCGGCTGGTTTTGTAGGTCGCTCAGGTCAAAAGGGTATTCTTTTATAGCAGTCATTCGGATGCTCGTTTTACGGACCTGCAAGAAAATTTACAAAAAATATAGAAGAGAAAAAATAAGAGAAAAGAAAATTACAAAATTGTCCTATCTATATCATCACGCCAGATCCCTTGCGGGGTAGGCAGATAGTACAGAGTACCAACAGGTTCTTTCCTGTCTGGCTTCATCAAAATTGTCCTTGTGTTATAAAACGTTTAATTGCAACATATCACGTCTATATCGTAGCATCGTGGTGTTTTTTAGCGATTACCAAGGTTAAGCAGGGTAGGACTCGGTCAGTCGAAGATGGGTGACCATTTGTGGCATATTTACATTCAACAATACGCTAATATCGCTAGCGCTCGTGGTAATGTAGTATCGTGATGTTTTTAGCGGACACCAAGGTGAAGCAGCGTAGGGCTCGGTTAGTCCGGGATGAGTGATCATTTTTAGGATTTCCATTAAGTCGTTGAGAAGGCATGTTAAGTCGGTGGTCCCAGTTAGTTTTAAGTTGGAAACCATGGAAGTTTCAGCCGCGGGGTGTCACAGACCGGCTTCCGTTAATCCACACGCGTTTTGTTTAAAAATTGTTCAAATTGTATTATTGTTTCAAGTACTTAACTGCAGCATTAGCTATATGCGGAACAAGAATTGTCAACAAACGTTCCTTTCAAATGGAGATGAAATATTTGTACATATTCCAAAATAAAGAATATCGTTTAAGCACGTCCTACTGTAATAGTTGTCACGAATGATTCTTGCCTTTGTGAACCAAAATAAACCGTGTCGTTCTGTATGGTTGTGTTTAAGTTTAATTATAACATGTTTTGTTATAGATAGTAATTAGGATCTTCAGTTGTAAATTAGTTTTTCCTTGTAACTTAGTAACTACAGTTATCGCAAAATAATTTTCCAAAGAAAACAATAAATTTCATAAAGATGTGAGAGGGGTAAAATTTATTTATTTAATATGAGTTATCAATATCATCACTAAATTCTATAAGAATGCTTAAATTATGTGTAGAATGAAACACTAGTGAAGGTGTAAGCATTCGTAGTTTTACGTATAATGTAAACAGCAAGAAGGCATTCAAAAGTGGTAAAAGTATATAATTTAAAATTATGGAAAATAATTTTGCTCTCTCGTTGGTCTATTGCATGCGAGTTTTTTAAATCCTTACACACCGACATACACACACTCATAAAGATTCTGGCTTACAGGAGTTGTATGTGTGGCGGGCTTAGTCCCAAAAATACACTTTAGGGAATTAATATTTTGATTTATATTGAGACTGATGTTAACTCAATATGGTTATTGAATCTATTTAATTAGATCTCATAGTAATTTAAAAAAAAAATTCTACGAGCGCTCTAGATTTATTTCTAAGAGTATATTTAATAATTAACAAAATAAAACTGATAATAATAAGTACAAACCCTTCAAAAGCAATAGGTTTCCATTTTTTTCCAATTATAAGTGAGTACACCCTAAGCTTTAAGATTTGCGAGATAAGTATATTAAAATTGCGCGCGCGCTGTAATGTCTGCCGGTGCACTGAACTGATTCACAACTGAATGCTTTAGGCTGTAGTTTCAGAACGAAGCCTTAACGGCTACGCTCTAAGTAGCGATGGCTTAATATGACCGCAGACATGGAAAACTCACCAACGTCATTAACTATTGACATTTTGCTTTAACAACATAACAGTCGCTTAATATGTGTGTATTGTTCATATAATGCTACTTAATTTGTTCTGATTTGTTTGCGAAATGATGTACAAATCGTTGGTTATTTTCAAGGGTTTACGTTCGTTGGGTTAGTGTCGTACGGTGCAGCTTGCGGTTTCTTTTTCCCTGTATCGGGGGTGCGTTTACACACATGAAATTCACATAATATACAAACATCTTGAAACCGAAAGAAATATTTGTGGGACATGAAAACAATTGTTCCGGTGAGGATCAAACCCGCGACTCTTCGATCCAGTGAGCGTAGCAGCTTTAGCTCAAGCACTGGACTTGGCCGTTTTCGATTATAGTTTAGATTTCTAGGTCAAACAGTATTATTGGGTTTTACTAACGAAAATTTTCTGTAGCTACAGAATCTGGAATTGCGCCTAGGCAATAAATTCACCCTCTATTTTATTGGGGCCTAACATTGTCGTCAAAATGTGGGTGTCCACTGCCCACAGTCCAAACCTCTACCGCTCCTCTTGAGGAATATGTTACGGTGTGTTTATTTTAATTGTTTTATTTTTAGCGCAGTACTACTAGGAGGGATCAAAAAGTAGTGAGAACGACATACTCCTAGGTAAAAAAAAATACTGACAGGCATAGCTCAAATACATATTTATAATATTAATAAAAAAAAAATCTTCGATTCTCTTCTGTTTTTTTCTGAATGTAGTCATTTGTTTGCTTCGTGTCGGAACGTGTTCTCGAAAATGGAGAAAAACGAAGTGCGAGCCGTTATTAAATACCTATGTTTAAAAAAGTTAACGACGCAAGAGATTCATTGCGATTTGGAGGCAACATTAGGAGAGTCTGCTCCGCCGTATTCCACTGTCGCAAGGTGGGCTTCTCAATTTCGAGTAGAGAGAACGAGCACGGAAGACAAACATCGTTGCGGCCGTCCATCGACGTCAGTCACCCAAGAAAATGTTGCGAATGTCGAGAAAATTGTATTGACCGATCGAAGAGTTACTATCCGATACTTAATTCAAGAAACGGGCATTTCATATGGAAGTATTCAATCCATATTGAAACAATCTTTGAATATGAGAAAAGTCTCCGCAAGATGGGTGCCGAGAATGTTAACCGACAGTCAGAAACAAAATCGACTTGACATTTCGCAGATATTGTTGGACAAGTTTCAAGAAGATTCTGAAAACTTTTTGTCTCGTTTCGTAACAATGGATTAAACATGGGTCCATCATTTTGATCCCGAGACAAAACAGCAATCTTCGCAATGGAAACGGCCATCATCACCGACCCCGAAGAAGTTTCGTGTCGTGGCATCGGCTGACAAGGTTATGGCCTCAATATTTTGGGACTCAGAAGGAATATTGTTGATTGATTACCTGGAGCGTGGAACCAATATTACAGGCCAATATTATGCAGCTGTAATTCCCAAGTTGAGGAATGCCATCAAAGAGAAAAGGAGAGGGAAACTTCGAAGGGGCGTGCTGTTTCATCACGACAACGCACCTGCGCACAGGTCGGCAGTTGCGAAGGCTGCCACTCAGCAAGCTGGCTTCGAATTGGTTGACCACCCCCCTTATTCACCAGATCTGGCGACTAGCGATTATTATCTGTTCCCCAAATTGAAAAAATACTTAAGGGGAAACAGGTACGAAGACGATAAGGAGGTGATGGATGCCGTGGAGAGCTTTTTGCAGGACCAAGTCAAAACATTTTTTGTGAAAGGGATTGAAGCCTTGGAAAAGCGCTGGTGTCGGTGTGTAGAGGAAAGTTATCAATAGTCATTATATTCTATCTCATTCTCACTACTTTTTGATCCCTCCTCGTATAATGCACAGTAATGCGTCAGGGAGGAAAAGCGGAGTACACTTATGTGGAGACTTAAATAGTAAACATGTGTTGGGTACAGGTTAGTTAACGCCTACTCTTCCTGGATTCCTACTCACTTCCCTCCTTTCTGGAGCAAGTGGTTTCTCTATATACGAATGTAAGACATTTTTACAGTACAAGTTTAGAGAGGAAATATGTCCAGTACCTCTAAAAGCATCGGTATTATGGATTATACTAAAATGTATAAATATGTAACGTAAAAAATAAGACCCTCACGCCGATATTCCCCAAGTGGAATTGGCATAGATGGTACACCTACATTTTGCCGACTATGTTAGATCCCAATGCAATAGGAGAGCGAGTTTAGTGCTGTAATACCGGGCACAATTCTAGACTACAGAAAGCTATTGAAATTTTTTTGATTAAAAAATAGACAACACTGTCCTAGAATTCAAATTGAGGGCCTTGTGATCGTTGACCAACAAGTCCGGAAAAGTAGTTGAAATATTATGATATGATTTTTTAAGTGTATTTAGTTGGCGAACGTACTATCTAGTTAATGCAATTGCTGTAGACTATATAAAGTCATTATACAATGTACTTGAATAACCGGTTGCGAACGATCATCCAAACTAAATCACGGGATACGTGATCAAATATACTAAATCACGGTAAACAATGCTCGTGTCACAAGTGATACACATCTTATGATCTACTGTATAATGACGTTTGAAGGTGAATAACTTTTTGAAGCGATAAAATTTATCTATCATGCATTGAGATAATTCGTTTATGACATTTCTTTGTTAGGTAAAATCTTTGTTTCGAAGGTCATATTAATCTTATAGTACATAGTACTTGTATCCACCTACATATATCTATAAAACCTGGAACATATGATGATGATGATTCTAACAGTTTTTAGACTTAGATTTTTTGTTAATTTGCAAAAAATGCTGGTACTCCTTCATTGCGCTATAACAAACTATTTTTATTCTTGATTCAAAGCAATACAGAGATTTCAAATGCATTTCTAAAACATTCATATACAATACGCACACATTCATATACAAGTTTCATTGTTGATTGAGGTATAAATGTACTTAAAAACGGGAAAATACTTGAAATTTTGAAATTTGGTTTTCGTATGGAATTTGTGAAGCAATTATCTAATCGGGGTGTCTAAGGTCTTGCGTTATTTATCTTGTATATGCATACTTTAATGATAGGGTGGGAATCACGACCCTATGTGGTATGTGTTCTGAATAAATCAGTCTATATCTATCAACCACTGCTGGCATTAGGCTTCTCTCGCAAATCGAGGCAAGAGCAAGAGTCAACCACGCGGACCCAGAACGAATTGGTGGAGATGGTTAATGCTATAAAGCTTAGTAACTAGACCATATAAACTAGACAAACTTTGACTGAAATCTAATCTAAATCTAACTGACACGATGTTTTTGTTTGACGCAAATAAGGTAAATTAAATTAAAATTGTAAAAATACCTATGTATATCCAAAACACCTATAAACACACCGTCACAGCGTCCCCAAGCGGGGGTAGCAGAGGTGTACTGAGTACACCCAATTTTCGCCGACGATATTAGATCCTTTGTAATAGGGGCGAGCCTATTGCCATATACCGGGCACGATTCCAGACTCCGGACACATACTGGGAAGTTTTCGTTAGAAAAAAATCATTTGTCCTACCTAGGATTTAACCCCGGGACTTCGTGATCATCAAGCGATGTGCTTTGCCACTAGACCAACGAGGCAGCTAATAATAGACCGAGCAAAATACCTATACCTATGTATTATTTAACAATGCATTTAATTATTCCAAAATAATTCTGAATTGCAATAGATTAATTAATAAACGCACATAGTAAATTAATTCTACCTATAGTAAATTACTCCACCAACCTGTACTGGGTCCGCGTAGTAGAGTTTCCTAATTTCTTTCACCTCTATTTGTGAAGGAAGGCCTTTGCCTAACAGTGAGACAGTGTTTTATACTAAACTTATTCTTATTTTTTACTTTAGAAGAGTTGAAGCCGTGATGATATAGATAGACAAAAGGGTTGAATTTTCTTTAATTTATTTATTTAGGTCCACCATTGGTTACTACAACAGTACATTTATTCGAAAAAACTTGTAAAAATTATAATATGATGTGCAATCTTTCAAAGGCGAACACCGCATGCATTAAAAGGCGTGTACATTACAATAAAAACAGAAAAAAGACATAAAAAATACTTAAAACAAAACTTTCAATGATATAACCAAGAAATTAAAGGTAAATAAATCAAATATCTAGCTTATGACACGGAGCCACCACGAGTGCTGTCTATGCGTTCAGGTTCAAAAATATAATTGATACGCTCACAAAATTGAGCCAATTTATAATGCTTGGATAAGTATTACGAAATCACTAGTATTATTGAGTGTTATTAAGAAGCGTCTTAATTTAATGTCGTGTTAATAGGTTCATCGGCGCCTTTGCATGAGTAAATGTGTCTGTTGACAACTTTCGGCCAGAAGAGACCATCACCGGCGAGTTTATTTGCTTAAGTGGTCCCATCACGATCACATGATCGTTGTTAAGAACTCGACCACGAGTTCCTAATCAAGCTGAATGTATGGCCCGCCACGCGCTCCCGTAATGCTTATCGCTTCAAAACAATTAAATGGATGGCTCACCAGCCATCATGTGACATTCGTGTTACGAGATCTCATTAAGAAGGTAAAGGACAATGGCCTTACTCGGCCTATCGTATCGAATACCAAACTCGATAATTGTTAATTTACGATATAGTACTTTTTAACCGACTTCAAAAAGGATAAGGTTCTATGTAGGCCTGTATATATGCTTTTTTATGTATGTTCATCGATATTTTCGTCAATTCTGGACCGATTTTGATGATTATTTTTGCATTGGGTTCAATATAGCTCCAAGGTGGTCCCATTTTAATTTTATCGGTATTGGACCTTGGTCCAATACCGATAAAATTAAAATTAAAATGGGATTAATGTCCCGCCAAAACTTGGAGTTTTGGCGGGACATTAATTTCATTATCATCGTTGTCATAAAATCATCGGGGAGTCGAATTAATTTAAACAAACACGATTATATATCTCACTGGACACTGGCAAAATACACTTATAATTAGTGTGAAGCCATAACTTGAAGAAGAAGAAGAATATTAGAATAACTTTTTTTTTAATGCGAATGCTTTTCTGACGATCATTGTTCGCAGTTTTTTACACTACCAACGAAGCAATATAAGCCTTTCGTGTAAGTATTTAGGAAACAATAATGCTACGGTTCACTGGATGGCAACATTTTAGATGTTTTATTATGATCTGGTCTCATGACTGGATTTTTTTTATCAATGTAGGCCGTGTTTACGTGACATTTTTATATCGATGTAAAACTCAGATATTGACAAAAAAGGCTGGATTGCTGAAAAATACTGATCAGACAGTGTTGATATCATTGTCTCGCGCCCAGGAAATATAAAAGTAGATAAATAAGTCATCTTGAAGGTCATCCTCAGAATGAGGTTTAGATCAGTTTTTATTTGAAACACTTATTCCCGTTATCGACTAAGCAAACATATAGTTAAGTAAAATATTTTTGTGTTATCGATTTATTAACTTATAATGTCTCACTAACAGGTAAAGGTCGTCTTTCAAAACTCAAGGTAGGATACTAATACGGTCTCAGTGCGAATAGGTAAAGAAATAGTAGGCGGCCACCTGCTGTTGGAACTTATGACACGGCTATGACTTCCCACTTGACTTAACAACTAGGTACATGAAGTGGTAACCGAGACCAATGGCTCGATGTGCCATTTGAAGTGTTCAAAAACTAAAATGTCTCAAACAGTTACCTTGGTCGTCGTTAAAAAGCCCGTGGAACCCTATCGCTACGAGCGCTTCGTTATTTAATATCTTTGGTTATCTTAGTTTTTTTTAGTACCACCAGATAATGAAAACTATAAATGAAAAATATAAATAATAATAATAAATAAGAGTGGTTTTATCGTAGGCTTTAGATATTATATAATAAGGAAATCCATTTAATCAAAAATTAATTAAAATGAACTATAATATACATATATACGTAGGTATTATTATGTTTTAAATATATATAGAAATAGCTGGAAAAATAGAGTTATTTAGCAATCCTTATGCTAGTCGTATTCTAGGCTATTGTTATATTCCAAATTTCATTGAAGCTTGCACCTATGTTGTTTACGCGTCGAGGCGTGAAAGGACACCCAACGTTTCACTTTTATGTATCAGCGTGGCAATGTATAAGTAAAATAACACGAAAATGTACATAGAATTGAAGCTAAGTTAAACAACCAATTTAGGTGTCATTAGACCACAATGAAAAACCTTTTTTGACATATGTAAATACGAAATATGTAAAGTGATCTTGTGTGTTCATATAATGTCAATGGAACATTATGGTGCTAATCTCTTTCATGTGACACGAGGACATCAACAAAGGTTTTGATTCGAATGTGTTTACAATACCGTCTATGTGTTTAGCTCCATAGCTGCCGATGGTAACGGAGAAGTCACGATTTATCCACATAACGTTATTTGCTATAATGTCTTGTGCATCAAATCAATAAACAATCAAATTTGTATTCATTTGTTTATTGATATAGTGCAGATACATACACATATTCTTTAGATCCAAGACAATGGGATAATTTTGAGAGAAAAGGGTGACGGGGCACTCAGCAAGGTATACTTAGTATCTATAATTATACTTTGATAATAACGCATACAATTTAACATTTTGTAATTTTGAAATGTGGCCAAAATTATTTTAAATGGATATCTATGCCTATGTATGCACTTTAAAGGGTATAAAAATAGTATTATTTCACTTTTGGTAACCGCAGCTATAAGATTTTTACAAAGTAACATAACTAAGTTATGTCAGTCTAGTGGTACGATCTCTGTAACTTATTTTGTATTGTATTCAGAACAATATTTTTTCCTTGTGCAAAGTTTATAATACAAATGTAAAAGAAAACATCACTATTATTCTCTATGGTAGCGTAAAATTTGGGGCCTAAAAACATCGTCCTTATATTCCTTAAACGAGGGTGGCAGAGTTGTGTATACCAATGTAATAAGGAGAGCCAATTACTATCAATTATTCTTGAATACAGACTTCAATAGGACTTCGCGATTGTCAACCCTATTATGCGTTACTGGACCAACCAGGCTGACTGATGTATTCATGTGTCAGATATTAAAATTTCTCTATAGGAAGCAGAACATTGGACATAAGACATTGAAACTGTTGCACAAGGCAGGAAAACGTTGGATTCACAGGCAGACCTTGTCATTGTGGATGATTTTATAGGAACGACGTACTTATCAGTGATGTAAGATATTGTTGTTTATTTTCCTGGTTGAAATTTGTACGTTAAGTATTAATATTACCGAATAAAATAATTTCTTTAGTTCAGTCAGCACATACAAACAACCAAAAAAATATCTAATATGCAAAAAAGATCTTGTTCCTCGTGTATTCGTTAAGGGTGCTGTGCAGTTTCTTCATAGTATATCAGTTTATATTGTTTCATAATAGATAAAGCTCGTTTCTTTCTTTTGAAAAATTTCTTTCAACAAAATAATAAATGCGCTTTGAATGATTATAATGCATGGTAGAGTTATAAATGGGTTTTATTTAAAGGTATTATTCGATCGTATTCCTACACATGATCGCCCACACAGTGACAAAATATCATAAACAGCGAAATAGGAAAACACTGTATTGTCATATAGTAAAATAGATTTAAAAAATGTTTTTCTTTAGTCGCCTATCCGGTATATTGACAGGACGAAAAGTAACGCTGTTTATAGTACACGACTTCAAAAAACTACACGCCTTCAATTAACCAACTTATTTGTGTTTGATAGAAGTGTAATAGATTTCCCTGGTCGCCACGAAAAAATGAATTACTTCAGGGAGAAGAAAACATGTATTTTGGCTTTGTGTTTGGAACGACATTCAATTATAGAGCAATGATAGCAAAGTTAGGCGAACGTTTGCGTTCTAAGCGTGAGAATAATACTCATTGCGTATTGTACTCAGATTTATTGTATTATTGTACATGGGACCTAACATCCTAGGCGAAAAGTGGGTGTACTCAGTACACCTCTGCCACCGCTTGGGTAATATTGACAAGACGGTGTTTATTGTATTATTCATATCACATTGATGTAATGAGGCGCTCGTAGCGCTGTGCAACCGCGGTGTTCTTGCCGATTACCAAGGTTAAGTAGCGTTCGTCTCGGTCGGCCTGAGATGGGTGACCGTTTGTGGCATTTTCATATTCGAGCGTCTCCGTGCTTCGGAAGGCACGTTAAACCGTTGGTCCCGGCTACCACTTTAACTCGTTAAGCCGAGTTGGAAGGCTTAAAGGTGGCTTGATAAGTTCCAACAGCAGGTGGCCACAAAGCTGCCTCCACCAATCCGCACTGGGTCCGCGTGGTGGAGTATGACCTGATCTCTCTCACCTCGATTTGTGAGAGAAGGCCTTTGCCCAGCAGTAAGCAGTATAGGCTGCAATTATTATTATTATATTTATGTAATGAATATCAAAATAATTGAAATGTATTAATAGTTGCGTAACATTAAGACCATTTTATTAATCAATAAAATAGTCTTAAAGTTACGCAACAATAATTATCTACAAACTTAATCAAGTTTGTAGATAATTATTGTTAATGTGGTAAGGTATTAATAAGAAAGTTTTAAATTATGCATAACGAATAGGTCACAATAGATAGATTTATATGCACAGAAATTACGGTTGTAGATTCCCAGCTGGGGATACTGAGGACGTGTGAATATGATATTGACTCATTAGAAGGTTGATAATGGTAAGAAGGAAATGTATCTAAATAATATTCATATTTATGATTGCTAGCATTCAGTAGGAAAATTAAATTTATACTCAACCTATACTCATGTAAGAAACCTGTAGGTACTCATTCAAAGTACAATTTGGCGAAATATGGTAATTTTCACGCACGTCTCCATAGAGATATTACTATTTTAAAATACAATTGAACGTTCATGTACTTATAATAAAATGCAACGTTCGTAGATATGACGAAGTAAGAAATCCTAGTCTTATGTAAAATAAGTACCTGTATTGATGAGAATGATATGAATAAAATTAATTTACACCTTCTAAAAAAACACAGATAGCAAACTAACTGTGTCTGTGTAAGTAACACAACGTTGTCTATGGAAATAAGTTATCGGGGAAGTACGTACCCAAACTCAACCGAACATATGAAGCTCTTATGGTATAGAGCAAGAACATTTTTAAACATTCTAACTTTATATTTTCCGGACCAAATAATATTACAAAAAATGTGTACTGAACAGAACAATAAACGAACAAAAAGCGAGTAAATAAAAACTTACTAAAATATAAACTATAACAACTAAAACTATGCTATATACTCCGGTATACATAATCGTAGAAAGCGGACGAGTCCTTTGAAATTTTAAAAAGGTAATATCAAAAACAATACTGACCATTTTGTTGCGCTTGAACTAAATCACTGTCACACGGTACTATGTACGATAGCATAGAGTGCTAATGGACGCCGATATATAACAATTAATATATATGCTGCTACGTATGCTTATGCCAGTGGCTCGCGTCTAAAGAATTATTCTTTGCTCGCGTCCTGTCAATTAGATATGTGGTCGCACTACTAGGCGATGACACTCGAGACCACCGCTGCATCGGCCCCGGCTTGCTCCGAGCTACCCATGTCAATTGGACTACAATCGGCGCCTAATAATGTTAACATATACTACAATATATTTTCACAGCGGTGTGCCAACAACTTACAACACACGTTTACATTTTATATTTATTTGGTTATATACAGAGTGTAAAAACTGCGATCAATCCGAAAGGGGGTGATTAACTAATTGTTAAAGATGATTATAGTTATTTGAAGAAGACTTTATTTTAGTTATTATTGTGTTTGAAAATATATGCCAATATTTATGTTATGACGTATGGCGCTACGGTAATATTTGGTTTTTTCTAGACGGTCCTAAAAGAAGGGTAATGATTTTCGAATGAAAGTTTGTATGTACGGAAGCGTGTCTACTCGTATTTATCTCATATGCTCTGTAACTTAAACTGCTTGATGGATTTTAATATATTAGTCGTCATTAGATTTATCTTTATTGTGAACTTGACATGGAGTGATATTGACGTACGATTTAGCGTTTTTTAAATCTGATTTTTAGTTGATTATTCTTTATGTAGTCGGATTTTTGTATTCTGATTGTAAATGTTTGGTATTTAGTTTGGGAAATCTCCTTTAAACCAGCATTTGGAAACTATAATTAATAATCTGCAATAATTAACATATTCTAGTAATAATACTGGAAGGTATTTTTGTATTTTCCGCAGTTTTTTATGCAGCATGTATGTATACTTGGTTATATTTAAACAATTATTTTAGATTTTTTTTTTTGCGGAGTGAAGCTGACCGACCGCATTAGCAACAGCATAGTAGGACAGCGAGTAGGTATGAAAGATAGTATCGGTGTAAAGATGAGAAAGGGCATGCTCCGTTGGTTCGGGCATATACAAAAGTATGCCAGAGGAAAGAATGACAAAACAGATATACAATGTGAAAGTGGAAGGATGCAGGTACCGGGGAAGACCTAGACTATCTTACCACGACCAAATAAACCGAGTCTTATCTGATGGAAAAGTCAAGAGTCTCCGTAACCGGCGAGCGTGTATGAGACAAACTATGAGAGTCGAGGAAGCCAGAGAGGTATGTAAGGAAAGAACCTGTTGGAACTCTGTACTCTCTGCCTACCCCGCAAGGGTTCTGGTGTGAGATTATAGATAGATAGAGATTATTTTAGATAAGGTCAAATTCGTCGCGTTAGTTTGTTTTCTGAATAGATTGCTATCATTAGCTGTAAAAATTTAAGTGATTCAACATTCGAAGCAACAATTATGATTTGTATAATAAATGTATACATACGTTTTGTATGAATAGATAATGTATTATTAGATCTCTTAACCTAATCACGGGACAAAGTAGGCGTCAAACCAAGGACCTCAAGCTGGTTAAATAAATGAATGATTAAAATGTTCGAATGAATTAAAACTGAAATGCTTGCCTAGATTATGAAAAACTGTGTGATTTCTGTGGATGTTATATATGTCATGTTATAAAAACTGTTTTGATTGTCATATCTGCGAAAGGTATCAAATCAAAATAATATAATTTTAAGGGTCCTTTTTGTGCAGATTTTATTATTTGTATTGTATTTTTTTTAACACAGTTGTATTATTTAATTGTAAAATAAGTCGTAAAATTATGCTCATATAACTGAGTTCAGTTATACGAGAATAATTTTACAACTTATTTTAAAAAGCTAGCCCCATTTAAAATGATCAATTTGTTTTTGTTTACTTGACAACCGTATCATATTTAAATCATGTTATGTACATGATTTAAATATGATACGGTTGTCGGATGATGTTTGAAAGAAAATACGATTAACTGAAAAAGTTTTTTTTTGTAATAGCAAATGTTTAAATATTAGCGGTTTCAGTCAATAATAGTATATTCAATCTGTTTATTGCACAAAAACAAATTATCTACGAGTACCAATATATCGGTATAGAATCTACAAAAGTACCTTTTGTAGATCGTGTCAAATGCCCTTAATATAGTTACCACAAAGTACTACAAAGTATTTTTTTTGTTTTTTTTTTAAACTTAGACCCACACTAGGATTTATTCCTGTGTCGTGGGTGCGTTTACAAAACGTTTGTAGTTTTAAATTACACACAAATTAAATACTAGCTCTGTAACTAGGTAGTTGGGTAAGACTTTTCCTCCATAATTAATATTCCAGGTTCGTTTATTGTTGTATCAGTTAGTGTGGCCGTCAACTGTATCAAGGTGGAAATCAATAATAAAGATGTAAATCTCATGGCAATTACTGTACACTGTAGAGATTGAATTTGAAAGAAGAAAATAAAATTTGTCAAGAGTAAATTAAAAATAATTTTGAGACTTAAAGGTAAGGCCCTTGATCCATCAGTGGGAAAAAGAATAGATTTTTTTAATAACCTTTATACCTAACTACCTAACATAACTCCTTATATGTTTAAAATATAATTATTGTAAAAAGATACATACCTATGCATAAATCAGTTTTGTAAAATTTAATGATTGTTTTGATTTGTTGTTTTGTGTAACTGTTGTTTTGATCGAAGATATAACGAAATTAACTGAAATTTAATTATTCTAGTCATGTTCCCTTGTTTATTGTTGTATGAGCAATCTTTATTTCGAAATCACAGATCGACATAGCAATTTTTTTCCGAGCGGGGATCGTACCTGCGACTTCTTAATATAGTAAGTTGAGCGCTCTACGCTTTAACACTTAAATCAAGAACCTCTTGAAAATGTAACTAAACATTTGTAAATTTTAGTAGAAGAATAACTTTCAAAAATACCCAGGCCTCCAGCTACTTGTGAGGAAAGAAGAACATCAGAGGATTACTGGGCTTTTATTAAGCCAAAATAAGATACATATTGTAAGACCTTCCCGTAGGCCGTTAAAAAAATCAAAAGCATATTGGTATGATTTTACATATAATTTATACGGGTAGTATCAGCATGATCTAGGGTGTAAACAAAGTATCTTGTATTATTATTTCACGACCTAAGTGTTACGACTGTTCAGCCGTTAAATAGTAAAAAATAATAGCTAGGAGGCTTGACATTTTTCGGGATAAAAGTGTTTTGTTTATTATTTTACGAATTAAGACACCTTCATATTAAGTGCCAATTAAATTGACGGACGATTTAGCGCAGTGGTTAAGAGCTTAAACCGTTCCGCCCACTGTGTCTAATAGTCGCGGGTTCGATTCCCGCACGAGAGAAATCCTTGTGTGACCCACAATTATTGGTTTCGGTCGGGGTATTTGTGTATGTGAACTTTTATGTTTGTAAACGCACCCACGACACAGTAATAAATCCTAGTGTGGGTTAGGTTTATTTAAATAATAAAATAAAATATCTAATAATCCTTTTCGCCGTTTTAGTATGAAGAAATAACAGCTATCCCGCAAGAATCGTGTAGCGATAACTTTTATATTCATTAAATATATTCTATCAACTTCCACCAGACTATCGTTTCTCTATCAACCGGTTCCGTCTTAGCCCATACAGGCGTTTTTGTAACATATGAACTAATCTATAGCGCGAGCTTATTCAACGCTAACGCCATCCCATACAAAAACACACACTTTATACACAATACCTAGGTACTTTCTTTTTGGGAAGGATTACCAGTTTATCTATTTATGATCATAATAATTATTGGTAAAATGACTCAGATTGAAATATTCTCTGCCTTCTCTTCCAAATATCTTGCGTAACAATATTTAAAAAAGGTACAGTAAAAGTGGGTATCGCACACCGATGAGTTCGTTTTTATTTGTATGAGAGCTAAGTTTGTAACAAAGTTTTGTCAGTACATTTCGTGTCAGTTTTCAGTACCTGATCAAAATCATGTTTCAAAGAGTTCAATCTGGTAGTTTTTGTGTGATGATCGTTCATACCCTTAAACAGATAGACAAACAGATACGGAAGCCAAAAATGTAGAATTATCTTCAGCATCGATAGTACCCCTGGGTTGTTATTTCCTAAAAATATTCCATGTACAGACACGACTTCGTTACAGTTTTACTGTATATATGTAAATATAGATTTCTGTGGCTCAATTTATTACACCGAGTTCTCGTTGATATCGTCGCTTTATATCCAAGAGCATCACAACGCGTAGTGTGACGCTCACTTAGGACAACGAGTAATTCGTTAAGGAACACAACTAGGACATGAGTAACCTTGATCTAATCTTACAGTACCTACTAAATAATTAGTCGTACGCCTCGGCCATCCTCGTCTGTATTCGGAAATATAAATATAAAAGGAATATAAGGCCTAAATTCAAATTTCAGTGCTCTGATGATTATAGTAGAATTGGGGTCTCGATGAGAATAATTTATTATGTATTACTTTAGTTATGCAGTATGTTCGAACTGAAAGCCCTCATTGCTAGGGTTATTCGGGATATTCTATTTATTTCTACTGTATGTACACTTGTTGCTATCCTCTCCTCTATTTTTACCTCTCTATCCCTCTAAGGTTTGCTGGAAGAAAACTCAATATTGACTTAAGCTCGCCTTAGTACTAGAGATGAGTTGTATTAGGTACTAAGTACACCTGTTCCTAGTCTGCATAAATACCTAATCTAAATACCTATTCTACCTAATCCACCTAATCTCAATGATCTCATACACATACCGTTACTTAGTGATCTCAATCCGCCTATTCTATATCAAATCCTGATAGCGAATTATCGATATTTGAATTAATTTAATGTGAAATTGTTTTATTATATTGAGTCATAATAACACTTTTAACAAAATGGAAGTTTCAAAATGGAATCATTTTTTTTTTGATTAGATTATATATTTCTGCACGAAATTGGTTGAATAAACTAATACTTGTTTTCTATTTCATCATTTAATGATATATTGGTGATGAATTGGTATCTTCCCTTCATACTTTTTACAGGCTTAGGACTGTTAACTTACGAATGTATGAAGTTTTGAGTCTTGCGATATTAAATATTCCGTAAAAGTTTAGCGTTTGCAAGATGGCGTATTTAAAAGATTTTAATTCATTATATATACATTTGTTTTATATCAATACGCGTTGTATAGCGCTGTCTCGCTCCCTTACACGTAAGCGGGATAGCAAAGCGATAAGCATATGAGTGAGAGAGCGCGGGAACAGGTGTGAGTAAGCGCGCTAAACGGCTAAACATTAGATTATATTGAATATGAATATTAGGTGGATTAGGTATTGCCAGAATAGGATTAGGTGCCGCCTATTCTCGTAAAATACCTGTTCTTTGGATCTGTTCTAATAAATACGACTCATCTCTACTTAGTACATCAACTTTCCTTTGTTAATTTTTATTTGTTAATATATGTGTACAATAAAGAATTAAATGAAAATATCGTATTATTGGACGACACCTTGTAGTATACTAGAGATGAGTCGTATTTATTACGTAAGAACAGGTATTTTACGAGAGCACCTAATCCAATTCTGGCAATACCTAATCCACCTAATATTCATATTCAATATATTCTAATGTTTAGCCGTTTAGCGCGCTCACTCACACCTGTTCTCGCGCTCTCTCACTCACTCATATGCTTATCGCTTTGCTATCCCGCTAACGTGAAAGGGAGCGAGACAGCGCTATACAACGCGTATTGATATAAAACAAATGTAAATATAATGAATTGAAATCTTTTAAATACGACATCTTGCAAACGCTAAACTTTTGCGGAATATTTCAAAATCAAAATCAAAATCAAAAGTTTTTTATTCATGTAGACCAAAAGGCACTTATGAGTAGTCAAAAAGAGAAAATTATTAATTACTTAAGACTCTACCACCCGTTCGGAAAGTCATTCCTGTGGAGAAGAAGGGCAAGAAACTCCACGGTTACTCTTTTTAAAAATGAGGTTTACAATTCTTTTTGTATACATTGCATTTATGGAGTATGGGAGAACAATGCAGAACGAGCTAAATAGATGTGCTTAAGTATGGATTAATCATAAGTGTACTTAGATTCATGATATTGGTCAGTGTCTACATAGTCCTCTCATTTACAAAATAGAGATGTTGTAGAGGTATATAATAAAAAGCATAATAATAATAGTAAGAGAAAGTGTTACTATAAAATATGTAAAGAGCGCGTACAAAACAACTGGTCATAGCTCCATTTAATATCGCAAGACTCAAAACTTCATACATTCGTTAGTTAACAGTCCTAAGCCTGTAAAAAGTATGGGAAGATACCAATTCATCACTAATATATCATTAAATGATAAAATAGAAAACAAGTATTAGTTTATTCAACCAATTTCGTGCAGAAATATCTAATCTAATAAAAAAAAAAATATTCCAGTTTGAAACTTCCATTTTCTTAAAAGTGTTATTTTGACTCAATATAACAAAACAATTTTACATTAAATTAATTCAAATATCGATAATTCCATATCAGGATTTGATATAGAATAGGCGTATTGAGATCACTAAGGATCACTAAGTAACGGTATGTGTATGAGATCATTGAGATTAGCTGGATTAGGTGGAATAGGTATTTGCATTAGGTATTTATGCAGACTAGGAACAGGTGTACTTAGTACCTGATTTACCTAATACAACCCATCTCTATAGTATACCCCTAAATACCGCGTTCGTCAATCACTCTCACAGTGTTTCTTTAGTTGTAAGTATAACTTAAGCTTAAGCATTACGTGTTTCATAACTCTAGATTATAGAATCTAGAGTTATGAAACACGTATTTAATGCTCATCTCTAAATAATTATCTCTAGATTCGGAGACTTGTAAATTGCATTTTGACTTAATTTATAGATACTTTGTTATGTTAGATTTAGGTCTCCCAGATAAAATAAAATAACCCCTAAGACATTTTGCCGATAAATGCGCTATGTAGCGCATCTGAAGTTCACAATTTTATACTGTATATTTAATTTCAGGTCCACATCCCTGTTCATTTTGGTGGTTTACATCCTCAAGCTGGCCAGTATCAACTTAATGTTTACTACTATGAACTGAATGCAAGCAAGGGGTTTCAAAACATCTAGATTTACTGGGAATGTTTTTATTAAGATCTATATCATCACGCCAGCTCCCTTGCGGGGTAGGCAGAGAGTACGGAGTTCCAACAGGTTCTTTCCTTACATACCTCTCTGGCTTTTTGAGATGTATCTATGAATTTATTTAATAGAGATATCCAATATATTTCAGCACATCTATCATTATACAAAAATAACAGCACTCACATATCACGGCTAAACGCAGTAAATTTACCATTTCATTTAATAGTAAATTCTATACAATTTTAAAAGAATAGTATTGGATCAAAAATTTGAGAAGTTTTTATCACTATATGCGAATAGCTACTCAATAGACTGAATATCTGAAGTAATTGTTGTTATTACGAGTATACATAGATGCTCAATTGCTTTAAAATAGAAATGGCGGTAGTATTGTATTTAATTAAATTTCTTATGACACCCAGGTGAACTGAACTGTACTTGTTCAGTACTGTATACTGAACAATTTATGTACATGATTGTAATAAAAAAATATTATATTTTTGGGCTGGCTGTATTTCATTGTGTCCATTTTCCTTATTTAAAACGTTGCCTTAATAAAAGAAAAACGCCATTGTGCGGAGACACGAGCAAACCCAAGACGCTGAAATTCAATACTAGGTACTAGACAAGTGGCTCACTCTATTTATTCTTTCAACTGATATACGCTAACCCTTTTATTGAAGTGAATAAATTTTAATATTTTAATAAGGGTTGGTTGGATCCCATGCATGGTTGTATTTGATAAATTATGCGAATAATATGTTAATGGTAATGTCGAACTAATTTCAAAGAAAATCTTTTCGTGGTAATTTTTCTTCTAAGGCAAGATAGGCCGGCATTTTTATTAGTATTTTGTTTAAAAAAAGAATGTTTAGTTTTAAATCAATTAATGAAAAATGTATATCTACTACAAAATTAGAAATAACTTTTATAGTAAAACAATAAAAAGCTAAATCATTTTTAAGAAAAATGAAATAATAAAACGACTTGCGCACTGAAACATCGATTAGGAACAACAATAAACGTAACATAATACGTACACATCACTTTTAAAAGACGAACTCTGAGATGTTTGTTCACCACACCACACCGTCAAAATACCAGTTTGATACGAGACGCTTTACTATATACCGACGGACAATATCACAAATCGCGTCTTAGGTAATGGACACAATAAACATTTAATCCGACGATGTCGATATCGCGGCGCGACGTTGACAGTTAGGTATTTGCGGGATTGATGCTCGAATCACGAGACCGTACCTTTCAGATAAGAGGAATGGTAAAGATGAGAGTTGGGCGCGGGCGTGATCGGCGGCAGACTGCCGCGGCGCAGCGGCGGGATCTCGAAGCTCGCCACCGGACTACGTGATCGACTCGACTAAGGGCACGAACAATCATTCACGTCCACGACAACCTCGGTTTTTTGACAAACACGTGGCAAGCACCCTGCGCATTCACACCTTTTTAACAGTTCACAGTAACTTAATAGGTAACGCCGCCGCGCCGGCTTCTAAGACACAAATAAGGATTTTCTTTGTTTGATTTATTGGCACCTGAGAGTTAATTATCGCAAGTCACGAGATGACGCTTACTGAGATACAAAGTAAGGACCCGGAAAAAGATCAGAGATTGCAGGAGTTTTGGTATAAATGTTACAAGATTTATTGTTGGCGTGTTTATTAACAGGTAGTTGCAGTGAAAACAATGTAGATGAAAATTGAAATGTCTGTAGTAGCATGCTATGATAAATAGGTCATGTTCCTTATGGGTTACGAGACTTGCGGTAACTGACACGTTGGTTTAGTGTGGCTGGTAATCCCGAGGACGGGTTCGAATCCTAGGCCGAAAATAATAATAATCATTTATTTCAGCCTAGGTACAGCCCATACATTAAATTAAATTAGTCTGTTAGTAAAATATTCTTATAATGTAATGTTAGTTTAGCCTAAAAGTTTATGACAGGAGCTGGGTCCCAACCCTGCACAGGTTACCTTGCAACATGTTAATGTATCCAGCGCTGCAGCAGGGACGAGTCTCACCCGTCTGATAATACGTTCAGGATACTGTTGGTGCTTGCTACACGACTCAACAGCAAGGTCGATTGCTTACGGATTAAGGCCGGAAACAACTCAACTCGGGCCTCGGCAAACATGCCCGAGGCACTACGAAATCGTGGCAGCCCCATCAGCATCCTGAACGCATTATTATATTGAACACGAAGAGCGCTGAATGCCCCCTGTGTAAAGTCTACCCACAGGCTGCAGGTGTACAGTGATTGGCAGTATGCTTTAAAAAGTGTGTTCTTAACAGGCTTACTGCAGTGTGCGAACCTGCGGGCCAACATATTACACCGGACAGTCAAGGCCTTGACTGTCCGGTCCGGTCTAATATCATTCAAGAGAATGATATTGGACCTTGAATGATGTTGGAGATTTTTTTACCCAAAAAAAAACGTAGCATCTAGCACTTCAGAGTCTGGTATTATGCCTTGCCTTATTACGATGAGACAACATCGTTGGTGAATTGTAGGCCTTCATGGTACTTTAATGCCATTCCTGCCTGTGGAATGTAAGAGACTTGCTTATTACATAGTCTCTCCAGATAGAGCGGAAACAGCTTGCGTGAATAGTGTAGGACCCTGTAAAGATCCTGTCGCAATGATGAATCTGCTCATGGTTACGTTAACAGTTTCGGTAATAAACTAGATATTGGAAATGAAAACTATTTCTTTATTTCCTAATACTCATTAGAAACTGTGCTGGTGTATTTACATCCACACAACCTATAAAATTAAGTAAGGTATGGGTTTTTTGGCGGGAAGTCGAAAAGTAATGTTGACAATTTGTTTTAATTTCCAAAACTTGTGTTATTTCAACTAATAATGTGTAATGTTGGTGGAATATTAACCATTATCTGTTCTTATATGTGCATGAGTGAAGGTAATTGTAACAAAGTGATAAAACGTGCCTTTTCGACTTCCATCAAAACGGCCGTTGCAATTGGTATGTAAAGTATCCACTGCTTTACTATCCAGGGTGGGGTATTTCATTAATTTCATTATCATCGTTGTCATCAAATTCATCGGGGAGTCGAATTAATTTAAACAAACACGATTATATATCTCACTGGACACTGGCAAAATACACTTATAATTAGTATGAAGCCATAACTTAAAGAAGAAGTAAGATATGAATGCTCATGATAGTCTTGTAATGCGGGGGTGGTATGAGACAAAATAAGACCAAATACATTGATGTATAAACCCTTCGTTAAATACTATCAGCTTATTGTTAACAGTTTATCATTTGCTTAACAAAACTATATGGCAAAGAAAATTTAATTTTCGTTTATCTTTTACTGGTGAGTTAGAAATAACAATATTATTTCCCATTAAATCAGCTTACAACATTGCTGTTGTGGTGATTTATAATTTAACTCTGATTTTGAATCATATTCTATACAATTATGAGTATGTACTATCAGAGACCAGTCTAGTTTCTGGTACTACCTACATTATATTAGGAGAATATTGATTAATAAAAAAACATTCCACTTCAATCTAAATACCGTCACGCCTATATTCCCCAATAGGAGTACTGAGTACACCCACTTTTCGCCGATGATGTTAGGTCCCATGTAATAGGGGGCGAGCTTATTGCCATATACCGGGCCCAATTTTAGACTCCGGACTCATATTGGGAAGTTTTCGTTAGAAAAACTACATTTTTCCGACCTAGGATTTGAACCCAGGACCGTGATCACAAAACGATGCGCTTTGCCACTAGATTAACGTGGCAGTCTGTATGTTCCACCTATTTTCACTTACCCGTCAAAGGAAATGTGTACAGTATACACCGACATAACGACTATGTGAGGTCTCAATGTAATAGGGGGCGAGCCTATTGCCATATACCGGGCACAATTTCAGTCTCCGGACTGTAACTAAGTGTACTGTACTAACAAATTTTTTCAATGGAAAGCAACTTTGTTCAACCTACGATTAGCACAATGAATAATAGAAACAATATCACACTTTGTTCGACTTACGATTGGATCCTAGGATATTGAAATCGCAACTCGCGTTATAGGCTACTAGACCAACGAGTTAGTCATTCAGTGGAACTAATTTTTCAGTTAACGTAAAAGTAATGGAATTACATGAAATAGTAATGTACGTAAAGAGAAGACCTCCCGGCCGTAATATTACCCACATAATGTGGGTTATATTACGGCCAATCTAAACATATCAGGGCCTAGACCAAGAGGGCGGCCAAAAACAAGATAGACAGATGTGGTCAAGAAGGACCTATGTATCTGCAATGCCTCCGAACACAACACGTCCGACAGAGCGAAGTGGAAGAAGAAAATTAGGAAGACGGACCCCACCATCAGATGGGAATAATAATTTCCAAGGAGAGAGAGAGAAAGAGAGAGAGAGAGAGAGAGAGAGAGAGAGTAATGCACAAGGACCGATTTATCTGTCTTCCTTCCAGATTTATAGTGCTTACTTCAATCGATATAATATAGCATCCATTCTTATAATATCAAATTTAATGACACATGAGCATAAAATTATTATTCATGAAACATTAAAATGTTAATAGTTATGCCTTCCTATACGACATATTTTGCTATAGAAACTACTTATGTGTATATAGAAAAAGATTTTATGAAACAATAATGACGAACCTTCAGGCATGATTACTCTTGAGTACTATATGATTAGTGATTTATCTGTATAATTATAAATATTTTGCGTTATAATTTAATTTCCTGACTCGCCAGTCATAGTCATATTATGGTTGAATACTACAAAAGATATAAGTAGATGTGTGTATATAAACTATATATCCATATCTATAGAAATACAAACAAATAAAATTGAAGTGTCTTTTTGTAATGTCAAAATAACAGCTTTTTACTAAATACATATACGGTACTTTTAGCTAAAAAACAATTAAAAAAAAAATCTGTCTGTCTGTTTGTTTCGGCAAATCTCCGAAACGGCTGGACCGATTTTGACGGGATTTCACTGGCAGATAGCTGATGTTATAAAGAGTAACTTAAGCTACTTTTATTTTAGAAAAAGAATTTGGGTACTACGGAAAAAATTAAAACCCCTGAAATCCACGTGGACAAGGCCCAGGTGACAGCTAGTATAGTAGAAATATAAAAATGGAGGAACTACGATAGGTCTGTAGACAAACGATAGTAAGATAAGATGCTTGAAATGTTCGCTACAATATACTTAGACGAAGTTAAGGTGTCAGTAAAAGCTGCGGTAAGAGTATTTTAAACAGCCGATGCCGAATTATTTAATAACCATAGTTAGTTAATTGAACAAAATGGGCATTCATTACGAGGTTTGAATGTATATTTTAGTTTAGTTCAGTAAATAATACAGTATGGCTGATGTATGTATGTATATACATATTTAGGACGGGTTGAACATAGACACTCAGATTCTTTGCGTAGGGACATTCGGGAGAAAATCTTTGTAAATTAACCCTTACAATCTAGTTTAACCTATTCCTTATCATGCTGCCATTAAGTTTCTGAAAAATAATATTTTTATAGCACCTGCCCGACGCTACAGGGCGGCTTATACATTGACTATACATTAGATTTGCCGTTATTTGAACATCCTGGTAGCTAGGTATTGGAAATAACCTTTTTTCTAGGAAGGATCTGGCGTGATGATACGGATAGATATATAGACTTCTTTTTAACAGACTTCAAAAAGGAGAAGGTTCTATGTTCGTCTGTATGTATGTATGCTTTTTTGTATGTATTTTCTATACTAATATTATAAAGAGGAAAGAATTGTATTTTTGTATGTATGTAACGAATAAACTCAAAAACTACTAGGCCGATTTCAAAAATTCGTTTACCATTAGAATGCTACATTATTCCTGTGTAACATAGGCTATGTTTAAAAAATAAATATCCACCCGTGCGAAGCCGGGACGGGCCGCTAGTCACCAATAATTCCGTCAATTCTGGACCGATTTTGATGATTATTTTTGCATTGGGTTCAGTATAGCTCTAAGGTGGTCCCATTTTAATTTCATTGGTATTGAATCTTGGACTTTGAAGATACACAAGGGAACTCCTTAACGACAAATAATATGAATCTGTAGATTGAGTTATTATAAGTATTGTGTTAATCCTATAGATACTCCCCACTCACTAATTATCTATAATTATCTATGGTCAAAACACTATGTTTATTTATGGCCCTTGCGGGAGGATATCCGGGTGCCATTAAGCTGATAATGGTTATTGTAAAGACAGTAAAGGAATATTATTATTGGAAGAACAATCAATGTTTGGTGTGTGCCTACCTAAGATATGTTTTATTAAAATCACCTATAATACAGTAAAGGCCCCCGGCCTACAGCGTAGGTCATTCACACACACAAATTCAAGCGCTTCGCATTAGGCAAATCATAGAGGTACTAGAAGTATAGAGGGAGCATTTACAAGATTATATATTTGCACTGCTTACTTTTATGTCATGGTAGTGATAAGAAACAGGACAAATTCACCAGTTACACCCTTGTACATTGTTTTGACATTAATGACATAGACCTTATTTATGTTTTCCCATAGATATAGTATTAGTACTTTCCCATATAACTGCGAAAGCTTTATCGATAAAATCATTTTGTATATAAGCCAAAAATTAAATATTTTTTACAATACAAAATATCGCTGTATCTCATAGTGCCTATTATAGATGCGTAACATAGTTTTGTTGTAATAATAGTAATTCTAACTTGTTATTAACGATCTAAAGAATCTTGACATTCACTACATAATAATTTTTACTTAAAAATATATTTTTAAAAAAAAGCTTTTATAGCAAAAAGACAAGTCAAGTGACAAGTCAAGACAAATGTGACGAGCCTCAACACGTCAGAGTTATGTTGAGTAGTTGGGTAGTTCTGCTGGTCACCTTTCGCCTCCAACATGAGTGGACACCATCCGGGTCTACAGAAATCATCAAGACAAATCCAATGAACTCAAACATGGCAGGGTTATGTTAAGAAGTTAGGTAGTTTTATTGGCCACCCTCCGGCTCCGTCATCAGACCCTGGACACCATCTGGGTGTAAAGTACTCGTCAAGATAAATCCAATGAACCCTAACACGGCAGGGTTATATTGAGTACTTGTGTGCTTCCATTGGCCACCTTTCGGCTTCATCATCAGACCCTGAACACTATTGGGTTATATAGTACTTCTCAATGCCAATTTAACCAGCCTTAACATGAGAGGGTTACGTTGTATAGATTACATATTCCTATACCCATCTTCCGACTCTATCATCAGACCAGCTTCATGGTACCATATTATTGCAATGTCATCGAACTTACACACGTATGCCAAATTTTAGCTCAATCGGATACCCACACGTGCTTGAAAAATGGATCACAAGATTTGAAATGGAAAGACAGACAGATAGACATAAAAACATTGTAAGTTAAATAAAAGGTTGTAAAAATACAATTGAACCTTTTATAATGTTTTCATTTATTTCAATAAGCGCGAACAAAATATATAAGAAAAAACCTATTACAATATCATTAATTTAAAAGTGAACAAATTGAAGTTAATTTTACATTGAAATTACTGGTTGTAATCTTCGCTATTTGAGTACAACATCGAAACACACTTTTGTAATATGTTTTGGTAAAAAGATGCAACTATACTGAGTTTGAATGTGCTCTAAGTATTACATTAACACTATTCATTTAGGCTGCAATATCTGTAGGCATACTAAAACAAAAAAACATGCGTTAACAATTATATAATTACCAATTTTCGAAAATGCTCTCTGTCACTTCACTTTGTGAGAGAAGGCCTTTGCCCAGCAGTGGGCAGTATAGGCTGATATTATTATTATTGATAACGGTGTAAATTTTCCCATCATTATGACTAATCTCTTTGGCGATACGAGTATTAAGATTCAATCTAAATCTAATCATTTATGCTCAAGGAAAACACTCAATCTGTTGTAGTTATTATGCATCTTCAAACTAGTTATATCTTTTTTAGAAAATACATTTTATCTTTAGCATTATACAGCAAACCCAAGTCACCGGCCAAAGCTTACATAATTTAGCTTCATCTGCTTTTCTAGACCAATAAGAATTGCATTCCAATATAAAGCACGGTATTTTAGTTGTGTGGCACCATGTTTTCACAAACATTTTAATTAAATATCATTTTATTAATTGAAAACAAATTAAAGTCTACGAGAACACAGTCACTAGACAAACAAATATTTACCGATAAATTTGCGTAGAGCCTACGTCAAAATGACAGTCATAAATCTTGAATAAAAAATAAGTTCGAACCATGTAGAAACAAAGATTTTTAAATTGGTTAACTAAATGGTACCAAGTGTCTATAAAAAGGGTACGGCTGAACTGCGTTTATAATTCCTGTATGTTTTTAATCCTACCTCTATGAGGCAAATGTTTTCTACAATTCAGTGATAACAATGTCAGCCCATCCGTGAGTTGTCAGTCTTAGTTTTTTTTCAGGCGAAAGATTAAGCTGAGTGAGGTATGAAAGACACCACACTGCACACAACAGCTTCTACACCGGTTAAAAGTATGTGTGGCTATAGGTAGCATGTTTCGAGTGGGTGCATGTGAGATTGGTGTTTCTAACCTGAGTGCTAGTGATCCTGTAAAACAATTGTACTTTGTTCCTCCACTGTTAATTTTGTGCAAGTTTATGGTTTACGTTTTTTAAGTAAAAAAACAAAACACAAAAATGTGTTTCCACACTGATTCAGCATTAGGGGCACGGTAGTTTCATCACGAGTATTTGTCGACCGCAAAGCATGTGATTTTTACAATGAATATAAAGTGTAAAAACTCAGTGGCACTTTTCTGTTGAATTATTGAGTTAACTATATCATTTACCAACTATTATTGAATGTAGACGTTATTGCATATAATGGCTTTGTAAATTGGAAAAGTGATTCAACAATATATTACGTGAATAGAAGAGTTAATGTATCCACTTACCTTTGTTTAAATTGTATTTAGAGTAATTTCAGCGAGTGATTTTTGCTTACTTAGTTGATAGAATATATTTTAGCACAAATATTAGCCAAAGCAAAGTAGCAGCAAGTAATTAGCAGACGCTAATTAATTGTGCCGGTACGTAATTAGCTGTTAAGAGTCACTTTAATAGTTCACACATTATATGACACATCTGGTGCACCCACGTGAGGGGATTGTGTAAGACTAAATTGGTGTAAATATAAAAATGGTATTTTATAAAAACATAGATAGATATCGGGATTAATCTGATATGTTCTAAACGGACGGACAAATTGAAGTGGCGGTGTCGCAGTGTTATCATTTACCCTACATGTCCCCGAAGCGCGCGTTATATTCGATGGCTTTGCTTATACACATTGTGTGTAGGTTTTCCGTTAGCGTTATGTAGTTCCGTACAGTTCCGTACCGAAAGCAATTTCTTTATTTCAACGGCTTAGTAGTTGCTTCGCATGATTTAACTTGCACGAATAGTATGAATCGCGACCTTTAAAAATTAATATTTTTATTAGTCGATTCGCACGAAGACAATTTATAATCGTGCGAAACGCTGCCTTCAAAAATACGTAAGTAGGCTATTCGCACACAAATTTAAAAGAAGAAAAAAATTAGAAATACATTCAAGTACACACGACAACGAAATAATAACTAAACAAGGAAGCTAATATAACATTAAAACGTAAGGTTAGATTTCCTATTAGTGCTTAAACCTCAAGAATTACATAGGAAAGATTTTGTCAATAATATTCATATCTTATATAGGTTCATAAATTGCGATCTTCAAGTAGAGTTAGCGTTGTAAGTAGAGCGTGCAAGTGATAAAATCTCGTTAAAGGAATTTTTAATGCTCTACTGCTCTTTTTCTTTGAGATAAACATATTATTATTATTATTGAGATGTAAAGTAAAACTGATTGACTTGTGACACCAATATTTCAATATAAATAGGGTGCATAAAAGATATTTTTTCAATACCTACTATGAATTTTAAAATGAACTGAGTTTTTTTATAATTGTGTAGCTAGATAACTAACTTAATGCCGCTTTTTATGATCATTGTTTACAATTAATAAAGGCGAAGATCGCAGGCAAAGACTGGAGGCGTACAACCCAAAACCGGCCGGTGTAGCGATCTTTGGGGAGGCCTTTATCCTACAGTGGACGGCTTTCTGCTGAAAGCCCATATTTTAATGGCACTATTTATTCCTTAATACAATACTTAAAGTCTAACAGCTTTTTAAAGATCACATACACACTGTGTGGGATCTCCCAACAGGGGCCAGACTGAAATTATGGAGAGAAACTAAACCCTTACCCACGGCCTTACTTCGTCCCATGTCAGAAGCAACTACCGCCTGGGCACCAACTATCATGGCCGATGTGGAAATCATTAAATCGGCTCCGCTCGCACGTAGGTGCAAATGCAAATGCATGTACAGGTGATTGTGTACATGATTCAGAGATCCATATTAACAGGCTCGATTGTGGTGTGACCTCACAGACTATGTCGCACCTGCTAGTCTTATGCCTCACCACCTGTACAGGGGAAGAGCTGAGTGCGGCCACAGACGGAGCGATCGAACTAGCCACCCACATAGCGGCACAAATATGAACCATTGACATGAAAAGAAGAAGAATACCATACTGAAATAAATAATAAATCTGAAATAAATATTGTTATATCCGCATTTATTTTTACTCCATTTAAGACGATAGTATTTCAATCGCTTATTATCTTTTTGCACTGGCCTGAATTTTACGATTTCACTATTATTACAGAAGGTCATTCATGAGGTAATGAGCATGTGTAGACTAGACTGACGTGTTTCGCCATTATATTTTAAGAGAAAATATTGAATGATGTAAGGATTCATGCAAATGTTTCTTGTTAACCGGTTATACGGAATATATCCAATACTGTAGATAAATAGTTAAAAAAATAAATGCACGTTTGTACGGGTGTCATTATTTGAATTTTACATATCTAAAACCAAACTAAGCCCATTATTTATAACTAATTTTAGCACCTTTTTATACAACAAGCTAGTGAAAGGAGTATAGACGGGGATAGGAGGAGTATAGTAGGAGGATATTTAATTTATGTGTATTATTTTTGGAAGCTCTAAGGAATTGTGAATTTAAAGTAGATTTTGAAAGTAATGTCATTGTATCCTGAGCAAGTTGTCGGGATAGTATATTTTTTTTATTCCTGCCATATACATAGATCTTGTTCTACGTTAAAGATCATAATCAACATATCAAATATACAACATATTATATATTGTCTATCTATACGCCAGATCATTGGCGTGGTAGGCAGAGAGTACAGATTAAGGATATAGTTCATGAAGCTGGTCATCGAAATGGAATCAAAGGGTATCCATGCTTTCTCTATTCCTCTCATCATCTCTTCGGAGATAACATATTGAAATCAACATCCTAAAGTCATGTGGGTTTTTTTCTACACACCTCGTAACTCTAAATTGAGACGTCCAGCAATATACGATTGTATCTGAAGTGTTGCCAGCGATTATGTTCGTAGGCCCTCGGCTTACGAGTGTGACCACTCATACCTTATCAAAATGATCACGAGACTCTTTATCTACGCAAACACATTCATCGCTTGTCAATACACTTAGCCAGTATTAAAGATATCTGTACACTTTGAGATGGACTTCTACAATAATTCAATAACTATGTTTATATAGATAAAAGTATTAAAATGGTAATCGCAGTTGCCACTTTTTGCATAATCAGTATAATACCCCGTCTGTAAAACGGTGTTCACGTCCGTTATTTTCGTAGTCACCTTCAGTTTAGGCTGTTTTAAATATAATGACTAATAGGATGATTAATTTTAGTGCCATGCAGTTATAAAAAATGCTATGTTAAGACACATTTTTTTTTATCAAGCTTACCTATGATAGCGCACTCTTGCACAAAGGTTTTCTTTTACGAATAGAGGTGAGAGAGATTAGGTCATACCCCACCACGCGGACCGAGTACGGATTAGGTTGGTGGCCACCTGCTGTTGGTAACTGGGACCAATGAGTTGGCGTGGTTTCTGAAGCATGGCGGCGTTCAAAAATGGTAATTTCGCAAACGGTCAACTATCTTAGACTGAGCCTAACGCTGCTTAACCTGATTGTAATGATTACTCCAAGACTACCATAGGACTACAAATAACTCAAAAACAACAATAATAATTTGTAAATATTGCAAGTAAATGGTACGAGTGCGAAATGGATAGGGAAGTGTGTGAGTTAATTGAATCGTGTAAACAATCGTATAGGTAAGGACGCGAGCCCAGTGTTTACGAATGTACATTGATGTCGCCCGTACAAATTACACTGCAAATACCAGCTACTAATAATAAAATGGTCTATATCATCACGCCAGTTCTCTTGCGGGGTAGGCAGAGAGTACAGATCAACAGGATCTTTCCTTACAGACCTCTCTAGCTTCCTCCACACTAATAGTTCGTCTCATACACGCTCGCCGGTTACGGAAACTCTTGACTTGTCCTTCAGATAAGACACGGTTTATTTGGTCACGGTAAAATAGTCTAGGTCTTCCGCGGTACCTACATTCTTCCACTTTCGCATTGTATATCGGTTTTGTTATTCTGTCTTTCGACATTCTTTATGTATGGCCGAACCAACGGAGCCTTTCTCTTTACACTTTCTCATCTTTATACCAATACTATCTTCCATACCTACACGCTTTCTTATTACCGGTCCACGAATGGTGTCAAGAAAATAATATGCTCTTAAATGCCAGTAAATGCGTACACATAAGGCTCACAAAAAATAAGAATCCAATTTCTGCTAGTTACTGCGTAGGGTCGGAGCAACTGACAGAAGTTGACAGGATTCGGGATCTGGGCGTAATAGTCGACACTGGGTTGGGGTTTGTTGAGCACATGAACTCCATTATATCTAAGGCATGGAAGATATTGGGCTTCTTGAAACGCATGTGCAAAGACTTCTCTAATGTTCATGCGATAATATGTTTATACAACACCTTGATCCGCAGTGTTTTGGAATATGCTAGTTGCGTCTGGGACCCACATTATCAAATCCATATAAACCGTCTGGAACGCGTACAGGGAGCTTTTACCAGGTTTATAGCATATAAGGATCCCAATTGTCCTTACCGCGCAGATTACAATACTCGATTAAAACACTTTGGACTCGTAACACTACAAAACCGTCGCAAACTTGCAGACTTAATGTTTTTATATAAACTGGTTAATGGTTACATTGATAATCCACACCTAGTCGGTCAAATAAACTTATCGGTTCCGAGAAGAATTCCCAGATTTCCACTAAAAATCAACTTTGCTCCAACCTATTATCGAACAAAGATTAACTGTCCTTTAAATCGCATTAAAAAAGCATATGTTGATGTTAATGATGTAGACATCTTTAGCCGTCCGCTCGCAGCCTTTCGAAAGAGAGTTCTTCAAAAACTAAGTTCGTAAAATAATTAATAATATCTACTACTTTTTCTTGAATGTCTCTGTAACTCCGATGTATTTTTTTTGCGTTATTTAATTTTGTGTTATTTAATTTTATCATTTTATTTTGTTTTTAGTTATTCCATGTTATAATATGTAATATTTTATTATCCTAGTAATTTTATAGTTATGCTGTAATTTTATATAATTTTTATAATTTGAGTACCCGCATTAGAGAGTGTTGTACATGCCTAAAAAGATACTTCACACAGCATGAAAAATTGATATAATTTATTTATGTAAAATTCGTGAATTGTCGATGGTGTGGCTTTAAATAAATAAATAAATAAATAAATTACGCTGTTGCGAATATGGTCGGTCAGCTTGACTCCGCATCTCCGCAGAGCTCGCATTTCGACCGCATCTATCCTGGTTTCATTCTCCTTCTTACATATCCAACTCTCACTGCCGTGTAATAGCGTTGGAACAAGCACTCCGTTATAAAGGTGGCGTCCTCCGACGACCACCGCCGTCTGTCCCACCCGCCGAGAAAATCGGCTACCATACTTATGCCCTTGAGGAGGAGAGAGAGCTCAGGGTGGTCATTCGTGGCCTCCCCAAGGAGCTGGACACCTTCGTAATCAAGGAGGACCTCCTAGCCCAAGACCTTCCGGTGTACCAGGTTCACAGGATGGTTAAGGGCCACAACAAACAGGCATACGACATGGTGCTGGTCGTTCTCGACCGCACCGTGGCCGGTCGCAAGGTCTTTGACATAAAGACCGTATGCCACATCTCTGGCCTCTCCGTGGAGGCCCCACACAAACGTGGCATACCCGGGCAGTGCCACAACTGTCAGCTGTACGGGCACTCTGCCCGTAACTGCAACGCGCGCCCTCGATGCGTCAAATGTGTCGGGGACCACGCGACCTCGCAATGCTCCCGCTCGAGGGAGACAACGACAGAGCTGCCCAGCTGCGTCCTCTGCGGGACCAAGAGGCACGCCGCGGCTGCCCCAAAGCCCCAAAGGGAAATCGCCGGAGAAGCGCGCCGCGCCCTCAGCGCACCCTCCCTTACACCGCGGTCCCCAGCCTGTGGGCCCCCCACCTCTTCCCAAACCCACGCCGGTGATTGCGCCTTCTCCGCTAGCCGACGCCGTCGCGGACTTAATTATGCTGGACAAGATGTATGGCGCGGTGTGTGTCAACAGGATTCGCGAGCTGGCCCAAAGGCTCCGCGCCGCTATTAGCTGGGAGGAGCAATTCACCCTGCTTATGACGTACATGGACGTTCACGACGCCATGGTCTTCCTTAAAACCCACCGCCCCTACAATCCATAATGGATTAGGGACCTTCCCGCCTTAAGCCCCATTGCCTATCCCTGGCGTTCTTTAACTTCGACGGCCTCCGCTCCCAACATGAACAGGTGGTGATTTCCTCCGGGATCATCTTCCTGGACATCCTTCTGGTGCAGGAAACCTTCCTTAAGCCCGCCCATCGTGATCCTAGGATCGCAAACTACAACCTCGTGCGTAATGACAGAATCGGCTCCCGTTGAGGCAATACTCTCATTTACTACAGGAGGTCCCTGCACTGTATTCCTCTCGAGCCCCCTGAGCTTACCAACATCAAAGCCTCGGTCTGTCGTATTTTCCTTACTGGGCATCAACCTATTGTGATCGCCTCCGTCTATCTTTCTCGCACTAAACTTGTCCTCAGGAGCGATTTCGAAGCACTCTTTAATCTAGGAAGCGCCGTCATTCCGGCGGGAGACTTCAATTGCAAGCACGTGGCTTGGAATTGCCTTACCACATCCCCCAATGATGTCCTGATGTCCTGGACATAGTGCTTCTGAAGGATGTAACCTTACGGTTGCGCTCCTTGGAGACAGTCCATAAGCTGGACTCTGACCACCGACCTGTAGTCATGAGACTCGGTCCTCCGTCCACCCCTCAGCCGCTCAAGAAGACAGTGGTGGAATGGCAT
This sequence comes from Phalera bucephala, assembly GCA_905147815.2. Lineage (NCBI taxonomy): Eukaryota > Metazoa > Arthropoda > Insecta > Lepidoptera > Notodontidae > Phalera > Phalera bucephala. The sequence continues at coordinate 17,597,303 of LR990622.1, forward strand.
GCGCTGAGTGCAGCCTTCCTTTCAGCTCGGACTCCACCCCGTCCCCTCAGGACACCGATCAGGCTGCCTTCACCACCCATACCAATCAGCTGTCAGTAGGTCGTCAAAGCAAGTCGAGGCGGTGGATCACAACTGCTTTAGACTGCCAGACGATGTTAGGGAACTTATTCGGGCTAAAAATGCCCTAAGTCGAGTACAGGGCGTTCCGCCCCCCCCCACCGACTCCTTACCCCCTATTACCCAGACCGAGGTCGAGGACCCGATTAAAGGTCTTAAACCGAAAAAGGCCCCCGGCTGTGACGGTCTTACCCGCCCTACTCATCTGCCTCTAAGTGGCCATCCTTAATGCCGTCATGATAATAATAATAATAAAAAATCTTTATTTTCTCAGCATTTACAGTATACCTATATGTTAACAAGTTACAATAATCAAAAGAGACTGGTGTCTGAAGTAGGCGTTATAACCTATTTTACAGATCACCAGGATCTCCACCTCACGGAAAATGACATATTTAATAACAGTAATACATCTAAATTAATAATAACAAAAAAAATTAAAGCAAAAAAGATGAAATATAAAAGTAGTATTAATAAAAAGTGTGTGTGTGTGTGCTTGCGTGCGCGCGCGCGTGTGTGTGTGTGTGTATAAGGTGTGTGAAAATGTGTATAAATGCGTGTATATGTACAAACATATCGTTATTTTTCATAATTTAAAATTTAAAATATCATGTTTAATTTTCATAATATAAAATTTAAAATTCATCAATTAATAATTCAGGATAACGGTGTTAAAAGGTTTTCAGTTTCGTAATAATCCAGCTTCTTTAACCATGAACTGACCCTCAATTTACATTTACGGAAAGGTAATGGATAAATATTATTTTTTTTATTTATGATGTTGCAGAGATATGTTCCGAGAAAACAGTAGAACCGGTGGGAAAAACTAGTGTTAAATCTTATTGATTCAAAAATAGATGTTGTTCGCCTTCTATCACTCACAATTTGGGAGTCAAAAGGTAAACCTGAATGTTTCTTTGAAATTGTTTGTAAAATAAATAATTGTCGGACTGTTAAAATATCGCATTGCTGATTGATGAACTATTTCATAAGTAGGATGTAAAATGGGAAGAAAGTAACTTACTTTGAGAATGGTCCTCTGTGCACGCTCTAATTTAAGTAAATGCGATTTAGCAGCTCCACCCCATGAAGTGATGCAATACATCAAAAGGGACTGACATAGTGCAAAGTAAACTGATTTGATGATAGTGGTATCTGCTACATGACGAAGTGTTTTAAAAATAAAAATAAGCTTACGCATTCTATTTGTTAATGTAGTAATTTGTTCTTGAAAATTAAGTTGATCATCAATAATAATACCAAGATATTTAATATTTCTTGTGTTTGTTAACTTGGGGCAAGTACAGGTGTTATTTATAGTTTAATCACATGCATGGGCAGTTAAGTCAAGATCGGGTTGGCATTGATTTGATAATGAGTAAGTCATAAATTTCGTCTTATCAGTGTTTAAACAAGCAGATTATTATTAAGCCAGTTACAAACCAAATTTAAACCCAACTGAGCATAAGAATATACTTCCTCCCACGTTTTACCACCAAAATGTAAACCAGTATCGTCGGCAAAAGAAACAATTTTTCCATTTTTCGGTCTGATTAGAAAAAAGGTCGTTTATATAAACTAAGAATAATGTAGGCCCTAAAATACTACCTTGAGGTACGCCGTGTTCGATAGGAAGTTCTACACTTTTCCAACTGTCTATTTTAACTATTTGTCTTCTCTCTGAAAGATAGTTGCTGATAAGATTCAAAGGAAGCCCCCTTATTCCCATAATCTCAAGTTTTTTTATTAATATCGGGACAGAGACTGTGTCAAACGCCTTGGCTAAGCCTAAAAATATAGCGACAGTTTTCTTTTTTTTGTCAATTTTATTTACAATGAAATCAGTTACTTCATGAACTGCATCAGCTGTTGATCTTCGTGAACGGAAACCATATTGAATTGGGGATAACAGGTTATTATTTTCCAGGAATTTTGTTAGTCTGACATTAATAAGGCGTTCTAGAATTTGAGACATGGTTGGCAGTAATGATATAGGCGTATAATTATTAACACAGCGTCTGTCACCAGATTTAAATATGGGAATAACTAGGGATATTTTAAATCCATTTGGGAAGACTCCAGTACTCAATGTTAAGTTACATATATAGGTGATGGGAGAAACTAATACTTCACTGAACTGTTTGATAAAACTGCTATTTATGTTATCCAAACCGGGTGAGCAATCTGTTTTTAAATTATTTATCAATGATTTAATCTCAATTTCATCAGTAGGAAGTAGGATCATAGAATTTTGTAAAGATGTCATGCAAGGGTTATGAGAATTAATATTTCTATGTTGTACAATTTTATTAGATAATAACTTTCCAATATTAGTAAAAAATGAATTTACCATTTAAATGATGAACTGTACCTTTCCCACTCAGTGGAAGGAGGCCCACGTCATAGGCATCCCCAAGCCCGGTAAACCTCGTGACCGTCCCACGAGTTACCGCCCTATCAGTCTCCTCAACTCCCTGGCAAAGATGAAATACAACTATTTTTTCGGATTTTATCGCGGTTTATTTTGATTTTTAAGTTCCCGACATTCAAAGAAGTCTGCAGTCTGTGAACATGTCCTTGACCGCACCCGCCATAACATCAGATTTGATAGACCACAAATCCTCGTGAAAGAACACCGTTTCCTACCAAGGATGGGTCGCGAGGCTATTGAAATTAAAAAACATCCTAATTTCAATAGAGAAGATGGCTGGGTGCTTCCATCGACTTGGGATCCAGTAATTAATATAATCAAATCCAAAACCAAGCATAACACTGCAAGACCTCTAGACTCCGTGAGCTCATTCTGCGTAGATCGGACCGACAAAAACAAAAATAATTAAGAAGTTTAAGGGGAACCCCGGAACAACTATGCCTTTTGGACGTCTAACACCTCAGTCCTTTCCGTGACCATGGGTGCTGCAAAGCATTCGAAACTTCGGGAACTTAAAAATCAAAATAAACCGCGAAAAAATCCGAAAAAATAGTTTTATTTCATGTGTAATATTCGCGTAAATCTAAGAATTCAGTCCCTGGCAAAGATCTACGAGCGCCTGCTCTTGGCACGGCTCAAAGACTTTGTATTATCCAGGGGTATTCTTATCAATGAGCAGTTTGGTTTTTGAGCCGAACACTCTTGCGTCCATCAAGTGCACCGCATCACGGAGCACATCCTCACTGGTCTCAACAAACCCAAACCCGTCTGTATGGGTGGCCTTTTCTTCGATGTCGCGAAGGCGTTCGACAAAGTTTGGCACAACGGCTTGATCTACAAGCTTTACCAAATGGGTGTGCCGGACAGACTCGTGCTCATCTTACGAGACTTCCTGTCGAATCGCGCCTTTCGGTATCGCGTCGAAATGACGCGCTCTACCCCCACTCCATACAACCTGGTGTCCCACAAGGCTCAGCTCTCTCCCCGCTCCATACAAGCTGGTGTCCCACAAGGTTCAGCTCTCACCCCCCTCCTATTCAGCCTTTCGAACGATATTCCTCGTTCGAGTAAGAAGCATCTAGCCCTATTCACGGATGATACCGCTCTCTATGTCTCGCATAGGAATAAGGGTTTCATTACCAGAAGCCTTCAGGCAGCCGCCAATACCCTAGGCGATTATTTCAGGAAGTGGCGTATTGAGGTGAATACGGACGAGAGCGCTGCGGTGTTCTTCTCCAGAGGTGCCACCCCGCGCCCCTCCCTGCGCCACCCCAGAAGTAATCTAGGTCAAGTGACCTTGTTCGACCTACCTATTCCCTGGGTCAAACAGGTCAAATATCTAGGGGCACCCTAAACAATACCATGACCTTCGGACCGCACATCAAGCGAGTCCGTAACCGAGCAGTCTTTGTGCTTGGTCGTCTTTACCCGATGATCTGCAAGCGGAGTAAAATGTCCCTTAGGAATAAGGTGACACTTTACAAAACTTGTATACGGCCCATCATGACGTACGCTTGTGAGGTGTTCGGGCACGCCGTCCGCTCTCACATCGATAGACTCCAATCGGCTTAATCCCGCTTCCTCCGCAAAGCCGTCGGAGCCCCGTGGTTCATACGGAATGTAGATCTCCATTCCAATCTCCGTCTCGAACCTATTCGGGCCTTCATTAAAAAGGCGACAACCCGATATTTCGCGAACGGATTTCCAATCATAGAAATCCGTTAATCGTAGCCGCCGCCGACTGCGAAATTAACTCCACTCCTATCAGCCGCTACCGCCGTCCGCGGCTTGTGCAGATACTGCACACAGGATCAGACACCGACCTCGCCGGCAAGGTCGAAGAATCCTTTGCCCGCCGGCCGGTGCAGAGCACCACGGCGAGACTCCTAGTATACACCCTCACCCATAGCGACTGCCCAAGCTGAGGCCGTTCCTCCTTGAGGCGCCCTTGAGCTAGTTTCCCCCTTGCCCTTCTAGCTCGAGCGTAGTGGTTGCACGCTCGCCCTCTTGTCCGGTGAAGTTGTAAAGGCCCCGCGGCCAACAGCGTAGATCATGCACACACACACACGCATGGCCATCTGCGCCATTTAGTTTAAGGTCCGGCTCTCAAGTAGCTTTCCCATCGCACGATTCAGTCTATTCCCTGCAATTGCTTCTCTATATATCAGCAGTGTATCCAAGATATATGAACTCATTCACTTGCTCCAGGACATCGTTACCAACTATAATCCTGGCATTCGTTCTGGTTTCTTCCCGTTCAAAAACCATAGCTTTGATTTTTTCACATTCAAATGTAAGCCATTGTTCATGCAGTCGTCTTTGTTTGCAGATCAGTGGCTGTCGGTGCTATTAAAACTGCGTCATCTGCATATGATAGGTTGTTTACCACTAGATCACCCATTTTTAACCGACTTCAAAAAGGAGGAGGTTCTATGTTCGGTTGTATGTATGCTTTTTTTTTTTTTTTTTTTTTTTTTATGTATGTTCAGCGATATTTCCGTCAATTGTGGACCGATTTTGATATTTTTTTTGCATTGGGTTCAGTATATCTCCAAGGTGGTCCCATATTAATTTTATTGACATTGGACCTTGGACTTAGAAGATACACCAGGGAACTCCTTAACGACAAACAATAGGCATGTGTAAATTGCGATATTATGGGTATTACGTCAATCCTATAGGTACCCTACTATAGAATTCACTGGCCACTTAAAATTGTAAAATAAAACTCTTTTATAAAAAAAGGTAAACCGACTTCAAAAAGCAAAAAAATAAATATTTGAAGTCGGTGCCAAGTAACCGACTGCACCAACCAGCACCGACTTAAAATATTTATTTTTTTGCTTTTTGAAGTCGGTTTACCTTTTTTTATAAAAGATTTTTATTACACCTTTATTCATCGCATTCAGTCTTTAAAGACTTTCATCCAGATATATTACCTACCGTATCCATCCCCACTCTTGTGAACAAACTGGAGAACATTGGTATTCGAGGAACACCATTAAACTTGATTAGAGATTATTTAAATGAACGAACCCAACGTGTAAAAATTGGAAATTATACGAGTCAAGACCTAGATATAACTTTTGGTGTTCCTCAAGGGAGCGTTCTGGGTCCGAGCCTTTTTTTAATATACATAAATGAACTGACTAATCTCGATATTGAGGGCGGTGGAGTATACTCTTATGCAGATGATACGGCTATTGTTATTTCAGGTAAGACCTGGAACTCAGTATATGAGAAGGCTGAAACAGAATTGGCTAGGGTTTCTAACTGGCTAAGAATCAACTTATTAACTTTGAATACTAATAAAACAAATTACATGTGTTTTAGTATTAATGAAAAATCGCAACCTAGGCAAAATCTATCATTAAAGCTACATACATGTGACAAACTGGATTGCTTAAACTGCCAATGTAAAGTTATAGGAAAAGTAACATCAACTAAATATCTTGGAGTGGTACTAGACAATAAACTGACCTGGCATGATCAAATCGATTACGTGAATGATAGAACTCGAAAGCTTATCTGGATTTTTAAATCTCTAAGACACATCGCATCCCATAAACTTATACGACAAATTTATATCTCTCTAGTCCAACCTGTTCTGACCTATTGCATTCCTATTTGGGGAGGTTCATCAAAAACAAAATTCTTGGAAGCTGAACGCGCACAACGTTTTTTACTCAAAATTATGTACTTCAAACCACGCCTATTCCCCACCTCAGATCTTTTCAAAATATGTAACTTACTAACCGTGAGACAATTATATATTGTATTAGCCACTATAAAACTTCACAAGAACCTTCCGTTTGACCCCGACTTACTACTAAAGAGAACGGTAGGCAACGTCGTTACTAATTATCACACTAGAACTTCTTTTGCTGAAAGGCAATTCTATGCAAAGTCTGCAATTATATACAATAAACTAAATAAAGTACATAATATACACAAACTGACCCACCATGAGCTTAAGAAAACTATTACAAACCGGATAAAAACTTTAAATTACGATGAGACGGAGGCACTTCTAAACATTTGTCATACAACTTAACACTTACAATATAAAATTATGACCAAATTAGGCTAGTTATGCGCAACACACATACACACACTAACATGCACACACACATAACACACACACAAGCACGCAAGCGCTCACACACGCGCACACACACACACACACACACACACACACACACACACACACACATACACACACACACAAACGCACGCACAAACATACATTTTAGATTACTAGTTAATTAATTTACCTTATTTACTTACCTTTTTGATTTGTAATTAATTTCAAATATTTATATCTATATTTGTTAGAGATATAGAAGAGCGGGGACTTCTGACACAAGTTTTTTATAAAACTTACTAGAAGAACCCATGTACTGTTAATATGTTTGTAACACATTTATAGAAATAAACAATTTTTTGATTTTTGATATTATAAACATTCTAGCGGACAATACGCAACCCTGCTCGACGCCGATTTTAACGTCCACCAGGGTGACATGTTACTACCAACCCGTACGCATGCCTTGCTGTCCACATAGGTGAACTGGACGTCTCGCAACAGAGTGCCGTTTATACCATACTCTAGTAAATATCCTAAAGTCTCTTTCTCACAGCTCTGTCAAACGCCTTATCCAGATCCACAAAACCGCAGAAAACCTTCAGGGCCCACTACCAGATGTTTCTCTACGATGTTGCGGAGGGAGAAAACTTGATCCAAATATCCTCTTCCAGACTTGAAACCTCCCTGTGCCTCGCACAACACTCCATCTGATTTCTCGCGCTTTCACCTAGTGTTAATACACCTTAAAACGTTAAACGAAACACTGGCAGGTTACAACAATATGTTTTTATTTTGTAGTTTTTACGTTGCTAGGAAACGCTCAATTGGAGGAGTTTTGGCGGGAAATCGAAGAGTGATGTCGTCAATTTGTTTTAATTCCCAAAACTTGTGTTATTTTGATTATAATGTGTAATGTTGGTGGAATATTAACTATTATGTATTCTTATATGTGCACGAGTGAAGGTAACTGTAACAAAGTGATAAAACGTGCCTTTTCGATTTCCCTCAAAACGGGCGTCGCAATTGGTATGTAAAGTATCCATTGCTTTACTTTAAACTAGTTGGGTAGGTGGTCTTATTTTACAGTTGAAAATACATAATTTGGGCGAAGATTGCCGGGCCAACTAAACATTGATCCAGCATAGTCGAATATCGCTGAGAGAACCAGTCCTGTGTAGTAAGGCGCCTTGACTATAGTCATACTGAGAGTGTGACTATAGTCAAGGAACGAGACTGCTACTGGAGCTAAGACTGCAGGTGTGTGTATGTTGCAGTACGATGGCCATTATACCCGAAATGTAACTATATTTGGCGATTTACTACAACTTTATAAGCGGCTTGTGTTGTAATTGTGATAGTGCGTTAAATTAAACCGGTCGTGCGGGTGTCTGCATTAAAGACATTTTTATTAGTAAAATTATCTGTTCATATAATATTGTGTGTAGTTAAAATAATCGCGGACAATAACGGAGAAATTCCCACTATCACACAATGTTGTGAGTTTTTAGAGCATCGTTTCCGATCTATTGAGTTTTTAGATTCTAAGGCTAAAAACTGATCCGAAACAGTAATAATACTCCTCAATCATCAAGTCGCTGGTTTATCTTGTGCCTTTTGTCCCGAATAACACAATTTATGTCATTGTAAAAATTTGCTAAGCTGGTAAACGATTGGCGTCGAGTGTTTGCCCGAGAGAACAAGTTGTGTTTTAATTATTTAAGTCAAACTTATACCGTCTTATTTCAAAGCAAGGTCTCAATATCGATGTAACTCGGGATTGTTACGGTAACATCAAGTCTAGGTAACAAGAGCCTAAAATTTTCTTTATGACGAAACGTTGACCTGTCCAAAACTATTTAGCCCCACCTTTAGTGCCACAACTTCACAGATTTTAATTTAGATATTATAGAAAATAAATTGTATGAAATTGTTCATTAAATACGACGTCATTCGTTCGCACCGTTCCGTTTATTTTTAGCACTATATAGAGTTTTAGAACATTTTTAACATTTTATTAAATGTATTAGCGAGATGAAAAATATTCAAGATTATGTACCTATTTGATCCACATGACTTGATTTTGCACCGAATAACTTTATTTTCTTTAAAAATTAAATACTGTTTATCGGTAGGTCTAGCGAGTAGCGCATTCTCTCGCGCGTAACATAATCAAAATCAAAATCAAAATCAAAAGTTTTTTATTCATGTAGACCAAAAGGCACTTATGAATAGTCAAAAAGAGAAAATTATTATTACTTAAGACTCTACCACCCGTTCGAAAAGTCATTCCTGTGGAGAAGAAGGGCAAGAAACTCCACGGTTACTCTTTTTTAAAAAATGAGGTTTACAATTCTTTTTGTATACATTGCATTTATGGAGTATGGGAGAACAATGCAGAACGAGCTAAATAGATGTGCTTAAGTATAGATTAATCATAAGTGTACTTAGATTCATGATATTGGTCAGTGTCTACATAGTCCTCTCATTTAAAAAATAGAGATGTTGTAGAGGTATATAATGAAAAGCATAATAATAATAGTAAGAGAAAGCGTTACTATAAAATATGTAAAGAGCGCGTACAAAACAACTGGTCATAGCTCCAGTGTGATGCCGAACGAGACAAAATTCAACAGCATTATGGTACACGTTCAGTCAGACAAAGGGCAGGGGACGGACCAGTCCCCACCAGCAGCACCCGTTCACGAGTATGACCTGAGAAGCAGCCATCACTCTCCTCAACCATTTTAGAGGGAAAAGAATGACCCGCTCCACAGAGCCGCCACTAGCAAAGACATTTTAGTGAGCATGACCAATCCACGACCCTGTCAACATCGTTCGAGAATAATATTTAAAATCAATGAACGCTCGCTAGGCAGGACACGCTGCACTTAACATTAAATTCTTCTAGATTTCAGTTAATTTGTGTAAAGGCATTTTTATCATTTAAAAAATCATTTAGTGTATAATATCCTTTACTCATTAGTGAAGATTTAATATACTTTTTAAATCTGTCAAGTGGCAACTCTAACATGGGCTTTGGTATCTTATTGAAGCAGCGAATACCGACTCCTACGAAGGAAGTAAATACTTTTTTAAGCGTAACAATTGGTAATACCAGTTTATGTTTATTTCTAGTATTTAATTTATGAACGTCACTCACTTTATTAAATAAATGGATATTCCTACGTATGTACACTATGTTGTCGTATATATACTGTGAAGCGACCGTGAGAATGTTGATCTCTTTAAAAATATTATTATATTATTAATATGAGAACAAGATGAGTTTAAGCGCATATAGGGGAAAGAGTACAATGATTACCAATTTAAGGAAACTTTTAAGTTATAGCTTTAATAGCTTTTAAATACATTTAGCAATCTACTAATGAAATATAGCGTTAAAATCTGCAGAGTTAAGAATTATTATGTATATTTAGCCATTCGTATTATCCTTTCTATATCAATTTACACAAAATAAGCAAAAACTTCCGAAACCACAATGATTGGCACCATTTTCGGTACAGTGATTAACATAAAAAAAGTATAATGATTGGCAGTGCCAATTACTCCACGCAAGTGGTGCCAGTGAATGTACAACATTGAGATAGTATGGGAAATTAATAAGTAAAAGAAAATTATAGGCTAACATATTAATATTTTATAACAGTGCTCCCCGTGCTCCAGAATTAGGCCTAATATTCCGAAAATATTACGTTATACAAGCTGTAACATAATAAACGCAAGACCTCAAAGTAGTTTGTTCTAAATCGGTAACTGAATTGATTCCAACAAATTTTAATGTAACTTACATTGTTTAAATTTGCAAAAAATGCTTTTACTCCTTCAGTGCGCTATAACAAACTAAATTTATTATTGATTCAAAGCAATATGGATATTTCAAATGCATTCCTAAAACATATTTCTGAAAACGCACACATACACGTATAAGTTTTGTTGTTAATTGGGGTATAAAAGTGCTTAAAAAGAGGGTAAAAACCTTTAAATCTGGAAATTTGGTTTTCGTTTTGAATTTATGAAGCAATTATCTAATCAGGGTGCCTTAGGTCTTGCGTTTATTATGTTACACCTTGTAGAATGTTGAAATTATGAATAGCTATAAATGCCCTGTATAAGTCTTTGTTGAAACACTTTTTCATTTGTTCTTAACAGTTAACTGCTGTTACAAAAACTGTGCTTAGAGATACCCCTAGTAAGTTAGAAATGCTATTTAATAATGTCGTTTTCACCAGTTATAAAAAATATTTTTATTATTCTTTACAATATTCATAAAACGTAACTCTCACAATCACACCGGTGATGATAATAGGCAATATGAATACGCCAAATAAGCAACTAGTATTAATTTATTTAATTTCATTCAATAAAACATTATTACGTTTTAATAAGTTCAATAAGTTCGCAGAAGTTGATTAGAGATCTGGACATCACTAGTATGTCAAGTCGAATGGAATGTAGTGAGTCATTAAGTAAAATGATTGGCAGTGCCAACCTTTGATTGCAGGTGTTTTACAACAGTTTTGAAACTATATTCCAAAACAACTCTTCTAACCTTATTAATTTAAAGTATAATATGAACCGTAGAGGTTACGTCTGTCAACGCTGATTCTCGTTTTGTAATTAGAAATCTCTAGGACCTGAATTGGTCAGTGATTTAATACTAGAACTATTGAAAGTGCGTGTTTTGGAATAAGACGGATATCGTTTATTCGTGTCGTCAGTTTACGAAATGTCATATTTGCAAAAAACGACATCATACACTACTCCACTCGAAAACTTTGATCAATTTGACTAAACCAATTATTGAGTCAATCGACAAGGATGTTACGGTAGCTACGGCAGCCAATTTTTCTTCACCAAACAAATCTACCATGAGTGTTTGTTGCTTCACAGACGTTCACAACCATGGTCCGTTGGCCACAGTCCTGGTCAATGTGGAGTCTAAGAATGGTACTGCCTTTTTTTTAAGAGCTCTATTGGATCAAGGTTCTCAGGTCTCTTTTATTACTGAGGCCGCGGTTCAGTTACTGGGGTTCAACAAAACGCCTACTCCCACGGACATATTTGAACTAGGTGATGACGTTGGAAGTTCAATATCCTCCAAGTGGATAGTGAGATTGCATTTACAGTCATGCCCAGATACTTCTTTTGTTTGATATATCGACACTTATGATTTAATAAACTGACATCACGTCTTCCCGAAAAGAAGACTGTGAAGGTATTGCCATTAATATGCAGTTTTGAGTTAGCCGATCCCTCTTTTAATACTCTATCTCTCTCTCTCTCTCTCTAAAATATTAATTAATGCTCAATTACTACAATCCAAGCATTGGGTCATTTGTGCCAAAAGTATTGTGAGACAATATTTTTGTAAGTGTGTTACTTTGTCATTCTCCTCGAATCACCCTACCTTTGATAGGACAGCTGTCGTCGGCCAGAGTAAATCCTGCCCGTCCTTTTTCTCGAAGTGGTGTAGATCTTGCGGTACTTATTACCATTAGGACAACGAAGGGTCACGGATATCACTCCACCAAAGACTATATCTGTGTGTTTGTATGTATGGCTAGCCGTGCTATACATCTTGAGGTTGTCAGCGACATGACAACTTAAGCCTTTATTCTGGCCTACAAACGCTTTACAGCTCGAAGTGGTCATTATATTGAAATATGGAGTGACAACGGGACTACCTTCGTTGGGGCTAATAGAGAGTAAGAATTTGAAGAAAAAGCCGGTGTAGCAGCAGACATTGCCGATTGGCTAGCGATCAATGGTACTACTTGGCAATTCTTTACACCTCACTTTCCAAACTTTGGAGGCTAGAGTAAAGTTCACTAAGGTCCACCTCAAACGGGTTATAGGCACCCAAACCCTCACATACGAGGAGATGTCTACCGTTCTAGCCCAAATAGCAGCTTGACTGAATTTGCGGCCTATCAGTCAAATCGGTAGTCACTCGTAGGAGCCGAATCCACTTACTTCAGGTCATCTTTTAATAGGTAAACCTTTGGTGCTTATCTCAGATTGTAATTACGAGAATTCGAACATAAGTACTCTCAAAAGATGGCATTTGACTTAAAAAATTGGTCCAAGATTTTTGGCGTTGGTTGTCGCGTGAGTATTTAACCCAATTTCACCAACGACACAAATGGTCTCATTATGTTCTGGGGCCTAAAGTGGGTGATGTTGTTCTGGTCGTAGAAGATAATTTACTTTAAGTACTTAATGTTGTATCATTTATCTATACATATAATAAAACTGAAACTGAGCCGAATCTGTACATTGAATATTGTTTGAAAATGTTATGTATCTATATCGATAATGTAATGTACCCCAAGGTACATTACAGTATCAATATAGAGACCAAAACAATTGTTTTTGAAATTTTTGTTTGTCTGTTTCTTTGTTTTTCAATTACGCACCGGGATTAGGATCTTTGACAGGGTAGGTAGAAAAGATTTAAATCAGAGCCATTTTTTACCAATAGTTTTATAATAAAAGCAGACCAACTGGTAACCCTTCTCAAAAATAAAGTACCTATTGTATATTTTTATGAGACATACGGACTAAGACTGAACCTGGTAATAGATAGATTGTTGATAGAGAAATAAGTCTGCTGAAAGTCGATCACATATATGTATTTGGTGAATATAAAAGTTATCGCTACACGGTTTTTACGGGATGGCTATTATAAACAGATTTAATTGAAACTTAATATGAAGGTGTCTTACGATGTAAAATAATAAACATAATACTTTATATCCCGAAAAATAGGACGGCTCCCGCGGAATATTTATTATTTCTTCATACTAAAACAAAAGAGATTTAGTATGAAATATGCATGTAATTATTTTACCGGCCTGCATGAAACCCAAAGATATGAGAAGATTTTGGCTGAATAAAACCTCTGCAATCCTTTGATTTCCCTCTTCCATCACACGTGCTTGAAGAGCTGTTAAAATTGTTATACAACGGAAAATTTCCTAATTTTGAAGGAGTCTTTAAATACTTTTACAAAACTTACATCGCTCAACTTACATTGTCATATAGTTACAGGTACGATCCCCGCAAGGCGAACGGGAATTCAAATAAAGAAAAGTGGTGTCCTAATTTGTGATTTTGAAATAAAGATATGTGAAGCTTATGTGTTACGGATTTTAATGAAACTTGGTATGAGGTGTTTTAGATCTTGGAGTAATGCTATCCTGGAAAGACCTACCTACCTTTGTATGTCCAATTACAAAATAAAAGCGTGCGCAGCCACGAGTAACAAACAGCTAGTATTTTATAAGGTATCAATTACTACCGCTTGCGTACATAGTTAAGTTTTTAATTCGTGTATTACATTTGTACTTAGGAGCACAGTGATTATTTTTACTAGTTTATTTTGACATACGTTTCATTAATACAGTCAACTTCCATTGTTTAAAGTTGTGTAAATAATTATGTACGAACATTCTGTTCATGGTAAACCTTAAAACGTTAAACGAAACACTGGCAGGTCAGAAAAATGTCAGAAAAATATGTTGTTTTCTTTTTGTTTTTACGTTGCTAGACAACGCTCAAATCTTTAATATTTGTTTATATAATTTTTTCACGACGCGAAGCAATTAGTTTTTTGTTTTATTTTTTAATACATTTTAATTTAGAATTGTTTGGTGGTCTTATTTTACAGTTGAAAATAGATATGTTGACCGAAGATTTCCGGGCCAAATAAACACCTAGTTATGTTTCATACACATGATGTGTATGAAACATAACTAGGTCGGACAAATATCTACTACAGGAGAAGAAGCGCCCCCAAATATTGCCATAATGTCCTATGCGGTACGCATCTATATTTACATAATTTAATATTACATAAGTGGTGTTTTGTTCATTTTGATACATACTCACCGGTAGTTTATAGCCTCTTTTTCATAGCAAAGTAAGATTACAATTATACTTATAATGAGCTTGGTAAGCTCCCAGGACTCTACTTAGTATTACATTCTTACTACTACTTAGTTCCAATAAATTAGTTCCACCCCTGTCAGTATCATCCACGGGCTGAAAGATCCTTGTCGCATTGTATCTTACAGCATTTAAACATTATTGTCCATGACAAGAGCGGGTATTGTCAAAGATACGTTGATATTCGCGGCTTTACTGCCACATGCAACATAGGTACTGAATGGCAACACTTTGTGAATGGTCTCCATTGTTTTACAACATAGCACAAAAGATGAGGTTATTACATTACATTAGTGCTATGTTGTATAAAATATAATTTATTGTTTTATTTTCAGCTTACCTATCGCTGATATGGTTGCAAGTTACAGATTATTACAATAGTAATTAGAGAATATTTTATGAATGTATGTGTGGACCGAAATGTACATCCAAAAGTAGTTCCATTCCTCTTAAATATAAAACTTAGGAGATGATATTTCCTGATTTAAAAGTATCTTATTAAGTTCGCGTCACTGAGTTTGTGTTAATACTCTTTTTCATAAATGGCTAGGATGGACAGATAACTACATTTTTTTGGTATGGAACCCTTGGAAGGCATTGCGTTAGTCTGACTCGCATACGGCCGTTTATATCTCAATTAATTAAATAAATATTATTCGTGGTCAACTTGGGAGCTGCCAAGTTTTTGGCGGGAACGTACGATATTTTTAAGTTATTGAAAAGTTGGATGAAGACACATGAAAATAGGTTATTTACATATGTATAGATACTTATATTCTTTTTTAAGTTGTTCTCAAGGTGATAAACTTTAGCAGAGCTACGGTCGTTAATCTTAGTTTTGCCCGATCTTTATATATTACATATGTGATAACAGATCACATGATAGCCGTATCAAAGTCAACTCGGTGATATTCCGTGGCATGGAGAAATCGAAATTTACATTTATAATGTATCATCAATTTTTATTTAATCAAAATTGTTGCTGCATCCGCAAGAGAGTATGTGTATGCAGGAAATTATAATTAGGATTATGAATAAAGTGTATTTTGATAGCTAACGTTAATAGCGCTAGCGATCTTATTTACTGTAATAGATATCTGTTAAATAAACTAATATCTTTAGATATTAGTTTGTACATATAACACCTGCTTAAATACAATTAATTGAAAATCGACTTAAATAGTTAATTGATTACATCGATCTATCTTCCGTTTTGTCATTCGATTCTCCTTCACCCTAGCCCGCTCACACAGAATAAATTAATAGAAGTCACATGGTGCGAATCAAGAGTTTCAACAAACCTCTTCTTTACATTCAATTTAAAGTGCTCCGGTAAATTTCCACTTTATGTTTAGGACACATAGTTTTAATGAAACTGTTGGTATTAGTGCCATGTTAGATGCCACAATAATTTGTGCACAAACAAATAAATACGAACACTGAACCATGTTAAGGAACAGATCACATGGAAACGCTAATTTAATTGTTGTGTCTCTAATTGGCGACCAGGAGAGCACGTCATGATCATGTGGGCAGCTATATTGTTTTGTTAAATCTATTCATTTGTACGTCAAATGGGATCATTGTTTTCTCGTGAGCATATTTGCGAGTAGAATTTGCAAAAACAGAGTAAAATATCTATGAAATACATATCGCACTTCCGCTTAAAAAGTGTGAAATCTCAACTAAACATAGATTATTATCTTCTTAACTATTTTGTAAAAAATATTAACCACATAAGCAAGATATGTAATATCCGTAACACTATTTGAGTCAAAGTGCAATATGGATTTCTATGAATTGGTCATGTAATAAATATGTTCTAGTGATGTTACCGTTGTTGCAGATCGGGAAGTCCTCCCAGTGCCACCGGTTGCCTCCAAGTGCAGTTTGACAGCTTCCACTCCAGATCTCTTAAAGCGGTCCCTAGCCGCAGCGGCCTGTGCGGCACTTGTAGCTTGTTGCTTCGAACCACGTAGTTCCTGCTTCGACTTTTTCTCCTGCGGTTTTTTACGCACGTCCTGCTTCGCTCGGCGATCACGCTTCTTCATCTTTATAAATTCATCGTACTTATTCACTCACATATATACGAATTATATTCAACGGTAGCGAGAACTATAACGGATTCGATCATTCGAAGGTGTTTTAAGATAAAATATTTGAAGGCGAAAGAGCGCAGATAAAAAATAAATACACAAATCGGCTGCCTGGATACGTGACAGAAGTTTCTTTATGTCAGTACCTCGTCGCGAGCACGTAGGAGCCTTGAAGTGGCGCGGGAGTGCGCGGTGGTAGTTGCGCGAGGATGTTTGTTTCAGTATATTTACGAACACTTGACATTATCGTGTCGGTGGAGTGGCGTGGCGAGGTGCAGGCGGGCGCCGGGGTGCGGTCAGACTGGCGCGGGTGCGCTCGGCCCGCACTCTGGAGTCTGTCACGCATCTTGTTAATTAAAGGGAAGTCGTACACTTAGGTGAGACGTTATCTCACTATAATTAAGAGCATACACGTCACAATGTTTGTAAATATTCTAGAAACAAATTCTGTCCTATGTATATGAATATTATTTCACTAATTTGAATGTTGTTAGTAAGTATCAATGCTTTCGTTTTCTGGTAATTGTTACTACTACACAAAAAATACGGTCCGTGATTACGAGGTCCTAGCTTCGAAACCTAGGTCGGACAAAGTTGATGTAGTTTTTGTAAGGAAAAAATCTCAGGAGCAGTCTGGAGTCTGACTGGTGCCTGGTAAAATGACAATAGCAATGACAAATCATCGATGAAATGTAGATATACATAGTACACCTCTGCCGCCCCCTGCTCGAGGAATATAGGCGTGACGGTGTTTTTTTTTTTCATTGTCGTACATAAGACGAAAACCTAGCTGTGTGGTACCGGGACTCCTATTTACATGGTACTAGTATGAAGGCGCTACTTCCATTATTAATAGATAAGGTGAAAGGTAACTAATAAAATGATTAAATTTATTCGACTTTAATCAAGCTGGCTGGGCAATACACACCCTAATTCCAAGGAATGTTTAGGATATAACAGTGTGCATCATTTGAAATGAGTTCTTAAAAATCAAAATGCACGAAATTTTAATCACTCAAACAGTCGCACTCACGTCGCACTCTTGTACGGAGCTGACAATTTTAGTTAGTTCAAGTCTCACAAGCAGTCAAAAAAATGGAAGTGATCTAAAATAGCTTAAAGAAGACTTGAACCCAGTTAAAAATTTATAAAAAATAATAAAATTAGAATATAATCGTTAATTTGGGTCTTAATTTATTCGCCACTTGATTAATTCAATCAAAATTAAGTCATATTAATTTACTGAGTTCTTAGATAAATAGACAAAAATAATTAAGAAGTTTGAGGGTACCCCGGAACAACTATGCCTTTTGGACGTCTAACACCTCAGTCCTTCCCGTGACCATGGGTGCTGCAAAGCACTCGAAACGCCGGGAACTTAAAAATCAAAATAAACCGCGATAAAATCCGAAAAAATAGTTTTATTTCATATTAATTTTATTGTAACATAATTCCATTATGTTAAATGAACTTCTGAATGAATGACTAAGTTTATTTTAAAAAATGCTTAGAAAAATAGTGACTGAATAATTCGGTAACAACGCCATCTATTAAATGTTTATTACACTAACCGTTCCGCAAGTTGTTTGAATTTTCTTGAAGCGCTATTGTATAATGCAAGAAAACGAAAATATACTCTTCATTCAAGTAATAGAAAATTCCAATAGGTAGCGTTTGTGCATGGTGGAATACTGAGAGTTGCATTTATTAAAGTTCAGTAATAGCACGTTAGATAGTGTACTTGAAAATATGTATTTTAGCTAGCTTTCACATCCGTTTCTGATCGATAGGGTAGACAGAAGTTTGCGATGTACATCTACATTTCGGTGAGGTATTTTTAGCCCCAATTATAGAGGGGTAAGTCTGAAGTTATTTTTCGTTGTTTGTTCGTTTTATTGTTCTGCTATCCAAATCATAAACAGAGTTACTATGTTCTACACTAGAATAAACTGTACTTATGATTTGGACAGCAATATTGCACAAATGTTTTAGATATGATATGACGATGTATTGCCGCGCTGAGGTAAGCTACAATAAATAGACAATGAGTTTAGAAAGTAAATTCTAGATATTGGGCTCGCTATTTTTATGTGAAAAATTGTACAGCATCCCCAGTGCGAGGACCTTAAATGTATTTGTACCTATCTATCTATCTATCTATATCATCACGCCAGCTCCCTCGCGGGGTAGGCAGAGAGTACAGAGTTCCAACAGGTTCTTTCCTAGTATTTGTACCTACTTTTATAAAACGTGATTAAAAGTATCTCGCTGTAGAGCTGCATATTATGTATACTAAAAATTATAAAGGGGCTCAAAATCAAACGAATTTAGTAATTGCTGAACTCAAAACTTTGTTAAATGTTAAAAATGTATTTTGCTATTTATCAGTTTACTTTCGGTCACGTAAAAACCACGAAACCGATATTGATGGAATTATTATTGGATGACATTTAGTCTCACTTATCTTTGAAAACAATCGGTTAGGTGGAACCAGAGATCTTTTTCTCTCTGTAATACGTGGAGGGGTAATAGAAACAGGTCGTTATTTGGTACCTACTGATCGAGCTTTTAGCCTGTCAGCTGTCGCTCAGGAGAACAGAAACGAACATTATATTTCTAATTATCATTTATTTGGTCACAGTTTTTAAATGTATGTAATATATACATAGTTTACACACTAATGCTTTATTTCTATTATTCCAATTTAGCGCAGTGGTTAAGAACTTAAGCCGCTCCGCCCACTGGGTCGAATAGTCGCGGGTTCGAATCCCGCACGGGACAATTATTTGTTTCGGTCTGGGTATTTGTTTATGTGAATTTTCATGTTTGTAAACGCACCCACGACACAGGAATAAATCCTAGAGTGGTGCTACGTTATCAAAAAAATAAATAAAGTTTATTTAGAAATAAAAGCAATGTACCGTGCGTATCGATTTACATAAAAAAAATAGCAATTGTATTTTTGGCACTGATAAATGTACCTATAGCCACAATTATCCTAAACATTATTTAGCAATGCGATCCTTGAGCAGTCATGTGTTTATCACGATTCAGATTCTGGAAAATAAAAACAGGAGCAATTACTATATATTATAATGCTTGATATTTGTTTTTTTAATAGTTTATCTATCTATATCATCACGCCAGATCTTTTGTGAGGTAGGCAGAGAGTACATAGTTTCAACAGGTTCTTTCCTTACAGACCTCTCTTGCTCCCTCCATTCTCATAGTAGGAGATAGTAGAAAGGCGATAAAGTGCTTGTGTACTTTATCAACTTTCTGCTATATTTATAGATTATTAAAGGCAGAATAGGAAGGGGAATTCTATTATATCCTATTTCTCCTATTCCTATCCCACACGAACGATATTCCTCGTTGGAGTAAGGCGCATCTAGCCCTATTCGCGGATGATACCGCTCTTTATGTCTCGCATAGGAATAAGGGTTTCATTACCAGAAACCTTTAGGCAGCCGCTAATACAGTTTCCCCGGGGTTCGACATAAAGGAAAACTGATTTTGGGGGTCGACGAGGTCTATAAATTGACCCCTATTAATTAACACAAGTTCTTATTTGAAACTTTTAAGATACTGTATAAGTTGTGTTACGTGTACCAACTTGTACAAGAATGACTAATATTTTAGTAGGAAGTATCATTATTCTACTTTACTCACTTAACATCCGCAAAGTTTTTAAATTGGTAAGTATATTGTATTAATAAAAAATGCTATGGCTATGGGAGTCTGAGGTATCAGTTTATTTTGGAAAAGGGGTCTCTTGCCCAAAATAGTTTGGAAATCTCTGCCCTAGGGGATTGGTTCAGTAAGTGGCGTATGGAGATGAACCCGGACGACCACTGCGGTGTTGTTCTCCAGAGGTGCCACCCCGCGCCCTTCCTTGCGCCACCCTAGAAGTAATCTCGGTCAAGTGTCCATCTTCGACCGACCTATCCCCTGGGTCAAACAGGTCAAATATCTAGGGGTCACCCTTAACAATACCATGACCTTCAGACTGCACATCAAGCGAGTCCGTAACCGCGCAGCGTTTGTGCTCAATCGTCTTTACCCGATGATCGATCTCCATTCCGATATCGGTCTCGAAACCATTCGCGCCTTTATTAAAAAGGCGAAAGCCCGATATTTCGCGAATGCGTCCAGTCATAGGAATCCGCTAATTGTAGCCGCTGCCGACTACGAACGTAACTCTCCTTCTATCAGCAGCTACCGTCGTCTACGACATGTTCTCACCGACCTTCCCAATGCCCTTACATCCCTTCTTTCGGATACAGATACCGCACACAGGATCCGACACCGAACTCGCCGGCTAAGTCGAAGAATCCCTTGCTTGCCGGCCGGTGCAGAGCACTACGGCGACACACTTAGTATATGCCCTCCCACATAGCGACTGCCCAAACCGAGGCCATTCCTCCTTGAGGCGCCCTAGAGCTAGTTGCCCCCTTGCCCTTCTGGCTCGAGCGTTGTGGTTGCACGCTCGTCCTCTTGTCCGGTGATGCTGTAAAGGCCCCGCGGCCGACAGCGTAGGTCATTCGCACACACACACACACATACACACAAAAGGCGGTAAAGTAATAAAAAACTTATTTAAAAGATTGTTTATGGAACAATTATTAAACAAATAAATAATAAAAATGCTCGCGACTAGTCGCAATATTATACAAAATTTTAAAAGGTCTATTCTTGACGTTCGTTATTATAACACGGTCACACCTATATTCCCCAAGCGGGGGTGGCAGAGGTGTACTGTGTACACCCACCTATCGCCGACGATGTTAGGTCCCATGTAATAAGGGGGCTCGCCTCTTATTGTGACATATTGGGCACAATTTCAGATTCCAAACCGATACTGGTTTTTTTTCTATCGAAACACTACATTTTGTCCGACCGGACCTAGGATTTAAACCCACCCATTTGACCTCGTGATCGCTACCCGCAGTTATAAACAGTGACCAACGAGGCAGTCACTAGACCACCGAGGCAAGCTAAAGTGTAATAGGGGACGACAGCGTTTAATCATGATACTCTTAAAATATTATACTATGCTATTTTTAATACGATAAAAAATTAGAACTCACCAATTTCACATTTCTTATTTTTCTCTCTCAGTAGAACTGGGCCTAAGTATTTAATAAGTAAGTAGCCGACGGGTGTGGTGATGAGTATCGCTTGCATAATTATGTTTAATAACTGGTTGGCGTACTCCATTTGTAACTCGTCGCGGCTGCCTTTTGCGAGTACCGTGTTCAGAGCTACAGGAGATAGCACAGCCTGGAAAATACATTATAATTAAGAAATATTATAAATTAAGCTAATACGAGGAGGGATCAAAAAGTAGTGAAAATGAGATAGAATATAATGACTATTGATAACTTAATAATTTATTTTTCTACATAGTTTCCGAGTCTCTCTACACACCGAGTCCAGTGCTTTTCCAAGGCTTCAATCCCTTTCACAAAAAAAGCTTTCCACGGCATCCATTAGCTCGTTATCGTCTTCGTACCTGTTGCCCTTTAAGTATTTTTTCAATTTGGGGAACAGATAAAAATCGCTAGCCGCCAGATCTGGTGAATAAGGGGGGTGGTCAACCAATTCGAAGCCAGCTTGCTGAATGGCAGCCATCGCAACTGCCGACTTGTGCGCGGGTGTGTTGTCGTGATGAAACAGCACGCCCCTTCGAAGTTTTCGTCTCCTTTTCTCTTTGATGGCATTCCTCAACTTGGGAATTAAAGCTGCATGATATTGGCCTGTAATAGTGGTTCCACGCTCCAGGTAATCAATAAACAATATTCCTTCTGAGTCCCAAAATATTGAGGCCATAACCTTGCCAGCCGATGCCACGACACGAAACTTGTTCGGGGTCGGTGATGATGGCCGTTTCCATTGCGAAGATTGCTGTTTTGTCTCGGGATCAAAATGATGGACCAATATTTCGTCTATTGTTACGAAACGAGACAAAAAGTTTTCAGAATCTTCTTGAAACTTGTCCAACAATATCTTCGAAATGTCAAGTCGATTTTGTTTCTGACTGTCGGTTAACATTCTCGGCACCCATCTTGCGGAGACTTTTCTCATATTCAAAGATTGTTTCAATATGGATTGAATACTTCCATATGAATGCCCGTTTCTTGAATTAAGTATCGGATGGTAACTCTTCGATCGCTCAATACAATTTTCTCGACTTTCGCAACATTTTCATGGGTGACTGACGTCGATGGATGGCCGCAACGATGTTCGTCTTCCGTGCTCGTTCTCCCTACTCGAAATTGAGAAGCTGACCTTGCGACAGTGGAATACGGGGGAGCAGACTCTCCTAATGTTACTTCCAAATCGCAATGAATCTCTTGCGTCGATAACTTTTTTAAACAAAGGTATTTAATAACGGCTCGCACTTCGTTTTTCTCCATTTTCGAGAACACGTTCCGACACGAAGCAAACAAATGACTACATTCAGAAAAAAACAAAAGAGAATCGAAGATTTTTTTTTTATTAATATTACAAATAATTATCTGAGCTATGCCTGCCAGTATTTTTTTTTACCAAGGAGTATGTCGTTCTCACTACTTTTTGATCCCTCCTAGTACATAAAAGAATAAACAAGAAAAAACAATCCTAAGTAATCTAGCGGTGTGATATAAATATAGATAGAAAATAAAAAATACACACTCTCACGCCTATATTCCCCAAGCGACGGTGGAAAGGCCTGTCTTCATGTAAGGAAAGAACCAAGGAAAGGACCCGTTGGAACTCTCTGCCTACCCCGCAAGGGATCTGGCGTGATGATATAGATAGATAGATGGCGGCAAGGGTGTACTGTGTACAGTCACGTTTTGCCACTGATGTGTGGTTCCAATGTATGGGGGTCGAATTCCAGGTTTCGGACAGATAACTGACTGACTGATAGATAAATTAGACTTTGTTAGACCTAGGATTCGAACCCAGGACCTCGTGTTAGCCACCCGCATTATGGGCCATAAAACAAAAACTTGTTGAACAAAAATTGTTTAGAGTGGCGTACTTGTAAATGCAAGATTTTTCGATATATTTCTCCAAACATACGTTCTGATTACGTTCTCTCACCTCTACTATGGATTTGGGTATCCAAGTGCAGCAAAAGAATATCTTCTCCCTCGTGGTCATTTCCCAGCACATAACATATGCTACTATCAGTCTAACGGTTACACATATGAGCAGTATTCCAAAACTAATCAGCATCATTTTTGACATCATTGGTTTTATCTGCAACAAAATAGAAGGTTATGTTTTTTTTATCTTGCTATAGTATGAATAAAATTAGCTCAACCTAAAGTTCACACAGAATTACAATAAGAATATTTTTTATTCATGTAAACCATTATAGTATTTATGAAACATTAGAAAAGTAACAAAGGTGGTACAGACCACCACTTCGAAATATCATTCCGGTTACTCTTATGAAATAAAAATAAATATTTCTTTCCATTTACATTTTGTTGTGGGGTATGGAAGAACATTGTAGGTTGGTCTATTAGGTGGGTCTAAGATAAATCACACATCACACATATTATAGAACAAAACATAAGCCCTTTCTTGCAATATTAGAGAACATAGAGACCTGTGATGATATAAATAGATAGAGACCCAAAAGATTCTATCTTACCTACTTTTGCCTAATTTTTATAGTTCGTCTAGCTGTATATGTTGGTAGATTACTATATTTTTTATAGTTACCCTGTAATCGTTTGATTTTATATCTGCTACCGTGCCTTTAGCGCTTGCTTAATAAATAAGTAATAATAATAAAATAAACACAAATTCTTATTTACATAACTTCTAACAAGACAAAATAATGTATTGCTGATGAGTAGGTAGACAAGTAAATAACTTAGACGAGGTAAAGTACATAATGTGTTCACATGCAACAATTTAGTGATTAATAACAAGAAAACTAAATGTATACGGTTTTCTTTACTACATGTGAAAAGTACTGCATGTGATATTATACTTAATAGCGAGAAACTTGAGTTTATAAATGATACAGCTTTCTTAGGGATTATGCTTGACTCTAAGTTGCAATGAGGCCCTCATATTAAGACTTTAGGTAAACGACTCAGTTCCGCTGCCTATGCCATAAGAAAAATCAGACAGCTTACTGATGTGGACACCACGCGGTTGGTCTACTTCAGTTACTTTTATAGTGTCATGTCTTACGGTATATTATTGTGGGGTAAAAAAGGGCTATTAGGGCCATCTATAACTTAGGTAGTCGCGACTCTTTAAGAGAATTGTTTAAAGAAGCCAATATTATGACGGTCCCATGTCAGTATATTTATGAAAACATAATGTACACACGGAAAAATTTAGATCTATTTAATCAGCTAGGTGATAGGCATTGCTATAACACGCGACATAAAAATAAATTGGATCAACCGCAATTTCGTCTGTTTTAGACAGACGAAATTGCGGTTGATCCACACGTCTTTCATGGGGTCCTGTGTTAGATTTTATAATAAAATTCCACTTGACGTCACTCAACTTAGTGGAAATAAATTCAAATCTTGTATTCAACGTACGCTCTGCAAGCGAGCTTATTATACTCTAGAATCTAGAGTATAGTAAGCATTTTTATCTTTTAAATAATCGTCTAGAGTCTAGATGATTATTTAAAACATAAAAATACTTGGATAGGTGCTGTTCCAGCTCCACCAGAATGTGGATAACATGTTCAGCTATTATTATTTATTATTCCTTCTATTCATTCCTCCATTTTTCTTCCTCATTTCTTTATCTGTAAATGAGAGAACCATGTAACCATTCTCATGAATAGTTTAACTTGGTTAATTTAATTTAGACTCATACACTACATTGTTCTCCCATACCCCACAGTAAAATGTAGATGGAAAAATTGTAAAAATACTATTTTAAAAGAGTAACCGTGGAGTTTCTTGCCCTTCTTCTCCACAGAAATGACGATTTTGACGATTCATAAATATTGTAATGGTTTACATGAATAAAAATATTCTGATTCTGATTCTATTGTAAAAGTTTGTTGAATATTCTGTCAAACGAGAAAAAAAGACACAATTTGAACGAAAAAATAGAAAATTTTGACCGTTAAATACGAAAAGGGCGGTATGGGTTCGGTATGTCAAACATTTGTTGGATAAATCCGACTCGGGCAGTTAAAATGTTAATTGGGCTGGGCCCTTATGCGAATAAAGTCCAAATGCGGCGCGTTGCGATAGCTTCGTGAAATAATCATGTAATGGTATTCTGTTTGTCATTAAAGTGCAATTTAAACGATAATCTCACGAAGTTAATGTAACGCACGTCATGTGTTAAATTGGTTATAGCAAATAAGGATCCTGGTTTTAATAGACCGGACTAAAGAGGGTAATAAAAAGTACAAACCACAAAGAAAGTGCCTGTATATGCGAAGAGTGTGGGCTCTAGAGCAGACCAGAACACGCGGTAGGCCGTCGAGGCAGGGTTGTTGTTGAGTTTCCAGTCGTCGCGCGCCCAGTGAGTCGCGGCCGTTGCGTTGCACGCCAACACGGCTACACCAGCTACGAAGAACATTTATATTAGTACGACTTTCTTACTGCCTTGTTAGTCTAGCGGCGTACAATGCGCGTTGCTATCATTAGGCCATCATCATCATCTCAGCCTATACTTGTCCACTGCTGAACATAGGCCTCCCCAATTACCCTTAAGAGGTCTGATGCCACCTGCATCCAACGACTTCCTGCGATGTTCACAAGATGTCGGTCCATCAGGCGGTCATCCCACGCTGCGCTTGCCGGTACGTGTTCTCCACTCTAGTATCTTTCTGTCCCAACGGCCGGCCGATCTTCGCGCTATGTGGCATGGCCTAGTGGCCACGCCTGTTCGGATTAGCCCTATCCAGAACTGCACTCACTGGGTAGTCCCAGTGAGTGCAGTTCTGGATAGGGCTAATTGTAGTTCTTCTATCGAAAAATTCCCAATATCAGTGTGGAGTCTGGAATCGTGCCCATCATAATAGTAATAGGCTCTACCAAGATAAATATCATTTAAATTTCCTTACATACATCAGTTCCGTAATTAAATTTATTAATACACCTTATCTCGTATAGTAGAGAAAGATTAGTTGTTTGTTCTATTTTATAGTATTAAATGAGAAAATTGCAGTACAAATATTATGTATACGGCAATACTGTATGCTAATGATATTATAACCGCGAAAGTTGGTAAGGATGGTTGTATGAATTTTGTAACTCTTTCACGCAAAAACTGCTGAACGGATTATAAAGAATCTTCACCAAACATAACATATATGCTATAACTTATACAGATATTACATAATAAAAGGTTACGCAGCCGCCGGTAACGAGTAGTACAGCCTACCAAGCATACTTAAAGTATTAAACATTATATGATGAATCACCATCAGGTGACTCCCAATCACGCTGAGATTATTAAAGTTTATTTAAAAAGTGTGATATCAGATCCATTTGCTTGTTGATCCCTGAACAAACTATAAGTTTAACAAACTATAATATACGTTTTATGTACTATCACATGATACCCCTAATATATAAATATGTACTTTCATTCTTATACTCACGTGAAATTGAATCGTAAGAACCGATAGTGCATGAGAAACAACAGCTGATAGAGAGTATAGTGGAACGTAGACAGTACGAAGATTTTATGAAAAAAAAACGCTATCAAGTAGTTTAAGATTAAATAATTAATTATTTGTAATAGCCTTACTCTATCGTATATATTTTCTCTTTTTTCATATAAATATTACAGATTTTAAAAAACGAAGAGATAGTAAGGCAGCAGATTATTTACGACTTAAACGTTTTAAATTATTATAGGGCTAGACTAAAATTCAGCCTACATATGTATATGAATTTGCAAAATTTCCTGTGACCGCGTGGTCCGGCTGCTGGTCCGATTGATCGGACTAAAGAAATAACACTTTCCTTTGTTAAGTGTCTTACAATATCTTGTTACCTCATGTTTATTCTTTAACAAGCCTTAAATGTTTTGTATAGAAGAGATTTAAAAAGTCTTCATAAAAATAATAATTAATTACAAGTATTTAATTACCTGTACCGCCCCATCCATAGTGAGAAGTTACGAAGCTAGCGAAGAATCCACCAATCAAGACGAATAAAATTCGTAACTCCGTCTTGTAGTAGTCATGTGTGTTGGGCAGGAACTTGGCGAGGCTGCCCCAGCCGACTCCTACGGTGACGCCTAATATCAGTGCAAACGCCGCCTGTTCGGAACGAAGACTCGATATTATATACTTGCGTGTAATTCATGAGATTCTGATCAGCAGGGCTAGCACACGTGGCGGGACAAGTCATAATGTGTTACGAGTTTCGTCGACTTAGGCGTGTGATAACCGTTTGGTCTTACTCTGCTAGCATGGTATGCCGTGACAAAAGTTTGTCACGTGAAAACTAGTTTTAAGAATTGTGTAATATTGACGTATAGACAAGACTATTTTGACTTGCGTACAAGACTTGAGTCACGGGCTGACAATATTTTGTACCGAGCGAGAAATGTCTTGATACCTGTATCATAGAATGCATAATAGAATTAGGTTTTTGAAAAAAGAAATATCGTTCTTTTTATGTATTTGAAACTTTTTAATAAATTATGTTAATAGTGTATGCGAAAATATGTTAATTTTTTTTTTAAATTAAAAAAAAAACGCGACTCGATTGGTCGCCATGTTTGTGACGTCATAATGTTAAAGGAGTTCCATGATAGTACAGTGTCAACGACTTTTACACGTGAATTGACTAAAAATATCCGAAATTTAGTTTAAAAGATATTTATAACAGCTAATTTTATTTAGTCATGTGTGATAAAGGATTTATAAAGACTAATTCCTATAATATACCTAATGTGGATATATCAATGACAACGGATTTTCTAAAAAATGATATTCGGTTTAAATCAGCTGAAGTTTTTTATAAGCTTACCTTTATGCTTTAGCACCTAGCTAAAGCTTAAAGGCTGTAGGTTATGTCCAACTGAACCGTAATAAAGGTATTTGCACAGTGAAGTAAGGGCGTGTATGTCCAGAACATCGAGTTAGGAGTAAAGTAAACATTAAAAACATTTTTTGTGAGTTGTTTTGGTAGTATTCGTACATAATGGTACGAAGCAAACACGATAACTTTTAAGGTGCAACATTTTTGTTATATTTATCAATATATTGACGGTAAGATTTAATCGATTAGAAGTCAAAACGCTGTATCAGCTGTGTGCTACGATGAGTAGAAATTATATCCATGGTAGAAAATAGCATTGTGTCGTCACACGCGCTCGGGTTGGTAGAGAGCTGTCGACGTGTTTTCAGTACTGGGTTCAAAACATTTATTTTTAATTTGAAAAATCTAATTATAGTAAAAATAACCTAAAAATAGTTTTGTTATAAAACTTATATATGATCTTTCCACTTATTAAAATAAAGTCTCTCCTACTACCTACCTATTGCACATTTACTGTTCTAAATTATTTTATACTTTTTAGTTCTTTTTAAAATGTGGTAAGTAGGATAATATTCCTACTAAATGGTCCTTTTGATTGAAATAATATGTTTCGCCGCGTGGTTCCCGGCTTAGAATAGGACCAACCCATCTCATCCCATCGGGTGTCGTACAAGGCGACTAAGGGAAAATTAGGGAATGGGCAGCAGCGTTCCCTTAACACTTCTACCATCAAAAACTGCGCTCGCCAACCCGCCTGCCAAGCGTGGCGAGTATGGCAAACCCCAAAAAAAAGATAAAACCAGGCCCCTAGTCCCCGGCGGTCCTGTTCGTCCTGGCCACGGTAGCAGCTATGGTAACGACAGGACAAGGGGTGCTAAGAATCTCCGGCAGAGATTCGGCTACCACCAACTACGAAAATTGGCCCTGGTGACATACAACGCACGCACGTTAAGGACAGATGAGAAGCTTCTTGAGCTGGAAGAAGAGATAAACAAGTTGCGGTGGAATATTGTTGGTTTATCGGAGGTCCGAAGAAAGGGCGAGGACACGATAACCTTAAAATCCGGAAACTTGTTTTACTACCGGGAGGGCGAACAGCAGTCCCAAGGTGGTGTCGGATTTATCGTCCACAAGTCACTCGTAGACAACGTTGTGTCCATCACTAGTGTGTCGAGCAGGGTAGCGTACCTGATACTCAGAATATCCAAAAGATATTCGCTGAAGGTCATACAGGTCTACGCACCGACCTCGGCATACTCAGATGATGACGTCGAAGTAATGTATGAGGACATTAGTAGAGCCATACATACTTCCAAAGCACACTTTACAGTGGTTATGGGTGACTTCAATGCGCGGCTGGGCAAACGGGGCGATGATGAATTGAGAGTGGGGCAATTTGGATATGGGCAGCGCAACCCCAGGGGTCAGAGGCTGGCCGAATATCTGGAGAAGGAGGGACTCTTTATGATGAACTCTTTCTTCCGGAAGCCGCCTCATAGGAAATGGACCTGGATGAGCCCTGATGGTTCCACAAAAAATGAGATAGACTTCATCATGAGCACCAAGCGACAAATATTTAATGATGTCTCCGTGATTCACAGGGTAAAAACCGGCAGTGATCACCGAATGGTCAGAGGCACATTAAATATTAATGTCAAAATGGAAAGATCGCGTCTGATGAAGTCTACGCTTCGACCTTCTTATGCACATATCCAAAA
Organism: Phalera bucephala; assembly: GCA_905147815.2. Lineage (NCBI taxonomy): Eukaryota > Metazoa > Arthropoda > Insecta > Lepidoptera > Notodontidae > Phalera > Phalera bucephala. The sequence goes on from LR990622.1 coordinate 17,627,710, forward strand.
CCCCGAGAACTTTCAACTCGAATTGGCAAACAGCTTCGAATTGCTAGACAGCAGCGCATCAGTGGACGAAATCAACAACAGGCTGGTAGAGACTGTCCATACGGTCGGGTCCAAGTATTTTAAGCCCCACCGTAAAAATAGATTTCAAAAACTATCCAACTACACCCGAAACCTCATGGCTGAGCGACGTTCCATGACGCTCCAAACCTCCGATGATGCTAAGTCCTATAGGCAGCTCAATGGACAGATACTGAAGTCCTTGCGACACGATTTACGGTCCTTCAATACAAGGCGTATTGAGGAGACCATAGCACAGAACAAGGGCTCCAAAGTGTTCGCAAGAGACGCGTCTATTGGGCAAAGCCAGTTGACGAAGCTGAAGACGGAGGACGGAAACGTAACGTCGAATAGGTCAGAGGTGCTCAGGGAGATAGAGAGGTTCTATGGGCAGTTGTACACCTCAGTAGCTGAACATGTTGTTGACTTGGTAAAAGACCCAAGAGCCAAGCTAACCCGACACTACACTGAAGATATCCCGGACATCAGCCTGTACGAGATTAGGATGGCTCTCAAACAACTCATAACAAAGCGCCAGGCGAAGACGGAATTACCGCAGAGCTTCTGAAAGCGGGCGGAACGCCGGTACTTAAAGTCCTTCAGAGGCTGTTTAATTCCGTCTTGCTCGAAGAGAAAACGCCGGAAGCATGGAACAGGGGTGTGGTGGTACTCTTTTTCAAGAAAGGTGATAACACTTTACTGAAGAATTATAGGCCCATCACACTGCTGAGCCATGTTTATAAGTTGTTTTCGAGAGTCATCACGAATCGTCTCGAACGCAGGCTTGATGACTTCCAGCCTCCCGAACAAGCCGGTTTCCGGAAAGGCTTTAGTACCATAGACCACATACATACGCTGCGGCAGATTATACAGAAGACCGAGGAGTATAATCGGCCACTATGCTTGGCGTTTGTGGACTATGAGAAAGCCTTCGATTCGATCGAGACTTGGGCGGTTCTTAGATCTTTCCAGCGATGCCGCATTGACTATCGGTACATTGAAGTGTTGAAGTGCTTGTATAATAACGCCACCATGTCAGTCCGAGTACAGGGGCAGTGCACGAAGGCGATCCCCATAAAAAGAGGAGTAAGGCAGGGAGACGTCATTTCTCCGAAACTGTTTACGGCCACCTTAGAGGACGCCTTCAAGCTCTTGGAATGGCAAGGACTTGGCATCAACATCAATGGCGAATACATCACTCACCTTCGATTTGCCGACGACATTGTGGTCGTGGCAGAGTCGCTGAAAGATCTAGGACGAATGCTCGGTGACCTCAACAGAGTATCTCAACAAGTGGGTCTTAAAATAAACATGGACAAAACGAAAATAATGTCTAACGTCCATGTCGTACCCGCCGCACTCACGGTTGGGAACTCTACTCTTGAAGTTGTCGACGAATACATTTACCTGGGACAGGTAGTCCGGTTAGGTAGGTCCAACTTTGAGAGAGAGGTCAATCGACGAATCCAACTCGGCTGGGCAGCGTTCCGGAAACTGCGCAACATCTTCTCATCCAAAATACCTCAGTGCCTAAAGACTAAAGTTTTTAGTCAATGTGTGTTACCAGTGATGATATATGGATCAGAGACGTGGTCTCTTACAATAGGTCTCATAAATAAGCTCAGAGTTGCTCAGCGAGCTATGGAGAGAGCTATGCTCGGCGTTTCTCTACGCGATCGAATCAGGAATGAGGAGATTCGTAGAAGAACCAAGGTCACCGACATAGCCGTTAAGATTAGCAAGCTGAAGTGGCAATGGGCGGGCCACATAGCGCGTAGATCGGACCAGCGTTGGGGCAGAAAGATTCTAGAGTGGAGACCACGTATTGGCAAGCGCAGCGTGGGACGACCGCCTGCCAGATGGACCGACGATCTTGCGAAAATCGCAGGAAGTCGTTGGATGCAGGTGGCATCGGACCGGTTACGCTGGAAAGCGATTGGGGAGGCCTATGTTCAGCAGTGGACAAGTATAGGCTGAGATGATGATGATGATGAATATGTTTTATTTATCTTTTTTTTTACGTAGCCCCGCATTATTATTTATTCCTGTGTCGGGGGTGCTTTTACAAACATGTAATTTCACATACCCAGACCGAAACAAATAATTGTGGATCACACAAAGATTTGCCCCATGCGGGAATCGAACCTGCGAATATTAGACACAGTGGGCGGAGCCGCTTAAGCTCTTAACCACTGCGCTAAATCGTCCGCCTTTCACAACAACATCCAGAAATTAAACTTCATGTCAGTTTTCCTATATTTCTTCTAATCTACCATTCTCAAATTCTTTTGTATGTCATATTATATTTTGTAGATTTTATCCTTCCTTTGAAAAATATATTCTTCCTCAAAATTGCAAAAGGACCACAAATTGGGGTGCGCGTAATGTAAACGTTCGACTGTAAGCACTTGCGTTGACAGTTCCATGCCTTAATAATTTTTTTCTAAAATATGCAAACAGGACTCTCGTTGGGATTGTGTGACGTGCAACTGCAGGCACTAGCGCTGCCTGTTTTTGCCTCCTAATAAACATCGTCAAGAGTCTCCGTAACCGGCGAGCGTGTATGAGACGAACTATGAGAGTGGAGGAAGCCAGATAGGTATGTAAGGAAAGAACCTGTTGGAACTCTGTACTCTCTGCCTACCCCGCAAGGGATCTGGCGTGATGATATAGTTAGAGATAGATAAACATCGTCATTAACGGAGGAGTCAGGCAGTGATAGCGAAATAAAGGAATGACCGCACGAGTGACTCGCTCTCGTTTCCCGCTCAAGTCGGCGGAATCTAAATTCACATCGTACAGACATGAACTTGATATTACATTGAATATTTCGAGTCGCTGCCCGATAATAATCCAACGAACTATTATAAAAGCCGACGTCATTTATGAGTACCTACCAAAAGACTCATGATAAAAGGTAACGCTTACTACGTGGTAAGTTTATTTAATCAGTCTGTTTTAATGCTTTCTTATGTATTAAACAGGATTAAAAATGTTAAAAAGTAGTTTTAACCCGCTCAGTTTAAAAAAAAACAGCTTATCTCTTGTTTGATGTCTTGATGAAGGTTAAGAATAAGGCATATATGGGTGTAAATATTATTTTGAATAAGTATAATAATAATATCGTTAATAACGACATTCGTCGCGTTCTTATGGCGAGAATGAATGTAAAAGGAAATTATAAGGCACCATTAAATTTTGTATAAATGAAAGACATGTTCCACTTATATATAACGTTAAAAATAGCTAAAATTTTATCTCAATAACTGTTTTTCTTGTTAAATTTTCCCGCATCTCAAATAATTGAAAAAAAAATGTTTTTGTAACCTTGTTACCCCACAATAATTATTCATGAAGCCGTCTTGGGATCAACGAGAGGACGTGGGCGGTACTTTAATAAAAATGCCTGTTTGATATGATGTCATAACTATAAGATTTTGTGTCTTTTTGTAATGGATGTAATCCTGTTGGTGAAAGTCAAATCTTCATGGCGCTCTAAAATTAACGCTGGTACCGATTTAACAGAGCGTACCCCATCTAAAACACCTAGACCGAAACAAATAATTGTGGTTTACACCCGGAATCTAACCAACACCTCTATTCAGTGGGTAGAGTGGCTTAAGCTCTTGACCTTTTTAAAATTCACAGCTTGAATGAATAATGATTAATGATAATGAGCGACTTGAAAATTACCTTGCAATAACGGTACATGTCGTCGTTGCCTTGGTGGAATATGACACTGTGAATGACACCGAATACGCCGACGCTGAGAGCTGTGTCGATGCCGCCGGCTGTGCACACGAGCTGTGGCCATTTCTTCAAGTGGTCCATTCCCGCGCTCAGGCCCGTCACCGTGGGCATTACCACCGCACACGACACCGACGCGTATATTGATCCCAGAAGAAAACCTGGATAGAAAAGTATGATTATACTCGTATATATAATACTTATTTAGACGTAGCATCTATACAACGAATTATTCTTGTGTCATGGGTGCGTTCACAAATATGAAACTCAGAAACACAAACACAGATCAATCTGGTCACTAACAGTGATCAGTGGTAACTAATATTGGTCTCATAAAGATTTGTCACGTGCAGGGATGGAACCCGCTACTCGATCCTGTGGGTGGAGTGGATCAAACCGTCGTCAACATAGAATACACAATTAAAAATTATCAGGCGCACGAACTTTTCAAAGCACGTTTATAAAGCACTAGGGTAAAACAAATGGCTAACGATTCAATTTCTTAAAAGCGCTTACAACGGTTAACAACGTCATTGCGAATGAGGTTTTATTTGCGATACTAACTTTAACGCTGGTGAAGCAGGAGCATTTGTGAAATTGTCGTTAATATTATGTTTGATTTATTTGGGCCTCACCTGGGCTTGGACATCAAGTTGTATATACATATAATCAGTAAATGAAGTAGTCGAATATAATTAAGTTCTAATAATAAATAGTACTTATTACCGGCCAATCAAATTACAAAACAACCTTAGAAGAACTACTAAAGTCACCGAACAACATGTAAACGACCTTATCTTCATATTTTCTGAATGGCTTTACTCTTTACAGCGTAGTTCGCCAATGTTAAGTAATGATAAAGTACAACAGTAAATTAGGTATCCAGATATAAAGCCGAGAAGTACTGGCTAGTTGCCGAATTTCAAAATTTATCACACAAGCTTGTCCTTTGTCACTTTTTTCTTAAATAATATTATCTGCCAGAATTAAGGTTTAGAAAAGAACTAAAATGTCAAACTTAAGCAATGAATTAAGAATTAAGCGATATATAAGCCAAGTTGCAGAGACGTTTTTTAAATTTAAAAAAATACGTTAGTAGCCATTCTATCTTTAAAACCATATATTATAAAGATAGATTAGTGATATCTTTAAAAAAGAACGTCTCTGGCATATGCTTTTTTAATAATTTAGTTAATATATTTTAATTGATAGCCTTTTTGAACTCTACTGTAGTAAGTGATTTATGCAAAGCTTTAAGGGCTCCGTTGCTTATTAATTTGAACCTGTTTAAAAATACGCGGGACAAATCAATACACGTATTTTTTAATTTACTTACCTATAAACAGGTAATATTTATTTCTAGCCATACCTAATGCCAAAATTATCATATTAAACAGGTGATTAAGCTATCAGAAGTATAAGAATTTGCTTTAATAAACTATGAATCTATGTCATTATGAATTTATATATCTGTTAATTGTATTTTACTCGGGGTTCCAAATAAAAATTATTCGCAACTTACTCTATCAATTACGGCAATTAGATACCTTTTTTTTAGAAAAAATCCTGGTTCTATTCCATTCGTCATTACACAAGAGTAAATATTACACGAGAGTAGTTGTAATGATACCATTTTTTAAATAAACCATCTTTATTTTAAATAGGCCAGAATCAGATAACATGCATTTTAAGTATAATTGTGATGATAACAATAAATATGCATATGATTCTTAATTAAATTTGATGGAAAAATAATGTGAGCAATGTAAATAGCGTCGGAAAAGGAAAATCTGCCGTTAAAAACTATTTCGCTTTGATGATTTGTCCGGGAAAGCGGGCTGGGTAATTACAGGTGCGCGTTCGCGGTAGGCTCTGCGCCGCGCTCCACGGCGCTTCAATAGCGCCGCCTCCGGTCCCACGCCGCGGAGTGCGGCGAAAATGCATTCAAAATCTTTTGCAATACGAGTTTTACACCAGAATTTATTGAATTCGCTTTGTGTACTGCACACGCCTCTCTCCATTGTGTTGTCGTACGTGACAAAAATTATTTTATTACTCGATTTAAGGTGTATTGCACTTTATAAAAGACTGCACGGACGTTTTGTTATGATTAATTTGCTCACTACGTCATCCAGCATATGTGAATAGACTTGACATTACAATAAAAGTCGACCGAGCACTGATTTAAATTAATTGATGTGTTGTGTCTATTTTTGAATCGAAATAACTATGCCTACAAATTGGTATTAATATCTACCAATTATCGTACTAGTTGGAGCTGCTTTTAGAAAACTATTTCAGGCTTTATAGACTAGGAGTGACATTTATTGGAATTCCTATTGAGGTTGTAGATTATTTACACATGCTATGTATCTATATCGTGTGCTCGTCTTCTATTAAATTGGGAGCTAAAGTGTACGGAAAAGTTTGGGTGCAATACAGTATAATACAAGATTTGAATATAATTTTCGCATATGAAAAAAAAAAAATTGCATCGTCACGCCTATATACCCCAAGCGCGAGGGGCAGAGGTGTACTGAGTACACCCGCTATTTGTCGATGGTGTTAGGTCCCATGTATTAGGGGTGGAGCTTATTGCAATATACCGACTTATACTGGGAAATTTTCGTTAGAAAACCTACATTTGTTCGACCTAGGATTTGAACTCATGACCTCGTGATCATAAAGCGATGCGCTTTGCCAATTGATGAACAAAGCAGTGTTAACGTTAAAGGAAGTATATATTATTCAGCATAGCACCATATTTCTTGTTTTGGGCCAAGTGTCAAATCCGGTAGGAAGAATTTAGTTATTTTGCACAAACCTCAGAGCTCGTGGCTCTGAGTTTTGTGAAAAATTACTAAAAGCCGGTTCTGATTTTTTGACTTCGGGATACGTGTTGCTTAAATGTGGATTAAATAGAAGTAATTGTTATTTAACTGATGTTTATTTTGATTTAGACTTACCCCAAATCCAGGGAAAATTGAGCAGCATGCGCATGCAGACGGCAAGAGTGACGACTTCCGCGAGCCATGGCAAAACACCGAGTGTGGACACCAGTCGCCAATTCTTCTTCATAAAATACACGTCCCAGCCCAGCGATGCCTTGCCCAGAATCACCACAGGGTATATTTTCCTACAAACACAGAACATTCTAATACATTGAAGGTTTTACATCATAAAATTACATAAGTAACTAATTTGGTTACGCATAATGCGGTCCTTTTATTGTTAGGTTTCCTATTCAGTTTTTATTTTTTGGTGAACGGTAACTACACCATCTCGCCTGTATTTCCCAAGCGGGGGTGAGCCTATTGCCATATACTGGGCACGAATTCCAGACTCCGGACTGATGTCGGGAATATTTCGAGGTTTTTTTTTACTACTACATGAATACATTACAACTAGCCACGTCCCGTTGGCGTTGCATCACCGTTCCCCCGTTGGATATAGTTTCAAAGCTTTTAGGTCAGTCACTACTTAGCAACTTTACAGCTACAGATTATTAATGACTCTGACTTATGATTGTTCTTTCAAGGGACATGATTTTGCCTAAAAGGTAGAGCGTGTATTGTAATTTGCGTAGAGATGACGATGTCCTTGGTTGGAATTCTAGGTTGAACAAAGTGTAATTTTTAATAGAAAGATTCTCAGTATTAGTCCAGAGACTGGCATTGTGCCCAGTGGCAATAGGCTCGCCCCGTAGTATTGTGAAAAAGTGGGTGTACACAGACACCTCTGCCACCTCCGCCTAAGCAATATGGGCATAACGGTGTTTCTTTTTATATAAACGGTGTTATTTTTTACATATCCTATTCTTATTTTCTAGTAATATCACAAAAAAATACGATAGTATACCTCAAAAATCCATCAATTTCGGTATAATGCCGCATATCGAGGTAGCCCACGTTGCGTGCTATAATGCCGGTAAGAAGAGCTGCGAGGAGAGGTGGCAGAGGGGTAGAGGCCTGTAGTACCTGGCCGCAGCTCCACGCCACTACGGCGACCACGGTCACCCGGAACCATGGTCCATTCCAGTCCCACCCAGCACCGAATGCACACCATAGTATTGTCCACGATAACAGTCCTGCAGAAAAATATCTATAATTTTACCTTCCGATACCTACTTTACAAACTTTATCCTAAAAGATCAGAGACCCTACATAACAGAAACAGTTATTGTATGAAATTAAGGGTTTGAAGCTACAATTCCTTTATTAATTTTATCCTATCATAATTATGCAGGAACTTCATATCATACATTAAATTTTTATTTTGAATATATTGGATGTAATGAATAATTTCATTTGTAAAACAAAATGTTGGTTTAACGTCGGGTCCCTAGACGTTTTATTTACACAATCCTTATTTGTGAACCTTCTTTTGAAGCCCTTGCACCAAAGTGCATATCTATACTTAAGACAAACCATAAGTCTAGATATAAGTGATTTCTGAAGTTATTACAGTAGCATAATTTGAAATGCAAAAAGCAAGATATTTCTAGTCACTTCAGTCGTGCCGCACCCATATTGTTCATATCTCTATATCCATTAGTCATATAATTACGTATTTATGAATGATTATCCTACTAATATCCTATATTATAAGTAATATAGGATATTAGTAGGATTATATTAAGATATTAATGTTATAAATGTGAAAGTTTGTATGTTTTGATATTTGTTACTCAATCACGTAAAAACGGCTAAATATATATTAGAATGTAATTTTGTACATAGATAGTTTAAAACTTGGATTAACACATAGAACTTCTTATTATGGAAATTTGTAAGGATCCTGTCTAAAGAAACTAGATCTTTCACAAAAGGGGAATTAAGACGTGTATATAAATTATTACGAGTACAGTTTATTATTATGTGTAGTCCAATTGATATCTTTTATTACTATATATAGATTTAGACAGATATGAAAAGATGATTTATTGATGTTTTATTATACCTTATTATAATAAATGAAGTTTTAATAATAAAAGCTAATGGTAAGTATAAAACATATGATTAAAGATAGATAGATAGAATACTCTTTATTGTACACCAACAAAATTATAAAACAACATGTGATATAAGGACACCGATACAATAGGCGGTCTTATTGCAAAGAGCAATTTCTCCCAGACAACCTGGTTAAATACAAAATACTAGAAAGAAAAGTAACCAGGGCAGTTGGTGGCGTACGCTATTATTGGTATACAGAGGTATTTAAATATGTATAAAATATATATATATATATATATATATATATATATATATATATATATATATATATACATATACGTAAGTAATTACAAAACATATACAACTACATACATACTCACAGATAAATATAACAAAAAGGGACTGACTATGACGCATCTTATTTTATCAACAAGCAAAGATATAGTGGTCTTTGACCATCTTTTTTAAAAGAAGCTGACGTCTGTGCACGTCTAACTGATACAGGCAATGCATTCCACAAGCGGACAGCTTGAACTGTGAAGGATTTATCAAATAAATTTGTGGAATGCATTGGTGTTTTCAGCTTTAGATTCTCCAACGACCTTAGGGACCTCCTTACTAATTATATACTACTTATTAATTATTATACTTGATAACTAATTATGTCATTTTCTTAAATATTTATTGAAAGTTTTTTATGACCTGATGCCAAATTTGTTATTTGTAGATGAATATAATTCTTAAATTGCTTATTTTCGAACTTGGGAACAAACCTTTTTTTTTGCTATTAGAATCCACTTACTGTATTACTTCCAATTATACTCGTAATTAATATTTTCATTCATATATTTTTTTAAATAATAAACTAAAAAAATCGATAAATATATTTACCCAATATAACTAGTAATACGTAGTGGAAAATTAGTTGTTTACACGCATCGAATTTTTTACATTTCGCCACATTCTTTTCTTCGAGTGCATTTTTTTCTATATTGATTGTAAAATTAACTTCTGGAGCACTGAAATTAAACAATACGCGGATTTAATTATGTGCAAGTATAAAATATATTTCTAATTTAGTGTAACACATACATGGATCCTCCCATCACTACACTTTGGCGTCTCAATATCGTCACTAGTAGAGTGTCGTCTTCGTTCATAATTGCTAATCAGAGTCAGATAATATCTTAACGACATACAGGAACATGCACAATAAAACAGTACTTACTTACGTTTTTAGTTCCTCGTTATGAATTACGTATACACCCTTATCTATGGCAGTCGATCTGTGTTTATCTGAAAAAAGAGATTGCGTAATCAGAGAAGCTGGTTACATTAGGTTTAAGCTACTTCACTTGGTAAATAACACTAAGTAAATAACAAATGGTTTTATTAAAAAAAAATTACGATAAATTATATTCTGAACGTGATTTTTATGGACAGTGCACTTCCTTTCGGCTTTATCAAGAATAATTTACAAACCTATAATAAAAAAATGTATAACATTGATTTTATGGATTTATACTCGGTCACCATTCAGAAGGGTGTAAAACAATTAGTCATGACGAATGTTACAATGATAGCTGGGTAAGCATTTACAATGAAATTTATTAAAACAAGTTTTTAGGCACATATGTCATTGGGAGAGCCACTAATTGAAGCGTGTGCTAATGAACCGGATGAGCTAGAGTATCTAAATTACATTTTTTTCACACATGAAAAGCGTCAGGAGATCACTTGATCGAGTGGGTGGGGTGACTCATGCAATAATCAAAATTTGGTTTTTCTTAGATACTCAGCATTATACCAATAACATGTGATTGCCCACCATTTTATCTGGCTTGTATATCGAAAGAGCTAAGTTCTACTTATATCAGCACGCCAGATCTCTTGCGGAGTAGGCAGAGAGTACAGAGTTCCAACAGGTTCTTTCCTCAGGCTATGTTCTCATTTTGCAGAAAAAATGTTTTAAATGCCATTCGATGCTATGAGGTATTTTATTTTTAATCCTATCCTCAGGACTGTTTAAAAAGACTTGTAATCCTAAACATATCCATATAAACACCGCTGATTGGAGGTTTTTGCCTTTGTTGTAAAAGTGGTATACTGAAAATAAATCCCTCCATATATCCAATCTCCAAAAAAAATATCCTCGAAAATTATTTCATCATGACAGAAATGCTTCCGGTCCGCACGTACCCTAATGCATTGAGGTAAATACCCTAACATATCATTAAGATTGCGATTAGAAATTTGGTTTTTAACACGAAACAAGATAAACGGGACGTTTATAATATGGTAAGACAGTTTATTTGTAATATTTTATGCGCAAGTGGTTGTTATCTCTACCCTCCGATTAAGCAAGTAGAGATTTTAGTCGAGATCGTCATCGTTGATAGACATTGAAAATTAATACTTATTAAAAAAAAAACACCGTCACGCCTATATTCCCCAAGCGGGGGTGGCGCAGGTGTACTGAGCCACCCCCGCTTGGGGGTTTACCCACACCCACGTTTCGCCGACGAAGTTAGGTCCCATGTAATAGGGGGCGAGCCTATTGCCATATACCGGGCAAAATTCCAGACTCCGGGCTCGTACTGGGAAGTTTTCGCTAGATACGAGCTAGGATTTGAACCCAGGACCTCGTGATTACAAATCGATGCGCTTTGCCACTAGACCAACGAGGCAGTCAACATCCTCGATACTTATTATCTATTACTAAATGTTCTTTCGGACTACATATCTAAGTAGGAAGTGGATCACAACCTTGAAATTAATGCAAAATATAAGTATTTTCCAGTAATAAATACATTATAATATCAGTGTAGTCTGCTTGAGTTTTGTGATCTATTTGTAACATAGAGGGTAGTTGAAATAAAATAGGTCTATTTATGTAATGCTGCAGATAACATCTAGCGAACAACGATCTTGAATCTTCAGGTCAAGTTGAAGCCGTTTCAGATTGAAATAAAAAAGAGACTAGTTAAGACTTAAATTAAGTGTTTCTAAGTGACATAATAAACTTTGACGGAAGCATGTATTTTTAAATTTATATCACGAGTTATATTTATCTTCGTGCACGGCTTTTTATTTGCACAAAGAAATACTAACTGAGGTATTCGCAAAATATAATAACTAATTTTTATACGCAAAGTGTAAATACTTATGTAAATACTAGTTTTTACATAAGTATTTACACTTTAGATTTAGATTAATCAGCATAAACTGTCCCATTGCTATGATGAAAATTAAATTAAATACATACTAATATTATAAAGAGGAAAGATTTGTAGTTTTGTATGTATGTAACGAATAAACTCAAAAACTACTGGACCGATTTAAAAAATTTCTTCACCATTACTATGCTGCATTATCCCTGAGTAACATAGGTTATATTTATTAATAGAAAAAATTAGGTGTCTCTACTAAAACTTCAATAATATAACCCAAGGTGTAAAAAAATTTGCAATAAAATAAAATCTTATTAAAAAAAGGTAAACCGACTTCAAAAAGAAAAAAAAATAAATATTTGTAGTTGGTGCTGGTTAGTGCAGTCGGTTACTCAGCACCGACTTAAAATATTTATTTTTTTGCATTTTGAAGTCGGCTTACCTTTTTTAAAAAAAGATTTTATTTTACAATTTTAAGTGGCGAGTGAATTATTTACTAATATTTATATACAAATATTATATTTATCGTATTTTGCTGAGTTGTACAGTAAGGTTCCTACAGGATTAATATAATAACTATAATAACGGAATCTATACATTCGTGCTGTTCGCTGTTTAGGAGTTCCCTGGTGTATCTTCAAAGTCCAATTTCCAATAACATTAAAAAAGGACCACCACAAAACTATACTGAACCCGATGCAAAAAGAATCATCAAAATCGGTTCATAAGCAAAGGAGTTATAAAAAAACAGACGAATTATAAACCTTCTTCTTTTTTGAAGTCGGCTAATATACTACTTAGTTCTATAGTGGGGCACCTATAGGACTGACGTAAAACCCATAATATCTCAATTCACACATTCCTCTTGTTTGTCGTTAAGGAGTTCCATGTTGTATCTTCTAAGTCCAAGGTCCAATGCCAATGAAATTAAAATGGGACCACCTTTAAACTGTACTAAACCCAATGCAAAAAAAAAACATCAAAATCGGTCTACAATTGACGGAAATATCGCTGAACATTCATAAAAAAAAGCATACATACAACCGAACATAGAACCTCCTCCTTTTTGAAGTCGGTAAACGACTTTTATCGCATGCGCTGCGGAAACTATTGATGATAGGACAAAAAAATGTTTTACAATATTTAAGAACATATCAATATCTACAAAAAACTTCCAGATATTATATGTCCAACTATTGTACTTACGTAACTATAACTACTTTTTTACATTTTAAAAGTTGATAGAAATGCCTACCAAAATCAGACTATGTTATCAATACCTTTGTATTAATCCTTATCCAAATAAATATCGTATTTAAGACTGTTTCAATACCTGTAGAGTACTTTTTGAATTATTCCAATCGGACAATCCATTCAAAAGATATTACGAATTTAAAAATGTCGCGCGTTCCTACGCCGCGGACGCAATATCCGTGCGAAGCCGGGACGGGCCGCTAGTAATATATTTGTTTCAGTACACGCTGTCATGAGTGTCTAACGATATAATATACAAATATTTTGTTTTACAATTCAGATTTCTGCGATACAAGTCCTTAGTGCAGAAATCACTGACTAATTTGCCTTGTAACTAAGTAATTTTTAAATAAAAACATTCATCATTTCATTACATTGCTGGGCTTACGCGTGGCGTCTTAATTTTGTCCGAATGTTTGACAATCTTCCTTATCACTAATTATGATATTTGTTTTAATATCATAATTAGTGATTACATATATACATGAGGTATTACACTAATTATAGATACATTGTTCGATTGTACGAATGCCATGTCTAAACTGTTTCCTTGTACTAGCAGTGTAATACAACTGCCTTATCTTAGTAACAGGCATAAATTGTAATGATAATTTATAATGTGTATATAGAAGACATTTAAGATTATATCTATCAATCACCGCCGTCCGCGACATATTCTCACCAAACTTCCCGATGCTCTTACTTCCCTTCTTTTGAATACCGCACTCAAGATCGGACACCGACTCCCCTGGGCGAGTTCCAAGGATCCCTTGCTCGCCGGCCGGTGCAGAACACCATGGCGCGACACCTAGTATATGGGGTTGCTATGGGGGAGGGCCCAAGCTGAGGCCGTTCCTCCTCAAAGCGCCCTTCAGCTAGTTACCCCCTTGCCCTTCTGGCTTGAGCGAAGAGGTTGCACGTTCGTCCTCTTTTCCGGTGAAGCTGTAAAAGCCCGTGGCCAACAGCGTAGGTCACAACAACACCAAAAAGGGCATATCTATCAACTGGGAGTCTGGATTATTCAAAACATTAGTTCTGAATTTATATCGGGAGTTATAGTTATCTTCATACACGGTTTTTGTTTTGGAGCTTATAGCAGCCAGTCAATTATAATACGGAAGGTTTGTTCCGTGGATACTTATTCGCTGGGTGCACTGTACAATTAAAATAATCTCCATAATAAGAGTAGATAGCAAAAGTAATAGGTCAGCCTATATTAACAACACTGCTTAGCCTTCCCTCACAAATCGAGATGATAGAGATTAGGTCACACTCCACCACGTGGACCCAGTGCGAATTGGTTGAAGCAGGTTTATGATCCTGTTCCCTGGCTGGCAGACTCGGGGGAGTCTGTCGCCCAGTTCGAGGGGGCACCGCCGGGATTTCAGTCGGTATACTTGGTGCATCAACGGCTGGGTCACTCCGACCGTCGATGCACCAAGGACTCCGACATAACTCCTCCGCGTTCCCTCGAACGCGGACGAGTACTCATAAAAGGTTTTCCCTGTGTCAAAAAAAAAAAAGGCTTATGATCCTGTTGCTGGAACTTATCAAGCCGCCTTAAAGGCTTACAATTTGGTTTAACGACTGCATAAATTGATTATCGGGGAAAGCACGGAGACGCTCGAATCTGAAAATACCTTAAACGGTCACCCATCTCAGGCCAACCGAGCCGAACTCTTCTTAACCTTGACGATCATTCAGAACACCGCAGCTGCATAGCGCTATGAGCGCTACGCTAGTAAGTGTAAGTTTTGTAAATTATGGTAAAGGTTCTAAGTGTCCACACTTCATGTCGAATAGCGTCATAACCATACCATAATATACAGGTGTGTTTATTAAAGCCAGGATAACTACCTAGGCCCTTTTTTAATTTTAAAATATTTTTAACTTTTCTAGTCTTTTTTAGGAGATTAGCAGCTATTTCCTACTTCGTCGGGAGCTAGGCGATTTCTAGCATCGCGGTAGCAAGTCGCAATTTTTTTACAAATTCAAGTATTTCGGCCATTGGGGACCTTAGGGACGACGTGAAAATCACACTTTTTAAAGCCTTTTGTCAACCCTTCTACACGTGCAGCCTATGGACCAATTATACACAGCAGGCAAAAAGCGACCTGCGCGTCTAGTACAAAAATGCATTCAGGATACTGATGGGATTGGCATGGCATTGTAGTGCATCCGGGATGTTCGCAGAGGCGCACATGGATGTCTTTTACGCCATAATGAGAAAAACCGCGCTAACTTATTATCTCGGCTTCGCACCAGCACCACCAGTCTCCTGAGTGTATTTAAGGATCGGAGGGAGTCCCCACTGCTGCGTCATTGGGTGAAACTCCACACTAGATCCACCTTTATTTAATACGCCCAATAATTGTGCCTACATCTACTAACACTAGCAGTAAGTATGATTGTAACTAACACTATAGACACACTGTCTAAAATAAATCGTTTGAATTTGAATAACGTACATCCGTATACTTTTTTAGATGTTTATTACTTTATCCCGTCTAGGCTGGATCTAGGAAATTGTTAGTGGGTTAGATTATAAGTTGGAATAACTTATAGGAAAAAAAACTAGCTAACAAACATTGTGCTGATGGAGCCGCGAGACAAAATACTTCACTAATAAAAACGACACTAGAAAAAGCGATTAAGTACGGAAACTGCGCTATATTTGTCCAAAACGTCATCATCTAAATAACAGTAATTGCACCCACCTAGTATAACGTATGTATTTAAAGGGCTAAGACTAAGATTTGTCTAGACGGAGCTAACGAAAATGGCGCATAATGCCGGCCTCAGTAATGCACGCAGTATTTTTGAAAATTTGTTCAATAGTCGTCAATGTGTGCACGCGCGTGCGTGTGCGTATTATATTGTAGCTACCCTATGGGTACATTTTGTGCCTCTTGGGGAATGGCGTAGCGGTGTTTCTTATTTTAAATGTAAAACCTGTATGTGTGTCCATTGACGTACCACTCTGGATATGATAGATACCGTACCGTACCGTATAGGTAGGCCTTCCTAATTATTTTTCCTTCTTTCCTTTTTCTTGTTTATTTTTTACCCAACCACACTATAATTTTATCCGGGATCACTCTCAGACATTTGAAACAATACAGGCGTGCGCTACACCTAGACTGAATGTTACGTAACATTTAATAAACTAGATAAGTATTTTACAAAATACAAAGTTATCATTATAAACGGAGGCCACTTGATTCTTGGAATGAAAACAATAAATTTAAATCTTTTAGTCACTAAAAACAGCATTATTCTTCATTAGTGAATATGCACTTTAGTCAATTAAAATTAACAAAATGTTCTGGTCAATAGAGATAGAATACATTTTATCTCTATTGACCAGAACATCTGACCAGACTACACTCTGATACAAAGATACGTATCTTCAAAGGCATATCACTGAAGGACGAAGAAATCTAAACACAATTGGAATACTGTAGTTTGGACAAAGTTATATTGGAAGTTATGAATGTGGGGTTCTGCCCGCTTTGGTACGCTTCCTATTTAACTTAACCTTATCGGCAAACTATAAGTAAACAGCAAGCTGTAGGGGCAGTGGGCAGGCCATATATGCCGCAAAACCGATAGCCCTTGGGACATACTGGTTCTTGAGTGTAGGGTGCCCTGTAGCTAGGTGGGGCGACGATATTCGTAAGATAGCGGGCAGAGATTGGAGGACGAGAGCTGAAGATCGAGCTTAGTGACGTGCTATGGGAGAGGCCTACGTCCAGCAGTAGACTGACACTGGAGGATGATGATGAGTAAACATGTTACACGTGTACCTTCTCCGGTTGGGAAATGTAGGCGTGACAATGATTTTTTATTTTGTTTACTACAATAACTTTAAGTATTTGAGTTTCCTTTTTCGTTTTCCTTTCCTACGTTTCTTTTCATTCCCTGATATTATCTACCTATTCACCTATATATCGACTCATTTTTTATAGTAACTGATATATAAATGGTAAATTAAATGGACAACCCGTCTTTGTGATTATACGTCCAATGCATTCTAAATCCTATGTTTGTTATAAAATGGGTTTAATGAACACATACTTTCGCGATAACAAGAAGACATACAAATGCGAGTTAATTTTTACTCTTCACTTTATTGAAGTCAGAATAAGATACTGCTAATACGATGACGTTTATCAAATAATCCTAGCTTTAGCTACTGTTTAAAAAACTTGTGTATACTTATCATTTGGCATATTTACATACATAAATACACTGTAAATATGAACTACTATGTAAGAGTTATTACCGCGAATAATAAAAAAAGTAGATCCTCTGTAATTAGTGGCAATGCGGTTCTTGAACGAAGAAAAGTTGTCTCATTCTTTATGTAATTTAACGTTTACGCATGTTTTGATAACAGGTAAAATGTAGAGCATATCTAGAAGGAAGTGCAATCATTAACTCAGTAACTAGCATTACTAGTGTCATTGTAGTCCGAAGTCCTACTAGTACTGGTCCGGAATCTGGAATTGTGTTCGGTATTTGGCAATAGGCTCTATTATATGGCACCTGACGGCGGCGAAAAGTGGTTGTTACAGTACACCACTGCCATCTCCACTTGGTAAATATAGGCGGAACGGTTTTTAGTATTATACACTACACCTACCTATATTAGGCACTTAAATAACTCATGGAATGGAGGCGATTAAATTAAAATAAACAGTATTTGCTGCTAACTTGCTGTTTTGTAAGTTCGTTTTATGCCATACTAGTTATTTCTTTAATGTTAATTTTGAAAGACGATTTAGCGCAGTGGTTAAAAGTTTAAGCCGCTCCGTCTGCTGTGTCTAATAGTCACGGGTTCGATTCCCGCACTGGACAAATCTTTATGTGATCCACAATTATTTGCTTCGATCTTGGTATTTGTTTATGTGAATTTTCATGTTTGTAAACCCACGATCAATGAATTTTTTTATGAAAGGAAAAAAAATCGTAGATGAAATTCATATGATTTAGTCATAAATTATAATTGTAGATTAAAATTGACTGAATTAATTGCTATCGAATCATATAAATAGCTGGATTGTTGATTTGTTCATCAACCACTTATCTCGAATGTCACATCGGGGACGGTACTTCAGTTACTTAATGAAAACGTTAGCCATTAGTATGATTATGAGTGTCTACGCGTATTGGTGCTAATAAAACGACTAGTTTATAGTAAGGCATGCTATATATAAACATGTATGGTAAAATGTTCATGTTATAGCATTCATAATTTCTAATAGCAGGTGGCCATAAGATGGCGATTTGTACAAGAAGGACTTTGCCTTATTGTTATATTATATGATAATGATCATTGATATAATTACAATAAAATAATTGGTATAAGATTTTTATTCCTACAAATTGCTAGACAATGGCCATAAATTCTTTGCCTTTCTTAAAAAGAGTTGTCAATATCGAAAGTGAAATATAATCGAACCATAATTTGGCGAGAACAGAAATAGAATTTTCATGTAAGAAAAAGAAGGTCTTAAGTTTTTATTTGTTATTTATTAATACATCATTTAATACATCAATATTCTCAAGCCGATGAACAATAAAGAAGTAAATTAATATAGAATACGTAATAAAATGGTATCTTTCGATAGAAATGACACAGATAATATTTCCATAACAAGTGGGTTCAAGTTAGGTCATGGTTAGAATCTCGGAGCCGCGTATTGTTTCATAGTTCACACGCAACAAGATATAAACAACAGTCACGAACATCTTTTTTATTGAATAAAGTATAGCAACATTTTAAGGGCACATTTTAAGAATTAGAAATTTATTCATTCATTTATCTTTTAAAAGAATCACGAAATTTGAATGGACCATTGGAACGCTTGCGAAGGGGGGGGGGGGATTTATGTTGCGTTTAATTTAAGAAACATAACCGCTAACTGACCCCAGTCAATGACTTATTTAAGAATTTAAAAAAGAACTAAGAAGAGCCCATGGAAATGAGGTTATATTTCTAAATCCATGGAAAAATTTGTGGCACTTAGTACTTTAATTATTTAAGCTTATTTTATTATTAATTAATTTTCATTATTATTCATTGATTGCCATAGGCATTCACAGAAATAATCGTAGTCCCCAAAAAACGTTATTAATGTCGAATTTATAATATATTATTCTTTATTATTTCATGAAGCAGAATATGAGTGATGGGATGTATGATGTATTAAATAATTTTCTGAAGCCAATTTTGAGTTCACTTCTACAAATTATTGTATTTTTCGTGACAAATACATATTATTAACCTCTTTATGATATATGTTTGCAAAGTTTTATTTTTATTTAAATGTTTTAAAAGCAAAATTACGTTTGTATGGAACCTCGATTTTCAGGGTTGAATAATGTTCTATATTCTTTCAGTATGTAAGTTAGGCAACATAAAGTAAATTAGGCTTGAATCTATTATACATTGACCTGGACCATACAACAAAAGTTAAATATTTGTCAAAAATATTAAACTGAACGTCAATTTTATTTTAAGGAGAGTTATTTATTTAAGAAGATTTTTCATTAATATGAGTATGTCCATTACAGTATTTTCTCAAATTTCCTAATATAGGTAAGTAATTACTGTAAGTAGTATAACGACTATAGAATGAGAATTTAATGCTAAAATTGGTAAAATGTTTATGATTACTTACTTTCAGTCATATTTGGTGGTAATTGACTAATCTGGTACACTTTCACAAATAATCACTGCAGTACAGTTTAATGTGCTAAGTCGGTGGTGGTCAGTACCATGGTTTATGGGACTTCAGGCGAATGGAGGCGACCTATGCCTCGGCGCGAGCAAACGGCAGTCACGGAACGGCCGGCCAATACAATATATAGGCATCATTATCATTAAGCCGAGGAGTTTTCTCCAGTTCAAGATTGCGAACCGAGCACCCGAAACATATGATGATGACATCATCCGTAAAGCTTGTGGCTTATGACTGTTATTAAGAGTTGAAATATATACCAACCTAAAACTGTAGGTACCTAAACCCTACCAATTTAAGTAACGAGTTGTAGTGGATCACTAATTATACATTGGACATTTTTTTAAGAGATAAACTTAGTTATCTAAAACTTATAGACCAAGAAATTTAAATATGTAATTGATAAACAATAATGGTAACACGACCTCATATTCATGATTCCCAGGGTTCATATTACAGCTCGCATCTTTGGAATTTTTGAAACCTTCATCCCCATGCCATTTGCTAACAATGCAGTGACGGAAAACATCGTAAGGATACTTCCGTGTAGAATAAATACTCCATATCCCAAAAGTATCTAAAAACAACAGACTTTTCAAGAGCTCAAACTCATCTCCTGCATATTTTTCCGAAATCACGGTGAAATGTGAGTGAATACACCAAGAAGCAGGCAGCTGGGCAGTATTTCGGAAGCTCGGTCCTGTCTTCTTGTCACTCATCCCGCAAAATCTAAAGACGAAAGTCTTTGACCAGTGCGTCTTGTCGGTCATGACCTACGGAGCTGAGACGTAGACTCTCACGATGGGACTGGTCCGTAAGCTAAGAGTCGCTCAGCGAGCTATGGAGAGAGCTATGCTTGGAGTTTCTATGCTAGATAGAATCAGAAATGAGTCTATCCGGCATAGAACCAAAGTCACCGACATAGCTCTGAAAATCAGCAAGCTAAAGTGGAAATGGGCTGGTCACATTTGCCGCAGAACGGACAACCGTTGGAGCCGACGGCTTTTGGAGTAGAGACCACGAACTGGCAAATGCAATGTAGGACGCCCCCCCCCCCCCCCGCAAGATGGAGTGACGACATACGTCGGATAGCCTGCGGAAACTGGATGCATAAAGCCGAGGATCGGGCTCTGTGGTGCACATTGGAAGGGACCTATGCCCAGCAGTGGACTGATTTGTGCTGATGATGATGATGACACCAGGAAGCAGTGGTGTAGCTAACATGGGTGGTGTCACCCCAAGAATCAAATTGTTATAAACAATAAAAATCTGATAAAAATATGTTTTATTATGCCACATAGTCGACGCAGCGCGACGGTGGCGCGGCTTGGGGAATTGTAATGTACTGAAATGTACGGGAGACGCCACACAGAGCAGCAAACTCGGCGGCAACCGTTAGGACGAACGCAGCCGAGCGCTACCGTCGCGCTCCGTCGGCTATTTGACCAAACCTTTAAATTTTTTCGTTATGTATTTTTAGTGATTTTTGTAATTTACGGTCTGGTGTCATCCCAAAAGGGGTAGCGCCCGGTGCGGGCCGCCCACTTTTATACCCCAATTAACAATAAAACTTGTATGTGCACGCATGCGTCTTACAATAGCAAAAGGCATAACATCATTTTATGAAAATTTAAATAAAAATGTAAGATACATTAAAAATTGTTGGAATCAACTCAGTTATTGATTTAGAACAAATTACTTTCAGGTCTGGCGTTTATTATGTTACACTCTGTATATTATAGTGTGGCAGATGTGTATCCGTAAAATGGCGGTGTGAGGTACGTATAAAGTCAGGTAACTCTACCTGACTTTATAATATGTGTCACTATATCTTTATTAATGTTCTTACTTGGAAACTAATGCATTCTACTTACCTGGTCCAGTATAGTTTCCAAGATATTCCCTATATATAATATAATAGCGTCACTGGACCCTGCGGACTTAACTCAAAAGGCACTGAGTAAAACTGTTTAATATCGAAAAATGTTTGAGATTCACCAAACCATTACAACGGAGTTCAGGCTAGTTTTCGAATATGCCTACTTTATGTGTTATTTTGAATGAGATTGTTAAACCTTAAACTTATTTAACTTGATGCAGTATGAATACATGTAAAACCCAGTCCCCAATTATATAAATACCACTTTTTATTATCACTGTCCTTGGTATTTTTTTTTATTAATATTTTGCAATTGGTATTAAATAGTACCTTGTTCCAGATGAAGCAATTATGGGAGTTAGTAGTCAAGCGAAATAAAACTTATTTAGATTTGTGGCATTATTATTAGTGGTTTTGAGTTAGTTTTGGATCAGAATGTTTAGCATCTTACATTAAAGATAGACTCATTTTAGTTACTTAAAAAAAATGTTGCAACTATCTTCGGGGCCTGTTGTGGAGTGTGAACCATTCTTACTCACCTCGATTTGTGAGAGAAGAAAGGCTTTACTCGTTATTGGGCAGTACGTATAGGCTAATATATTATACAAAAGGCTGACCACTAATAATAAAGGTTAAATAAAAGGACACATATACTTAAATGAAATTTATTGAACATCAATATACTGAAGTGAGTTTGGTGTATTTTTCCGCCTGACAAGGTCCGATGATCGCGATGGAGATAACGACTGCTTTCGATACAATTCTGTAAAAGAATAATCATATTATAAAGTATAGGACTTAGCACGAAAAAAATTACGTTAGTGTAACGCTATGGAGCTTGTGCTATCCTTGTAACACTACAAATTTACTTAATAGATATGAACGTGATAGCACGCTCACTCGGTATTGTACAAGCTAACATCAATCTTTTAGTCCTAAGTCCTTAGGTTTGCTGTTTCCGGAGAGGTATAACTTGGGTATCTCTTCAAAGTGAGTAATTTTAATTAAGGGTGAATAGGCTACCACTGCTATCACTGTGTCAGCGTGCCCCATTTTCAGCCCCATTGATAGATCGGAGATCGGAGTAGATCGGATCGGACCGGACCTCTTCCTGCCCGCAGTAGTAGCGGCTATGCTGGCAGGGGAATCGGCGTGGGGGGCCGTATCCTCCTTCTGCGAGACTGTGATGTCCTAGAAGGAGGAGGCCGAGCGGGATCGGGAGAGGGCCGATCCTGCTCGACGAAGGCGACGGCATCGGGGCGGGGGCACAGCCCGCCCAGGCTCCCCAGCCCAATAGCCCGGGGCTTAAGAATACGGGCTAACTCGCGTCCCCCGCCATAATATCTGGCGGGGACAACATCAGCAGGGGGGCCTTCGGGGTCGCGGACTCAAGGGGCAGGGGCCCTGAGCAACAACGAGGAGGACGGCGGCGTGGTGTGGCCTACGTCGCCGTGAGCACCGCGTCGGTGCAGGGGGGAGCGTGTCATCAAGTCTCCCTCCAATGGCGGGCTCGTCAGAGCGCGGCACAAGAGGGCCACCGGTGCGTTCCATATGGAGATCCCGGAGCCCCTCCAAAGTGCTAATGTCGGCCACCCTGGGGTTTTTAGTCGGTAGGAATCCGACACGCCCCGCGAGCTTCCCCCGAGGCTCGCGGAAGTCCTATGCAGGATTTTCCCCAGGTAAAAAAAAGGCCCCATTGTCACCTTTCAATTACTGACAAGATCTCAATAAAAAGGATTTTATGCACATTGACAGAAGATCTCGTTGAATTCAAATGCCGGCGTTCTTTGGCTAACCATACTCCCCGGTCTATCCAAGAGGGAGGTCCCTAGTTACTAAAAGCTTGTAGATAATTCTTAATTTGTTGCCTAGGCATTTATTGGGGTTTTGATATCGAAAAATGTTCAGTAGTTGTGTAATGGTAATAAGTTGTCCTCCTGTTTACATGGAGACCTTGCGTTGGCCAAATGTGGATGTACATAGTACACCTCTACCAACACCGCTTGATGGAAGAAGGTTTTATTTTTTATCGTTGTGACTTTCATTTCATCTTATCCATCTATCTATATCAGTTATTATTTTATTGTACTTTGTTGGATAATAAACTACTTAGGCACTTCTGTACATATTTATGTTATTATCTATTGTTATTATCTTTTGTAATTATCTATTGATAATTTATTTTTAGAATTACTCCGAATCATTTATTTTTAGAATGCATAGTATTAAATACTTTATGGCTTGATATATTTATATACCCTTAATTCTATCTATTTATTAGTTGATAATTTATAGTTATAAATATTGCAGATTAAGAAAGACTATATAAAAGTAATGGTTTTAGCCTACATAAATGTACCTTGTGTGTGTGAGTGATCTACGCTGTTGGCCGCGGGGCCTTTACAGTTTCACCAGACAAGAGGGCGAGCGTGCCACCACTAAGCTCGAGCCAGAAGAGCAAGGGGGCAACTAGCTCAAGGGCGCCTCAAGGAAGAACAGCTTCAGCTTGGGCAGTCGTTACGGGGGTGGGTGGCTTATACTAGGTTTCTCGCCGTGGTGCTTTGCACCGGCCGGCGGGCAAGGGATTCTTCGACCTCGCCGGCGCGGTAGGTGTTTGGTCCTGTGTGTGGTATCTGTATTTGAAAGAAGGGAAGCAAGGGCATCTGGAGGGTCGGTGAGAATATGCCGCGGGCGGCGGTTGCGGCTGATTGGAGGCGAGTCAGGTGCGTAGTCGGCGGTGGCTACAATTAGGGGGTTCTGATGATTGCACGCGTTCGCGAAGTAGCCGGTTGTCGCCTTTTTAATATAGACGCGAATGGGTTCGAGACCGAGATCGGAATGTAGATCGACATTCCGTATGTATCACGGGGCACCAAGGCTTTTTGAAAGAATCCGTAGTGGACAGCCTGGAGTATGTCTATGTGAGAGCGGGCGGCGTGCGCGAACACCTCACAAGCGTACGTTATGATGGGCTGGTCAGAAGTTTTGTAATTTGTTACCTTATTTCTAAGGAACATTTTACTCCGCTTGCAAATCATCGGTTAAAGACGGCCGAGCACAAAGGCGACTAGGTTACGGACTCGCTTGATGTGCGGTCCGAAGGTCATGGTATTGTTTGAGGTGACTTCGAGATATTTGACTTGTTTGACCCAGGGAATAAATAGGTCGGTCGAACATGGTCACTTGACCTAGATTACTTCTGGGGCCCTCCCCAGAAGTAATCTAGGTCAAGTGACCGCGCCCCTGCGCGGAGGGGCGTGAGGTGGCACCTCTGGAGACGAATACCGTAACGCTCTTGTCCGGGTTCAGCTCAATACGCCACTTTCGGAACCAATCCCCTAGGGTTTTGGCGGCTGCCAATGTTAGAGACTACATTTATAAATGGTTTGTACCCCTTAGAGTCGGAATATGTTTGAGGTTTAGTAGTGTGTGCCTTTCCTTTTACTCGCACTTTTACAAACTGGGTGAGACGAAGTATTATCTCGAAACGTACGAAATATCTGTAGACTAAGTCTTCAAGGGATTTTCAGTTTTTATA
Organism: Phalera bucephala; assembly: GCA_905147815.2. NCBI lineage: Eukaryota > Metazoa > Arthropoda > Insecta > Lepidoptera > Notodontidae > Phalera > Phalera bucephala. The sequence continues at coordinate 17,653,056 of LR990622.1, forward strand.
AATGTTTAATATCCATTATATATGAATGATTCATCGCGCCACTGTAATTAAGATAATAACGTAACGATGACTAATTTATAAATGATAAGCATTATTCGATCTATAAATTCAGCTTTGCAAGTTACGGCTGTTCTGCATATTATGCATCAATCAAAGTCGAACCGCTGTGAATGGTGTCTTTATGCAAAATTAGTATGTTTGCACGCTAATAATGGTATAAATAACCATGAAATCAGGTTAGTGTAGAATAATGTGTTTGCGCTATGGCATGAGTTGTATCCATTGTAGATAGTGATATTAGAATTTTCAGCTTGAACTCAATAATTACCCTGAAGTTTTGGAAGTTAATTATATATGTAAACATACACACATACTTTCATGCCTATAATCCACAGGGGTAGACAGAGACTAGCTCACAACATGCTATGATTCTGGCTAATAATATAAACGAGAAAATTTAAATTATAAATTATAAACCTAGACTAAGACATCTCGCGTCGTCGTCTCGATCATCACGCAATTGCTACCAAAAATGGCGCCTAAAAGTGGCCACAGTTACCATGGTTACCCGTGTTTGCGTGTTTTAGAGAAAAGGATTTTTAATCTACATCTCTAAATAGTTATATTTAAACTAAACTAGACCAACTACACTAAATTAACTATAAAATAAGTATAAAATAAATATATTTTCTAAACCCAGGCACCTCTGCCTTTTTGAAGCATGTACGTATTAAATAATTATCTATCACTTGCTTTAACGGTGAAGGAAAACATCGTCAGGAAACCTGCATTAAGGATTTCTCAAAGATGTGTGAAATTTGCCAACCCACACTGGGCCAGCGTACTGGACTATGGCCTAAACCCTCTCAGTTTGAGAGAAGGCCCATGCCCAACGGTGGGACAGTTTCTTAACAGGGCTAATATTGGCTTTATAAAATTACAAAATATATTTTATAAGTGTAAGTATATTATTACACTTTAATAATATGTGTGATTTAATAAAAAAAAACACACACACATTGATTTAATTACATTGTTTTGTACAGTCGCCTGCACTAATATGTGGACAATCTATAAATTGAAAATTATTTAACTATATATTTATGCCTCAATCATGAATTCATTTTCAACGATATTATTTTAGTGCACCTTCTGAATTATTCTGTGTATACAGACAACAGACAATTGTAAGCAAGAGAGTTTTGACGGGAAGTCGAAGGGTGATGTTGTCAATTTGTTTTAATTTCCAAAACTTGTGGTATTTCGACTAATAATGTGTAATGTTGGTGGAATATTAGCCATTATGTGTTCTTATATGTGCATGAGTGAAGGTAATTGTAACAAAGTGATAAAACGTGCCTTTTTGACTTCCCTCAAAACGGCCGTCGCAATTGGTATGTAAAGTATCCACCGCTTTACTATCCAGGGTGAGGTAGCTCATTAATTTCATTATCATCGTTGCCATTAAGTTCATCGGGGAGTTGAATTAATTTAAACAAACACGATTATGTATCTTACTGGATACTGGCAAAATACACTTAAAATTAGTGTGAAGCCATAACTTAAAGAAGAAGAAGAATTGTAAGCAATAAGATGTTTCAATGTTTATATTTACACTAAACTAGTACTTCAACATCACTTCAAACACTTGACCCTTTTTGAGGGTAAAAATAACATTGAATAATATTTGATTCATACTTAAACAAATTTCAAGAAAAATTCCCATAATTGATAAATTACCCTCATTTTTATTTGGCAACACCGGCAATTTTACCAGCGTTCAAAATATAATTAATATTGCTGTTTTTGTGAAAAAACAGAAGAAAATCGTAAAACTATCCATCCATCTATCTATATCATCACGCCAGATCCCTTGCCGGGTAGGCAGAGAGTACAGAGTTCCAACAGGTTCGTTCCTTCCATACCTTTCTGGCTTCCTCCGCTCTCATAGTTCGTCTCATACACGCTCGCCGATTACGGAGAGTCTTGACTAGTCCTTCAGATAAATTGTAAAACTAACCGATGGCAAGTAGTCTTCGTATTATTATTGTATTTTCCTGCACGATTGTAACACGAGTTTATAGCACAAACCGGCATGTTTAATTATTTTTAACGAGCTCATTAATGTGTAGCTGTTCAAGTGACACTGATGTAAGGGGAGAATCTATCTACCATATTGGTTTATAAAAATCTATGCCGTTTTCGCACGCGCGATTCTCCATTTATACATGTAATTTAATAATATTGTTATGCTTATATATAGTATAGTATATCTATAGTATTTCACAAGCAGAAATGGCAATGAATAGAATAGAATAGAAAACTCTTTATTGTACACCAAATTATAAATAAACAATAATGTAAGGTACAAAACAATATAGGGTACAATTGGCGGCAATGGTGTACTGTGTGCTCCCACTTGACGCTATTTGAAGTCCCATTGCAAAAGGGAGTGAGTCTATTGGCATCATAGCGGGTATAATATCAGATACTAGTACCTAAGGTATATATACCTATATATTATCCTAGACTGATACTAGATTTTTTTTCGATCTAAACCTAGGATTTCAATTTAGGACCTCGTGATTGCTACACACATTATTTATTACCTCACTAGACCGACAAGGCAGTAGATAAGTATAGTAGTACAGATAGGCATATTAGAAGAAGGTGGCCTAAAGCGAATAAGTAATTCGAAGCCCCGATAAATAATTTTACTTACATAGAAATCATGTTTGGAAAAGCGGTGACGTTGGCTTAGAACAAAATTGTGCTCTATTTCACTCATAGTGTTCTATTGTTTTTCTGGATTATAAACACAGATTTAATTTTATTAGATAGAATAGTGTTACATCTTGTAAAAATTACCTTCCGGGACAACGCGTGATTCTTGAGACAGAAGAATAGGGCCCAGTAGCGTCGTCAGCAGAGATCCAACAGTGCTAGTTATTAATATAGCAATAACGATGATATTCGCGTGCTGGGCAGCTATCCGCCTATCCGTCGCAGTTGCGTCCACCCACAACGAGTCTGTTGCCACACGTACTAGAACAGCCTGGAAATATTCACATTGTTTCTTAATAGCTTCATTGATTAGTATTTAAATTAATAAGACCCTCAGTGGTTATTGGGTGCTGATCCAGTATTGACATAATAGAACAACATCACTTATTCGTAGTTAATGTATCTTAACCTCAGCTAAGTAGTTTGAAATTGATTTGATAGAAGAATATGTTCTAAATAATCATTTTTTCAGATATATGGTCGTTGACACAAGCATGTAAATGAGGGGTACTGTGTACATTTTAGACTCCGGAAGTATAGACTGCTTCGATTAACTCCGGTATAATGACAATAGGCTCGCCCCTATTATATTGGGACTTAACATTGTTGACGAAATATGAGTGTATATTACTGTATAAGCTCATTTTTCGTCGTTGCCTTCTTTCTTCAGTAGTGGCGGCCAATGAGGAACGAAGGTTATATAATTTATACAATATAGTATATTATAATTTACAACATTAAGTAATCCATACAATATATTCAGATTTAAGGTCTAAAATTCGGCTTGCATCCCTTGGGATAAGACACATAATCGCTATTTTAACTCATTGAATATACACATAATTGAAAGTCTTTTATACTTAACCAGAATACTAAGTCTAAAAGGTAATCATAATTTTTATTACTTTGTTGTGGGTCCGCATGAGCGCTCTCTCGCCGTTTTTTTTAATGTAAAGAACCCTATTGTGTGCATTCCAGCGCTTTTTAACGCGCGTTATAAAGTGTTTTATCGAATTTGATTTAAGTGTAAGCTATATGTATATATATGAATAAGTATGGGACCTGTTAGAGTTTTCTTGTCGACTCAAGCTTAAACATCGCTGGATGAAGATACGAGTTTACTATGCTATGAATATGTTTTGTCCAAAGACGCTATTCCGCTTCTCGTGTATCACATACATATTTCAGTGTAGTGCGGTACTGGTAAATCAATTTGTTACTTATCGAGTTATCGGCTTAGCCAGGGGACGTCAAAGCTAATAACGATCATAGTTGAGCGACCCAAGTTCCTTCGAAGTACGCGTGGGTACATTATGTTGTAATACGTACTATAGTATCCCTAAATATACCTAATAGTATACCTAAATTGTGTATGTACATTCTTCACTTTAACGTAATAGTGTCGTTTTTAGAAAATTCAGAAATATATTCTAATAAAGAAGGATCCCTAAGATGCCTAGGATAAAAGATAGAACTTTGTGAATGAATAGTGTATTATGCAATTACGAATGTATGCTAGTAGTTAATGGAGAAATTCATGGGTAGGCAAAATTATACATTTAAACGTAACATTGCAGCTCGAGTCTAACAATAACAAAAATAAAGTTTTACGGTTTATCCCGCGACTATCCCGAATTGGTTCTTGTTTCCGGGATAAAAAGTATTTATAAATTTAAGTTAGAGTATAAGTTATTACCATACCAAATTTCAGCAATATCCGTTCGGTAGTTGTTGCGTGTTTGAAACACAAAAAACAGACAGACAGACAATAGTTCCAAAAAAATTGTTTCGGCCTCTATATCGATAAGGAAATGTACCCCGATTAAAATATTTAATGTACTGTTTCGGCTGTAACGTTTTATTATTTCACTTTTAGTATTTTCATAATACTTACAACTTATTTAGCTTCGTCTGAGCACTCATGATATTATATATTTTCTTTTTTCGTATATCATTTTATATATTTCTTTTCTTTTTTTTAAATATATTTAATAATTTAAATCACTGTCACGTCTATTTTCCCAAAGCGGGGGTGGCAGAGGTGTTCTACGTACACCCACGTTTCGCCGACGATGTTAGGTGCCATGTAATAGGGGGCGAGCCTATCGCCATATACCGGGCACAATTCCAGACTCCGGACTCGTACTGGGCAGTTTTCGTTAGAAAAACTACACTTGTCCGACCTAGGATTTGATCCCAGGACCTCGTGATCACAAAGCGATGTGCTTTGCCACTAGACTAACGAGGCAGTCAATTAATAATTTAAATATAATATAATTCGGTGAAATAGATTTTAAATTGCGGGTGTATTAAAAAAATATACATACGTTAATCACACCTTTATTCGACTGGGGTAGGCAGACTTTACAGTCCGCAGATGTTATGCCACTGGGGATTCCTGCGGCAGGACACTCGGACCAGAGACAGACGCCGGGGGGTTTTAGTGGGTGCTAGCCCCACATAACTGCCACATCACCAAAGCCCGCGATGTGGCAGTATGCGCTAGCTATTCCCCCCGTTAAAAAAAGAGTCTACAGTTGGACAAAATCACTACATTTTATAAAACAAAGTCCCCCCGCCGCGTCTGTCTATCTATCTGAACGCTATAAACTCAACAACTATCGAACGGATTTCATACGGTTTTCACCAACGGACGGAGTGATTCAAGAGGAAGGTTTACGTGTATAATTTATCCGTGCGAAGCCGGGGCGGGTAGTAAATTGTAAAATAAAAATAATGAGCCTCCTGTATGTGTAAACATTATATAATACAATAATATTGATTCAAATTATTATTTATGGGTGTATAGAATTGCATTTGTAAATTTTCCAATAAACTGCAATATTCGCCGATATGGACGATATGGAACATAAAATATTTTATTGTAGCAATAAGGATGCGCTCACTGAAATATTATCGTTTTAGATTTATATTGTCAATTTCATATGACAAATTCCCGAGAAGAGCAATAAGAATGTTACGAACCTTAACGGCAGACTCTTTTTGTTTACTTTTGAAAATAACTTAGTTCGGCCCTAGGAAAACGTCTATCCTGGGTGCGTTTACAAGCATGAAATTCGTGCATAAATATCCAGACCAAAACATATATTTGTCGGTCACACAAAGATTTTCGGTGAGCGGAGCGGCTTAAGTTCTTAACCGCTTACTATGTGTTGTACTTCATATTTAGTATGGAAAAGTCATATTTTATTTTAAACAAGGGCTACATTTTCCATGGTATGAATAGACATGTCCTGGAGATACCCATTGATTACCTGTATTTAAAAAACGATATTAAACATAAAAGTAAGAAAATAAACACCGAAACACCTATATTCCCTGAGTGGAGCTGGCAGAGGCGTATAGTGTAGATATATAGATAGATAAAGTATTCTTTATTGTACACCAGCGAACAGAGAAATACAATGTGATATTATCTTAAGATAGAGGCACAATTGGCGGCCTTATTGCTAAGAGCAATTTCTTCCAGACAACCAGTACGTTGGAAGAATCAACAGATAAAAATAGAGGGCAGTTGGTGGGGTACACTATAAAGATATATATGGTATACAATACTACCACATACATATTGATACACAGGACTTGATATACCAAACATATAAATCTAATCCAATCCAATTATGACAGCAATTATTACATTATCCAACCAGGAAAAAGTGATCTTTAACCATTATTTGAAAAGAATGCACGTCGGACCGTAACAGGCAATGCTTTCCACAAGCGTACAGCTTGATTAGTGAAGGATTTATGAACGAAGTTTGTGGAATGCATTGGTGTTTTCAGCCTCAGATTCTCTGATGACCTTAGGAACCTCGAATGCGTTTCATGAAGGAATTCAAACCGTTTTTGAGGTAAAAGGGGGTTTGCGGATTATATAGAATATTGTATAAAAGCGTAAGTATGTTAGCATTCCGGCGATGACGGATGGGCAGCCACTTGAGTCTTACATGAAATTCAGAAACATGGTCATATTTGCGTAAACCAAATATGTGTAGTCCCACACATCGTCGACGACGTTACGTTTTAATGTAATAAGGTGCGAGCTTACTGCCAATACACCGGGCGTAATTTCAATTTCGGTAGGATGACAACATTGATAAGGCTTAGGGTTCAAACTTGGACATCGACCAACGAGTCAGTCAACAAACATATTAATCGCGATTTATATAGTATTATTCGAAACGCGCGATACGAAATTTACGTAAAGATCGCATTGCCAAAATATTAACCTGACACCTAGTATAGCCTCGTCTGTAAGAACCTAATCGCTATAACCAATCGCGGCGCCTTAGGTTTTTTTCGTGAAATAAATCTGTAATGGTATTCTGTATGCCTCTGGAAGTTATCGTAACGTATAAGTTATGTGTGAATAAGTGCTCAGGAGTGAGTGTGATCTCATCTTTGAATTTTTGATATACAATGTGTTATGTAATTAATATCAGACCTGAACGTAGGTTGTTTCCAATCATTCCAATCTTTTTTAATATTTACTAATATTTAAATGTTATTTGTTAATATGTAAATGTTATTTCATTAAAACAATTAAATTAGCTATAATTGCTGTCACTCATTTTAATTAATACAGTGATTACCATAACGAAATCAATAAATTACACTTTTATACGTTATACCCCAACACGTCAAATTTGTAGTCGAAATGTATATTAGAGTACCTAAAAAATAGCAATTTAAGTCTTTAATACTGGAAGTTTTGTTTTCGTTTTGAATTTATAAAGCAAATTGGCGTATCTGACGTCGTGCGACTATTCAGCATACACGTTGTATAATAATGCATTTTAAATGACCTTTTATCCGATCAGATTAAGTTTTATTTTGTTATTTTCAATTTGTCAACCTCTTCCAAACATGCTTTTATAAAATATTTTAAAGATAGCAGCAATAAAAGTGGTTAATCATTAAATTAAATTCCTATTTATATAATGCTACGTCAAATGAAGTAATAAAAAAACTCTTGTACAAGGACGTAAAGTTAGTGGGATAAAGTTATACATCAGTCGGTTAGTAGGTAAGTGGCTTTTACCAGAAGCTATTTGCAGTCGTTGGTTTGCCCTAAAGGTACAAACTATGTGATACTACATAAATTGCAGACTTATCTTCTTTATCGTACCACTTACGGTTGCTGAAATGTAATCTCGTTCCCGGTTTTATGATGTGATTTAAGAAAGCATGAAAATCATTCATAGCACTAAATTTCTTTTCATTATTCTATATTATCATGTGTTTATTATATATTACAGTTCTGGGCACTTTTTTTTACTTATGATATGCATTTTTATTTTCATGACTATATACCCGATGGCATTGTCAGACAAACTCCCACATTTTCTGCATTTCATCAAAAATATTTTAAAGACATCTTTGGTTACTAATTTTAATACTACTGACACAACACAACCGTTTATTGTAACCATATAACGATGCCATTTTATAGATCTTTTTTGATCATGTCAGTCCGTCCTGTTGTGGAGAAAATAGCAATTTATATTATTTTTCAAACGGAATAAAAAGTATGAAATAATCTCTGTATATCATCACGCTAGGTCCTTTGCAGATTAAAAATTAAAAAAAAAAAAAAATTAAAAAATAATACCTTCTGGCTACAATAAATATACCCTGAACGCCACTTACGTGTATTGCTCTTGTAAAGACAAATCCAATGAGACCAAACACGAAGGCGCTATGTTGTTTAGTTTAGGAGTTCCTATGGCCACCTTCCGAATTCATAATCAGACCCTGAACACTACCTAGGGATATAGTACTTGTCATGGAAAATCTATTGAGCCCAAACACAAGGGGGTTGAGTCATATATTTGAGATGTTCCTATAGCCCCCTTCCGGCTCCATCATCAGACCAGCTCTATAGTGCCATATTATTACATTGTCATCCAGTTTTGATCTTAGTTTTAAGTTTCAAGTCTCTAGCTTATCGGGAAGTCAGTTTATCGTTTGCGAAATTTGTACCGATCAAACAGACACTAAAGCGAGTTAATAAAAACGTGGTTATAAAAAATTAACACCACCACGCCTATATACACGGGGGTGGCAAATTCCACTTTTTGCCGATTATATTAGATCCCAATGTAATTAGGAGGCGAGCCTATTTTCATTATTCCAGGCACAATGTGGTATTACTGGATGGAGTGGTAAATTTTCCTAAGGAAAAATCTCACTTGTCCCATTTATGATTCGAATTCTAGTTTGAATTCTAGGACCGAGTAATTGCTACGTGCGGGCACTGCTGTAGATATATATAAAATTTATTTTACTTTCCAGCGGTGCCTTAGTCATTTTTGGCAGCAGCACATTTTAATTAGCCTTAAGAACGAGGACGGAACCTACATGCATTTGTCAAAGCTTTGATGTAAGTCAGCTCGAAATTACTAAAAGTAAATTAATCCGAAGTCGGTTGGTGGATCGCCGCTCTACTTCTCGTTCGTTAATGAAAAGATCATTTAAAAGTAGTTTTAGTAATGATGTCACGAAGTTATAAATGAAATACAGGGTGTTGGACACACTTTTTATGTAACTCTAATTATAGAGTTACGTCCGTTCGCCTACATTATAAATAGTAGTACTAGTATTATTGTACACTACCTGAATGTTTAACTAATGTAAACGTTAAATAATTTAATTTTATGACGATTTCGTATAATGTTGGAATACACTTTAGTATTAACTGTGTAAATATACACTTTTTATCAGAAGAAATCTCTGACCAGTCCTCAAAAATAATTAAATATTTGCAAATTATTCCATTTCAATTCGTTATAACTTAGAATATCGTATTTAATGACGGCAACATTATCATTAATTAGTGTTCATGAAGAAAACAAATGGCATTACTTAGATCGGATCGAAATGCGCTAGTAAATTTTACAGTGACTATGATAAATGTAAACTCTGAGGGTTCCATTGTTAGCTTTGTAATAAATGGGGATTGGACTTACTTCCCGATGACCTTGAGAAATGAAACTTTTAACATAAGAACGGGACAGAACGGGGTGATTATGCAATATTGCATGAGACTAAAAAGGGTAAATTATTTATAGTTATAGTAAAATATATTTAATATGTTTTTTTTAATAAATTGAACCATGAATGTTATGTCTTTTTTAACTGCTTTGTCCGGCACTATATAAAAAAAAATATATTGATACGACCCGAACATAGCCCGATATCTCGAAAACCCTTTATTAGGGGATGTCGATTCTATAACGCATTAGGATTACTTTTTTTTACGTGGGGAAAGCCTCATGGTCTTCCGCCAGTCTCGAAAGTCCGCCAGCTGGTGGGGCATGTAGGACTCTTACCGACTAAAACCCCACGGTGGCCGGTATCGACACTTCGGGGAGGGGCTCCGGGATCTCCGTTAGGAATGCACCGGTGCCCCTCTGTGTCGTGCTCCGAAGAGCCTGCCTTCGGGACCCTTAGGTACCCTAGCGGTGAACAAGTATCTACTTACGTACAATTAGGTACGTAATAATAATACCACTTTGTAGAATGGGCTGGCTATTGTTCGATGTAGCTGGACTTGTCTATTGTTGTACTTGGGGAATTCTGATCCATTCTAGAAAATTTATACAAGTACAAAATGATAGTCACAGTCTCTTTTCGAAAGCGACAGCGATCAAATCGAGAACAAGCGATCTAAGTGGAATACACTAGCGACCTTAGCAATGATAAACGGACTCAACGAGTGACTCAGCGACTTGGAATCAGTAATTGGTGTCTATCGGTATCAGTATTGGTGTAAATCGTGTACTAGTCGTCGACGTACTGTTTTGTGCGTGCAGCGCCTAATAAAGTACTTCGCACGTTTTTAGGCATTTAATTACCCCAAAACGTAACAATATAAAACGGACTAAAAGTAACAAAAGACTAATTTCTTGTTATTAGTTTTATGAACTTTTGTGTAAGTTTTCTAAAAGTTCGTTAGTAGTCAGATAGTTGAGGGCTATCCACATTATTATTAATAATCCTATTTTTAGTTTTAAATTATTTTACTAATATTGATTGTTTGTAGGATATTTGAGGAAGCATAAACTCGCGGGATCGCTTTGTTAGCGTAGGTTTGCACGCTGCGATAACTTTTGATTGGATGGAAAGTTGTTTATGATTTAATCCAGGTCCTCCTAACTATTTAGGTTCTGCTCAGTTTGGTTTGCCGTTCCGATAAAGTTAACGCAACGTTTGGGAATGGTTATCGATATAACTTTGTCATAAGAGGGTTTACGGATAAAGGTAAATAAATTTTTTTTTGTTGTTTTCGCACCAAAACTCATTAATGGTGAATAATTGTAAAAATTGAGTGGCATTAATTGAAAAAATTACACTACAAAATGAATTCAAACCACACTGTTGACCTATTGGCGAACACGAGTTACGACTAGGTATGCCTTCAGTCTCTAGACAGTCTGTTATGGCAGACTACAATAGCAGACTTTGCTGAGATCACGTTTCAACAACGTTATAATAATTTACCCCAATTATTTACCCCAAACATCTCAAGGCGAGTGTTGTCAAGCGCGACGCGGTGTATACTTATATATATATATATATATATATATATATAAAGCATGTATAAAGCCCTAATTGTTATTATATGCGAATATTTCCCCGATGACTAGACTTCCTTAGTAGTCCCTCTTGAGAACTTGTACAGACAAAGTAACTATGTTATTCTATTCCTGGCCCTTGCTTGGTCAAAACCATTTATATAAATAATATTTTTTTGCTACATACAAAATAATAGGACAGAAGAAAGAAATAACAAAACAAAGAAAGAAAATTACATGACATTAAATGAGTCCTGGCAACTACGAGGAGAAAATAGTATTTGTTAAATTAAATTACTTAGTACAAACCTCAACAATGGCTTTAGGAATCCACGTGACGGCGACAAAGAGGCTCTCTTTGATGGACAGCTCACTGGCGAGGGCGACCAAGAACGCTGTTAGCATCCGCAGCAGTAGTGCCGCCAGGATACATCCCAGGATTAGGCTCAACTCTTTCGCACTGATCTCCGATAACTACAAACATTTTAATAACATAGATACATTGAATGTACAAACTTGTCCTCACCTATATGGACGACGTTCAAAGAGCACAAAGGCCTCCCCAAAGATTGCCACAATGACTGGCTTTGTGATGTATCCAGTTTTTCCTCGCAACCTTCACGGGTCGGTTAATCTTGTAGGAAGCCTTCTCTTCTCATTCAACGTTTTCCACCCTTCGGTACTTGTCTTGAATGAGCTTGTCTTTATTGATTACTTAATCTGTGTCTACCAAGACTTTAAACATAAATATCGTTAGGAAAACCTTAAAATAGAAACGTAAGTCGTGTTGACTAAACATAAGACCTCTCTCTCATTAAACAAAGAATACCATATAAAACACTTTTACTACTATATAAATCATTAGCTGAATCAGTGATTTCGTACGCACTCTCGAGTTATGGTAGGACTTTTAAATCTCATCTCGATCAAATATACTCACTTCAACTGCGAATTTTAAAAGTAATTGTTCCAACTAATATAAAAAAGTTATGTGATAATAATTACCACAATTTATTCAAATTTTGTGAAATCATACCAGTACATGAAAAAGTTAAGCTAGCTTTATTATCAGAAGAATTTTTTAATGAAGACCTAAAAAAAGTCAAAATTCCTTCTACCAACGATGTAATAACCCGCAGTATTAGCAACTCCAAGCTACTCTTACCAAGTTAAAATAATCTACATGGTAAGAGAACACAAAATTTTATTATACCTAATCTGATTAATCAATTACCAATAGCTTTAAAACAGGCAACAACACGGCAAAACATTAAATATAAATTTAAAAAATACTATTTACACCTTCTCACAACCGACCAACAGGAATTAAGTAAACCCTAATTAAGTAAAACTAATATAAACCCTTTTTTATATTGTTATTACTTCTATATAAGAAATTATACAAAAATGTTTATAGTACGGATGAAAGGAAAAAAACATACTGTATAATGAATTGAACTCGTTACAAACAAGTTTTTATATCAAGAATTTATTTAAGTACCTCCATTTTCATTTTTTTTCCTTAGTTGTGTTGTTTCACTTTTTTTTATGTTATTATAGAAAATGTTATATTTAATTGTAATATGCTGCTGTAATGTAAGATAGCTTTATTTATTAGCCTGCGACACTGGTGTGCGGTAAAACTTGAATGAGTTTATGTCACACCTTTATAGCATATTTTCATATGATGTAATCTTTACGTTGAATTAAATAAATAAAAATAAAGTGAATTAAGAAAACAACTGTTCCGAATTGGAGGATCTCATTTCATGATCTATACATACAACAATTTGATCGAATAGTTTGAGCGGCCTAGAACTGCTACAAAACTTAGTTGTAACCACAGAAATCGTTATAATAAGACACCTTTTGTTATGACCACAAGTTTCAGCACAATCCAAAATTTAACGATTGTCATAAGTATTCTTTTTAATGTTTATTGTTGAATATATTCTGTCTATTAAAAATATCTTCTAATAAATAATAGAATTAGTGTTTTACTTTACACCACATACAAAAAGTCGGATGTAATTTAGAACGTCAGCATTTTTCTTTAACCCTTCCTAACGCAGGTATAGTGCTAAAATATTAACATAAAGGCCTAATTGAGTCATCAATCATTCCTTACTGAATATAGATTCTTTTAGTTTCCGTTAATATTCATGTAAAAGTAAAGTGCTTCGGGCAGAAGGTGAGGGCTAACGAATAAATAATTCAAGACACGTGACCTAAAAGGCACAGTAAACATTGGAGTAATTGATTGATTTCGATCGTATAAAAACATGGTATAAACATGCTATATAATAATGGATAGAATAATATTTCAACTTGAACTGGAACGTTGGTCTATTGGCGAATAATGGGCGTAATGATCGTGAGTTCCTGGTTTCGTATTAGTGTATTTTTATTAAGAAAAATTCCCAATATCAGCCCGGAGCCTGGTATTGTGTCCGGTATAATAGCAAAAACTCGCCTATTATTAGGTACACTGGACCTATCGTGTACGGCGAAAAGTGGGTGTACACTGTTCACATCTGCCATCCCCGCTTTGGGAATATAGGCTTAACGATGTTTTTTTTTCTTATTTTAGTCCTGTTGCTAACACATTTTTCACGCTAGAAGTTTGTTATTTTTATAGACAAGTTATGGCCACTTACTAATATGCACCATGGTTGATAGAGGCTGTAGTTAAGCGTTTTTGAAGTACTTATCGAATACTGATGAACTAACTAAATAATAAATAAATAAATCATTTATTGCCAGAATAGTTTTTTACATATTGTACTTGTTTCTAAACTAAGTTAATTTGTAAACATGTACATTTTATTACTAGCGATCTCTGCACTAAGCTCGCAGGCTTGTGTGAGCGTGTGTTTGCGTGTGTGTGCGTGTATGTGCGTGTGTGTGCGGTGCGTGTGCGTGCGTATGCGTGCGTGTGCGTGCGTATGCGTGCGTGTGCGTGCGTATGAGTGCGTGTGCGTGCGTTTATGTGCGTGTGGCTTGAAGGCATACAAAAAAGATTCATTAAATTTTTATGCTACCAACTACATATCTCTTTCTATTCAGATAGTTATTTAAACCTATGTAAAGAGTTTCACATTGAACCACTATTTAATCGCCGGCGTATGGCTGACTGTACATTCTTGCTAAAAATTATCTTTAATGAGAGTAACTGCCCCACTCTTCTCCATAAAATATGTTTTAATGTGCTCAAAAGGTTCACAAGGTTTAACCTCCCTCTTTCTGTCCCATTAGCCTCTTTAAATTACAGACAAAACTCTTATATGGTGCGAGCAAATAATGATTATAATAAATTATGCAAGGAGTTCTGTCTTAATCTATCTATCTATCTATCTATAACCTCACCCCAGATCCCTTGCGGGGTAGGCAGAGAGTACAGAGTTCCAACAGGTTCTTTCCTTACATACGAAGTAAGTACTTATGGTGCGAGCAAATAATGATTATAATAAATTATGCAAGGAGTTCTGTCTTAATCTATTTACTATTAAGAGTAATAAGATAACAGAGCTGCTGAACCACGTTTTTTCAAATGTAACTAATTACTTATGTAACGTGAATTTGTGTATTACTACTGTTTGCGAAAGTTTCTGTCACAAATTTAGAGCTATTCGTGAAAACCCGTATCTATCTATCTATAACCTCACGCCAGATCCCTTGCGGGGTAGGCAGAGAGTACAGAGTTCCAACAGGTTCTTTCCTTACATACCTCTCTGGCTTCCTCGACTCTCATAGTTCGTCTCATACTCGCTCGCCGGTTACGGAGACTCTTGACTTTTCCATCAGATAAGACTCGGTTTATTTGGTCGTGGTAAGATAGTCTAGGTCTTCCCCGGTACCTGCATCCTTCCACTTTCACATTGTATATCTGTTTTGTCATTCTTTCCTTTGGCATTCTTTCTATATGCCCGAACCAACGGAACATGCCCTTTCTCATCTTTACACCGATACTATCTTTCATACCTACTCGCTGTCTTACTATGCTGTTGCTAATGCGGTCGGTCAGCTTCACTCCGCACATCTTCCGCAGAGCTCGCATTTCTACCGCATTTATCCTACTTTCATTCTCCTTCTTACATACCCAGCTCTCGCTACCATATAACAGCGTTGGGACAAGAACTCCGTTATGTATGGCCAGCTGCGCCTTATGGCTTAAGTGCCGGCTCCCGAGTAGCTTTCCCATCGCACCATTCACTCTGTTCCCTGCACTCACTCTTCTCTCTATGTCAGCGGTGTATTTCCCATCCTTACTGAAGGCGCATCCAAGATATACAAACTCATTCACTTGCTCCAGCACATCGTTACCAACCACAGTCCTTGCATTCGTTCTGGTTTCTTCCCTTTCAAAAACCATAATCTTGGTTTTCTTCACATTCAAGTGTAAGCCATTGATCATGCAGTCGTCTTTCATAACTGTGACTAGTGTTTGCAGATCAGTGGCTGTTGGCGCTATTAAAACCGCGTCATCTGCATAAAGTAGATGGTTTACCACTAAGTCACCCATTTGTACACCTTCATTCATCGCTTTCAGTCTTTGAAGACTTTTGTCCAGATATATTATAAACAGTCTAGCGGACAACACGCAACCCTGCTTGACGCCGATTTTAACGTCAAACCAGGGTGACCTGTTACCACCCACCCGTACGCATGCCTTGCAGTCCACATAAGTGGACTGGACGGCTCGCAACAGAGTGCCATCTATACCATACTCTGGCAAAATGTCCCGAAGTCTCTTTCGCACAACTCTGTCAAATGCCTTCTCCAGATCTACAAAACCGCAGAAAACCTTCCGGCCCACTGCCAGATGCTTCTCTACGATGTTGCGGAGTGAGAAGACTTGATCCGAACATCCTCTTCCAGACCTGAAACCCCCTTGTGCCTCGCACAACATTCCATCGGACTTCACGCGCATTCTCCGTTCAATAATTTTACCGTACACCTTGGCTGCCAAGCTGATCAAACTGATGGCTCTGTAATTGGCGCAGTCATATTGTGAACCCTTGCCTTTATACAAGGGTACTATGACTGCGCGGCGCCAA
This sequence comes from Phalera bucephala, assembly GCA_905147815.2. NCBI lineage: Eukaryota > Metazoa > Arthropoda > Insecta > Lepidoptera > Notodontidae > Phalera > Phalera bucephala. The sequence goes on from LR990622.1 coordinate 17,669,494, forward strand.
TCTGTAGGGACTCTACCGGTCCTCCAGCAAAGGTTTGCAAGGGCCCGGAAAGCGTCCCGGACGCAAGTTCCACCATATTTGATCATCTCGGCAGATATCATGTCTACTCCCGCAGCTTTACCGTTTTTCATACTTCCTATCGCCCATTCAACTTCATCCATAGTGATGTCCTCCGTTGATTCTGGTGCCACAATCTCGCCTTTAGGCACGTCTGCGGCATCAGCATCCGGGTCATCTCCATACATTTCTCCAAAATATTCACTCCACCGGTTTAGCACCGGTTTTTGCCGTAATTGCCTTTATATTGCTTACATTACTTTTATATTCTCATAGGTGTAGCTACTCTGTACTCTCTGCCTACCCCGCAAGGGATCTGGTGTGAGGTTATAGATAGATAGATAGACAGGTGTAGCTATTGGTTTTCCTTATCAAATAAATAAATAATTATTACTGTAAAATTTTATCAAAATTCGTTTCGTAGTTTTTGCGCAAAAGAGGAACAAACATCAATACATACATCCTCACAACTTTCGGGTTTAAAATATTAGTAGGACTATATAAAGATCGAGTGAACGCTTCTATAGACTACTATAAGGTTATCGTCACCACTGTCTCCGTCTTTGCTAATGCTAGGTATAGATATATGTAACGTGGCTCTTATAAAGTTTTCATACATACATTCAGAAAATAGCCACTAAGCGTGAACAGCATCGGTTCAAATATCCTCCATAGGAGTTTGTACACCTCCCATACGGGGTTGTCTGTGATTGGCCAGTCGCGGCGGGCCCATCGAGTCGCTGCTGTGCCTGCGCACACCATAATCGCGACTCCAGCTGTAATTAAATTCTTCCATTAGATTTTTTATAACAATAAATCACAAAATTCGAGACAAAACTGAATGCTCAGCATGAAATGAGGGTTTAGTACGAAAATACTGGCGTTAGTGTGACGCTAGCGAGTAAGCGTGCTGTCATGTTCATTTTTATTTGAACGTATGGCGTGAAAAGTATAGCATATCAACTCGCTACCGTTATGATAACGTCAATTTTTTCGTGCTAAGCTCTCATTAGATTGTCGTTAGAGTGACGCTATTGAGTTAATATGCCATCTTTTTCATACTACAAAGAAGAACGTGAGAGCACGCTTTCTCAACAATGTCACAATAACGCCAATCTAAGTTCGTGCTAAGCTATCTGCATTACCCAATGAATTTGGGAAAAGAAGCATGGAATAAAACTGTCCAACTCCCTTTATTTTATTGTTTTCTTGTTAATTCTCTTACTATTATATCTCATTAATATAAAACTAGCGAAAGATTTCCGTTCCGAGTTCGCCTATAGTAGAACTTTATCGTATTTTCCGTTAAGATTGAAGCTCATCGAAAAATGTTACGTAGTTATTACGTCTTTTTAGAAAAATAAATTATTTTTATTCTTATAAAGGTTTGGTGAAATAGCTGACGAAGCGGGACGGGAGCGTGCTGCGCGACGCAAGCGGTCTGCTACGTTCGGTCGTGAAATTTGCCGTCGCGCCGAGCGGGCCTACGCTGTGTGGCGTCTCCCGTACATTTCATTACATTCCCCAAGTCGCGCCACCGACGCGCTCTCGTCGCGCTGCGTCAGTTATGTGGCGAAACCTTACTAATCGTAGTTTCTCTCGATGACGGAATATTTTTTTTTTCTCAGTCTCTAACTTACTTTCTATACCAATCTAATGACAGTATTAGTAGACTAATGGTTGCTAACTGGGTTGAACTATGACGTAGTAGGAGGCGGGATCGTCGGTATAGTAACTAAACCTTTAAGTGCTATAAAGTTCTCAAATAATACCACATTCGTCTAATGTAGGTACTTTGTCTTTTTTATTAAAGTGCGGTGAACGTTTCTGCTCGGTCAAATGAATATATAATTTCGTTCCTTTGACTTCAGAGAGATTTACTTATACGAGAAACATAATGTCTTCATTAAAAATGTCTTTCGCTTTGTATCTGACAAAAGAGAGCTCTAAAAGTTTATATTTATGTTTTGCGTAGTCTAGACATTCAACAGTAAATTACATTTAGTTGACATTAATGTAATGTGTTATCATTTACTTTGCTCTGCATCATTCAAAGGAGTTTGTGGTAAATTAAATAAGTAGTATCGTGAGAATCTCGAGCAAAGTCATTGACGTTGATTGTATTTAATTGAAATGGAGGTTAGTTTATAAGGACAAGCAGAAATTAATGTGCATATGTGTATCATAAAATTTATGTTTGTTCATTATTTTTTTTGTAAGTAGACATATTAATAATAATAATAATATTAGCCCTGTTAAGACATTGTCCCACTGTTGGGCACGAAGCTCCTCTCAATCTGAGACGGTTTAGTCTACCACTGTGGCCCAGTGCGGGTTGGCGAACTTCACACACCATCGGGAAACTCTTAGGTATGCTGGTTTTCTCACGATGTTTTTCTTCACCGTTAAAGCAAGTGACAGTTAATTTTTATAATTATAATACGCATATGTTTTCGAAAAGGCAGAGGGGTTTGAACCCGAGACGTCTTACTTTGCAGTCCCACGGTCTGACCACTAGGCTATTACTATTTTTTTTACATAATACTTACATAATAAGTATAGATATTACAGTCAAAAATTGTTTTTAGAATTAGATTTCATCCACATTTATATTAGATCTAACTTACTTCACCAATTCACACAGGCAGTGTTGGGCACTAATTGTTTAATTGTTCAATTGTAGGATCAAACAATTGAAATTTCAATCGCAGAAAAAATCAATTGCAATTGACGATTGAAAAATTATTTGTTAATTGTAGGTTTTCACAATTAACAATTGATCAATGGTAATTGTCAAACGTTGCAATTACCATTGATCAATTGTTAATCGTTTTTTGCATGTTTACGATTAAACAATTAACAATTAAACACACGACAGAAAATATTTTAAACACATCCAAGTTGGCGGACGTGACCTTTGAAGTAACATGGGTGTCACTTTTGGGGTTTCGGGAATAATGATTGCGAATATGGCGTGAATTTTTGGAGTGAAGTAAAATCAATATGGGTGTCACATTTGGGATATTAGGGCATGCTGATTACGAATATGATATTAATTTCTGGATCTAAGATGGCGGACGTGACTTTTCTAATAAAATCAATATGCGTGTCACTTTTATGGTTTTGAGGGATGTTGATAACGAAAATAGTGTTAATTTTAAAATCCAAGATGGCGGCCGCGACTTTTTATGAAAATCAATATGAGTATGGACTTTGGGGTTTTAGGGGATGCTGATAACAAATATAAAGTTAATTTTAAAGGCCAAGATGGCGGACGCGACTTTTTATGTAAATCAATATGGGTATCGATTTCGGGGTTTTTGGGGATGCTGATTACGAATATGGCATTAGTTTCTGGATCCAAAATGGCGGACGCGACTTTTTATGAAAATCTATGTAGGTATCGATTTCAGGGTTTAGGGAATGCATGTAACAAATATACCGATAATTTTAAAATCCGAGATGACGGACGCGACTTTTGGAGTTAAATCGACATGGGTTTCATTTTTGGGGTTTATAATTTATCATATTTTGTGCAAATTTTTCTTGTGTATATGGCTGGACCTCTTCAACTTTTCTTAAGCCCCTTGTTGGTATTTTTTTTCGAATATTTGCACCTTTTTTATTATTTTTCTTTGTATTTATGTACCATTTATGTGCCACCAGACCAACGACTGCCTCGTTGGTCTGGTGGCAAAGCGCATCGCTTTGTGATCACGAGGTCCTGGGTTCAAATCCTAGGTCGGACAAATGTAGTTTTTCTAACGAAAAATTCCCAGTATGAGTCCGGAGTCTGGAATTGTGCATACCGGGCACAATTATGCACAATGGCAATAGGCTCTCCCCCTATTATATGGGACCTAACATCGTTGGCGAAACGTGGGTGTACTCAGTACACCTCTGCCACCCCCTCTGGGGAATATAGGCGTGACGGTGTTTTTGTATTTATGTATCTTTTATATTCATTTACACAATCTTATCCATGTTTCCGTTTGAGGTGACTCAGAAAATTGGACGTATAGTTGTCGAATCCTCTGATTTTAGTAGTGAAAGGCGAGCATTTAGGACACAGAGCTGTGATTATATGTGCAAGTGGAAGACGCGGGGGTGAAAATATTGACGTGATTTAGCTCGGCCTGAAGACTGCCCATCTCGATCTACCTGTTCATTGATGTCCGTATCCGACGTGTTATCTGACATATAACTATATTACTTTTCATCCATAATGACTATAATATTCAAAATTGTGTGGAAATATTCGTTGAAATATGCGAATATACTTAATAAAAATTAATTCAAGTCCCTACAATCCCAGTCCTACAATCAAGTCCCTCCTGTGTGCGCACGATTCACACTCACTCTCTATGTTTGTGAAAATTCGTAAGTTTAAATACCTACAACTATAAGTACACACACAAAAGTACCCTGAAGTGTGATCGTGTCGAAATATAGGCGATACTTTGCGCTCCGAAAATAGGTTTTTTTTTTTTCTTTTGAAAAAAACCTTGCCCCACACTAGGATTAATTCCTGTATCGTAGGTGCGTTTACAAACATGAAAATTCACATACACAAATACCCAGACCGTTATGACAATATTTTCGTCCTAAACGATCGAACAGAGACACGCGGGGTCACAGTGCGCGAGGTATGTGGGGTGCCTTACCGCAGAGTACTATAATACAGTAAAACATGTTAGTAGTTACGGTCCGAATCAAACCCACGCACACAGACGCGCGCTCTACACGCCTTCTCGATAGTTTTCTGCATGTAATAAGCCGCGGTGGCATGCACGTTCGAGATGGACACTTTTTTAACAACTAACATTAGAACGTTCCGTGAAAAAATAACCTGTTCGAACTCTTTACTCTCTGCCTACCCCACAAGGGATCTGGCGTGACAATATAGATAGATAGAAAATTAATACAAATTTAAATATTATGTCTTTTTGTGCTATTAGGCCTTAATATTTAGAATAAAATGACCACTTTAAACTTATTAGTTACTTATATGGTTTCTCAATATGTATCTATTATTAGAATTAAAATAATGGCCACTCGAATCGCCAAATTGATATTTAGTAACTCATGTGGTTTTTAACATATATACTTATATACAATTTCCGAGTAATCTATCATAAAAACTCTCAATAAGAATGAGATTCGAGAATACTTATATACAATTAGAATTCTTATTCGTAAAAGGAGAAAACGTGTTTCTAGAAACAATTTGCAATTTTCATTATGCTGTTATTACACAATGTATATGTTAAATTGTATTACGCTGCACTCATATCGAAAAAATACAGGCTTATAACCACAGCAGTAGATTAATTTTAATAAATGACAAACAAAAAATCCAAAAAAACAGGTGCTAAACTTAACAACGTTCTGACGGGAGTGTAGGTAATTATGCCACTAAAACGGCTTAGATGAGTTACTGAATAGATAGATACTGTGGCACTACCGACCGACTTTACCTACCTACGCACGTGCACTTTGTCGGCTCGTGTCGGTGCCGAAAGGCGACGAGTAACTAGGGTTGCCACCCATAGTTTATTATAAAGTACTTTATGAGAACTGTAAAGTACGCGAAATTTGATTTTTTAAGATTCATTTAAATCATTAAAAAGAAAATAATTGATCGCATTAAAAGCAAAGTGGATGATGTCTGGTGTTAGAATCCGAATATATGGTAAGCTAGATTTAAGAAAAAAACATTGTTACATGTACAACTTCTCTAACTTAAAGAAAATATTAAATACTATAAGCACTTTTAAATTCTTTCTCCAATCTATTTAAGTTATCATAGACTTTTAACATGCTGTGAAGGTGTTTAGCTATGATAATAGTGATTGAAAAGATCTAAAAGTAATAAAACATATGTTTTTAAAGAAAATAGTAAAGTGAAATAAATAATACTTTATTTAGATACAATGTACTTTTTTACCTTCCTTTAAAAACCAATGTACTTTATTTGCTCAAATAAAAGGTGGCAACCCTACTACTGACGCGCGCGCACTTGTCGGTTCGTGCCGCTGCCGAAAGGCGACAAGTGCGCGCGCGTTTCTTTAAAGTTTAGGTACTTATTTATAAACAAACATTTTGATAGCACGGGGGGTTGGCAGAGGGGTGCAGGGTATTGAACGAATTTCGAATGCTTTTATATGGAACTGGAACTTGTAAAATATTCAATTCTTATAGGGACAAAATAGAAATACTTAATTTTTTACAAGCTTTTATTTAACTTGCACTGTTCGTATGTCTGTCTGTCTTTCCGGTTCAACTCTTCTGAACCTTTTTCAAGCACTTACGGTATCTGAATCAGCTGAAATTGACGTATACGTATGTAAGTTCGGTAACAATACAATTATATGGTACCATTGGGTTCGTCTGATGATGAAGTTCGAAGGTGGCCATAAAAAGATGTGAACTGGACAAAACCCCTCGTGTTTAGACTGGTTAGATTGATACTGACAAGTACAAGTAGATTGATATTGGTGTTAAATTAATATGGTTATCATTTTTGGGGTTTTAGGGGATGCTGATAACGAATATAGTGTTTAATTTGTTCATAATCAACTCATATTCGTAATCAGCATACTCTTAAACCCCAAAAACGATGCCCATATTGATTATTCATAAGATGTCGCGACCGCCATCTTTGATCCAAAAATTAACGCCGTTTTAGTTATTGTTTTGTCTTGAGTCTTTTTAGAAGGCAAGCTTTCACTCAATCATCGTACTCCCGATTCAAGCCTTACAACACCAGACAGAAGTGTACATTGTACACTCCCACATTGCGCCAACGTTAAGGGTGCTTTTAACACCTACATTGCGCCGACGGTTTTTTGATGATTAATTGTTAATTGTTTAATCGTAAATGTGCATAAAACGATTAACAATTGATCAATTGTAATTGCAATGTTTTGCAATTACAATTGATCAATTGTTAATTGCAAAACATTGCAATTACAATTGATCAATTGTTAATTGCATAACACTGCAATTACAATTGATCAATTGTTAATTGTCAATTGTTTAATCAATTGATTTTTGCCCATCACTGCACACAGGGTGCGCATTGTCCGCAAGACCTTGCCGCGGAAGATGTGCAGAGTCAAACTAACTGACCGTATTCTCAACAGCGTAGTAAGAAAGCATGTAGGTATGAAAGATAGTATCAGTGTAAAGATGGAAAGGATATGTTCCGTTGGTTCGGGCATATTGAAAGAATGTCCGAACAAAGAATAACAAAACAAATATACATTGCGAAAGTGGAAGGATATAGTTACTAGAAAAGATCTAGACTATATTACTATGACCGTATCAACAGTGTCTTATCTAAAGGGGAAGTCAAGAGTCCCCGTAACCGGCGAGCGTGTATGAGACGAACTATGACAGTGGAGAAAACCAGAGAGATTTGTAAAGAAAGAACCTGTTGGAACTATGTACTCTTGTACCTCGCAAGGGATCTGGCGTAATGTATAGATAGAAAGATAGATGTATCTTGATCTTACGTTATCCTATCTATACATACGCGCAAGCGACGGTGGCGGCATTCTGAGTAGTCTAGGTATTTGCTATATCTTTCATCGAGAAGATCATAAACCGCCAATTTAAAAGGAAGGGAGCCTATTGTTTAGTAAATCCGTTTCACTTCTTGAATCACCTCTTAGACATGCACAGGAATTAAAAATGAAAGGTATTAGGTAATGATAAGTTTTGGAACTACACGAGCCCAAAGTATAGATGGGTATACAGTATTTGATGCCGATTTAATGTTGTAAAGCTATTCATATATGCTTTTACATCCCATGGGATTTTTTTATAAATTACTATTACATCCCATGGGAATTTTTTATAAATTACTATTACAGTTAATTTCATCCGTGAAGTCAGTGGAAACAAAATTGTGTAGCGGGTGAGAAAAATCATTTTAACAGGAATTTAATAATTTTTTTCTGATTGTATTTTAGACCTACACTAGTTTTGTGTAAAATCTAATTGAATTTTAAACTTTTAAATAAATTATGTAATTTTACAATAAAATGTAAGTAGAGACATCAAAGTTATATTAAAGGCAAATTAGTCAGTTAGTTGGCTTTAATTTGACTTTGATGTATTTATTTATCATGTGAACATTTCCTGTAGTATTTAATAATGGGATCCACCGAGACCCATAACCAACCCGTAAGCAACCGTCGCGTGCACTCACTTATTTGATTCACCCTTAAGGCTCTATTTACAGAAAATTGTTGATGAATCTACTGCGGATTTGTTGAATATACGCTGAGAAATATATATAAAAATGAAGATGAAAAGGTGATGAATGTAATGTATGGAGTAAAATTTAATTTTACGTATTTAATTTTCCAAAATAGTACTTTTGAAAAACTCTATCCTGGATATTATATTGCAAAGGTTCTATTCAACTGTAAATTGGATATGTATAACATATACACGAAAAAAAGCTTATGATAAGATATGCTCTATAACTTGTATGGATGACTTTTTTATTTTAATTAATTATATCTGAATTATTTGTCAAGGTCATCAGACAAGGGAAATTTTAAAACCAACATTCTCAAGGTCATCGTCAAGGTCGTTATTAGTTCCTTTAATCCGAGCCGGCGCCAAATACTCGCGACGGTTCCTAACTGACGAGCCCAAAAATGATTTGCAAAAGGAAAGATGGAGCATTGTAGAGAAACTGGTGTGTTAAAATAAGTTTGTGTTTGTGCAATTGAATTATTAACGGGAGTTTAGAGGCATACTCTGACAGGTAGTAGGAGCATTTAGAAAATAAAAATTATAGCCACCGCAACCAAAGGTTCATTTTAGTGAGATATGTGTGCTGTACAAAAGTTGTATGATGTTTTGTACCTACGCGTGTGCGTGTATTAGAATTAGGCTTATTGTCAACAGATGTATTTACTTTCTTTCTTTACTTTTAATAGCCGGTATATTTATTACTGGTTTGTTATAAAATTAAATTGGCGCGATTAGGTGATGACTTTTATATGAATCTTTTTTTGAATGACGATATCGTTTTCGGTTGTAGTTCCATTTATATTTAATTAGGCTTTGAATAATGTTTAAATTAAACCTTATTCGTAATGAACACAACTTATTTGTAAAACAATTTGTTTTGTCGTTGACTAATTATATTAATTTAGTGTTGCAAATCGGTGGCGGCTCTAATTAAGAAGTTTCTTTGTGAAAATGTTCGTTGCTATAGAAAGTACGAAGAATTAAACAGGTGGAACTTTCGTACCTCATTACCGAAAAATGTTTACATGTTCACAAATTTATATATATATTTTTTCTTTATCTACTTAATAATATATGTGTTATATAATAAATCGATCAACAATTCTATTGATTTGTGAATTGAGTTAATTTCGGTTAAATGTGAACGTTTCGATAAACATATTTATATTTTGGAATCTAAACGAACGTAAATAAAAAAAATTATATGTATTTACATTTGTACAATTACCTGTAATAAATATTGTAAAGAATAAATGAGAAAATGTGTACTCAAACTCAAATTATTTATTTTGTACTAGCTGTTACCCGCGGCTGCGCACGCGTTAATATTGTAATTTGTCATAGGTAGATCTTTCCAAGTTAACTTTAACTTTTATATTCATCAAATATATTTTATCAACTTCCATCTCATTAATTCATCTCTATCACTGAGTTTAGTCTTAGCCCGTATTATTTTATTTTATTTATCTCAAGGTCTTACATAGAGTGATAGTGTTGTTCTTTGTAAAATATAAACAAATCTATAGCGCGATCATACGCTGACGCCGTCTTATAAAAAAAACGTATACAATACCTGGGTACTTTCTTTTTGAGAAGTATTACCAGTTTATCTATGAAGTATACAATTATTGGTAAAATGGCGGATTGAAACCTTTTCTACCTACCCTTCCAAAGATTGTAATCTGGTGTAATAATATTTAAAAACCTACATTGCAAGCTAAGTATGTAACAAAGTTTTGTGTCAATCTTTTCGTCTAATATATCGTTATAACGTCCATGTTCAAAATCATGTTTAGATATCATAAACAAAAATATATACAAAGCTGTGTACCCGGGCCATTCATCATTAAAGAGTTATCTCCAGAAGAGACAATCCTAAATGCATCATCGGTTCATGCATGAAATCATGTTTGAGTGTTAAAATCAAACGTGTATGTATAATTTCAAGTGAGTGTTTTTAACCACCGAAGATTTTTTGTGCGAAGACGAACCTGAGTCCAATATAAGTTCTTGGAGGAATTAATGTGTAGGAGAAATCACACATTTTAACGTAAAATTACAGCTCGGTACAACAATAATGAAAATGTTTTATGGTTTATCCCGCCACTTTCCAGGATTGGTTCTTGTATTAGTATCTTGTATTGAAATCCGTTCGGTAGTTTTTGCGTGATTGAAACACAAAAACAGAAAGATAGACAGGTAGACAGATAATAATTCAAAAAAAAATTGTTTTGGACTCTATATCGATAAGGAAGTATAACCCAATTAAAATTTAAAACAAATATTCAATGTACAGATTCGACACGGTTACCCATAAGTATGTACCCTCAGTCAAGGGTAACATACTTCCGACACTTGAGGCATTACGTGTATTAGGATATTATTATGCTCCAAAGGTCTGTGATGACCCCGTCTAGGATCACGTCTTGATAGGTAAGCATGTAGTCAATAATTAGTAATAAATAAATAAGTCATTATAAAATATAGAGAGAACGGCTCATACTCCACTCGGAACCAGTGCGGATTGGTGAAGACAAGTTTATGGGATTGTTTTCCGTTTTTGAAACTTATCAAGCTGTTTGCCCTACTGTGCTTACGCCGACGCTCGAAATTGAGGATGAAACAAGCGGTCACCCATCACACGCCGATCAAGCCGAAGATTGAGAAAAACTCCGTAGTCATTTTCGTATCTGAATATCCTTATATCTGAATAGATATAAGGATAGTGTGAGGCATGTGTCTAACCCCTCCTTATTCTGTATGTCTATATTACAAAACGTACTACATTATATTTTTAAAGATATGTTTAAAACTGCCGTGTTGATCTTGTGGTCTTTAAGACTATATACAAGGGATCATGAAGTCCTAGTTTCGCATGCCAAGTTGAACGTACATATATTGGGTTTGTTCTCTTAAAAATCCTGAGTACGGAGTCTGAAATTCTTCCTAGTGTAATAAAATGGATGTTCTCCTAAAATTTACATTAAAATCGTCTGCGAAATGTATGTGTTAAGAGTACACCTGTCCTCTTACTCTGCCGTGTTACAGAAGGTGTTATGAATTAGTGCTATCGTAAAGTTACGCAAAGACCTGACCGTACTCAGGGGATGAGACCTAATTATATTAACATAATCACAAGACGGAACTGTTTTTAACATTATAATAAACCCTTTTCTAATGAAGAAAAGCACCCGCAGGGTACACCCAAGTGGATCATTTGACGTATAGGAATAATTTATAATACCACCAGAGAGATTAATTAAGCATCTTTGTTACTAATATTACACTGTATGACTTATTTATTCACTTAATATTATCATGTATCCATATTTATTCAGGTAAACCTACTAATAAACTTAAGTGCATGCGATAAGAGGATATATATATCAGTTGCTATACCTAAATACATATATATCACGCATTTATAGTCTGAAACACTATGTCATATATTATAATTGTTTATTTATTCAGAGTGCAGTATAACTTATCATTCAATAGGCAATAAAGGATGAAATCATTGGACGCTATCTTCATAGGCGAGCGTATCGCGACGACGGTCTCGCCTTGCCATCAAATTTAATAGAAGTTTTACGAATCTATCGCTACACGGGGATATCATTGCGGCGACACGATGAGTGGCTTTTGATATGTAAAACATTAAGGATCCATCTCATTTCGCGGCGATATCGCCATGTGACACGGCGTGACGTTCACCCAACACTAAAACTGACCGCTTCTAATATAGTTGAAGGGTGAGATAAGATATCATGCTTGGGCGGCAAGCGTTGCGAATCGTGACAATGTGCTGGCGAAACAGTCGTCATAAAATGGAGATTATCCGATGATAGGAAGGCAGGCTTGCCGCGATACACTTGCAATGGAGATGGCACCTTCTTGTGACGTAGGAACAAGAAATTTACAATCATTCTTAGTAAATGAAATTGAGTAATTTTTAAGATACAAGAAATTTACAATCGTTTTTAGTAAATAAAAATTGAGTAATTTATAAGATACTGTAGTTTCAATTCAGAATAGATCGTGGCATAAAAGTGTATAGTTACTTATGTGAACAGTAGAATATTGTCACTCCTTGTGAATATTTGTCGAAGGTGTTTAGAAAGTAAAAAACTCAAAGACCTAGCAGTTTATTACATGTTATATTGTTGCTTGTCCCTTAATTTATGTATGGTTTTTACGATCATTTTATGGGAATCAGGTATTTAAATTTAGGCACAGAATTTCACAGACTTACAGATAACAGAACGATTGTTTTTTTTTTATGTGATACGAAAAATTCGCCCTCACTAGAAATTATTCTTGGGTCGTATCTTACAAATATGAATTTTAATTATACAACCACCCAGTTTGAAAGTAATACATACCTACATATATGTGGGTCACACAAAGATATTTTGTTTCGTGAGGGGATTGAACCCGCAACAACTGATACACTGATTTGAGCGGAGCTTACGCTTTAATCACTAAATGAAGCCGTTGTCGATTTATAAATTAACTATGTTCTATTTTAACACTAATAATTTATGACGAAGGACTATACAAGATGTAACATAATAAAAGCAAGACCTCAGATACCCCGATTAGAGTATTGCTTCATAAATTCAAAACGAAAACCAAATTTCCAAATTTAAAGGTTTTTACCCCTTTTTTAGGACTTTTATACCCCAATTAACAATGAAACTTGTACGTGTATGTTTGCGTTTTGAGACATAATTTTGAGGAGTGCATTTGAAATCTCCTTATTGCTATGAATCAAGAACAAATTTAGTTTTTTATAGCGCACTGAAGAAGTAAAAGCATTGTCTGTAAATTAAAAAAAAAATGTTAGATACATTCAAAATTGTTGGAATCAATTCAGTCACCGATTTAGAACAAACTAATTTCAGGTCTTGCGTTTATTATGTTACACCTTGTATAGTATTATGCAATGTGTACTTACAAACACCGCCCCAGCCAAGGTGTCCACCAGCGTAAGTCAACAACACGCCTCCGGCCAAGATGAGCAAGCTCCGGACAGTTGGAGCGTATATGTCATTATGATCAGGGAGCCAGTCCGATAACACGCCCCAAAATACTCCTAAGGCGATGCCCACGAATATAGCGAACAAACCCTGCCAAAAATACGAACTAAAAGGTTAAGAGGCCCAAATTGAAGCTTAGAAGAAAGTACTTTGATTTCAAACAAATTGTTACTCGAGTGTTACTCGAAACGATTCGAAATCAGGGTAAGTACGGACGGATTTGCAAATTTGAACATATTATCCTAGGTAAAAATAATGTCGGTAAAAGGAAAATGTTTCAAGAAGCGATTGTATAAAAACGTTCTTTCGGACCGAGAGCTTCTTGAGAGTAAACTTCGTGGATATTCGTAGCGACCTTTGTCTGGGTAGTCCAGATCGATAGTTCGACAAGGTCCTCAATCTTTAGGAAGGAAGGAGGACGTTAAGACCTTAGTCCGTAGTCTTTAAGAAGGATGGAAATTATTTACTATTGTGATTGGTAAATGTATGTTATATCTAGAGATTGTGATGATATAGCTAGAGATTCTTTTTTTTATCTATAGATTGTATCAAGATGTTAACCTCTCAGTGTAATAAATGGTTGTTACTGAGCGCTGAAATTGCACTTTATTTTATTCCCGTGGAAGACTTAGGGGGAGCACAAGTAGCTTCCAGGTATATAAAGTACAAAAAAGGTATAGGCCTAGACTTGGGAAACTGTCTCTCTTCGATTATGGACGAATGTTGGTGTTGATCCAAGAAAAATTCTGAGGAATAGGTACTATCGCTGTGGTAAATATCGTAATTTACTTTGTGATATTACAGGACTTAACATGAAGATATTTAATGTTAGCGTAACGCTATCAAGTTAATATGCCATCCTTTTCACACCATAAATTGACTATACCATGACCAAATAGACCGTGTCTTATCTAAAGGGCAAGTCAAGAGTCTCCGTAACCGGCGAGTGTGTATGAGACGAACTATGAGAGTGGAGGAAGCCACAGAGGTATGTAAGGAAATAACCTGTTGGAACTCTGTACTCTCTGCCTTCCCCGTGAGGGAGCTGACGTGATGATAAAGATAGAGAGATAGATAGATAGAAATTTACTATAACCCCGAAAGGATCTTTTGGCCCGTGGTCAAAATCGGAACTAACGCTGCTATCAAGTGAAATGTAATTTCAAGACAGTCGCAGAGTTGTCGTTTTTTATGAAATTTACCCAAGGTCTTTTTTTAATAAGGAGGAATGTCTGAAAAGTATTTTTTTTTTATTCTGTTCTATAATCCAATTTGGTTTACTGCGTCCACATGGTAAAACTTGATTAAATTCGTTGAGCAAGTACGTCAACTTTCTAGAGTTAGTTATACCGTGCGAACACACCTGTTGAAATATTTCCATGGAAGTGGGAAAATTTTACATAATAGTAACCCTCATGCTACACCAACGTCTTCCACGTCAATGTCTTCCACAGGCTAAAAGATCCTTGTCACACTGCAAGTAAAGATGACCTTGAAAGCACGAAGCGTATTGTCATTTTTATCTGTGGATTTCTGGAAATCTATGCTTTCATCTGTATAAATGTAGTAAATCTGTTGTGTGAAAAGAATGGCATCTCAATTCAATAACGTCACGCTAATGTCAATGACTTCATGCTAGGCCCTCACAAAACAACAATTGAATTTATAAAAAAATAAGGCATAGGTTTTTCGGCGGGATGTTGAAGAGTGATGTCATGAATTTGTTTCAATTCCCTATTATTTCGAATAATGATGTGTAACGTTGGTGGAATACAATATATTCTTACATATGCATGAGTGAGAGAAATGGTAACAAAGTGTAAAAACTTGTTTTTTCAATTTCCCTCAAACCACCCGTCGTAATTGGTCTGTAAAGTATCCACCGCTTTAATGTCCAGGGTGGGGTATGTCAACAGTTTCAATAACATCGTTATCATCATATTCATCAGAGAGTCTAATTAATTAAGAACATAATGACTATTCGGTACTAATTACACTGGCAAAAATGAACCATTTTCATAGCAGGTTACCCTTATTAAGTAAAGAATGTGGTTGATTTAGCATTGCCTCTTGGGAATTGGGCAATAATCAGGCAAAAATCGAAGTGACGAAATAGTTTATTTTCGTGATTACCCACTAATTACCCAAAGTGTACTCATACCTTTACAATTCTATAAGCAAGTGATGCTGGGTAAAACATGGCACTATTGATGAGTCCACACATTCCTTCTGTGAATGCTGTGTCCAGGCCACCTGCGTTGGCCACCAGTAAGGCTATTTGGTTTTTAGTTCCCAAACCTCGAGCGTGGAGTCCCATTGCCGTTGGTACTATAATAGCTGGCGATACGGAGGCCAGTATAGATCCCAAATGGAGACCTGTAAAGATAATATCTACGTGATTTTTTTTTCATAGTAATAGTTGTAATGTGGCAGTTCAAAACATCTTGGAAGGGAAAGTCGACGGAAAGAGGAAGGCCCAGGATAAACTTCAATAGTCAATTAATGGAGAAAGTTTCTGTCAAGTCGTATACGGAACTCAAAGAGTATGCTTTGGGAAGGGTTGAATGGAAAAAGATGCATACATCGGCTGCACCGACTAGAGTTCTACTCTTAAATTATAGTGATAAGTTATAATAGCAATGTTTCGATGTTTGAGCATATTGCTATTAAATTAATGTAATAAATAACGATGTGGAAAATATCTCATATTTTTAATTACGTTTATGATCATCATCCCGTATCAGTCCACTGCTGGACACTGCTGAGCCTTTTTATTCTGTTCTTCCCATCTCTTTTCTTCTTTTAAATTCGTTATTGCTAATGAATGCAAATTTTGTTTGCATAGACGTAGACGTAGAAACAGGCGGCGCGACGATTTGGACACCATTGCGTACTTTGTGGCTCTAAATAGCAATTGATCAACAGTTGGACATATAAAGGGCAGGCCATTGTACAGGAGTGGGACAGTAAAATAGGTTAGTAAAAAACAAACATTCGACCTATACTATAACATAAAATTATGTTGTGTTTCGCACAGAACTACCTTATAACTATTAGATAAGACCAGTGAGTGCTTGTACATGCTAGTATTGATTGAGTCAACATTGAAATGGCCAACGATGTGCATTAAATTGCAGAGTCACGAGTTTCAATTTATACAATCAAGTGTATCGCCTTCAGCTAGAAACTTGAACCGCAATAACAATTAATACATAAATTAATAAAGGTCCCATGTATATACGGTCAGCGACATAAGTTGCGTAACATGCTCAGTTTTTCAAATCGCTTGCACACATTTATTTTGCATGAAATCTATTCTTTTACAAGCTTTTTATTTTACTAGCACTGTTCGTATGCCTGTCTGTCTGTCTTTCCGGTTCAAATCTTTGATCCATTTTTCAAGCATTTGTGGGTATCTGATTGTGCTGAATTTTGTCTGTAACAATTCAATAATATGGTACCATGGAGCTGGTTTGATGAATGAGTCGAAAGGTGGCCATAGGAACATGTGAACTTGTAACCCCCTTGTATTAAGGCTGGTTAGATTGAAATTGACAAGTACCATACAACCAAAAAGTGTTCAGGGTCTGATGCAAAAGCCGAAATCTTGTCAATGAAACCACCTAACTACTCAATATAACCCCACCGTGTTTGGCCTCGTTGGATTTGTCTTGACCAGTACTTTAGACACGGATGGTGTCCAACTTCTGACGATGGAGCCGGGAGGAAATAAAAAAGGATCCTTAACTAAGCAAGCTATCTTTGTTGTGTTTTTACTATAAAAGAAAGTTTTTAACAAGGTATTATTAAATTAAAATGATTGTTGATACAAATATATTTGAAGGTGTTGTTAATAATTTAGTTTTGCAATGTTCATCAATATTTGTAAAATAAAGCAGTGATGCTCTGCTTTGAAAAGCTGATTGGTAATAAGCGACTTACGTTGCTGGTGGTACTTTAGAATTATCACTGTACGTACTCACAGTACGTACAGTTTTTTTTGTCTAGAACAAAAATATGTTGGATATTTCTTATACTTAACGCGTTGGTTTTTTCTTTATAAGAATATAAATTCCCGACTCATCCGGACCTCGATTGTTGTCAGATGAATAGGGATTTGTGTGAATGAACTCACTGAGTCGTTTTCAGAAAATAACTGGTGCGAGCGCTTTTCATCAAAAGCTTTTTTATTGGTTAGCAAGGTAAACAGAATCAGTAAAGTGTTATATTTGGAGACGATTTTTCATTTTTGAGGGGTTTTTTATCTGATCCGTATAAGCATTGATTCCGGTGAATTTTTGTATCTACTAGCTACCTGACTAAATACACAAAATAAACCTTATAGATTTTTTTACTAAGTAGCTATATAAATACTGCCTCGTTGGTCTAGTGGCAAAGCACATCGCTTTGTGATCATGATGTCCTGGGTTCAAATCCTAGGTAAGACAAATGTGGTTTTTCTAACGAAAACTTCCCAGTATTAGTCCGGAGTCTGGCATTGTGCCCGGTATATGGCAATAGGCTCGCCCCCTATTACATGGGACATAACATCGTCGGCGAAAAGTGGGTGTACTCAGTACACCTCTGCCACCCTCGCTTGGGGTTATAGGCGCGTCACGCCTGTTTTTTTTAGATATATAAATACTACGATATTAACCAGGCTACAAAGGCAGCATATGTATGCGACCTATCAGTTTTCATATGTTTAACAAAACATTATAATATAATAGTAATTTATTATATAATAGTCGTAGTAGATTTTATAATATAATAGTCTTCTATCTCAGTCGTAAGGCATCACACTGGAGCTTTATCGCATTAATGGATTTGTATAATATAAAAATGTATGTATCTATACAAAAAATGATGAAAAAGAAAAAAATGGAGAATTAAACAAAAAAGACAAGTCCGCTAAGTTTCTTGCCGGATCTTCTCAGTGGAGGCCGCGTTCCGATCCAGTGGTAGATTAGTAAGTTAAAAAAAAAGAAATGTAAATATGACACTTTGTAAGCACCCCCGCAGGGTCTATGCAAAATGAACGATTTGAGTTGGAGTTTGAGTTTATTTATTTTCGTTTTCGTTACACATCACTGATATTATAATTATTTGTTGAAAAATACCTATTATTTATTTATAAAAACAACGTCATGCCTTTTGTGTGCATCATGGTTTTCATTTATCATGTTTTTAATAAGTATAAACATTTCTAGGATAGTGATACCAGCGTTTGTAGTCAAATTTGTCTGCTTTTGTAAACTAATTGGGCCATTGAATTAAATTATTTGCAGCCATGATTCCATTAATGAAAATGAAGATGATAAATAATAATAAATAAATGAAACAATGAAAACAATGATGAACAAAGTAGGGTATAGTATAATTTGTAATGTTATTTTATCACGTCAAATGTTAGAAACCACATACTATAATCGTGTTCATAAATCCACGGACAACATAACAGGTGCAAATGTCAGAACAAAAAAAATGTTGTCAGCTTAAGACAACCAATGTAGAACTAACAACTGAATCATTCGACATAAATTATCGAGATATAATAATATTTCTTGCTTTTATTAAATTAAGTTTCAATATTTAACTTCACTTCAGGTAGAATTTTGAGACATTACGTATGGTAACACAAACTACAAACATAATCAAATCTTTCCTTGACAACCGGATATTATAGTATCTTTCACATAGGATGGGTAGTGACAGTTCTAATCGCCAAACGAAATTATACTTTATTCAATGGCAATAAAGGCATGACCCGTTTCTATACTTTTAGTTTTATGCCTTAACACCATTGAATAAATATTAATGTCGTTTGGCAATTAGAACTACCCATCCTATGTAAAAAATACTGTAGTGTACATTTAAACAATAAATTGTGTAAGTATATGAATTTATTTTAGGTATATACACCGAATTTACTTAAGATTTTTTAAGTAATACAAACTGTGAACAAAATATTATCGACGTCTTCTTAATATTAAAAACTGAATAAAAGTAAGTTTTAGTTGTATAGTATTAAATTTTATTTTATTTCTACTGTAAATTGAGGTACATGACTATTTAAAAAGTGTCAAATTCTGATTACACTGTAAACGTCAATTTGTCCGTGGAAATGTGAACACGGCTTTAAAAAGTTAGAGAGCTTACCCCAGTACCACGGAAACTCAAGCAGTATGTGGGCAAAAAAGGCCGTCGACAAACATTCGATAATCCATGGCAACGTTGCCAATGAGAAAACTTTTACTGGATTATTTTTTATATATTCCCAATTCCAGCTTAGCGGACCCTTTGTCAAGATAATAACGGGGTATATTCGCCTGAAACGAAAAAACATAGGTATATTAATAAAGTGGTTTAAAGAGGAGTATTTTACAGCCGACTTGCTTATTTACACAGCTTTACAGAAGCATTTTCCCTAAAATCACGCATCCCACAATCTTGGCCAGATTTTACTCGGACCTACATTTATTGTTTTAATCGTGTCCCCACACTAGGAATTATTCTTGTGTAGTGGGTAGCCTTGAAAAAAAACTTGAAACATTCCCGTATCTTTCAAAATCCATCGTTTTTTCATGTTCCAACAAAACAAAACATTTTTTTTCCTAATAAAAATGAAAAACAACAAAAATTTCAGAAAAAAAAATAAGGTTTCTTTTATTTACATACAGAGCCGTGAGCACTCACACAGTCTCACTGTGGCAAATTTTAGCCACGCATGCGGCTAAAATTTGCCACAGTGAGACCGACGCGAGGTGTTGAGAACTGTGGATGTACTTTGTATTCATATTTCTCCGACGATAGGTGTATTTTGTACGTTTACATTTAGCAGACGCTCTTTGTTTGGGCTAAAGATATATTTCCTCGCGTGGAGGTGGCAGAAGTGTACTATGTACACCCACGATTTCACCCACCATAGGTGTAATTTGTAAACCTACATTTCGCCAACGACGTCCTAAATTATGTTTCCGCAAGCAGCAATTGCAAAGGTGTACTTTGTACACCTACGTTTCACCGACGGCAAACGTCGTAGTAAATATTTAAATAATCGTTTTAAACCGCTTTTTTCAATAAAACCCGTTTTTTCCATAAAAATCTTGATTTTTCAACAAGTCACGTGGTTTCAATTTTTCAACATGAATACGGAAAAAAATTGTAATAAGCGCGTTTTTTTTTCGGGAAAAAAAGCAATTGGTTTCTTTCAGAATTTTCAACGCTAGTCGTGGGTGCGTTTGCAACCATGAATCTAACAGCAGGGCTTTAACCACTGCACCAAGCCTTCCGATAAATTTGTACCAGCCTTACAAGATTGCAATTTAATTCATGGCTATTATTCGATCGGAGACTTAATTCACTTAGGCCTTAGCACAAAAAGATTGACGTTAGCGTAACGCTAGCGATGCTGTCACGTTCATGTTTATTTAATAAATTGTGGTATGACAAGGATAGCATATAAACTCGCTGGCGTCACGCTTACTTCAAAATGTTCGTTCTAAGCCCTCTGGTCCAACTACAGTCGCAAGATACAACTTGGAGTTGATTGATCGACCTCTTGCTACATTTGCTCTTGTAAATAAATAATATGATGGCGTTTTCGGTTCCACTGTTCTTTATATTACGAAAACTTTAGTAAACATTATTTATTACCAAAGTTTCCGTCCAAGAATAACTAATAAGTAAACAATGACCTTGCAGAGTGCCGTTGTAACTGGATTAGTTTGTTTAGCAGTGTAACTTGATGGTGTCAGCAAGAAAACTAACTCTAGCATTATAACCAAATTATAACTATCGGCATCAAATCATAAACGTAAAGTACGAGGAGGGATCAAAAAGAAGTGAGAACAACATACTCCTTGATAAAAAAAGAAAAAAATACTGGCAGGCTTAGCTCAGATACATATTTGTAATATTAATAAAAAAAAATCGATTCTCTTTTTAACCGACTTCAAAAAGGAGGAGGTTCTATGTTCGGTTGTATGTATGCTTTTTTTTTATGTATGTTCAGCGATATTTCCGTCAATTGTAGACCGATTTTAATTTTTTTTTTGAATTGGGTTCAGTATATCTCCAAGGTGGTCCCATATTAATTTTATTGACATTGGACCTTGGACTTAGAAGATACACCAGGGAACTCCTTAACGACAAACAATAGGCATGTGTAAATTAAGATATTATGGGTATTACGTCAATCCTATAGGTACCCTACTATAGAATAATTCACTGGTCACTTAAAATTGTAAAATAAAAATCTTTTATAAAAAAAGGTAAACCGACTTCAAAAAGCAAAAAAATAAATATTTGAAGTCGGTGCCAAGTAACCGACTGCACCAACCAGCACCGACTTCAAATATTTATTTTTTTGCTTTTTGAAGTCGGTTTACCTTTTTTTATAAAAGATTTTGTTTTTTCTGAATGTAGTCATTTGTTTGCTTCGTGTCGGAACGTGTTCTCGAAAATGGAGAAAAACGAAGTGCGAGCCGTTATTAAATACCTCTGTTTAAAAAAGTTAACGACGCAAGAGATTCATTGCGATTTGGAGGCAACATTAGGAGAGTCTGCTCCGCCGTATTCCAATGTCGCAAGGTGGGCTTCTCAATTTTGAGTAGGGAGAACGAGCACGGAAGACGAGCATCGTTGCGGCCGTCCATCGACGTCAGTCACCTAAGAAAATGTTGCGAAAGTCGAGAAAATTGTATTAAGCGATCGAAAAGTTACCATCCGATACTTAATTCAAGAAACGGGCATTTTATATGGAAGTATTCAATCCATATTGAAACAATATTTGAATATATGAAAAGTCTCCGCAAGATGGGTGCCGAGAATGTTAACCGACAGTCAGAAACAAAATCGACTTGACGATTTCGAAGATATTGTTGGACAAGTTTCAAGAAGATTCTGAAAACTTTTTGTCTCGTTTCGTAACAATGGACGAAACATGGGTCCATCATTTTGATCCCGAGACAAAACAGCAATCTTCGCAATGGAAACGGCCATCATCACCGACCCTGAAGAAGTTTCGTGTCGTGGCATCGGCTGGCAAGGTTTTGGCCTCAATATTTTGGGACTCAGAAGGAATATTGTTGATTGATTACCTGGAACGTGGAACCACTACTACAGGCCAATATTATGCAACTTTAATTCCCAAGTTGAGGAATGCCATCAAAGAGAAAGGAAGAGGGAAACTTCGAAGGGGCGTGCTGTTTCATCACGACAACGCACCCGCGCACAGTTCGGCAGTTGCGATGGCTGCCATTCAGCAAGCTGGCTTCGAATTGTTGGACCACCCCACTTTTTCACCAGATCTGGTGGCTAGCAATTTTTATCTGTTCCCCAAATTGAAAAAATACTTAAGGGGAAACAGGTACGAAGATGATAACGAGGTGATGGATGCCGTGGAGAGCTTTTTGCAGGACCAAGACTAAACTTTTTTTGTGAAAGGGATTGAAGCCTTGGAAAAGCGCTGGACTCGGTGTGTAGAAAGACTCGGAAACCATGTAGAAAAATAAATTATTAAGTTATCAATAGTCATTATATTCTATCTCATTCTCACTACTTTTTGATCCCACCTAGTATGTTGATAGTTAGTAGAAGTATGGTTTGAGTACACCTTACGAAGTCTTTATTTTGGTTGGACACACTGCCTACCCCGCAAGGGATCTGGCGTGAGGTTATAGATAGATAGATAGATAGATAGACACACTGTCATTTCCTTTTTTAGACATTCTTTTTGAATACTTTATTGCATTACCACAAACTACTGTTTTTATTTCATGAATAGATTAATAATAAAAAAAAAATAAACAAAATTTATCTCTGCGATAATCATTGTGTTTATAACTATTATTATAATATAAAAATTTTGGAAATACAATTTGTATTGTTTCCTGAGATATCCGATTTCCATTTATGAGAGAGTACATTATCTCTACCTTGCTTCGTCGCTAGATGGCGCTATTTCCATCACGTCATCTGGCCTTCTGCGCCACTGGCGGCTAAACCTGGAACTAACTTTTTACCACAGAGCAATTCGCCATACTTTTGTCAATGTTCGGCTCGTAATGATAATTATAAGGATGAAGGATGAATATATGGAAGAAATTATTTGGACTTCGGACATCCCAGGAAACATAATACAAATTTTATTTCATATATTTTCAGGTAAAATTTTTATATTATGTTTTTCCTTTGATGTCCGAAGTCTGATCTGGGTGCCATAGTTTAGGCGCAAAGGTTTCCTCCACTTCGATGCTACTATTACAAACTTACCTTCCGCTGTGATGAGGTAGCATAACATACGCGGGAGCATGATTCGTGGAGAAAAACCATTATCGTAAAAGCAAACGTTCAAGTCTGATAAGTATAGTGACTTAGTTTAGGCACTCGTAGCACTGGTTATGCAATGTTCTTAGCGATAACCTGGTTATGCAACTTATGGCTTAATTTAGCTGTGACGGTAGACCATTTGTAGCAATTTCCTTTGAGGGAGTCTCCATGCTTCGAAAGGCACCCTTAGCCACAGATCCTGTCTGTCACTTAATAATGATGCTACCATTAATTTAATCCGATGTCCTTTAAGTGGCTTGAGAGCACCAGATGGCCACAAACTTGCTTCCACCAATCCACATTGGTTTCGCGAGTCGGAGTAAAACCTAAGCTCTCATCTCAATCTGCGAGAGAACGCTTAGGCCCAATAGTAGTAGGGACAGTAATGACATTTTTGTCATTCACTATAACCCAATCTTCGATTCCTAAAAGAGTCCATAGGCATTGACGGATCTTGAAAAGGTTGTCTCAAGGCAAACCTTGGTGTTGAATTGTGTATCCCAGAAAATTATTAAGAATTCTATACACCTTGTTGACATTCGTACAGATTTTTCCATATCAATATTTCAATACCAGTAAGGACCCAACGAAGAAGGATGTTGTTAAGATCACAGGAAGTCGTTGGATGCAGGTGGCATCAGACAGCTTTCGCTGGAGAGCGATTGGAGACGCCTATGTTCAGCAGTGGAGGGGTATAGGCTGAAATGATGAAGAACCCAACGGCAATAAACATTACTAAGGATGGGAAATACGCACCTGATAAAGAGAGAAGAGTATTCACTCTTTGCATTTGCAAAGAATAGTGAATAGTACGATGTGTTTGTCTCAAAGCTGTCATATGGCAATGAGAATTGGGAAAGCAAGAAGCAGGTTAAATGCGGTCCATATAAGAGCTTTACGGAAAAGTACAGAGCCCAGCCACCGATCGCGTTCGCAACAGCGTAGTAAGATATGTAAGCATGTAGACACCGGGGAAGATCTAGACTATCTTACCATAAGCGAATAGAATAATGATATAAAGATAGATATTAAATGCGTGATAATAAAGATCGATATTCCATCCTAGAGGTGAAGAATTCTATTGCCAATTGAACTTAAGGTTAACGCTCTCTGCATTGGGTGCAAAATTCGATAGGAAGTCAGGATATAAATGATAAGAGTTCGATGCCGGGGGCTGATGTTAGACATTGGGAAAATAATCTTTGGTGATTGAATTAACGGAATTTAATGAAATACATTTCGATAGAACATTCACCACCATTTTTTTATTCAAAAGTCAAAAAGAAAAAGAAAAAATGGTGTTCTTGCTATGATTATGATTCAATTTGTTGTGAAAACAAAAGTGTTAAAACTCAGGTAAAATAAAACGACCGGACTTTGAGGTTCCAATGATTTCGAACGTCCGGTCAGTTTGGATTTTAATTTTAATGCTATTCCTTTTTGTTTGATGGTGAGAGTATCTTTATTTCATCGTAAACCGTAGTTCAGAACTAGATACAAAAACCAGAGATTTCGACCAGACAAGCATTTGTTAGTAAAAGTACGTTGCATCTGAAACCACAAAATAAAAACAAAAACCATCCAATAAATGCTCTAAACGTGTATGTTCCACCGAGATCTGAGAGTCTGAGAGTCAGAGGTCAAAGTGCCAAACATTATACAAAGAGATTTTTACAATCCTCGGCAATAACCTGCTTTGATTTAACGGTTTGAAAGTCGGTTCTAACGATTTATTTACTGGGGTGGACGTAGTGCAGAGCAGGTATAGCGGATGATATCACGTTCTATGCTGTATTGCAACGCAATTTGAATAAAATATATCATTCAAGTGACTCACCAGCTACTGCCGCTAAACTTTAAGCTGAATAGCTCACGCAATCGGCTCAAGCTTCATCATTATACTGGTGGGTCCCCTTCACTCGAATATGAATTCTTTCATAACGACCGTAACACAAGCATTTGACGCCACATGGGTATTAACACTTTTTGTATGGGGGTAGGTTGTATCCGATTGGCTAATTTTAACAATGAACGTGAATTATTTCACGTAACGGAAAAGAAAAAAATACTGGAACTTTTTACTTTTATCTCGAAAGTAAACATAAAAAAAGAAAATTTGGCAACTTTCTATTTTAATCTCGAAAATAAAAATTAATTTTCAAGAACAAATCTAACGAACTGTGCAGTATGAAAGACGACGCAACAATGACAAAAGTATGATGGCTTGCTCTGTGGTAAAAAGTTAGTTCATGGCTCGGCTACAAGTGGCGCTGAAGGCCGGTTCACGTACTCTTACTATCTCATAAACGGACTTCGGTCATCAAATGGATCAAATAATATTTCTAAAACTGCTCAAAATACTATCATCTAAAACAGAGGTTCCCAGACTTTTTTCCTCATAGACCACTTTCAAAATTTAGCTGGTTCCCCTGCAGCTACATTTCTACCATATTCCCAAAACTCGACAAAAATGTGAAGAATAGATCTAACTATGGAAATTTGCGTTGCGGCTGAGTTCCAACCACGAATTAAAAGTTTTGGAAAAAAGAGGGATTATTAATTGGTTAATTTATTAATTGATTGTGCTGTGAGTCAAAAAAGTAAAGTTGGCCAATCAAAAAAGTGATTCCATCCAACTTTACTTTTTTGACATCTACTCACAGCACAAGGCACCAATCAATTCTCACTTATTTCATTTAGAAAACTCCCCATTCGGAGTGGTAAAAATAAAAAGAAAAATAGTATGTTTTTTGTGTTGTATTTATTCAAACATGTAATTATTAAACTATTATTTATTATTGGTATCATATTACATTTTTACAAGTATCAATCGCTGAGCTGCTTAAAATCTTATCTGCCTACAGTGATAGGTGAAGTCAAGCCATCATTTTAGTTCTTCACTATCGAAAGCAAATAAATTTTCGAGGACCCCTGCTTACGAATTGTGAACCCCTATTTTTGTCACGCAAACGTAGACCCCCGTCGAGTCTCCCGTGGACCCCTGGGGACCCACCTGGACCACTTTCGGAACAAAGGATTACACACGACACGCCGGGCGATATTTATTTTATTGAAATATTAATAGATGTATTTACTAATCAATACGATAGTGAAATCTGTTTGTCTTTTCAAGAAATAAAATGTATATACATACTTACCTTAAATGAAAGTCCAAAACATCAGCGTTGGGATTCTCTAAGTAGTTTGGCGGGCCAAAGTTTCTGTACAGCACGCCTATTAAAGTCATACCCACGACTGGGTTGACTGTAGTTAGGCGTTCTAGGGCGTGTCCGAATATGTACCCGACCACAACTACGGCCGTCATGTGGAATAAGTACCCACCAGGGAGCACTGCGTCTTTGAACATAAACCACGAACTGCCCCATAATGTCACACCTGAAAATGAAACGAAAGTTATACTCATAATAATTTTCTTAACATCTGCTTTACTTTCGACTAAGTATGAACATTATACGTTACCGTGACGCTAGCGACCAGTCGTGAGGCCTTGTTCATATTTATTTAATAAATTTGTAATGTAACAAGGATGGCATACCAACTCGCTAGCGTCACGCTGACTTCATTCTTTTTGTGCTAAGCTCTCAGTTCAATCGGGCTTGTAAACGTTTTGAACGCCTGTGCTGTTGAATTTGATGTCTATATCCTTGTTTACTACCGGGCTTATATACTTCACTTTCATCACTGGTCACTTTCATGTCCACTTCTTTTCTCAGTGTTCCACGTGTAGGCTGAATGTAAGCCCCAGGGAACGCGTTATAGAAAGACGTTACAAAAATTTATATATATGAAGAATATCTGTCAGCTCATCACGTGTCACACTAGGACGTGCAGTTCCGTGACATATAGGTACGTGACGTATATACGGTATACACTTCTGCCTTTACCTTCAGAAATTAATAAATCGGCAAATACCTACTTCTCAATTACTGGGCGAAGCCTTTCTTTTATAAAACGAAGTGGTAGAGAATCGATCGTACTCTATTGGCGGAGATAGGTTTAAGGCCACCTGCTTTTGGAATTTATCAAGCCGGCTAAAAGGCTTCACATTAGGGTGGTAGCTGGGACCCATAAGGTATAAAGCTACTCAAAAATGGAATTTCCACAACTGTTCAGCCATATCGGACAGAGCTAAACACTTCATATTTTTAAGTTGATGATCGATAAGAACCTGCAACGTGAGCCTTACAATCGCCTCAGAGATTTTAGAGATTACATACCTACATGAGATTTTTTTGTATGATATTTAAAAACTAGTTGTCGATTTAGTTTTAATCTGTGGTTACTTTACTTTTTTAGCCTATACCCTTTTTATTGTGTTTACGTACGTTTGTTAAATCTATAGCAATCAGCCAGTCATGATGCAGACTTATGATCCTCGTGTATTCGTTTGGGACGCTGCACAATTTTTACACATGTTTACATATGTAACATGGTATATCTACAGGTGGGCTGAAAAGTTCGTAGGCTAGCATAGAAATATCTTTTTCTTTTGTTAGAATTTGATTTTATTATTCAATATAGTTGCCTTCGAGGGTGATACAACGATTATAGCGGTCATACAATTTTCGATACCATTTTTAGTACGATTTGTCTTTAGCCTCAAAATAGGCTTCAGTTTCGGCGATCACCTCTTCATCGGCGCAAAATTTCTGTCCAACTAGCATCTTCTTGAGGTCTGAGAACAGAAAAAGTCGCTAGGGGCCAGATCCGGAGAATACGGTGGATGCGGAAGCAATTCAAAGCCCAATTCATGCAACTTTGCCATTGTTTTAATTGATTTGTAACACGGTGCAGTCTTGATGAAACAGCACTTTCTTATTCTTCAAATGGGGCCGTTTGTTCGCGATTTCGTCCTTCAAACGCTCCAATAACGCTACGTTATAGTCGCTGTTTATAGTTTTTCCCTTTTTAAGATAGTTGATGAATATTATACCATGCGCATCTCATAAAACTGATATCATAACCTGGCCAGCCGACTTTTGCGTCTTTCCACGCTTTGGAGTCGGTTCATCACGTGAAGTCGACTCGGCTGACTGTCAATTGGACTCCGGTGTGAAATGATGGAGCCATCTTTCATCCATTGTCACATATCGACGCAAAAATTCGCGATTATTACGATTGAACAGCTCCAAACACTGCTCAGAATCATCAATTCGTTGTTGTTTTTGGTCGATTGTGAGCTCGCGCGGCACCCACTTTGAACAGAGCTTTCGCATACCCAAATATTCATTCACGATATGTCCAACACGTTCCTTTAATATCTTTAGGGTCTGAGCTATCTCAATCAACTTCATTTTACGGTTATGAGAAATTATTTTGTAGACTTTTTGATGTTTTCGTCGGTAACAGCCTCTTTGGGGCGTCCACTGCGTACATCGTCCTCGGTGCTCATTACGCCTCGTTTAAACTTAGCAAACCACTTCTCAACGGTTGATTTTCCTGGTGCAAATTCCGTGTAATGTTTATCAAGCCAAGCCTTGGCTTCAATAGTATGTTTATTCACCAAAAAGCAATGCTTTATTAACACACGATATTCCTTTTAATCCATTTTTTTCAAACTAACAAAAGTTGCTTCACTCAAAATACTATAAATCACAAACTAATAGTACGATAGCTGTCAAATTTATATACGTGTCTTTTGAAGGTTAGGGATAACTAAAAATCATATGGATTTAATACTAGAAGCGCCATCTATGCGTCAGCCTACGAACTTTTCAGCCCACCATATATAGGTTTTAATGTAATTTTCGTTACAACTTAGATGGACATTTCATGTTATTTGTCACTAAGCGCGTTATACATTAGAGTCCTTTTCTGCAAACGGTTATTATTCAGAAAGCAGAAGTAGGCCCGCTTTTATATCAAATTTAACAATACCCCTAATATCTTGTTGACGCTTAGGTCTCTCTTTGAAATTCAAATTACTCGCTAAATGGATTTAACCTAGTAAGTATTTGATATTGGGAGAATATTTTGGATTATTATTCGGTTATTTTGACCATCTCTTGGCCTCAGTTCATTAAAATATATTCATAGTAAAATACTGCTTATTTTGATACCATTCTGTGTACTTGGCGAGATTTATTTGTTTATAAATAATATAATCTGGGGTAGTCTGACTATCCAACCAGTACATGGCATGGTGAAGAAAAACTCGCTGAGAAAAACTAAACACTGCCCAGAATCCAACGAAATCCAACAGTGAAGAAATTATTAACTTCCTAAATGAACCTTACCAATTAGATCTACCAATTGAAAGGATTAAGATACGTGAGGTCATAGAAATAATTAGTAATTTAAATCAAAATAAAGTCACAGGTTACGACTTAATTACTGCAAAAATACTTCGTGAACTACCTGAAAAAGCAGTACTTTTTTGACACACCTTTTCAACTCCATATTAATCAGAGGCATCTCCCCACCGCAATGGAAGGTAGCGCAATTTAAAATAATCCTTAAACCCGGTAGAGCTCCTGAGAATGTATCCTCCTACATACCAATCAGCTTACTTCTCATTCTGTCAAAAATTATGGAAATACTATTTTAAAAATGATTTAATATAGTAATAGTTGAAAATAATATCATGGTACACATTAGAAAACATCATGGTACGACAGAACAGGTGCATAGACTGGTAAAACAAATCCAAAAACCCTTCAAAAATAAGAAATACTGTTTTGCACCTTTTTTAGATTTTTCTCAGGCCTTTGACAAAGTTTGGCACGAAGGTTTACTACATAAAATAAAAAACTTACTCCCGACAAACTATTACATACTCTCAAAATCATATCTCGCTGACAGATTTTTCTACGTTAAGCAAGGAGAAGATATAACCAAACTCCAGAGAGCCCAGGCAGGAGTACCACAAGGAAGTGTACTTGGTCCGGTGCTCTATCCTATTTTTACCGCAGACCTGCCCATTACAGGCGGCGTTGTGATTGGCACTTTTGCTGACGACACAGCAGCCTTAACTTCCCACGACGATCCAGCACAAGCAAGTAACATGCTACAATGCTCTCTAGACAACATCACGGATTGGTTAAATACCTGGCGAATAAAAGCAAACGAAACTAAGTCAGTACAGGTGACCTTTACGACGCGACGAGGAACATGTCCCCCTGTGTCGCTCAACAGAGTACAGATACGCCAAGCAAATGAAGCCAGATACCTTGGGCTTTATGTGGATCGTCGTCTGACTTGAAAAAAACATATCTTTACAAAACGAATAGAACTGGAAATCCAACTAAGGAAAATGTACTGGCTACTGGACAAAAAATCACAGCTATCATTAGAAAATAAACTGGACTTACGGAGTACAACTTTGGGGCACAGCTGCTAACTCAAACCTAGAAATATTTCAAAGATTCCAGTCCAAAATGCTGAGGATAATTACTACCAAGGAGCATTTCCTTGGTTTATAATAAACTAACAACTACACCACGATCTACAAATCAGAACAATCCAAGAAGAGATTAAACACTCATTGAAATCGTACAGGATCAGGTTGGACTCTCATCCAAACTCACTGACTACGCACCTAATGAATAGTAACTCAACATTTAAGGGACTAAAAAGAAAGTCCCCTAGAGATTTATAGGGAATGTGATAAATATAGGGCACCCGTCACTGGACTGAATGCCCTGCAAGACAATCCATAAATACTTAACCTTATGCTAAATGTTCATAGAAACAGATTGGAATAATACAAACGAAAATATAAAAAAAACAAATCGAGGTGAGAGAAAACAGGCCATACTGCTTTTTGTGTGTGTGTGAGTGATCTACGCTGTTGGCCACGGGGCCTTTACAGCTTCACCGGACAAGAGGTCATACTGCACATGTGAATTCAGTGCGCGTTGGTGGAAGCGGAGTTGTGGTACTGTACTGTAAGAAATTATTAAGCTAGTTACTTCAATCATCAACATTCATCAACAATTTGGGCCCGTATGCAGACCGTAAATCTATCGTGAACTTTGTTTTTAAAACTTTTTTTACTAAAATGTTAGTTTTAAAACTAAATTCACGACAGGGTTACGATTTACGCTACGGATCCAAAGTCTCTACTTCAAACGACTTATACAAATGGCCTCTATCAAAACTAATTTCTCTCTTCTGGACTTAGAATGAGAACTCAAATTTCAAATAATTTATTTTGTATAATCTCTGCGGGGGGTACTTACAAATAGTCAATAACATTTTTTTTATCTAATTTAACAACTTATTCACCGGATATGCGGCCTCCACTGAGAAGACTCGGCGAAGGAACTCAGTGGGCTTGTAGATTTTATTTAATTCTCTTTTTCTTTTTTTCTATTTTCATTGTGTGGATACAATGTTTAGGTTACAATTAAATAGTTTGCGATCTAGCTCCAGTGTGATGTATTATGACCGAGATATGAGACTAATGATGATATTTCTACAGAGTTTCTAAAGGATTCCAGATGGACCGGTCGCCACAAGCAGCACCCTTTCACGAGTATGAGTACTGGAACAGACATCACTCTCCTCGACCGTATTAGAGGGAAGGACGTGATCTACGACGGATGCAAGCAAAGACATTATAGTAAGCATGACCAAACCATACAACCAAAGACGGTTGTCAGATTGTATCTACAAAGCAGCAATATCCCAAGCTCGTCAGGCACAACACGCTACGCTTTGCCATTGTTGTAATTCGTAGAGAAAAAATAAATAACATCACTATTAATAACATGGCACTTCGATTCCACGCGTCCTTATCTTCTACTGAAAGAAATAAAATAAGGTCAATTTTTAAATTAAAAAATGTAAGCGATTATCACAACAATGATACGTATAGATTAATGTTAAAATTGTCAAAGGGAGTAAATAGCGTCCTATCTGAATGATTTTAATCTCTATATCTTATTAAACATGAATCAGTATCATAATTTTAATACGCTCAATCTTCTTAAAATAGGATTGAGTCCCACCCGAATTATAATATAATTTATTATTGAGGGACTTGGCCTTTGATCGAGAGATTTGAAAATAACAATATAAATATACAAATATAACAATATATTACAAAAATAAGGGCATTCTTGTATCAAAAGCATTATAATAACCATTTATAGGCGATACGGGAAACACAAAACAGTCGCCGAAGATAAAGACAATAGATGACAAGCCGATTCTATAATGTTCAATAAGTTTCCCTAGTAACGAGAAAATCTATCGCAAATATATTTTCTTTTTCTTGTTACTACCCTCATTGTTTCATCGTCCGTATGATTAGGTACTTATCTTACCTTATACTCATGTGACATAATAGATATAAGATGAGTAACGACCGAAGTAGGGTTTAATTAGTTTCTATTTAGGTATATCATAAAAATACACACTGGGTACATAAAGCAACATCAGTAACGAATATAATATGCATCATATAGATTATGACTTAAATACCATAAAACAATGATCAAAAAAATAAAGAAACAACATATAAATAATCAGAATCATTGCTGTCACATCAAAAACATTCCGGAAACTGGGCCCCAATTCTAGTAACAAAATTGCACTAAAACCGAAACTCAACCGCTGCCTATCCACAACATTTAGCTATTTTAATATACTACAATATGAACAGACTAATCGGCAACGATTAAGTTTTGGTTTTAGCCGAGTTTTGTCAGAAGAATTAGTGCCCTGCCCACGTAATTATTGCGTAAGTATTTACGGTGTTGCTATATTGACAAACTTCTATATCGTTTTCTATATTGCTCTAATGATGTCATATGATTTTAACTACCATGGGTATATGAATAAAACAAAAACTCTAATCGGCAACGGTTCAGATTTGATTGTAACGGAGTTTTATCAGTAGAATTAGAGTTTATGACTAACACGCTTTGAATGTTTTTGTATAAAGAATTCGTATTTTAAAATGCACGTACGTCATGGAGTATATCTAAAAAAAGACTACCGAATTGTCTGTCTCGCATACAACTTTAGCTACTCTTATATTGCAACTATCCAAGATCTCCCGTTTGCTGACTGTGTACGACCAAGGAAATTAGTAAAGCAGTTCCATGACCTTGAATTGTTTGATCATGTTCAGTACATAAAAAAAGCTAATTAACAAGAGAACATAAGAGCATAATCACTTACATAAACTAACATATTACAGTCATCTGAAGACATAAATGGAGAGCAGATGAGGTGTTAAGCCAAGCATGTGTTTGTTATTGTAGAAGTGTATATACCTTAGTATTTCAATCAGCACAGCAGACGAGGAGACAAATTAGAGGGCTTAGCAAAAACAGATTGCCGTTAGTGTAACGCTATCGAGTTGATATGCTATACTTTTCAGTCTACAAATTTATTAAATAAAGTTGAACGTGACAGCACGTCTTCTCGACAACGTTACGCTATCGTCAATCTTTTCGTCCTTAGACTGTTATCTAAGTATCGTAAAATTTTCCACTTGATAAAGAATGATATATTTTATGTTGAATTGTGAGAAAAGGATTAACACAGTAGTGGGAAAAATGGGCTAATTTACAATAGAGGAATGTAAGTTTAGGAGGGTACTAATCGGGAAAATGGTCGCGTAAAGTAAAATCTGTTTAATTTTCAACAAAAATACAATTAAAATCGTTCGCCAATTTTACGTTGCTTTAGTGTGTCCCGGACGAGTACCGTTCCTGGAGACTTGCCTTGTTGGCAGGTTCCTTTTAGTTATGAGGTAGGTTGTAGCACTACTAATTCTCCCTGTAATTGTAGTAAAAGATGACTGAAGACTAAAACCAACATTCTGCAGTCTGCAATCAGTGGACGATTGATTTTATTAGGTACACAGACCTGTACAACTCCCCTGACCACATTTTTGATTACACTTTTGTTATAAATTAGATGTGAATTATATTATACCTTAAAACTTTTGTAAGTTTTTGATTGGTACACATTTACTATTATGAAACGTAATTCTACACTACAATCATAATTGTGTTTCATTGTAAAGTGATGACCACGCTAAACCTCAATTCGTATTGAAAGTGCTTTGCATTAGTAATTTGAGTAGTTACGAACCAAAATAATAACGATACTGTAAGATTCGCGTATCAAACCTGCGATTCGAATTCATTTTGGCATATACCTAAATTAACTAAAAGTTTTACGTGAAATCGCTAAGTACTCGATTGCACTGACCGACTTCAAATATTTGTATTTTCGTTGTTAGATAACTTAGGTAATTAGGTTTTACTTTTTCACATTTTTAAGTCAAGTTCTATTAAAAAGTTGTTTTATTGCGGTTTTTTAAAGTATGAGGGCTTAGCACGAAGACGATGTAAGTGTAACATATTCCCGTGGATGTGCCATCCTTTTTACACAGCAGATTAACTAAATATACAGGAACGAGACAGCACGTTTTCTCGATAACATTAAGCCAACGTCAATGTCTTCGTGCTAAGCTTATTAAGTTTAGAATGAAAAGCATTCAAAACGCCGCCGGCACCGGAAACTTATTAAAAAATCGTGATAAAAACCGAAAATTTTGTTTACTTACTTAGATTATCGTCCTTTTTACGAGTCACGGGTACGTTGACGTTTGGAATCTGACATTTTTAGAAATGAGGTGATGATAAGTCAAGTGTAATAGAATCGGTTGACCATCGTATCGAAAATTTTATAACAAAGATTAAATCGATATTATTGACAACAATTTAGGAAAAAAATATATTTAATTATTTATTTACGAATCAAGCGATTGCTCAGAAAAATTGTCTCACAATCGCTTGATCGCTTACTTGGATTGTTATTTAAAAATCTATCAAACTCTCTGTTTTAACATGTCAAGATAGCGCATGAGTATGTAGAGTATTTCGATCAGATATATAGAGAAGAAGTAATAATATATTCATAAAGAAATCTGCAATCGATTTATAATATTTAAAAAAAAACAATATATCGATTATAACGATTTCATTATGTCAGTTCTTAAAACGTAAACCGTTCCTATTTACATAATTGAGTAATAAAGTTTGATTAGGTTTTAACATTTTTAAATAATTACGCAAATTTATGAACAGTGTATGATTTAAATGAAAACTAAAGGAGATTTTTGATGTATGATATTGCTGTTTATTTTTGGGATTCTATCTATGTTTAAATATTCTTAAATACAATTTGCTCGTAATAGAATATAATCAAACATGGCTGTACGCATGGGTCGCGAAAAAGACTATAATGCAAATATTTCTCATAAGAAAAATATTTGCGTTATATAGTCTATCTAATCTAGTTAATCTAAGATGTCAATATAAAATAAATTTGTTTTATTATAGTACACAGAAAAAGCAAGATTTAAAAAACAAACTTTCATGCATAATTACATAACTAGATTTTATTTTTGTAGTAGATATATTCAATACTAAACACATAAACTTTTACATTTGACCAACGACCTGAATACACGATCTATGACTTCTGGCAAATTTATTGTGTCCAGAGTTAGCAATTACTACGGTGACAGAACACTTAAAAAACGTCTGCCTTATTTACTTAACAGTCTACCAGATGAGATCAGACATGAAACTGCTAAACTAACTTTTAAAAGAAAACTAAACAAGTTTCTGCTGAGTAAGTGCTAACAATGTCAGATCGGTTAAAACTTATCACAATATATTGTTAAAAAACAAATGTGTATTGATACAACTCAAGTGATGAATTTATAAAGAGGCTCAGTTGAACGTTCCCACAGTCAAATCAGTAACATGTTTTTGTGGGGATATACCCTGACATATGTATTTAGTTATAGAAAGATATTAAATAAATAAATAATATTATGAGCGAGCGAGCGTGTATGAGACAAACTATGAGAGTCGAGGAAGCCAGAGAGGTATGTAAGGAAAGAACCTGTTGGAACTCTGTACTCTCTGCCTATCCCACAAGGGATCTGGCGTGAGGTTATAGATAGATAGATAGATAGAAATAAAACGTAGAAATTGATTTTGAATTAAAAAGGAGAATCAACTTTTGCTAGGCCAAGTGTACTTTGATGGATATTGTCCTTGGCATTACATGATTAAGCGACCGATACCTACATATATATTGTATCTATTATATTTAAATTTACTGAAAGTAAACAGTATTGTTGCGTGAATTAACACAATAATGTAAATGTAACTATAATAATCAAGTAGTTATATGTACACGATATTTTATCCGATACAATATACTGCCGTGTGTATGGAACTCTATTCCTATGTTTGATGTTATTCTTTCATTAGTTGATTGATGAGTTATAGGAAGGATGTACCTAATAATAATAGACCTTGATTTGTTTTATAATCTGTGAAGGCTGAGGTACTTGTTATCTATAACTGTGATGACTAGTAACTCAACTTGTAATGCTAATGAAGTAAAAGATTTTATTTTATATCACGAAGTTGTTTTTATGTGATTGGATATAAGTACTTTAAACCGCGATCTTTTCCGTGAGCAAAAGTTCTATAAAGTACACATAACTCCAGGATCCCTAAAATAAACTAACTTATTTAATACAGCTTAAAAACTAATTTATTACCTTAGTGTTCACTATTTCGCTATAAAAGGATGGAAGTTTTAATGATGCGAGTGAAATATCCTGCACGCCATTTTCAATATAAAATTTCCATATTAAAAACTGTGTCGTCTTAGTACTTAATAATTTCCTTAATGCAATTTTCACATACATTTATCTTTAGATTTTTAAGGTATTCGTAACAGGCCTATTGGATTTTTCGCTAATAACTATACTATACATTTATGTTTTAAAAATATTGGCGGGGCTAGCATAGCTTTGTAATGTCACAGGGATTGGAATATTTGCAGGTAATGGATAGGCTCTCTAGGCGTGAATAGTATATAGCTCTATGTAAATAAGTATTTTTCTTCGTTAATACTTTTTTTAATAATATTATTAAATAAGTATTAACGAAGAAAAAACCATGGTCTATTACCATCAAACCTTAAAACATTTTTCACTCAACAAAAAAACGTCGATTTGTTGCTAACAGCATTTTTAATTCGTTGTCTTCGGAAACACTATCGCCTTCATATTACACTTATTATAGATTGCAATCACAACTAA
This sequence comes from Phalera bucephala, assembly GCA_905147815.2. Taxonomy (NCBI): domain Eukaryota; kingdom Metazoa; phylum Arthropoda; class Insecta; order Lepidoptera; family Notodontidae; genus Phalera; species Phalera bucephala. Next base: position 17,707,306 of record LR990622.1, read on the forward strand.
ATGGTGATGGTTTGTTTAAATAGTTTTAGAGTTTGATTAGAATAGACTATATACCAAATGACGACTAAGACCTGAGGGCTTAGCAACAAAAAAATTACGTTAACGTGACGCTACCGAGTAAGCCTGTTGTCGCGTTCCCGTTTATATAATAAATTTGCACTGTGACAAGGATAACATATCAACTTACTATAAGCCCTGTGTTTGATTAAAATATAAAAATTTAATCAAGTATTTTTATCGGTATTGTGTGGGGTATCTACAAGTTGTATATTTGTAATTAGCAACCTTAAGAACCAAAAATTTGCGCCTTACCGAGGAGATCTTCTTGTCTATCTAAATTTATACGGCCCAAGAGCTTTGTATCATTACAGATTTCATCTAAACCGCATTGATTATATTGTATATGAAAGGAATAACTTACAACCTTTCATATTTGTTTAATAAGCAGTAGCAGTATAACATACAGGTTAAAGTGTCGCTTACATTCCTATTTGTATTGTAATTAAATTCAATTGTCGTATTTTGTTCGTTGATTGTAAACTGTCTTTCTTTGTAAAGAGAGAACGATTGTTCTTTTTAAAGATACAATATTGTTCACTCATATAGTAAAAATATATTTAAAATGTATGCAAAATAATACAAAAATGCTTCCTAAGAAATTCATGTGTACTTTAGAATCAAAATAAACGGAATTGGCTACTATGGTGAAAGAAGCGAAGAAAAATCAACGAGCAAGTCCCTCTGTCTGAAGAACTTCAGATGCTTCAGCGGCTTCACAAAACCATCAACACGGACCGCTGGAGAGTCGTGAATACGGCGACGGAAGGACTATTGGTTAGGAGTATCATATTCATGGACCAAATCTTTGCTGATTTTATTAAGAAAGCGGGATATTTGCTGCATTTGTCTTAAACGCAGCTTTTTCAAAATCCTCGAAACTCCCGGGGACAAAGAGGGGGCTGAGGAGAGACCCGTTGAACCGACGGCAAAACCTCCTACCGCTCTGGTTGAACCAAAACGGGATCACCAGCGGAGTGAAGGGATCACGGAGGAGCTGATGGAGGAAGCGCTGCTCGTGGCCCGTCCGGCCCCGTCACCAGCTATGTCGACGAGATCGGATGGACTAGCGGGCTTTGAGAACCTGGGCATTGTTTCGTCCCCTGCTGGGACGGATGTAATTGCCCTAGAGTGCAGCGACCTGGAGAGCTGCAAGTAGGGGAGTTCCTTAGTCTGGACTTCCAGATCAGTGTACAAACTCAACGACAACGGAGCTTGGTCTAAGGTGTGTGCAAATAAACCTACATCATTCTAAGGCGGCTACGGCGATACTAGATTGCCAGCTGCGCAGGGCTTCCTTTAACATAGCACTAATACAGGAACCCTACATATATAGGGGACAGCTACGGGGCTTAGATAGGGCGGGGGGTAACCTGTTCCATAACTGCTTCTGTTACAGGGATCTCACCACGGTGAAATTAAAATTGGAAGGCAAAATGGGCAGCCGGCAAGTTATATTCTCGGCTGTTTATCTGCCCTACGAATATGCAGACCCAGTTACAACATGACTACGTGCCTTGGTCGACTACTCCGGCGGAAACAATTTTGAGCTTATCATTGGCTGAGATGTCAACGCGCATCATATCGTCTGGGGCAGCTCAGACAATAATCAGAGAGGGGAAAAATTCCCAGAATTTCTGTTTGAGTTTGAAGCAGAACCTAGTTAGGGTGGTAAATAGCGCCTGGACTAACAACTGTCCGGAGAGCAAAGTCCTAGCAAAGTCCTAGCAAATTGCGTACCGTGGTGGATGCCAGAACTAGAAAGGCTGAGAGTAGAAACTCGCCGGACATTCAATTTGCCGAAGGCAACTAAGAACTTCGGTGCATACTCTATGATACCCACGAGGTTCAATACAGAAGTGCGGAAAGCAAAAAGAAGAGCTTGTAAAATACACTGCCAAAGCATATGCAGCCTCCCAAAGGGTATGAGGCAAGTCAAGGCAATATCCACGGCCAAAATAAATCCACTTACTACAGTAAGGAATGAGAAAAAAGACTCACAAGCAACGGGAAAGAAACATTAAGAGCTATGTTCAACGTGCATTTCCCGGGTTCGGTAGAAATACAAAAAGAGGACACCATGATGTATGATGTCAATATAGATGAGCTTAGCTTTAAAACAACCAGAGCTGACTTGGAAACGGCAGGGAAAGTCGTGGAACAGAATAAACACAAATGGGCCTTAAAAAGCTTTCAACCATTTAAGGCCCCTGGACCGGATGGTGTTTTTCCCATTCTTCTACAAGAGGGGGAACGAGTACTCAACCAACACCTGTGCAGACTATTCAGGGCGTGTGTGGCCTTTGGGTATACCCCTAGAATCTGGCGGCTGGTAACAGTGACGATCATCCCTAAACCGGGAAAACCAAATTATGAGGATACCAAATCCTATAGACCAAATTCTTTTTAAAATGTCATTAGAAAATGATGGATAGGCACATAAAGGATGGTCCATTAAAGGATCATCCACTACATAAGATGCAATGCGCTTACCTACCCAGTAAGTCTACGTACTGCATTACACTATGTGGTGAATTGCGCAGAGATAGCTTTAAAAAGGAAATCCGTGCTGCAGCTTTTCTGGATATTGAAGGTGCCTTCGATCGCACAACATTCTCATCCATTGAAATAGCTGCTACAGGGCATGGAATAGAACCAACTCTAATCAGATGGATCAAAAAAATGCTAAAGAACAGGATAATCCAGTCTACTATATTAGGAGAAAGTCTCTCCGTCAAAACGACTAAAAGATGCCCTCAAGGAGATGACTTATCACCGACTCTGTGGAGCCTGGTAGTGGAATTTCTTTTGAAGATAATCAACAAAGGTCCGTTTTACGGAGTTGGGTATGCGGACGTTATAGTGATAGCAATCAATGGGAAGTTTCCAAACACAGTATCGACACTGATGCAGGAAGCTCTAGACAAAGTAACGAATTGGTGCACGACAAATAGTCTCTCGGTTAAACCAAAGAAGACTAACGTGATCCTATTCACACGGAAAAAGGTACTACTAACAGGTCTACAAGATCTTCATATGTACGATAGCAAAATTAAATGGGCCACTGAAGTTAAATGTCTGGGAGATATACTAGACAAGCAACTACGGGGGCATGCACATGTTGACCATACCATTGCTAAAGCATTGAGAGTACTGAATATGTGTAGGTCAGCATATGGAAAGACATGGGGCCTACAGCCCCAAATAATGCATTGGGTGTACAAAATTAGGGTAAAACCGATTTTAACGTATGGATGCATCGTGTGGTGGCCTAGAACTAAAACACAAATCTGCAGGGACGCTCTAATAAAATTACAAAGGACAGTCTGCGTGGCCATCACAGGTGCATTCAAAACAACACCGACAGCAGCTATGGAGCGGTTACTGACGGACGTTTTAGCGCAGTGGTTAAGAGCTCAAGTCGCTCCGCCCACTGTGTCTAATAGTCGCGGGTTCGATTCCCGCACGGGACAAATCTTTGTGTGATCTACAGATATTTGTTCCGGTCTGGGTATTTGTGTTAGTGAATTTTCATGTTTGTTAACGCACCCACGATACAGGAATTATTCCTAGTGAGGGGCTACGTTTTTTAAAAAGAATAACAAAAAACACTCCATTACACATCGTCATTGAGACTGAGGCGAGGAAGTCACTCTATAGGCTGGAGAAAACGGGACTATGGAGCATAACAGCGCTAAGCCTTGAACACACCAAGCTAGCGCGACACAAGGAACTAGATAACATTAGGAACATGAGATGTGACAAGATCTTGACCACGCACATGTTCAACCAAAGATTTAGCACCCACATCCCTACCAGGGAACAATGGAAAGTGGTCTAAATAAGCAAGGTAAGGAACAAATGATATGGTATACGGATGGATCCAAAACCAAGTCTAGAACAGGAGCCGGTGTATATACAGAAGGATACAATCTAAGTAAAAGCATGGACGTCAATATTCCAAGCAGAGACCCATGCGATAGGTGTTCGTGCAAAAGAGATATTGGACAGGCGAATTATAGGCAAGAGGTAGGTAGGTAGGTATGTAGGTTACATTTGTAGTGATAGTCAGGCTGCTCTCAAAGCCATCAGCTCCTATGAGCTAAACTCGGCAATGGCCGTGGAGTGTGAATACCTTCTTGACAGATATGGAGCGCGCAACACGATCACATTAGTCTGGGTCCCTGGGCACACGGGAGTTGATGGCAATGAGCGTGCGGATGACTTAGCCAGAAAGGGAGCAATGGAGAAACTTGTTCATCCAGAACCGTTCATAGGTATACTAGATGGTGCCTATAGAGGCGCGCTGTTCAAATATGCCCAAAAGCAACACAGAAAAGAATGGGAAACTAATACAGGGCTGAGACACTCCAAGGAATTTCTTTCCACATGGTGTGACAGCGACAGCGAGAGACTACTAAAACACAGTAGACTGCAATTACGGCAACTAATTGGAGCATATATAGGCCACTATGGCACAAAAGAACATCTACACAAGATGAACCCCTACAGCGACGTGGTATGCAGGAACTGTGGTACAGAGACTGAAACCATGACGCACGTCCTCTGCCACTGCGACGCTCTGGCGGCGCGGCGAATGAAGCTACTGGGAGTGCCTATCCAAATCCAGAGGAATTTCGGCTCTTCCCCCCTGCTGAAATCTACAGCCAGGTTCAGGGAGTATTTGGTTCTTCAGGTACGTAAGAGCATCAGGGCTAGGACAGCACAAAAGATCCCATCGGGTCGAAGTGCGTTTGAGGTCTCTTCGGTCCGATAAGATGGTGAAAGAAAAGTCTTAAAAATACCTTTTATACCGGAACGTACAATAAGGTGATACTAAATAGTATAGGTGCCGATGTTTTTGTTAATTTATGCATATACTTGCTTCTGCCCTCGACTTCGTCCGCGTTGACTTTAGACAAGAACCTAACATATTTCCTGGATTAAAATGTATTATATGTGTTACGAGTAATCCAGGTAATAAACTGTATGCCAAATTTCATCCAAATCCGTTGGGTCATTTTTGCGTGATTGAGTAACAAACATCTAAAAATACAAACGCTCACATTTATAATATTAGTAGGCCTAGTAGTAACTCAATGCCCTAACATAATATATGTACATGATGTTTTGCGTCTACTGCAGCATGCAGCATGGTAAGTGCGCATAGGAAAAAGCGGTATTTCATAGTACAAATTATTATTTTTTTCTGTGGAAGGCATGATATATTCATTATGCTAAAGTGACAATTGTCCCTAATGATACAATTAACATACGAACGCTAATAAGGGCAGGCAGTTTGCAGGATGAAGTTAAATGACTGCTTAGTCTTGTGTTTTGAGTGTAGGCCGCTCTGACTAGATTAAATCTCAAATAATTTATTTTTTGTATCATCTCTGTGGGGGTATTTACGAATTCTCAATTTCATCATCAGCCTCTAGCAGTCCACTGCTGGACATAGGCGCCCCCAAGTACACGCCACAGGGTACGATCCTCGGCTACTTACATCCTGTTTCTGCCAGCCACCCTACGAAGGTCATCGCTCCACCTAGCCTGAGGGCGTCTTGCATTACGTTTGCCAGTCCGTGGTCTCCACTCAAAAACTCATTTGTCCCAGCGGTCATCGGTTGTTCGGCTTATGTGACCAGCCCATTGCCACTTCAGCTTACGTGATTATATACTATTTGGTTTCCATTTTAATTTGTAAACTCCTTCGCGACCCAGGAGTTATGAGTAAAGTGGTTTTATATACGAAAAAAATGCTCCTTGACACGCCTTTTGTAATATCCGCATGATGAAGGAGAAGTGCAGTAGTACTGTTAAGAGTGTTGAGTTTTTTTAAATTTTAATTTTATAACTTACCACATAAAAAGACTCCAAGGTATTGTTTCAATTCGGGGACTGATGGTACGAGTCTGGAGATCACTGCATTCTTTTCTGTCCTCTCTTGAATATACCTACAACAAAGGAGTTATATGTAATTTTTAAAAACAATAGATTCTACTTATACTAATATTATAAATGTGAAAGTTTGCATGTTTGGATTTTTAGAGGATTAATGACGATGTTTTATAACAGATTTAGATGAAATTTAGCACACAAATAGCTTATTACAGATAGGATATATATTCACTTTTTATTTCGAAAAAATTTTAGGTTCTTGTCTAAAATCAACGCTGACGAAGACGCGGGCAGAAGTTAGTTTATTTATAATTTTAAAAAGGTTTTATGACTGGTTCAATTGCATCATAATCATTCATTTCTCTTTATCCTCCGTGATACAATTGCTTGGCATACCGCTCAACCAGTCGACTCTAGCATACAAGGGATCTGGCGTGATGATATATAGATAGATAGATTATCATACATAACCTGTAACAGATGACCCAACTCAGTCAATTCAACAAATTACACACACCGTCACGTCTATATTCCCCATATTGGCCAATCGGCGGCGGCAGAGGTGTACTGTGTACACCCACCTCAAACACTCTTAACAAATTACTTCCCGCTTATTACTATAACGCCTTTTCTTTTTATGGGCATCGTAAACAGTATTTATAGGAGTACAAACATTTTTTTTAAAACGTATCCCTACTCTAGCAATTATTGCTGTGTCGTGGGTGCGTCTACAAACATTAAATTCATATGCTCAAATACCCAGACCGAAACAATTAATAGTGGGTGACACAAAAATTTGTCCCGTGTGGGGGTCGAACCCGAGACTACTCATTCTAGTGAGCGGAGCAACTCAAGCTTTTAACCACCAGACCAAGCCGTCCGTTATTTAAGCTCGCTAACGCTAAAAGAAAAATAGTGATATAGTTTAGTGTACACTTAGATCGAAACGAAAATCCATATATATAAAATTCCTGTGAGTGTGTTCGTAATTCTTCTTCTAAACGGCTTGACCGATTTTGACGATTTTGTTCTGTACTTATGAGGCACTTGCATGGTTCTTAGCTATAGTTGAACCCGGTAGGTGGCGCTGCAGTTGACTGTAGCTGCGGGAAATTGTTAGTAGATTTATATAAAAAATACAACCGGTGACAAGGGGAGCTGTTAAAGTGAAAGCGGTTGTTAGTGTAAAGTTTAAAATAAAAAGTCCGTAGAGTTGTACTCGTATTTCTTAAGTAAAGTTTTATACCCGTATCTATAAATATGTCTTAGTCGTAACTTTTATTTAAGAATTTACTTAGTATATTATTTTAAAGGTTTCGCCTCATAGCCAACGCGGCGCGACGCTAGCGCGACGGTGGCGCGGCTTGGGGAGTAATGTATTGAAATGTACAGCAGACGCCACAGCGCAACCCCGCTCGCCGCGACGGCAAACGTCACGACCGAACATAGCCGAGCGCTTGTTTCGCGCTCCATTCGCGCTCCGTTGCCTATTTGTCCAAACCTTTATTCTAGAGTTGAGAAAACTGTCAAAAGTAAGAAATGTCAAAAGTTAGTTTCCTTAGCCAAGTTATAGTCCCCATTTGCTTTACTTAACCAATGAGCATTAATTGTAACGGTACATAAATTTCTAGTACCTGGGCACCTTTTTTACTTTTTCATTAATAAACAAATCCTAGGAAGTAATATTGGTAGTTTTAAAAGATTCTGAAGTATTTCCTTTAGCTCTAGTAAGTTAAGACCATTACTCGATTATCGAATGTGGTTTCGAATGATAGAATTCTTAACCCATGACCTTACTTGGCTAAGTAAATTCTTAAGACTAAGTAAAGAAATGTCTATAGATATGGGTATAAATGTCCATTGAAGGATCACATAAATGCGATTGTATTAATAACTTTACACAAATACTCACTCACGTTTTGGCGGATCCGTCTTCGAAATTTGTTAGAGTGCTCCGTTTTAGGTTTTCATTTTTATCTGAAAAATAAATGATTTGTATTTATCGGGAATTACAATTTGACTGCCTCATTGGTCTAGTGGCAAAGTGATCTTGTGATCACAATGTCCTGGGTTCAAATCCTAGGTCGGACAAATGTAGTTTCTCTAACGAAAAATTCCCAGTACGAGTCCGGAGTCTGGAATTGTGGCCGGTATATGGCAGTCGACTCGCTCCCTATTACATGGGACCTAACATCGTCAGCAAAACGTGGGTGAACTCAGTACACCTCCGCCAACCCCGTTTGGGGAATATAGGCGTGACGGTGGGAATTACACTAGTAAACGACATAGAGAGGACGGGTTTTGATAAGAGTGGACTAATAGATTATTATCGTGTGTGTGTACTGAAAAGTTTCTGACCGACATAGACTAATTAGTGTTACTAATATGTATTCTTTTGTAGTATGTTCTGTTAATTCTATTCTTTCCTTTAAAAAACGTTTCAACGTAAAAATTGAGGAACCCCATACTAGGAATTATTTCTGTTGTCGTGAGTACGTTTACATAAATACCCAGAATGAAATAAACATTTGTGGTTCACATAAAAATTTGCCACGCGTGTGTGTGTGTGTGTGAATGATCTACGCTGTTCGCTGCGGGACCTTTACAGCTTCACCGGTCAAGAGGGCGAGCGTGCAATCACTACGCTCAAGCTAAAAGAGCAAGGGGGCAACTAGCTCAAGGCCGCCTCAAGGAGGAACGGCCTCGGCTTGGGCAGTCGCTATGGGGGAGGGCATATTATAAGTGTCTCGCCATGGTGCTCCGTACTGGCCGGCGGAAAAGGGATTCTGCGACCTCGCTGACGAGGTCAGTGTCTGATCCTGTGTGCGGTATCTGTATCCGCAAGAAGGGAAGTAAGAGCATCAGGAGGGTCGGTGAGAACATGCAGCAAAGATTTGTTACGTGCGGTATTCCAACCCGCGACTACTTGATCATGTGCCAAAGTATGCTCTTAACCACTGGAGGAAGCCATGCGCCTATCTTCGCATGTTTTCGTGTTCTTAATTAATTAAGCAACAAGCTTTAAGTATCAAAGGTGAACACCTTTTAGTATGCTAGTATACTATTATTAACGAATATGTGGCCAAAGTGAAGGTCTGGCTTGGATATTTAAATTTTAATTTATATAACCCATGTAATGATGCAATTAAGGATGCAAGGGGGACACCTACAATCTACACCCCCCAAGCCCCCTGTCATTTCTGCTATCATAGCCATACGGCTATGATAGCAGAAATGACAGGGGGCAAATGCTCGTCAACTTTCTTGCAAGAGAAGGGCTGTTTATGATGAACTCTTTCTTTAAAAAACAGCTCCAAAGAAAGTGGATGTGGCAAAGCCCCGATGGTAAAATAAAAAATGAGTTCGACTTCATCATGGCGGATAAGAGGCGTATATTCAGATATGTCTCAGTGGTCGCAAGGTTTAAAACCGGAAGCGACCACTGGCTCGTACGGGGCACTCTGAATATAAAATGCAAGTGCAAAAGAGTCCGCTTGATGAAATCCAGGCTCCGAATTTGCTCCAAGCCGCTATGGGTTCCCAAGCTTTTCAGCTAAAATTGGAAAACCGATTCGCTGCCTTAGAAACCACTGATGGCGTTGATCAGAAATTCGAGCAGGTGGTACAGACTCTTAGCGAAGAGGGCACTTAATTCTGCAAAATGAGGCGTGCAGGCAGGAAATCTAAACTTTCGAGGGAGACACTGGAGCTTATGAGCGAAAGACGCCAAAATGCTCCCTCAACCTTGTCAGAATACCTTAAATAAAAAGATCACGAAGCTGGTCCGACGCGACCTCCGAGCTTTCAACACGCTTGAGATTGAGAAAGCCATCGAGCAGAACCGGGGATTGAAAGTGTTCGTCCAGTCACTTGGGAGAAACTACTTGACAAGGTTGACTACAGAAGCGGGTACTGTGATCTCTTCGAAACCGGAAATCCTTTCGGAAGTCAGTAATTCCTATAGCCAGCTCTACGCCTCACACGCACCTCGACCCGAATCTCTTAGAGAAGATCCCAGAGCCACCCTTACATGCCACTTCACAGAAGACTTGGCCGAGATCAGCCAGGATGAGATCGAGTTGGCCTTTAAACAGCTTAAAAATGGAAAAGCCCCGGGTGAGGACGGCGTTACGACTGAGCTTCTGAAGGCAGGAGGTACCCCAGTACTAAAGGAGCTTCGGAAGTTATTTAACACTGTCCTCTACACTGGGAGAACTCCGCAGGCATGGAACAGAAGCGTGGTCGTCCTGTTTTTCAAGAAGGGTGCTAAAATTCTATTGAAAAACTATCGACCCATATCGATTCTGAGCCATGTATACAAGCTGTTTTCAAGGGTCATCACGAACCGTCTTGCGCGAAGGCTCGACGAGTTTCAACCCCCGGAGCAGGCCGGGTTTCGTAGTGGTTACGGCGTCATAGACTACATCCACATAATGCGGCAGATTATACAGAAGACAGCACAATATAACTTGTGCCGCGGAGTGCGCCAAGGTGATGTAATATCACCAAAACTGTTCACCAATGTATTCGAGGATATGTTTAAGTCGCGGCATCAATATAAATGGCGCATACATCTCTCACCTGCGATTTGCAGACGACATCGTCATAATGGCTGAAACGTTGCAAGACCTACAACAGATGCTGGACAGCCTGGCTAATTCGTCTCAGCGAATCGGTCTCCGGATGAACTTAGATAAAACCAAACTTATGATCAACAAGCATGTTGACCCGGGACCGATCGCCGTAAACGGAGCCTCCCTCGAAGTTGTTTCCGAGTATATACCTAGGGCAGTTGCTCCGACTAGCTAAAAATAACTTCGACAAGGAAGTTCAGAGACGGATCAGCTGGGCTGGGCAGCATTTGGAAAACTCCGTCGAGTTTTCTTATCGCCCATACCTCAGTGCCTAAAAACGAAAGTTTTTAATCAGTGCGTCCTACATACGGAGCCGAAACGTGGCCACTCACTGTGCGGCTTGTCCACCAGTTCAAGGTCGCTCAACGAGCTATGGAAAGAGCTATGCTCGGAGTTTCTCTTAGGGATCGAATCCGGAACGAAGTCATTCGTCAGAGAACCAAGGCTGCTAACTCAGCGAATTAGCAAGCTGAAGTGGCAGTGGGCAGGTCACACATGCCGCAGATGCCTGTTTTGGGCAGACTGGTTTTTGAGTGGAGACCGCGTGTCGGCAAACGTAGTGTCGGACGCCCTGTAGTTAGGTGGGGTGACGATATTCTTAAGGCAGTGGGCAGGGATTGAAAGAGGAGAGCTGAAGATCGAGCTCAGGGGCGTGCCATGGGAGAGGCCTACATCCAGCAGTGGACTGACAAGGGCTGATGATGAACCCATGTAATTGTTGTATATCCCATGTAAATAGGTGATAAACCCAATACTATATTTACAAGCTGCTTAATGGATGTCATGACTTTCCACAAACTCTAAAAACCAAAAACAAAAGGTCAACAGACAAGGAAATGTTATGCATTTGAGTAATTTTCTAACCATCTATGTCATCACGCCAGATCCCTTGTGAGATAGGCACAGTACACAGTTCCAGTAGGTTCCTGCCATACAGACTTCAGTAGCTTCATCCACTCTCATAGTTCGACTCATACACGCTCGCCCGATATAACGACTCTTGCTTTCATCATCATCATCATCATTAATCAGCCTGTATCTACCGAATGCTGAGTATAGGCCTCTCCTCTATCACGCCATTCATTCCAATCCTGTACTAATCTATTCCACTATTTTCCAGCCACTTTCACGATGTCCTCGCTCCATCTAGCCGATGGTCTGCCTATGGGTCGGCGTCTTGTTCTGGGCCACCACTCTGTTACGGCCTTGGTCCACCTGCCATCTTCACGCCTCATCAAGTTTCCTACTCATCTTCACTTTAACCTAGTGATCTGTTCCAGGTGTACCAACACCTTTAAATTTAGTCCGCCTTCGGATTTCTATGTTTGGTATTCGATCGACAAGGGAGATGCCCAACATGGCTCGCTCCATCGCTCTCTGTGCTACTTTGATTTTATAAAGGCTACCTTTTGTAAGCGATCAGGTCTCTTATTTGCCCTTAGTAAGTTCAATATTCCTTATTTACAGTAAACGGGGTTACGCCGACATTCCCCAAGCGGCGGTGACAGATATGTATTATGTACATAGCATACAGTGTATGTACATAGCGATAAAAAGATTAAAATGGACTTGGCTTAGGTGTTCCACAGAACAAAAGTCATTATAAGGGACGACTGTTATGGTCAGTTAAAAGCGTTGTTAATTATTTTAATAGCTTTGGTGAGGTGCGAGAAAAGTTTGAAACTAATGTTAAGGTCACAAGAAAAATAAATAAATACAATATAAATTTTTAAAATTAAGCTTTTGCCAATCAAAAACAAATGTGTATGCAAAATTTCGTGACTGTGCTGTTGGCCGTTGAGGAGTTCCTTAGTCTAGGGCTAATCAGTTCATGCTTATTATAATAATGGACTGTCAATTAAACTGAGCCTATCTGTTCAATTTAAACTCTGTAGGATAAGAGGAAGCGCTTGCAAGGTTTGACCTAAATAAACTAACAAAATTATGCGCCTGTCTATTCATATCACCACACCACATCTCTTGCGGGGATAAATAATAACTATATAAATTTAATGTAAAAAGCGTGGGCGCTTGACATCAAATGTTAGCTGTTGGTATATTGGTTGGCTATTCATAAATATAAGTGATCATAAATATAAACTAAAAAGCACCCCACGCTTTATCACAATAAAATTATTTAGTTATTATTTTCTTCTTTTTAGTTCGGCTTGCTATTAAAGTGTGTAAGTTTAGTTTCTTAAACTCTAACTTTCTTATTTTTTTATTCTAGTAATATCAAAAGTAGTTAGTTTAATCAATTTTCATTTAACAAATCTTTTTCAAAACAAGCTTTTGTAGCAAAAACACAATGAAGGTATCTTGCTTAGTTAAGTAGTTCCTATGGCCTAAATTGAGAGCTATGAACTGGTAGCTAGTGGGTTTCTAATAATTTAAAAAAACTAAACGGATTTTGGAGTATAGAGCTGTGGCAGGAACGTTGTGGCAGGATTTGTCAAAGGGAAGATCTTCCAGCCTGACGAGTGGTGTGTCTGGCGGGGCCTGCCACTCTCCCCGAGAGTTGTTGTCGGGGGCTTGTATGTATGTTACACGTCGTGCACACTCTAATATCGCGTTCTAGACATGTATGGCGAATCGTCAACACCATCTATTGGTAGGTAGTCGCAACTATGTAGCGATGTATAGGGATCGCTACAGAGCGAAACGACAATAATAGCGAACTAGTTAGTTATTGGTTCAAATCATAGGTTTAAATTGTAAACAATTGTAAAGCCTGTTCGGCTAGTTATATCTTCTTACTTAAAGACTGACGCCAATGTGCTAGCTCACTATCGTCTAATAAGAACCTCAGTAATTAGTATGAACGTCTATGCTAAATTTATTCGCACGCTATCCAGCAATGAATAACTCCTCAGTCTAACTGCGCTCTACGGATATAATAAGAGTTCTTATATAAGACATTAACGCACCCTGCATTGAGTATTGGTGTGTTAGGTAAACGATATACTATGACGTCAATATGCTAGCTCACTATCTCCTAATAAGAAATTTAGCAATGCTAATATTATGACAGCCTTTGCTAATATTTTTAGCACGATATCTAGCGGTTAATAACTTCCCTGTCTAACTGCGCTCTACGGATATACTAAGAATTCTTATATAAGTCATTCAGGAGCAAGTCGCAACCTATATTGAATATTGGTGTATCAGCCACCCGATATGGTATGACGTCAATGCGCTAGCTTACTTGCCCCTGAATCTCAGCCATGAATATGACAGCCTTTGCTAATAATTTACTTGCACGCTATCTAGCAGTTAATAGCTCCCCAGACTAACTGCTCTTTATAAATATAATTAGGGTTCCTATATAGTCGATAAGATGCAACGCACCCTACATATAATATTGGTGTGTCAGCTATCCGATAGGCTATGACGTTAATGCGCTAGCTTACTATCTCGTAATAAGAAGCTAAGCAATGAGTATGATCGCCTTAGCTAATAATTTATTAGTACGCTATCCAGCACTTAATAACTTCCCAGTCGAACTGCGCTCTACGAATATAATAAAAGTTTTATATAAGACTTTCTGGTGCACATCCGACCCTATATGACGTCAATGTGCTAGGTAGCTCATTCTCTCCCAACAAGAAATTTAGTAATACATATGACAGCGTTTGCTTATATTTTATTAGCACGCTATTCAGCAGTTAATAACTCCCTAGTCTAATTGGGCTCTCTGGATATAATAAGAGTTCTTATGTAGACATTCACGAGTAAATTGCACTCTACATTGAGTATTGTTGTGCCAGCCGTCCGATATCTCGAAATAACAATAGGCATGGTCACAGGCTTAAACGTTTTGTAAACCGCAATTATGACGATACCGATACGATTTGAAATAATCCAATACCTTTTAAAACATTGAAAGTGACTTTATTTTCAAAACTAAACTAGTCGCGGAGGCGGTATCCTTTGACGGTTGCTGGTAATATTACGAGAGTAATATAATAATAAATACAAATAAAATAAACACCGTCACGCCTATATTCTTTAAGCGGGGGTGTACTTGGGGGTACTGGGGGTACTGGTACTGAGTACACCCATTTTTCGCCAACGATGTTAGGTCTCATGTGATAGGGGGTGAGCCAATTGTCATTATACCGGGCACAATGCCAGATTCCGGAGTGATAATGGACTTTTTTTGTCTTAAATTAAATGTCGTCTGACCCAGGATTCGAACCCAAAGTCGCTACGCGCATTATTCGCCACTAAAACAACGCAAGCAAAGGCAGTCATAATAGAATAATGATCTGGTAATTATATATATATATATATATATATATATATATATATATATATATATATATATATATATATATTACACCTTTACCACCCCTGCGTAGAGAATATAGGCATGACGTTGTTTTACCACTTCGACACTAAATCAAAACCAAGTGTTTAATGATTTATGTAAATTAACATCAATTTACACAAAAAAGTATGAAAGAAATCATCGTATCAAACAATAAAAGTGTACATTTTAGTTAAGATTAACAAAACTACTAAAAATAATTTCTTGAGTCTTTGAGTAAAATGATCTTCAAGTAAGTATCTATCAATAAACCTAATCAACATTCAATTAAGTGCAGTAGAAAAAACGACAGGAATTTTTAAAACTCTAAAGCCGATTTTCTCGTAACCATGAGTTTCGACTTATATCACCTTTCATTGAAGGTACAGAGATGTGTTATAACATAAATAGTAAACATCACTATACAATCAGTGAATCAAAATATTATTTTTACTGATTGTATAGTGATGTTTACTATTTATTTTATAGAACATCTGCATATCGGTTGGTAGTGCAATTGTAGTCTGGCTGGCAAAGCTTTGGCAGACTGGAGTAAGTGTGTGAATGATCTACGCTGTTGGCCGCGGGGCCTTTTTAGCTTCACCGTACTAGTCTGAAGTAACATTCAAGTAGGTAAATATTGGAAGAGGCCTATTTCCAATAGTGGACTAATTAGGCCTGATGATGATGAGGTAAACATAACAGATATTATATAAGATTGTAGTCGTTGAAAAACTCTTTGCCCATATTGTATATGTTAACGAAGTGTCTGTGTTTCACTTCTACGAAGGCAATTAAATTTTTACGAAACCTATGTGCAATGACTCAAAGAAACATTCCGAGAACACTCATATTTATCTATATCATCACGCCAGATCCCTTGAGGGGTAGGAAGAGAGTACAGAGATCCCCACTCTCATAGTTCATCTCATACACGCTCGCCGGTTACGGAGACTCTTGACTTGGCCTTCAGATAAGACACGGTCTATTTGATTATGATAAGATAGTCTAGGTGTTCCCCGGTAGTAACATCCTTCCACTTTCGCATTGTATATCTGTTATGTCATACTTGTTTCCGACATTCTTTCTATAAGCCCGAACCAGCGGAGCAACCTTTTTCATCTTTACACTGATACTATCTTTAATACTTACACGCTTTCTCACTACTAGAAAACTTCCATGTTTTAAAAATGTGTTCGAAGAATGGAGATCGGTTCGTGAACTCTTTGCCTATCCCATCGGGGCAAACAGGCATAAGTATATGTTGTAAATCTCCGCCCAAAAATAGCGATAAGGTCATCATAGCCTGTCGTAGTAGCTTGTAAATAATTTGAACGCAACGGTACCAAGTTAAGTTCTTCCTACCATTTTGGGTACAACAAACGTAAGAAAGTCGATAAATAAAAAATATAGCTTGAAGGCGACGCATTGCTTGGTCCAGTGGTTATGAGCTTAAGACGCTCCGCCTATTGAGTAGTCGCGGGTTCCATCCCCGCGAAATCTTTGGGTGATCCACGAATATTGGTCTGCGTGCTTATATATATGAATTTCGTATCTGTAAACACACACACGACACAGGAATAATTCCGAGTGTAGGGCTACGTTTAGAAAAAATACTATGTATTTTTAATATTAATTACTGACTTTCTTTGTGACTCGTTAATATGCTGAATAGTTTGTTTAATATGTAGGTATATAGAAAGTTGATAATCCTCAGATATTTAATTCAGTTTATACAACTAGTAATTAGCATAACCCTTTGACCGCATACTTGATCGATTTTACATGATTTTACTGTCATACCCTACTTTTTACAACTTTTAATGAGGAAAGAGCAGCGCTTTTTATTAATTATTAATTTCATAAGTTTCAGCAACCACCCTTATTTTAGAAATGTATGTCAAAAAAAATGAATATTTAAACACCGCCACGCCTATATTCCCCTAGCGAAGGTGGCAGAGTGGTGTGTACACCCCCTTTTTGCTGACGATGTTAGGTCCCATGTAATAGGGGGTAAGCCTTTTGCCATCATACCGGGAACAATGCCAGACTCCGTACTGGTATTGGTAATTTTTCTATCGCAAAATTACATTTTTGTCCGACCAAAGATTCGAACCCAGAACCTTGTGATTGCTACGCAACATGCGTAGCAATCACAATTCGCCGTTGGATCAATGAGGCAGTAAGTGAAAATAGTTTTATCAATTATACTTAACTAGCTGTACCCGCAACTTCGTTCCCGTTATTTTCAGGCGTGTATTTCACACACTGAGGCTATCTTTCGGTTCAAATAAAAGCTTTCCGCTACATAAAATCTATTTGATTATCATTTTCCAAATTTGATCTGTTCAGCGGTTTGGACGTGAAAAGTTAACTGACAGACAGAGTTACTTTCGAATTTACAGTACATTTTACATCCTTTATCTCTGAAAGGTTATAGTAGGTACTAAATGTATTAATTGTACACGTGTATAACTTAATAATAATATCCGCATATTAAAAAATCACAAGTCATCATAATCAAATTCAGTGATCAAATTGCTTCTCAAATTCAGAACTTGAAGCGTATTCCTATTATATGTAACGTTATTTCTGCAATAATTACACTATCGTAGCACACGCATTACGTATTTACTATCGCAGAAGATCATAAAACACATACGTTTCGTAGAAAAAAAAAGTTACATGTTTTTGTTAATACGGATCCACTGAATTAAACAGGTTTTTTTTATTAGTATTATAAAATATCAAAAGAAACTTACCAATTTCACCGTTATTACCCGTCATCTTTCCGTGTTTCTTTTAAAAACTTTATAATTAAAATTAATCACGTATTATAAATTTTATTTATAAGATCACTATAGTGCGCGAGTTGAGTCCACACCGAGTCGATCACATGATATGTAGTTTATATGGAAAGCACTGCGGACACTTAGCTTGATATGACTGAGAGCAATCCACGAACCCGTGTGATCTAGTTTAACGTCCTTCTAATAATACAATGTGTCGCATGCGCACTGCGTTCAATTGCCATAATAGAAAATACATTAATCACTGGACGTCGAAATATGCCAACGGTGGTAAAATGTGTCGGCACACAATCGATGCAGTTTGAAAATAAGACGCTAAGAATTATTCAACATGGTATGTGTCGCCGCCGTGACGTCACCACCGACAATGTTTGTAAACTAAGAAATAAATAATATTTTATACGATACACGTGATGTCCTATAATGGCAATGAGGATAAATCAGACCAGCTGAACGTTTTATACGAACCTCTCGAAACTAGAGCACGATCCGGTTGAATAAATACGAACATTCTAATTAATCCAATAAGGAAAATATTTCTAAGGAATTTCACTCGAATGAAGTACACAATTAAATTTGTAACGATAAAATTCGTGTACAAATTATTGACTGGATGTTTGCTTCTTTAATTTAATTGTCACTAATGAATTGATTCAAGGCTAATTGTTCTGTACAACTTATTTAAACTATATATTTAAACCTACTTAAGTATACCTAATATAAAATAAAGTTTAAAACATTTGATATTTTTCTTATTATACTGAGTTCTTAGATTTAAGCGAATACACATGAAATAAAACTATTCTACGGATTTTATCCCGGTTTATTTTTATTTTCACCGGGAACTAAAAATCAAAAGTAAACCGCGATAATTCCGTTAATCAGTTTTATTTCATTTTTCTTATTTTTGAATAAAAAAAATATTAAGGAAATAGCATTACTTTAGAAAACTTATTTTATTACTTCAGTTTTGATAAAGTTCTGTGAAGTATAACAAATATATTATGTCATATATGAAGATAAAATTCATATTGTGACTGGTTTTGATAAAAGTGGATAATTAAAACTTAATCTTTACAGAAGAAATAATGCAATCAAATTGAATAATCATAAAAAGTAAGAAATATATTCGGGTAATTACTCGAATATATTTCTTATTGATATACTGATTATTTATCCACTAATTAGTGGATAAATAATCAGTATAATTCACATTAATCTATTGGTACTGTTATATAAATTGAAGTCGCCCGTCGCGTCTTTTATACGTACGTACGCGCTGATCGCGAGTACTTATACATGAATTTTCATTCGATTTTCACCAATAGATAGGCAGATTCAAAAGGAAGATTTAGGTATCATGTAATTTATTAATATTTTGTTCAAATTAATACATTTTATTGTATATTGAGAATTTTGTTTGCATTATAGGTAGGGTGGTCGATTATTAAAATTTTATTAAAGTATTACCACTGATGTATTACGAAATAAGTTGATTAACTCTGGTTTCACTTCAGAACGCATAAATATTTCGCCTTATCACACACAGACACACACAATTTTTCATCAAAATTTAATCAAATGTATATCAAATATATCTTGTAGATGCGATCAACGAACCCGAGTTTACATTATGCACTACAATGAGTCACTATATTACATACGGTAATGATGTGCAATAATTTATTGTTTTCATTACAAGTTTGTTTGAACTAAAAGTTTGCATTAGCAAATTAAGGTATAGAAAATAATATATGTGTCTGTGTTCATGTAAAGCATAAACTATGGAGTTGATGTACCATTTCCCTGAAATTCTACTTTTTTCTGTACCTACCTAGCACTTTTTGTGTGTACTTTCTTTTATATACAGTTTTTATTTTATTTAAACTGGTACTATACTATGAATTTTTTTATTCAGAGGTACCAATTGTATTGCGAATTGCTTTTTATGTTTAAATACAAATTGATCACTTGATTGAGTTAATTTGAATAGGAAAGGGAAAATAGAATACGCAAACATAAAAAGTTCTTAGACACAAGTTGTTTAGACCAGCGTATAAATGCTAAAACATTCGGCATGATACTCTAATTTTAGGCCACCCAGTATACAAGGTGTAACATAATAAACGCAAGACCTGAAAGTAATTTGTTGTAAATCAGTAACTGAATTGATTCCAACAATTTTTTACATTTTTTGAAATTTGCATTAAATGCCGTTTAGTGCGCTATAATAAACTAAACTTATTTTTGATTCAAAATAAAAACGGAAATATCAAATGCGTTTCTAAAACGTTTTTCTCAATACGCACACTTACACTTACGGTATAAAAGTGATTAAAAAAGGGGTTAAAAACTTTAAATTTGGAAAATGGTTTTAGTATTGAATTTGCGAAGCAATTATCTAATCGGGGTGTCTGAGGTCTTGCGTTATTTACGATACACCTTGTATATCAAAAAATCCTAAACTTGAAACTTGAGTTTGAATAACTAGATTTTAATAAACCTGAAGTTCCAGAAGAACGGGAACGGGAAGAAACCAGAACGAATGCAAGGATTGTGGTTGGTAACGATGTGCTGGAGCAAGTGAATGAGTTTGTATATCTTGGATGCGCCTTCAGTAAGGATGGGAAATACACCTCTGATATATAGAGAAGAGTGAATGCAGGTAATAGAGTGAATGGTGAGATGGGAAGGCTACTTGGGAACCGGCACTTAAGCCAAAAGGCGCAGCTGGCCATGCATAACGGAGTGCTTGTCCCAACGCTGTTATATGGAAGTGAGAGTTGGGTATGTAAGAAGGAGAACGAAAGCAGGATAAATGCGGTCGAAATGCGATCTCTGCGGAAGATGTGCGGAGTCACGCTGACCGACCGTATTCGCAACAGCGTAGTAAGAAAGCGAGTAGGTATGAAAGATAGTATCGGTGTAAAGATGAGAAAGGGTATGCTCCGTTGGTTCGGGCATATAGAAAGGATGCCCGAAGAAAGAATGACAAAACAGATATACAATGCGAAAGACCTAGACTATCTTACCATGACCAAATAGACCGTGTCTTAGCTGAAGGGCAAGTCAAGAGTCTCCGTAACCGGCGAGTGTGTATGAGACGAACTATGAGAGTGGAGGAAGCCAGAGAGGTATGTAAGGAAACAACCTGTTGGAACTCTGTACTCTCTGCCTACCCCGCGAGAGAGCTGGCGTGATGATATAGATAGATAGAAGTTCCATACTATGAAAATATTTCTGTTATTTAATTTTTACCAATTACAGCATAAAAAAGCTCAAAGTTGCTCAGCGAGCTATGGAAAGAGCTATGCTCGGCGTTTCTCTACGTGATCGAATCAGGAATGAGGAGATTCGTAGAAGAACCAAGGTCACCGACATAGCCCTCAGGATTAGCA
This sequence comes from Phalera bucephala, assembly GCA_905147815.2. Taxonomy (NCBI): domain Eukaryota; kingdom Metazoa; phylum Arthropoda; class Insecta; order Lepidoptera; family Notodontidae; genus Phalera; species Phalera bucephala. The sequence continues at coordinate 17,728,415 of LR990622.1, forward strand.
TGCTGAAGTGGCAATGGGCTGGCCACATAGCGCGAAGATCGGACGGGCGTTGGGGCAGAAAGATTCTAGAGTGGAGACCACGTATTGGCAAGCGCAGCGTAGGACGACCGCCTGCCAGATGGACCGACGATCTTGTGAAAATCGCAGGAAATCGTTGGATGCAGGTGGCATCGGACCGGTTACGCTGGAAAGCGATTGGGGAGGCCTATGTTCAGCAGTGGACAAGTATGGGCTGAAATGATGATGATGACAAGCAGCTGCATATTTCTGAAAAAAAGAGTGATTTTATCAATACTGTCGTCAAAGGGTAATGTAAATACGTTCGTTTTCAAAGTAGTAGGGTCGTTCCACGGATGATTTATGAGATAAAAGAATTTGTTTGATTTTATGGTCTTCATTGTGGTCTGTAAGAAACAATGGTTCTTAAAGACACCTGATTCTCATAATTGACGATGTTGATTAATACTATAATATTGCGATATAAAGTTTTTTTTAACATTTGTGGCGATAAAATGAGACAAATGACAATAAAATGTTTTACTTTGAGTAAATTGAATTGTTATCATCAATATTTATGGGTTTTTCCCAGCACCGACCTGTTTTGTTATCAATATTTAGTAATAAGGAAAAACATCAAGGTATTATAATCAGTTATAAAAATGTTACACATTTGTTGTGTTGTTTCTAGGGGTTTTTGTATAACGTGTTTTTAGAGAATGTCCAACATACCTATTTGAAATATTCAGTACTATGACAGATGATAACACATGAATAAATGACCACTGCAAATATTGTACAAAAGAAGGGCTTTTATATTAACTGACATGTTGTAAATAAATACTTGAGTGACTTAAGATGTATGTCAGAATATTTATATACCGACAAGGATCTTTTGGCTAATGGATGACATTGACAGGGGGCGTTGATGTAAAATTAGTGTTAATAATGAGTAAAATTTTCCTATTTCCAAGGAAATATTTCAACACGTGTAATTAACTCGAGGGAGTTGACGCACTTGCTCAAAGAATTTAATCAAGCTGCACCATGCGAACGCAGTAAACCAAATTGAATTATAGAACAAAATAAAAAAAAAAAACTTGTGAGACCTTCCTTTTATATTGAGTTACCGTCGCTCAAAGAATTCTGCAGTCTGTGAACACCACAAATCCTCGTGAAAGAACACCGATTCCTACCAAGGATGGTTCGTGAGGCTATTGAAATTAAAAAACATCCTAATTCCAATAGAGAAGATGGCTGGGTGCTTCCATTGACTTGGGATCTGGTGATTAATATAATCAAATCCAAAACCAAGCATAACACTGCAAGACCTCAAGACACCGTGAGCACATTCTGCGGAAATCGGCCAACAACAACAAAAATAATTAAGAAGTTTGAGGGTACCCCGGAACAACTATGCCTTTTGGACGTCTAACACCTCAGTCCTTCTCGTGACCATGGGTGCTGCAAAGCACTCGAAACGTCGGAAACTAAAAATCAAAAATAAACCACGATAAAATCCGTAAAATAGTTTTATTTCACCCTTTTAATTAAAAAAGAAGCTGGGTAAAATTCATAGCAAGCGGTATCTCTGCGATTCTCATGATGATAGCGTTTGTTCCGAATTTGGCCACATGCCAAAAGATCCTTGTCGCAGTACATATGCCTGTTGGCATACAGAATACATAGATAAATATAAATTATGAATTTGAGTTCAATTATGGATCACGCCAATGTAAAAAAAGAACAAAAACAAGCTTTTGGTACTTTTTCTTCTTTTTTTTTTTAAATACATAGCCCCACACTAGGATTTATTCCTGTGTCGTGGGTACGTTTACAAACATAAAAAATCATATACACAAATACCCAGACCGAAACAAATAATTGTGGATCACAGAAAGATTTGTTCCGTGCGGGAATCGAACCCGCGACTATTAGACACAGTGGGCGGAGCGACTTAAGCTCTTAACCACTGCGTTAAATCGTTCGTCTACTGCCTAACCGTAAAGGCGTGGCGCGTTATTTTCCATATTTGTATAGGCCCTAAGAAAATTATATCTGGAGATAATGGAATAACATCATTAAGTATTTGATTTACTCTTAGACGATGATTGTAATTGAAAAGATTCTAAGATCACAGTCGTTTATATTAGATATTTCTACGTAATCCCGTAAATAGACCTCGTGTACTTTGAATAGAAGACAGATTTAATTATAAAACTAGATCATATTTAATTATTAAACTGTCCATGCCTAGTTTGGGGATTAATGCTAATTCTAAGTGGTTATTTTTCATTTTTTCATTTTAGATACCTTCTAAAAATACTCTCTGACTACCCCGCAAGGGATCTGGCGCGATGATATAGATAAGGATACTAGACAAGTCTATTTAAAAAAAAATCGAACACGCTCTATTTTGTACGAAGTTGTCTGTGAAGAGTCGATTCAAACTCGCTTGCAATTTTCTAAGGAAATTCTCTTCTAACGATAGCCTTATTAAATGGCGTAACATAAAAATGTAGTGCGATGAATGTAAACTATGGCTCAAGAAACAGAAACGTGGTTACCGTTCGTATAAGACACTAGGACTTTATTGTTGCATTTTTTGAATAAATAGTAATAGATATAGTATAATATAATAGAATAGTAGATTTTCTATCGAAAAGTATAACTGCGGAGTCTGGAATTGTGGCCGGTAAATGGCAATATACTCACCCCCTATTACATGGAACCTAACTTCGTCGGTATGGTTGTATTTATTACACCGCTGACATCCCCGTTTTAGGAATATATATGTGACGAAATTTGTTTATTTTTTTTTAAATATCTCTCAAGAGGGGCATAATTTCGCAGAGGTGTTTTTCTTCTCTATGTGCCAGGCGAACACAGGTGGCACGATTTTATCGCCCTAGGCGTAAGATAACCCTTTTGTCTTACATGCTAGCATGACGTGCCGAGAAAACTTGATTCAAGGGTTGTTTTGATACATAGGCAAGACTTTATTGACTTACGTACATAGCTTGAACTACGGGTTGACAAAATTTTGTTCCGCGCGAGAAAAATACTTACCGCACGTCACCACGACTCACTATTCAAACAAATTGATTTGGTAACTAAAGTTACCAAATCAATTTGTTTGAATACATTTGTTACGTCACCAAATCAAAGATATAATTAATAATTTTTCATTGTCTACAAGTCTACTTATAATAGTAAGATATCAATGCTTACGTAATATAATGACAATTAACTACTTAATTTAATTAAAACTTACTCGAGACGATACTTACGCATGCCGCTTAAACAACAACTACTAGTTTTTTTTCATCATGTCGTTATTAAGAATAAATAAATATGACATTTAGACACAACAACTTTTATGATTCCCTAAATTATTTGAATGTGGGTGCGAACGGGTGGATAGCAATCCGTAACTTGCTTCACAAACAAAAACCACAACTGAAAACCGAATCGTAAAAAACCCATACACACTTTGTGCGAGCGTAATGTTGGTAAAACTTCACGTCTCTAAAGCCCGAAGCTATTTGTCCACACAAAACGGGCTATTAGTGTCGAGTGTTCCGCATTGATGACTATATATTGTCCATGTCATGAAAAAACGAAGATAGCTTTGCACAGTTGCAACAACTTGCCTCCTGTGTTCGTTAGGTTCACTGGCAAAAGGAAGTCATTCCGGCGGTAAACAATAACGCACGGTCGGAAACGTCTTTCACAGTACACCGGTTCGCGCCGGTTAGCAAACGGCGAGCCTCTAAAGAGCGGGCAATTTGCGCGCTAACACCGACGGATACTAGCTGCTCATTAAGTATGAACGCCGTCATCAACTCTTCTTCAGCTGAAAAAACGGCGTTTAACTGTAGCACTCTCCGCGAATAACCACCGTGGCGAGACCCTTTTGAACGGCGACCGCTACAAAGTGCATATAAATTGCGCCACGGAATTGAAGCGGAGATATGAAAGAAGTTGTAAACCTTTGAAAGACAAGCTGAGGCAAAACACTTTGAAAAACACAGGTATTTCCAGGGAATAAATGGGATAGCTACCTCGACTATCCACACAGGTATGGACGAGGTTGAAAAGGAAAATATATGAATGTTAGAAAACATGTTGCGGTAGAGAAAGTTGAAAATCTCACGATAAATAGTTCGGTCTGTCAACATTGACTCTTAGGATAATTTGCACGAAAGATGAAAGTTCTTTTAACGTTGACAATTAAGTTATTAGCATAACGAAATATATTGTGGAAATAAGTGGAGGAATCTAGCTTTCCGTGCCAAGTATAAAAAACATTAGATATTTTTTTATATCCACAAGTTTTATTTTTAATATTTATTTTTTCAAAATTTCAAAATTTACTCCAACCCTGTATGGATTGAGCCAGTAAGCGCAAACTAAAAATTCTCCGTAAACTGTGTTCATCCTGTTAGTCCTTTGAATTTGCCTAAAAAACTGCCAATGAAGCGATGACAGCGCGAGTGACGTACTGTGTAGAATTTTTCAGCACTGTGCTCCGAGTATAATTGTTTTGTGACGTTGCTGCTCTCACTTTTCGGGTAATGTAGAATACTCGAATACCTGTATAGTAGATAGGAAAGGTATATTTCGCTTTGGTATTGCAAGGATTGGAGACCACAAAAAATAGCAAGGGCAAGGGGGGTAAGGTACCCTTCCTACTTAATATTTATCGGATCAGTAACAAATTTTCTGCGAATATTTAGCGTGCATGGAATAGCAACGAACGCTCCGAGCGATCCTGCCGGCGGCTCGCGGCTAATCTGATCTTTATTGATGGCTTCATGCGGTTTACCAGACGGGTCACAGTAGATACCTACGTACTTTGCAAGCGTGTTGTACTTCGTACAAATTGGTTGTTCTATAAATATTACTTATTTTATTTTAGGGCGTTTAGGATAAAGTATTTTAGTGATCGTGTACGGTGCGTGAATAAAATATATATTTTAGAAATAATTAATAGTTTTTGATTTAAGAATTTCCAGATAAGCGACACTTCTAGTTTCAGGTCTAATCGTTTCTGCCCAATCGTTTAATGATCCCAACGTTAATCAATTCTGCCACTTTTTCTTAATCTGTGTCTTTATTATGGAGTTTTTAATATCGTAGTGTAAACCAAAGTCCACGATAGTGGGGTGAACCTTTTTACAGAGCACGCTATATTTATAGAAATGCGGTCGACCGTCCATTTGTTTGGAAGGATTTTCTTGCAGAGCGTAAAGACACCGCGACGTCGGCTTGAAGAATATTCTTATGTATCAAAGAGTTCAGCGCTCGAATAATGTTTACATTGGCGACCGAGCAGGCCGTATGAATAGTTATTGATTTTGAAAACAGCTCACGCATATCGGTATTAAGTAGGTACGTGTAAGCTTTCTCAATCAACACTTAGGTAAAAAAATGAGAGCGGCGTCTCTGTATCTAAAATAGATGTGGATAAATTGGTTTTGATGCTTTCATATTATATGCTTTATAGCCTTGAGTGTCCTGGTAATATTTTAGTTAATGGGTGATAGATATAACAGTTACTTTTATCATCTGGGCCCTTTTTCGCAATGACCAAACGCAGCGAGTTATGATATCTTTGTTAAATGATCATATAGTGTTTTACGTATGCAACTGAGATATGTATGAAAGTATCATTGAACGATCATTTCACAAAATGATCGCAACGAGCATTGTTAAGTATTTAATAGGTCATAGCAATTAAGGGCGCTCTTTCTTCGAGAAGAAAAGGGGTGGAATTATGATTACTCTTTTAATACTGTTGGTTATTGAGGAAAATATTAATATTATACATACATTAGTTATAGGTTATACTAAATTGAAACCGACATGAAATTTGTAATAGGTTAATAAAAAATGACAGTGGCCATAATCCCACAACGGATTCTGAAGAGAATACTACGAAGGACTAACTATTCATTGGTGTTTACGTTTTCTCTTTAAAACCACTGTATGTTATTCCGTGTGGTTTTCAAGGCCTTATTTAATGAACCTGTTAATGCAAACATATTTGTTAATAAACGACAAAATTGTCGTATTGTAACGACCGCTGCTGTTTAATAAAGCGGTTTTGCACAGCTTATTATTGACAAATTTGTCAAATTGTCACCCGTATGTAGCCTGTCACTGTTCCCGCCTGAATTACAAGTATCGACTTACAGTCGCCCAAGGATCTTATGGCCCGCGGTCAAAATCGCAATTAAAGCTGTCATCAAGTGAAATGTCACTTTATGCCAGTTGCAGAGGTGCCGTTTGCTATGAAAGAACAATGGCGAGATTCTACCTGAGTGTCTTATTAAGTGTATAAAAATACATGTGCAAATATTAGGGTTATATTCTGTCGGTTTTTGCACTACATTAATTTTGTATGTAAGCGTGCAGGATAACTTTTTTTAGTATAAAGTACTTTATTTGATTAATTTCATATTCATTAATTTTATTTGAATTACCATAATTGCCACATTTGAAAAAAAGAAATGTCAATAGTAGAAATTAATAAATTTTTGTAAATAAACGTTTAGTTAAAGACTATGATTTATAAAAACTATCGTTATGTTTTACTTTCAGATAGTTGCAATAATTTCTAAATAGATTATATCAAAAAAAATATTATACACAACATATTTTAAATAGTTTATGGAATCGATTGAAAAGAAATGTAGTGGCAATACTTCGTAACAATGACATTTGTGTTGACAATTTATTTACAACTTCAACTTACCAAGACATTGTACGGTATTCTTTTTCTTCCTGGTTGTAAGATGTGTTTTTATATGTAAACCTTGCAGCTACTCGATTTTATCGTACGAAACTGATAATTCTTCTTCTTGTTCTTCAAGTTATGGCTTCACACTAATTATAAGTGTATTTTGCCAGTGTCCAGTATCTCACTGGCACACCTGTAGCTGCAGGGGGTCCACCGGAACCAGCTAAATTTTGAGAGTGGTCTATGAGAAAAAACGTCTTGTAACCTCTGATCTAGAGTAATACAATTAAACAATTATTATTGATCGATTAAATCCATAAAATAGTCGATTCCACAATCCTGTATTTACACAAATTAGATCTTGTTTTTTATTTTTGCGATGTGCAATGTAACACTAGCGATGAAAACGATATATCAATATTTCGAATTTAAAATCGTAGATGTGTCAATGTTATTTTGAACGAAGTTTCATATGGATGTTTTTACTCACGTTAAACATTTAAAAACATCGAAGGTTTCAATAGACCGATATTTATAATAAAGACAGTTGCATCAATATTTGTCCGAGATTGGATGCAATTCGAGATAGTGTAATCTTTAACCAAATTAGGTAGTGGAATATACTTATAAAAATGGGTAAATTTTGTTACACATGGTAGCCCTTTCATTCGATTACACATACCTAAGCCGCCGCCATTGCAGTGCTTCTTCTTCTTTAAGTTATGGCTTCACACTAATCATAAGTGTATTTTGCCAGTGTCCAGTGAGATATATAATCGCGTTTGTTTAAATTAATTCGATTCCCCGATGAATTTGATGATAACGATGATAATGAAATTAATGAAGTACCCCACCCTGGATAGTAAAGCGGTGGATACTTTACATACCAATTGCAACGGCCGTTTTGAAGGAAGTCGAAAAGGCACGTTTTATCACTTTGTTACGATTACCTTTACTCATGCACATATAAGAACACATAATGGTTAATATACCACCAATATTACACATTATTAGTCGAAATAACACAAGTTTTGGTAATTAAAACAAATTGACAACATCACTCTTCGACTTCCCGCCAAAACTCTAAAACTGATAATTTCTTTCTCTAAACGGACTCCGATCCTATTTCAAGGAATTGTGTAGGTATGCTTTGCTCGGAGGCGGAAAGGTGTGACCGACCTACATGCGTTACGTGGGTGCAAATGTTATATTGGCGTCAATAATGCTTAGGATATAAGTCTTGGATCAAAACACGTGACCACGCTCTACAACTGGACTCTTAGCTATTCTACGTCACACGTAGAATAAATATTTATAAATCTCCACCACATTTTCATATTTCATATAAAAGTAAGTAGATATTTAAACGTAGTGCCTACTATTATAATTTCTATAGCTTGCAAGTTACTCCTTTTTAGAAGACTCGTAAATACAAATCACCAATAACCCAATGCTAACTATTAAGAGGTAATTTCATTAAGTTCATATTGACATAACCTTAAAACTTGAAATGTTAGCATGGCTGCATTATTAAAATAGCTACTATTATAAGTTCTCATTGCTACCGCTGAGTGTTTTAAAAGCCTCAAAGTTATAAATAGTTTATGATTCCTAACTATTAAATGTCTTGACATATAAATATGAATATTGCATGAATTTATGACATAACTTTAAAATTTAAAATGTTAATATTTTTTTTTTTCGATGACCCAAATAAAAGTTCTCGGTGTTTATGTTTAAGTAATGGAAACCCTATAGTTTCACATTTATTATACATTTTTTTTTTTTTTTAAAACGTAGCCCCACACTATGATTTATTCCTGTGTCGTGGGTGCGTTTACAAACATGAAAATTCACACACAAATACCCAGACCGGAACAAATAATTGTGGATCACACAAAGATTTGTCCCGTGCGGGAATCGAACCCGCGACTATTAAACACAGTAGGTGGAGCGACCTAAGCTCTTAACCACTGCGCTAAATCGTCCGTCATGACACATTGACGCTTCAAATCGATATCAGGCAAAACCATGTATGGGATCCTGCCTATGTCGTTTACCCAAGTGTTGAAATATCTCCTTGGAAGTAGGAAAATTTGACTAAATGTAAACTAGAGTAGTAAATTTACACCAACGCATGACATTTACAGGGGTAAATGTCATACATGAGCCAATAGATCCTTATCGCTTTTTAGGTCAGGTATAACCCTTTCAATTTGCCTACCCTGTAAATTATTTAGATTAAGGGCCCATTCATCACCTTTGAGTAAAGTGCTGGATAGTTTAAACGTCGGATAGGGCTGCTCACAGATGGCATAATTCGTACATAGACTTGCTTTCAACTTTAAATTCCGATTAGTCTACTTTAGACTTTACACGAGGGTGGTGGAAGAAGCTCATAGTCTGTAACATATTTGTACTTATTTTAAATGAATAAACATATTTATTATTATTACTGTTACTTTTATTAAGCAGGTCTCTGGCCACAAATTTTTTGGAGGACTGGCCAGCAAGAAATTAAAAGTAAAACTGCCCTATTTTATTCCACTGAGTTGACGAACGCAAAATGTTGAAAGCAAATATTCAAGCTTATTTACATTTTGCTTAGACACACCTGACGCCCGGGAAGCGCAACTGAGGGCTAAGCACGAAAATATTAACGTTAGCGTGACGCTAGCGACTTGATATGCCATCCTTGTTCCATTACAACTTATTAAACAAACATGAAAGAGACATGAAGCTTATTCGCTAGCGTCTCGCTAAACGTCTATCTTTTCGTGCCCTTCGGCTACACGGACTCCGTAGCTATCATGGCTAAGTAAATGTTTTAATTTCGTCCGTCTTATTTTAATGAAATTTGAACTTCGGCATTTATAAATTGAAATTTAATAATATTATTTTTTTAGCCGCTAATTTATCTTTTAGTTGAGGAAACCCTCAGTTCGACAATCTCAATATAAAACATTCCTGCGAATTTGTACGCACATAGTATCTATTATGTAGTTTTAAAGTTACTTACTGTTTTATTCTGTCTTTACATATTCATAGTATCTATCGATCTATATTATCGCGTCAGATCCCAGGTGGGATATACAGAGAGAATAGAGCTCTAACGGGTTCTTTTCTTACTGACCTTATATTTTGCGTAATGAAATAGGATACAAACTTATATACCTAGATTACATGCAACCAGCTCGAGCAGAGCGTAAAATAACGGACATAAAACTGGCCAGCATGAGAATGTAAACAGCAGCAGTGTGCAGGGGCAGACTGGTGCTGTGCACATTCTCATGTTGGCTGGTTTCACGTGGACATGAAAAGTAGCATTTACAGCATATCAAAAAAGATGCAATACGTATTTACAAGATGTATAGTAATATCATAAATAATGCAAGACCTCAGTCACCCTGATTAGATAATTGCTTTACAAATTCAATATGAAAATCAAATTTCCAAATATATAGTTTTTTTACCCGTTTTTTTGCAGCTTTATACCCGAATAAAAAATGAAACTTCTACGTGTATTTGTACATATTCTTATTGCTATGAATCAAGAATGAATTTAGTTTGTTATACCACACGGAATGCCTAACTAACATAACAGCGTTTTTTGCAAAAAAAAAAAAGGTAAGATACATTAAAACTTGTTGGAATCAATATAGTTACCGATTTTGAACATACTACTTTTAGGTTTTGCGTTAATTATGTTACACCTTGTTTATATATGTATATACATACATGTTATACGTTAAATGTAATGCCCTCGAAAAACAACCCTTCTAGGGCAGTCGAGTAAAAAAAAATAGTATTATGATTTTGTATTAAAATTGAAGATTCTTCAAGGAGAGCATGGAATGCAAACATCCAGACCTTCAGTTTCGAAGAATGAACTCAGCCTAAACTCGGCCAACAGATAAAACGATTCCAACAAAACGATGTATCTGTAAAGTCCTTTTTTACTTCACCTTCGCCGTTTCTTATCTACAATTAATCGGTCTATAAGAATCCATTATAATAATTGAACGAAATATTTTAATTAGCGAGAACGTGACAAGAAAATAAACAGTAATCATTGATTTGGTTTTATTGTATGTACATACATTATCAACATAAACAATAACATTTAAAAAATGTTCGCAGCTCTGTTTTTAACACAAAAAAACTAAGATTAACGTTTTAAAACGCAAAACAAAAATAGCCTATGTTACAGATAATGAATTCAGAATAATATGCTTTTATACTTCTTTTTTACTATTTGGAATAAAAAGAAATATCTAACTGCAGCAATAAATCTAAAGCAATGTTTAAAACAAACTGGGCACGCTCGAATCCCATGTAGGCACATAAATTGCACAGAATATAGTGAACTTCGTGATCCGGCTTTGTTGTCTGGACAGAGATAGAGTTTTGACAAAAAATACTTTTGGAACGAAATAATATTCTTTAACGTACATTTTATTGCAACTTCAAGAGATTTACGATAATTATTCAGTGGATTATTATTATAATTATAAGCGTATACTCTCCCACTGAAAGGCGAAGGAGGCCTTCGCCTTTCAGTTGCAAGTTTAGTTTGTATATAATAATAATAAGCTAAATAATAATAGGCTGCCTCGTCGGTATAGTGGCAAAGCGCATCGCTTTATGATCACGTTCAAATCCTAGGACGGCAATTTTTTTATTTTTTATGAAAAACAGCCCCACACTAGGATTTATTCTTGTATCGTGGGTGCGTTTATAAACATGAAAATTCACATACACAAATACCCAGACCGGAACAAACAATTGTGGATCAAACAAAGATTTGAACCGTGCGGGACTTGAACCCGCGACTATTAGACACAGCGGGCGGAGCGGCTTAACCTCTTAACCACTGCGCTAAATCGTCCGCCACTGCGCAAAATCTAGTTCAACTAACGAAAAATTACCAGTATGAGTCCGAAGTCTGGAATTGTGCGTAACAGCGTCGGCGAAAAGTGGGTGTACTCAGTACCCCCCGCTTAGGGAATATAGGCGTGACGGTGTAGTAGTAGATGTAGAATAATAAATAAGCCCGGGTTGTTCCCTTGTTGAGCAAAGAGCTACTCCACCACGTAATAACAGTGCATATTCGTAGAGGCGGGTTCGTAGCTTTTGGTACTTATAAGGCTTCCTACAAGGCTTAACGACTACCACATTAAATGGTAACTGGGACCAATGGCTTAATTTGCCTCTCGAAGCTCGGAGACCCTAGAATATGAAAATATACTAGCGTCCCGGATTGCACCTGTTACGTAAACTCTGACGAACGTATCTATACAGGCTGTTGTTTGGTTTCTCGCGGAACTTGCAGGAGTAGATGTACTGATGAAACTGAACACAAATTCAGAAAAAAAACGATTTCTTTTGATCTATTGAAGGACTATTTGGCGCAGTGGTTAAGAGCTTAAGCCGCTCCACCTACTGGGTCTAACAGTCGCGGGTTCTATTCGCGCACCGGACTAATCTCTGTGTGACCCACAATTATTTGTTTCAGTCTGGGTATTTGTGTATGTGAATTTTCATGTTTGTAAATGCACCCTCGACACAGGAATAAATCCTAGTGTGGGGCTACGTTTTTATTTTATTATATTATTATCTATATGATCACACCAGATCCCTTGCGGGGTAGGCAGAGAGTACGGAGTTCCAACAGGTTCTTTTCTTATAGACCTGTCTGGCTTCCGTTACTCTCATAGTTCGTCTCATACACGATTTATTTTATCTCATTTAATTTTATGATTTTTAAATTTAATGTAAATCTTGTCCTGTTTCCTCACGTGTGTAGTGACAATAGTGTTGTAAAAATAAGCGCTGAAGTCGAGCGTTTAACGCTGAGTCGACGCTTACGAGCGTTGAAACACGTAGAAGACGCGAGCGTTATAAGCGTCGAATCGAGCGTTTTTACAGCACTAAGTGACAAGCCTATGCTATTGGGTCAAGGAAAGCATACGATTCCATGTTTATATCTACCACGTGGTAGCTTATTTTTTGCTTCAACTAAGGTTATTCTGATTTAATGTCAAATGAGTAGAAGTAAAAATATGGACTTAAAACAAACATAGCCAGTTTTGAGTAGTGTAGAATTATTAAGTGCTCTGTCTAATATTTATTCCATCAACTTTGCGAGAATGCAAAACAACAACGTGCATATGCGCTAGGCTTAGCCAGAGCCAGAGCCGAGAAGGTGCTAGGAAAGTCGTGTAGTTTCTTATAATCAGAATAGTGGGTAATAAAAGTGATATTCGCGAAACGGCCATAACCACTTATGTTCGCGCTTAAAGCGCTGCTGCAGTGCGGTATTCCAAGAGTCACTTTAGTTTATTTGGAAACAGGAAGGCATACAAGTCAACATTAAGTTCCAGGCGTGCAAAATAACTTTACTGTGGCAGAAAATAGTAAAGGCGTTAATGCATTTTAGTATGTTATGAGCTTTAATAAAATTTGTGGTGGAAGGTTTTTTAATGAAAAATAGTTATACCTGAGTCCTTTATGAGTTTTATATAATGAATACTGTAATTATACAAGACTTTAACCTTTCGATGGATGCTCGGAAATTAAACTAAATAGTAAACATAGTTGATTTCTCCCGTGCAGTGCCGAGGCACCTACATAAGTGTTATGAGTATTTCTGCTACTATGGATGTCGTAAAAGACTATTAGATACAATTATCTGTATTTTTACGCCAGATCCCTTGATAGGCAGACAGAGGGTAAAGTACGAATATCACATAAAGGAATAAAAGCAGTTGGACACTAATTAAGCAGCTATAAATTAACCTCTGTTACTTGGGCTAATTGTGATAATCAATCTATCTATATCATCACGCCAGATCCCTTGCGAGGAACACAGGTGATTGTGATAATTTAGGTAAAATATGGACTCTCTCTGAATTATTTGGCCCTGGTTACATTTAGCCTAATTGCGAGAAAGTGTGGAGAAAAGTAGACATGGGTCCATAAAGCACTGTATACAAGATGTATTGGAAATAACGCAAGACCTCAGATACCCCAATCAGATAATTGCTTCACAAGTTTAATGGAAAACCCAAATTTCCAAATCTAAAGTTTTTTTATCGTTTTTTAAGTACTTTATACCCGAATTATCAATGAAAATTATACGTGTATGTGTGCGTATTGAGAAATACGTTTTAGAAACGCATTTGAAATTTCCGTATTGCTCTGAATCAATAATAAATGTAATTTGTTATAGCGCACTGAAGGCGCAACAGAATTTTTTGCAAATTAAAAAGATTGCAAAGTGCGTTTAATGTATGATACATTAAAAATAGTTGGAATCAATTCAATTACCGATTTAAAACAAACTACTTTCAGGTCTTGCTTTAATTTTGTCACCTTGTATAGTCTCATCGCACCAAGGACGTTAGGTTTCAATGTAACAATAATAGGAGACAAACCTTCTGCCATTATACGGGGCTAAATTTCTATCTCCGGATTGCTACTATGAATTTCTTAATATAAGAACTTATTCAATTTTCTGGGACAAGACTCTGTGCTACCTAACATTTAGAGCCATAACCTCATGATGAACAGCCGCACAACGATCACTAGACCAATAATTTAAAAAGACCTTTTTAAAAACAAGCTTTTATAGAAAACACACAATGAAAATATTTTGTTTGAGGAGTTTCAATGGCTTCTTTCCGGCTCAGCTGGACACTATCCGGGACTAAAATATTTGTCAAGACAAATCCAATAATCCCAAACAAGCCGGGGTTATATTGAGTAGTTGGATTATTCCATTGGCCACATTTCGGCTTAATCTGGTTGTATAGTTCTTGTCAATAACAATCTAACAAGCCAAACATGAGGGGGTTACGTTGTATATTTCACATGTTCCTATGACCAACTTATGGCTTCATCATCAGACCAGCTCCATGGTACGATATTATTGCATTGTCACCGAACTTACATATGTATACAATCGGATACCCGATATATATAAAATGGATCACAAGATCTAAATCGAACGACAGACATACGAACATTGCAAGTTAAATTAAAGCTTGTAAAAAGGCAGTAATAAATAATAAAGTTAATATGAGCACTACAGTAGTGGTTACCAATTCGCCTTTGCCGGAATGCTCACATATTATCTTTTCTCTTTCTCATTTAATCTGACATCTCCCTCTTACCTCAAAGAACAATTTGAATTCCTTCACGAAACACATTCAAGGTTTTTAAGGTCATCGGAGAATCTAAAGCTGAAACACAAATGCATAGATAAATCCTTTTCTAATCAAGCTGCTCGCTTGTAGAATGCATTGCCTGTGACAATCCGTAGCGCACAGTCGTTGGCATCCTTTAAAAGATGATTCACCACTACTTTCTTCATTTATAAAATCTATACTGCACACTGTCTGTATTGGGTGTAAGATATATTTATATATTTTCATATGTGTATACATGTATGTATGTAATATTGTATTATAACTATGATATTTATGTAGGTAATATGATTACAATATGTTTTATCTAGGTTTATAGTGTACGCCACCAAAACTATGTTGTTTCATTCAATGCATGGGTTGTCTTGAAGGAATTGCTTTCAGCAATAAGACCGCCGACTGTACCTAGCTGTTGTTAATATTTTTGTATGTAATTATTTGTTATATCACTGGTGTATAATAAAGAGTATTCTATTTATCTATCTACAGTAGTGGTAATAAAATAAATGTGAATAAATACTGCTATGAACCTAAAGTTTAAAGTTGTCTTTACTACCTATCGGGAAAGTTAAAACAAGGTTTTACTGGCTAAAGTAGGCCAGGAGTGGTGGCTCGTGGTCAGTGCATCACGTGTTGCCGGGATTAAGCCTGCAGGCGCGCCAGTAAACTCATTAATTTTATTCAGCGCCTTGGTACTCGCGCCCGACGTAAAACCTCGCCACACTGGGCTCTTATTCGTTATAACTAAAACACGTAACACGGCGCGTTACGATAACTTCGTGAAATAATCGCTTAATGGTACTCCTAGGCATTTTATTTAGAGTTATCGTGACCCGCAGCATTTGGTCTAAGCGGATAAGGTCTCTGCGTTGAAGGCATATTATGGCTTTGCTAGGAAAACTTACGTCGCGTTAAGTAAGTTATGATTATTTTGAGAGATCGTTTAATGGTACTCGACCATTTAACAAAGTTATCGTAACGCGTCGCGTTTGGTCAGAGCGAATAAGGATTCTGCATTATATAAAGCATATTATGGCTTTACTATGAAAACTTACGTAACGCGGCGCATGACGATAATTTCGTGAGATCGTTAATGGTACTTCAGTATCATACAGAATACTATTACATGATCATTTCACGAAGGTATCGTAACGCATCGCGTTTGGTCATAGCAAAAAAGGATTCTACATTACATAAAACTTTTTATGGCTTTGCTATGAAAATTGGCGTAACGCGGCGCATGACTATAATTTCGTGAGATCGTTTCATGGTACTTCAGTATCATACAGATTACCATTACATGATCATTTCACAAAGGCGTCGTAACGCATCGCGTTTGGTTATAGCGAATAATGATTCTGCATTATATAAAGCATATTATCTTGCTTTGCTATCAAAACACACGTAACGCGGCGCATTATGATAATTTCATGGGATCGTTTAATGGTACTCCAGTATCATACAGAATACCACTACACGATCATTTCACGAAGGCTTCGTAACGTATCGCGTTTAGTCATAGCGAATAAGGATTCTGCGTTATATAAAGCATATTATCTTGCTTTGCTATGAAAACATACGTAACGTGGCGAATGACGATGATTTCGTAAAATAGTCGCTTAATTCTTTATACACTTTTATGTACATAGGCGGACTTAATGCCTAAGGCATTTTCTGCCAGTCAACCTTAGGGTGGTGTAGAGACAAGTGTGGCAGGTGCGAAATTACACGAATTGGAGTATGGTATTCAGAATAATATTTCACGATTATTTCACGAAGGTATCGTAACGCATCGCGTTTGGTCATAGCGAATAAGGATTCTGCATTATATAAAGCTTATTATGGCTTTGCTATGAAAATTTACATAACGCAGCGCATTACGATAATTTCGTGAGATCGTTTAATGGTACTCAAGGAATACAGAATACTATTACACGATCACTTTATGTAGATATTGTGACGCACCGCGTTTTGTGATAGCGAATAAGGACCTTGCATTATATAAGGCATATTATGTTTTTACTTAACTAAGCTGGATTACTAGGAGTTGCCTTGAATCAGGAATTACATTCTTCACTTTCTTCTAGAGCTTCCTTTCTAGTCAGTATCTTTAGTCTTATAATATTAGCCCTGTTAAGAAACTGTCTCACCGTTAGGCACGGGCCTCCTCTCAGACTGAGAGGGTTTAGGCCATAGTCCACCACGCTGGCCCAGTGCGGGATGGCGAACTTCACACACCTTCGAGAAACTCTTAGGCATGCAGGTTTCCTCACGATGTTTTCCTTCACCCATAAAGCAAGTGATAGCTAATTTTTAATAGGGACATGCTTTCTAAAATACATAGGTGCGTGCCTGGGTTTGAACCTGAGACTTTGTAGTCCAACGGTCTAACCGCTAGGGTATCACTGCTACTTACTTTTTTAGACTTATCGAAGGTATTTGTTAACCCCCGTCACAAAAACAGGGGTGTTATAAGTTTCACGTGACTATCTGTGTGCCTGTCAGTGGCATGGTAGCTCGTAAACGGGTGAATCTATCTATATCTATCTATATCATCACGCCAGATCCCTTACGGGGTAGGCAGAGAGTACAGAGTTCCAACAGGTTCTTTCCTTACATACCTCTCTGGCTTCCTCCACTCTCATAGCTCGTCTCATACACGCTCGCCGGTTACGGAGACTCCTGACTTGTCCTTCAGATAAGACCCGGTCTATTTGGTCAAGGTAAGATAGTCTAGGGCTTCCCCGGCACCTACATCCTTACACTTTTGCATTGTATATCAGTTTTGTCATTCTTTCTTCGGACATTCTTTCTATATGCCCGAACCAACGGAGCATACCCTTTCTCATCTTTACACCGATACTCTCTTTCATACCTATTCGCTTTCTTACTACGCTGTTGCGAATACGGTCGGTCAGCTTCACTCGGCACATCTTCCGCAGAGCTCGCATTTCCACCGCATTTATCCTACTTTCATTCTTACATACCCAGCTCTCGCTGCCATATAACAGCGTAAACGGGTGAACCGATTTTAATTTAGTTTTTCTTGGTGAAAGGCGACCTGATCGAGGGTGTTCTTAGCTATGATTCATTTTAGTCCTTTTTTAATTTAAGTTTTAGTTGTTATACAACGTATAGCGTAAATAACGGAAAACTAAGACGTTTCAAAAAACTATTTGCTCAATAAAATTAATTCAATACACACACCGATAAGGAGCGTAAGGTAGGACGGCCCCCAGCTAGATGGACCGACGACCTCAAAAAGGTCGTCGGTCCTCTGCCTTCCGCATCCAGTCTGTCCCAGCGTGGGACAGACTGGATGCGGAAGGCATGGATGGATGTGCAATGGCGCGTGTTAGGAGAGGCCTATGCCCAGCAGTGGACTGCAATAGGCTGATCGATTGATTGACACACACCGATCCTTTAATTTTAAAAATTTCAATTTAAATATTTCTATTCCTTTTGAAAATTAAAGTGTTAATTACTAGGAGGAATCAAAAAGTCGTGAGAATGAGATAGAATATAATGACTATTGATAACTTAATAATTTATATTTCTACATAGTTTCCGAGTCTCTCTACACACCGAGTCCAGCGCTTTTCCAAGGCTTCAATCCCTTTCACAAAAAGAGTTTTGTCTTGGTCCTGCAAAAAGCTCTCCACGGCATCCATCACCTCGTTATCGTCTTCGTACCTGTTTCCCCTTAAGTATTTTTTCAATTTGGGGAACAGATAAAAATCGCTAGCCACCAGATCTGGTGAATAAAGGGGGTGGTCAACCAATTCGAAGCCAGCTTGCTGAATGGCAGCCATCGCAACTGCCGACGTGCGCGGGGGCGTTGTCGTGATGAAACAGCACGCCCCTTCAAAGTTTCCCTCTCCTTTTCTCTTTGATGGCATTCCTTAACTTGGAAATTATGCATAATATTGGCCTGTAATAGTGGTTCCACGCTCCAGGTAATCAATCAACAATATTCCTTCTGAGTCCTAAAATATTGAGGCCATAACCTTGCCAGCCGATGCCACGACACGAAACTTCTTCGGGGTCGATGATAATGACCGTTTTTATTGCGAAGATTGCTGTTTTGTCTCGGGATCAAAATGATGGACCCATGTTTCGTCCATTGTTACGAAACGAGACAAAAAGTTTACAGAATCTTCTTGAAACTTGTCCAACAGTATCTTCGAAATGTCAAGTCGATTTTGTTTCTGACTGTCGGTTAACATTCTCGGCACCCATCTTGCGGAGACTTTTCTCATATTCAAAGATTGTTTCAATATGGATTGAATACTTCCATATGAAATGCCCTTTTCTTGAATTAAGTATCGAATGGTAACTGTTCGATCGCTCAATACAATTTTCTCGACTTTCGCAACATTTTCTTGGGTGACTGACGTCGATGGACGGCCGCAACGATGTTCGTCTTCCGTGCTCGTTCTTCCTACTCGAAATTGAGAAGCCCACCTTGCGATAGTGGAATACTGCGAAGCAGACTCTCCTAATGTTGCCTCCAAATCGCAATGAATCTCTTGCGTCGTTAACTTTTTTAAACAGAGGTATTTAATAACGGCTCGCACTTCGTTTTTCTCCATTTTCGAGAATACGTACCGACACGAAGCAAACAAATGACTATATTCAGAAAAAAACAAAAGAGAATCGAAGATTTTTTTTATTAATATTACAAATATGTATCTATGCCTGTCAGTATTTTTAATTTTTTTACCAAGGAGTATGTCGTTCTCACTACTTTTTGATCCCTCCTCGTACTTACCTACCATTCTTTTATGAAGAATATAATAATATTGCAGTCTTGATTTGAATATTTATAAAATTTTATTTTATGCCACGAACTAAGATAACATTTAAAGGACTAGCATACATTTTTTTTAATTAATAAGTATATTTAAAATGATTGAAATCGATTGAGGTGAAAATTTGGAACAAACTACTTTCTCATTATTTATGTTAGACTTTGTATTGTTTTTGTATATTTTCCTTGGATTCATAGGTATCATAATATACCTTAAAAGAGTAGTCCTAGATTTATTTAGAATATGAATATTTGATCAAAATTATCTCAATCGCGCCAGGTGAGCCTACAAGGATGATATGTTTCTTGATAAATATGAAATTGTTTTTTCTATTCCTGTATGCGATTTTATAACATTTATTTATTTATTCTTCATTCACTTATGTACATAGCCGGACTTCTGCCAGTCCACCTTATGGTGGTGTAGACAGGTTTGGTAGTGTCCACCTTATGGTGGTGTAGGTGCGAAGTTGCACAAGTTAAAGTAAAAAAAATAATTGAGAATATATATAAATAACAACTTACCAGCTACTTATAACACTTAATTCAATAAATATAAATTATATGTAATATTATACATACTTTTGTATATACATATATCGCAAATATATACGTACATATATAATTATATAATACATAAACTAAAATTGTGCGACATAAAGACATTTTTTTCTAAGTTTATAACATGTTTTATGACTAGATTTCCTAAGATTATTTAGCTTTATCCGTATCCGTCATAAAGTTCGTATGTCTGTCTGTCTTACCAATTCAAATCTTGTGGTCCATTTTTAAGCACTTGCGGGTGTCCGATAAGCTCAAATTTGGCATACGTATGTAAATTTGATGACAATATGGAGCCATGGAACCATGGAAGGTGGCCATAGGAACATGTGAATTGTACCCCCTCGTATTTAGGCTCGTTAGATTAGTATTACTATACAACCGGATAGTGTTCAGGGTCTGATGATGAAGCCAAAAGGTAGGCAATGGAACAACACAAGTACTCAATATAACCCTGCCGTGTTTGGGCTCGTAGGATTTGTCTTGACGAGTACTTTACACCTGGATGGTGTCCAGGGCCTGATGATGGAGCCGGAGGATGGCCAACGGCACTACCCAAAGTACTCAACATAACTCCACCGTGTTTGCGCTCATTGGATTTGTCTTGATGAGTTATGTAAACCCAAATAGTGTCCAGGGTTCATGATGGAGCCGGAGGGTGGCCAATGGAACTATCCAAGTACCTAACATACACCCACCGTGTTTGGCTCATTGAAATTGTCTTGACGAGTTCTGAAGACCCGGATTATGTCCAGGTTCTGATGATGGCTCGTTACATTTATCTTGACCAGCACCATAGTACTTGTTGGTCTCTGTTGTATTATTGCTATAAAAGCTTGTTTTTAAAAAGAACTTTTTGAAATAAAATTATTATACTTAACTTGCTTACAACTAAAGTGAAATGCCATATTTTTTAAGTACACACTTAAGGAGTGATAATGCAGGTAGATGTTACAAAATACCCTAGATAGTTTGTAAGATAAGATGCAAACAGTGAAGACGTCAGAGATCTTAGCACGAGAACTTTGACTTTAGCGAGACGCTAGCGAGTAGTCGTGCCGGCACGTTCATGTTTATTTAGTAAATTTGTAGTGTGGCAAGGATGGCATATCATCTTGCTAGCATTAAACTAATATCAATCTTTTTGTAATAAGCTTTCTGAATGCGAAGTATAAAATTCGATTTACCTGTGTGAAACAAAGGGTATTCACTTTCTTAATAGAATGTCAAAAATAATGTAGGGATTTAAAAAAAAATTTAGTAATAAATTTACAACTTAAAAGCTAGATAGGTATAAACCCGAAAAAGTGAAAAGCTTACTTAAGGTTAACCCCGATAAAAAGCAAATTCGGTATGGCTGTTACAAGCTATGCCATAGACTCCATAGACGCCTCTTTTACGCGCCTTTACGGCAGCCTCTAGTAACCGCAGTATTTTATTTTTAATACATACGACATGTTCAGAAAAACAACGGCAATAGCGGCAAATTTATTATGATAATAAATTATAGTAATTTATACGGTGAAGGAAAACATCGTGAGGAAACCTGCATGCCTAAGAGTTTCTCGAAGGTATGTGAAGTTCGCCAACCCGCACTAGGCCAGCGAGGTGGACTATAGCCTAAACCCTCTCAGTTTGAGAGGAGGCCCGTGCCCAGCAGTGGGACAGTTTCTTAACAGGGCTAATATTATTATGATATAATATTTATTTTTCAATTTTTACTCATTCATATCTTAAGGGCCTACGACGCTCGACCATTTATCGACCGATAGAGTGACAGTGATGCAATTACCACACAAAAGAATAATAAGGAACGGATAAATTGAGCACGCACTCGGAAATAATCGACATATGTGCAAAAAAATCATCAATTTTCTATGAAATTAAAAAGTAGTTTACAAGAACTTTGTTACAATTATTTGCTGTTTTTAAGTCGTTTAAGGCATTTCACGTTGGAATTAGAAAATGTAAAGCAATAGAGATGAGTTTAGATTTTTTTTTGTATCGAGAAAATTACATTTAATCGTGTATTCCTTTTACCAGATTCTAAAATATACATTCAAAAATCATAGTCAAGTCTCAAGTCTCTAATCCATAAACTTTTTGAAGTGCATGGAGTACAAAAACACGTTTTTTTCGCGCTAGGTAATAACTATTTAGGAATCGTTGATGTGGCAATACTAGCGCTACACTGTAAGCCTTCATGGTGCGGGCTGAGGCAGCAGCCTGTTTAGCCCCACATAATCTGACACACAGCTACAGGGCTGTCTGTTGTATATTTACTTTTCGCTCCATAGAAAAAATTTAATATGCCAAACAAAAAAAATGGCATTTGCAACTTTCGTGCCCGTTGATAAGGGTATTTGTGCCAAATATAATTACTGGATTATAGGGTTTTGTTCGTTGGACACGGTCGTTTTGTTTATGTATACCTTGGTGTGCGTGATAGAATAAAAGTGTTTTTTTCTTTCTTCTTCTTTTAAAAGGACACTTGTGTAAATACTAGTAGACAGGACTCGTGAAAGAGATTCTAAATAGGAAGAAAATTCATCGCTTGGGGTGGATATCGAACCCACGTTATTCGCCATTCTGAGGCGACCGCTTTTACCACCGAGCGTCAGCTCGCGCCAAATACCAATTTGGAGCGGTGAATTCTTCTTTCTGTATGTTCACAGTAACTCAATATGTGATGTGTGAGTATGTGTCATGCGTTAGCTAGCTCAGTGGTTAGAGCGGTCGTACTAGCATGGCGAATTATGTGTGCTCGATTCCCACCTGAAATTATGAATTTTTCAATGGAACAATTTCGACCTGGAATTTGTCCCTTGGATCAGATCTCGGAATCGCTACGCACGTCTTGCATCACTAGACCAACAGCCTTGTTGTTCTAGTGGTGCATGTGTAAATGTATAGTCGGTATCATCATTGATAGCCTAATCAAAGATGAAACTAGAGATTTACCACCATATGAACAAAAATTCGTTCCAAAATTCATGTATTCTTGTAAGTTCACAGTGTTATCGGAATCAGCGTCCCATCCATTATGAGCGAAGTGCGGGCTTCGGGATTTGTCAGCAATTTGACGCAACCACGAAGAATTAGGTTATGCAAATTGGATGGTTATTGAGCTGCCTCGCTTTGTCATTTAAGGAAACCCTAAAGAAACTGTTTCTTTAGGGTTTCCTTAATATAATACGATAATAGGAAAATTTACTAAAAAAGCCGGAGAGGTCTGTAAGGAAAGAACCTGTTGGAACTTTGTACTTTCTACGCAAGGGATCTGGCGTGATGATGTAGACAGATACTCAAAAAGCAAAACAAGATAAAACACCTGAATAGGACTCTATGTAGGTATGTGGAGAGAGCTAAAACAGTGCAAATTTAGTTCTCGAAGTAAGTTATAAATGATGAAGTCATTGTAGTAATACTAAGTTAATCTGGTTGATATCACATGTGAACTAAACTTGTGGACTAAACTTAACAATCCCTTTTGTCTTGGGGCACACACACATAAGGTAATATTATGTTTTTTAATATATAAACAAAATTATTTTGTTAAAAAAACTACATTCAGTTTTATTTTTTATAAATATGTGTTAGGTTTCGCCAGTACAGCTACTTCCGTAAATTCTGCGAGGATACTAATAATTATATGCTTAACTGATTTTATATCACACTCGTAGCTTTGCGATAACGATTATTAAGATTATACAGTGTTCGGATCGTTCATTTTCGAGACGGGTGAAATTTAGCGGTAGGTATTTCCATATTTCCTAGCGTCTCCGTCCATTAAATACATGTTAATACGTGGTAATACTGTTGGTACTAGTCGACACTTGCTGGCCAAAAACTTGTCCTATACTAATCAGCACTTAAACAGCGTCGTGGACTCTTTTACCTTGATTTGTAAGAGAATTCCCTTGCCCAGAGTTGGGACACTAATGTCGATTCACTTGCTTTATATTTGGTAGACTAATTACTATGTGCAAAAATATGAACTCTATTGCGTTTTGTAAAATGTTTTATGCATTATCAAACCATAATTTTAACATACCATGAATGAAAATCTCCAAAGGAAAATGCAGCATTTTAAAACATGCCCGCCTTCGGGGTTAAAGTTTAATGGATTAGAAAATTAAGAGCATTAGTTATAGCTGCAACGCACGCCCAGTTTATTTTTTTAAAACCGAGAAAATTATATTAAAGAATGTTTGGTATTAGTAACGCCAATTTCTCGATTTAATAGAAGGTAATATTATATTCGCCGAACATAAAGACTGCGGTATATTATATTATGTATTTTTGAAAAAAATATACCAGAATGGCTGTTAAACTAATGAAGTAGTGATTAAACATTTTTGTTAGTGATTTTTTTCATTCAATGCCTAAATAGAGATCGTGTTTTTTGTACCTCATTACCAAACATGTACCAAGCCTACAAAGGAAAGGTAATTATTCACTAACGGCCTTACTATTAGTAGTTGGTAAAGATCACGGTCACTTATTTATTTCGGAGGCGCTATTTTAGCGATGTTTAACAGAAAAAGTTATGGAAAAAACGTAAGTGCTTCTGTAAGTAACAGCTATCATTTAAGGTTGAATGAGATTTTTTTCTCCTTAAATGGCCGTTTGAAAGGCGGCAGTATCGAATATTCAATGCATTTAAATTCTCTTTCCTTCAGCTGTCCGTGGTGAGCAACATTAAAGCAATTTTAGATAGCATTAAGTGGTTGACAACAAGTATTCTGAACAACGCCGAATAATGTTCTGTGTAAATTGTGGGCAGAAAGCTCTCAACCGCGCACCAAAGCCACTTCGCGCAGTACATTACAGCGCTCTTTACAGACACCAGCTCTTAATTAATGTTATTGTTGTATAGATATTTTTTAATGAATAACAATTCAGATGTGCAAAACAACTTCATAAATATTATTAACGCCGACACGACTATATTTCCCACGGGTGGGTGTCGGTTCTGAGTACGCCCACACTATCGATAAGATAAGAATCTTTCAACAGTAAAAACACGCTGCCTGTACTAGTATTTCAAATCCAGGGCCTTGTGATCGTCAAGCGTAGTATGTGCTGATAGACCAACGAGGCAGTTATTATTATTTGGCTATTATTGGATAGTTTGCTATATAAATAAACACATCTAGAACTACGCAGAGATAAATAATTGCCTTATTAATTGGGTACAAGACGGACTTAGCCCATTTCTTGTATTATGGACGTAATACGAGTAATGGGCTGAAGTAGAAATGGGCTGGCCACGTAACACACGCTTGGACTCGCAGAGTAACCCAGCGGTAGTTGCAGACCACGTGGTAGACCTAGGAAAAGGTGGCGCGACGATTTGGGTACCTCTGCAGGTACTTCGTGGCCTCTAACTAGCAATGCCGATCCATTGCATTATTGCCTATTGCAGTTTTAGAAATACAAATGGGAGGCCTTTGCTCAGGAGTAAGACAATAAAGTAGGCTAGTAAAAAATATTAGTAAGCTCACTTGTTTGCAACTTCATTGTTCAACATTGTTTGCTAAATGCTCTTTTACATTTTAAAGCGTTTAGACCCATTGCGAGTAAATTTAATACAATTGTTGCTTTACTACACAGTTTCCGACGTCGTTGAAAGTAATGAAGTTATGTGCACTGTCTACTTCGTGTAGCTACGTTGTTGCACGAATGATTTTAATATAATTACATGGAAGATTTGCATTGAAATTTCTTTGCAGTACATAATGCAAACTTCTGAAAGAACTCACATACATGTTATAAAGGGGGGTTAAAAGTAAATTTATAAAAATATTGTATGCTTGTCACTTGCATCGTTTATTAGAGATTTTGCTGTGGACAGGTAACTTGAACATGAATATTCATTAGAATAACAAAGTTTTTCCATTAGAATAGTAATTATGTTATAACCACAACGCAAATACGAAGACGAGATGGTGGAATAAAATATTCCTATACAATAGGAGAGAGATTAGAAACATCCCTGTCTCACCCATGGAAACTAAGCTATCGCTTTTGGACACCTTTATTAATACTGGTAGGGCAATCAACGTTCCTATACAACTGAACGAGGTTAAGGACATCTACCGAATAAGAACGAAGAACCCTGCAAACAGAACAATAATAGTAGATCTAACCACCACTCTCCTCAAAGATAAACTCATAAAAATGTATCGCACATTTAACTCGACATCTAGACTGACAACTGAACATCTAAAAATACAAGGGCCTGTAAAACCAATATTTATTGCGGAGAACCTTACTTCAAAAATGAAGAGGCTTTTCTTTTTAACTCGTGACTACGCCAAATCTAATGACTTTAAGTTTTGTTGGGTATCTCGCGGCAAGATACTCCTACGCAAAGTAGAAAACGGTCCTTTGATTCGCGTAACGTCTGAAGCTTACCTAGACCAACTCAAAGCTTCTAAGTGACTAGAACATCATATTGCACTTATTGCTTCTGGAAGTCTTAAAGTGAGTTACCTGATACATATGCATATCATTCTGGTAATACCTAGGCTTATTATTTTAAGAATACTCCACACACTAATTGCTACACAAATCATCCACATTAAACAAAAACTCTTGACAAATAAATACACACACTTTCACTTACCCTTTCAGTCATCTATCACACTGAATAGTAGTGCGCTTTCGACATATTGGGAAAATAATATTATTCGCCATAACAATACCTGTGCTCCCCTCAAGTATCGTTTATTGTGTTTCTATAATCCTGTTCCACTGTTCCTTTTCTCTCTCTTTAATGGATGAACTAAATCACGTCAATAATGATATTGAAGGGTTGTCAATATCTGAATCTTTCCAGTGTTCCCCTGAAGAGTGTTTTAAATTTATTAAACATGAGAATGATGCTTGTAGAATACTTCATGTGAATATCCGGAGTATAAATCGAAACTTTGATGGGCTCCTGGTTCTTCTGGATAGACTAAAACTCCAGCTTGACGTGATCATCCTATCAGAATGCTGGTTGAGCAAGTCGCCTAGTATCCCGTCACTTGCCGGATTTCAGTCTTTTGAGACAACCTACCTTAATCAGAACGATGGCGTAGTTGCATATGTTAGGGAGGGGGTCGATTGTAAGATTGAGAGACCACATTTTCGGGATGCAAATTGCTTAATTCTAAACTTCGCAAACAAGTGCGCTATCATTGCATTGTATCGTTCTCCCTCCTACAAACATTTAGACCCTTTTATAAATAGCCTCGATGAAATTCTAAACACCCTAAAATCGTTCAAATCTATTGCAATAATCGGGGATATTAATATTAGCTTGATCGGAGAGAGCAATGTAAATTTGGCAGATGAATACCTCAACCTGCTCGCCTCTCATTCTATGCTTCCAGCCCATATGCTCCCCACCAGAGAGGGTAACTGTCTCGATCACGTGATTCTTCGAAGTCCATACTCTTCTACTACTTTGGTACTTGATTCATTGATCACCGATCATGCACCCATCTTATTTTGTTGCAATTATAAGTTTAAATTTAACATGGCGTCGAAGCGTTTTCTGACACGTACTGACATCCCCAGTGTAGTTAAAGATCTCGAAAACACAGATTTTTCTCCAGTACTTATGTCCCAAAATCCTGATGTATCCACTACCACTCTAGTAAATATTGTCTCAAAAAGTGTTAAAAATAACTCTCAACTATCTCCTGTTCCCAGCAAAAAACGTATTATCAAACCATGGATCACGCCTGGCCTCTTAAGATGCATCCGTCATCGAGACAAGCTTTACCATTTATCTAAAAAAGATCCATTAAATGCAACGCAAAAAAATATTTACACCCGTTACCGTAACTTCTGTAATAATATTTTAAAAAGAATAAAGCGTATTTATGATCATAAAGAGTTACAGATGGCAAAAAAGAATCCTAAAGAAACTTGGAAGATTATAAAGCAAATCGCTAACCTTAATCAAAGTCACTCGTCTTCGATGAACTTGTTGAAACTACGCGACGATCCTTTGTCATCAGTTAACTCGGTCAACACATTCTTCGCAAATGTCGGCAAAGATCTTGCGAAAAAAATCGTCCCGGCTACTAACTTTTGCAGGAACAGTACTCAGCACCCTTATATCTCCTCTTCCATGCCTACTCCACCACTAAACTCAATGGCCTTATTTAGCGTAACTGAAGGTGAGATCGAAGCAATAATAGTAAATTTGAAGAATAAGAGCGCGGCTGGCTGGGACAACATTTCTACCCCGCTAGTAAAATCTGCGAGGCATATTCTCATCCCCATACTGACACATATATTCAACACAGCCCTTTCTTCTGGTGTCTTCCCGCATGCCTTTAAAATGGCAGTTGTGCACCCTATTTACAAAAGTGGAGATAAGGACAGTGTCACAAACTATCGACCTATTTCCGTTCTAACTGTTTTGTCCAAGATTTTTGAGAAAGTATTAAATACCAGACTTCTAAAATTTCTGAATGAAAATAGTGTCCTATCGGCAAATCAGTTTGGCTTTCGCAGTGGTACGTCTACTGAAGACGCGGTCCTTGAACTAACTGATGCCGTGATCAAGAATTTCGAAAAGAAGCAAAAAACAGTGGGCATATTTCTGGATCTATCGAAGGCTTTTGACACTGTGTCTATCCCCATACTGCTATCCAAACTCGAACTACTAGGTGTCAGGGGTGTTGCGCTCGACATTTTTCGCAGTTACCTGACGAATCGGACGCAATGTGTCATGATAGATGGCTTAAAAAGCAGTGTGGAGTCAATTCATTTTGGTGTCCCTCAGGGTAGCGTCCTTGGCCCTACTCTCTTTCTCGTCTACATCAATGAATTGTGCAACCTATCTCTTCCCAATTGCAAAATAATTACCTATGCTGATGACACAGCTCTTCTTGTAAACGGACAGGATTGGAAGGAGGTTCGTGAACATTCTGAAAACGCTCTAAGAACTGTCATGCACTGGCTTTCTACAAACCTCCTTACACTAAATTTGTCTAAAACAAAATTTATTCCATTCACCCCAAATCTTGCTTCACAACCCCCTTTAAATTATATTATACGCGCTCACATCTGTTTCGGAGCTGCTGTCCCGCTTTCTATCTCTTGTAACTGCACATCCATTGAACGTGTCCCCTGCTTGAAATACCTTGGTGTTATTTTGGATGGCACTCTAGCTTGGAAGCTACAAATTGAATCCACATTGTCTCGTGTTAGAAAGCTTATATTTGTTTTTAAGAAGTTAAGTAGAGTACTAGATTTCAAATGTTTAAAATCTGTTTATTATGTACTAGGTCAATCCATCTTATCATATTGTGTCATCTCCTGGGGCGGCGCAGCTAAGACGCACATGTTAAGACTCGAAAGAGCTCAACGAGCTATTCTTAAGGTGCTTAGTAATAAACCAATACGATTTCCCACAAGCGAATTATATTCACACTGCCAAGTTTTAAATGTTCGTCAACTTTTTATTCTAAAAATGATTACTCGAAAACATACCCAAACAACATACGACCTAAAAATAATAAATTCGAAGCGTAAACTGAATAATCCATGTCCAACACACTCCCACCGCACGGCTATAGCGGGGCGGCATTACTATTATGTTAGTCCAATCGTATATAATAGAATAAATAAAGTTTTAAATATCCACTCTCTGTCACTTTTTAAATGTAAGTTAAAATGCACGGAATGGCTAAATTCTTTGTCCTATGAAGAAACCGAAAACCTTCTTAAGGCGTCTGTTTTATAAGCACGTCAAAATATGATCATACATATAAATGTACGACACATGTTCATACATGCGCACACATCTTAACATCTATACAAATACATACACACACACTCTCTCACACTCACACACACACACTCACACTCACACACACACTCACACACACACTCACTCACGCACACACACACTCACGCACGCACACGTACATGTACACAGAATTGCACATTTATTAATATTACGTTCTTATGCATGTTTTTTTCTTTTTTTTTTTCACTTTTGCTTTTATGTAATCGGAGGAGGGCGTTGATATCTGCGACACAGTTTTTAACTTCTGCAGATGTCATCGTTTTTCAATTGAAATTTGTATACATTCCATTTTTGATCTAAATAAACTATTTTATTATTATTATTATTATTATAATATAAGCGTGCATGGGGTGGCACAGGGCGAGAGGAACGTTACAACCCACATATGTATTTGCCATCTGGCGGAGAATGGTAAAAACTAAACGGTTCGTCTATGTCAATGTTACTTGTCATTCAATTATTTGCATTAAACCAAGCATTTTGTAAGCCTTATCTATAATTTTCTCAATATGTCGGTTAAACAGTTACTATCGAGTTGCACGCCTAGGTTTCTCACCTCTGTTACCCTTTTTAGAGGTTTATTATTTATTTTGTAGTTGTATGAAATTAACTTCTTTTTACGTGAAACGTCATAGTACAGCATTTATCAGCGTTTAAATTTAAACTATTGATGTCACAATAATTACTTAAATTAATTAAATTATTTTGTAAGTTGTTACAATCATCAATAGTCCTGATCACTTTGAACATTTTTGAATCATCAGCGTATAAGAGTATATCAGAGTTTTGTATGTATTGAGTAACATCATTGATAAAGATATCAAAGAGCAAGGTACCTAGATGGGAACCCTGTGGTACACGAGATGTAATGGGTACAAAACTAGAAGTGCAACCTTTAACAGCGACTGCTTGAGTTCTATCACGTAGATAAGTTTCGAGCCATCTTAGCAAATCGACGTGTATACCGATCCTCTAAAGCTTTTTGATGAGCAAATTTAGTGAAATTACAAATACCCTACTTACAAATCCATGCTGCTGATTTATCAAAACAGGTCTTAATATTGGGAACAAGACATCATACACTATCTTTTCAAACACCTATGGTATCACCGACAATTTAGATATTCCTCGATAATTTTTGACATCATGCTTATCACCACTTTTAAGAATTGGGGTAATAAGGCTTTTTTTTCATACACTTGGCAAAGATCTTTGATATAACAACATTTTAAACACAGCGTTTTAAAAACAACGGCTGTAATCCATCAGGACCGCTGCCTTTTCCCGTATAGAGTTGTGATAGATACTTTTCAACTTGGGAACAATTAAATTCACTAGTTTTGGAATCTATTTGTGTTGTGGGATGAACTTCAAATACTGACTGAAAAAAACGAATTAAACTTACTTGCTATAGTCTCATCAGATCCCAACTAATTATTTAGATATATTGTATTAGGTAAATTATTACCACCTTTTTAGGACTTAATAAACGACCAGAAGTTTTTGGAACAGCTACGTATCCTTTTAGGCCTTCCTTTTTAGGCGCCATGCGATGACGGTATAACAGCCGAGCTCCTCAAGGCTAGTGGAAAGCCGATATTGAGAGCTCTCCAGAAACTATTCAACACCTTCATTCTCGAGGACAAAACGCCACAGTCATGGCGTGGAAGTGTGGTGGTTGTCTTCTTCAAAAAAGGTGATAAAACCCTCTTGAAGAATTTTAGACCCATCTCACTTCTGAGACACGTCTATAAACTGTTTTCGAGAGTCATCACGAATCGTCTCGCGCGCAGACTCGATGACTTCTAGCCTCCCGCACAAGCCGGTTTCCGGAAAGGTTGCAGCACCATAGACCATTCATACGCTGCGGCAGGTCATAAAGAAGACTGAAGAGTACAACTTGCCACTATGCTTAGCGTTTGTGGATTATGAGAAGGTCTTCGATTCGATCGAGACTTGGGCTGTACTACAGTCTCTCCAGCGGTGCCAAGTAGACTACCGGTATATCGAGGTGCTGAAGAGTTTGTACGAAAACGCTACTTTGTCAATCCGCCTTCAGGACCAGAGCTCGAAACCTATTTAACTGCAGCGTGGTGTGAGACAGGGAGACGTCATATCCCTAAAACTGTTCTCCGCCGCGCTGGAAGATGTCTTCAAGCTTCTGGACTGGAGAGGACTAGGTATCAACATCAACGGCGAGTACATCTCTCACTTTCGATTTCCCGATGATATCGTGCTCATGGCTGATACCCTGGAAGACCTCAGTACCATGCTCGATGACCTCATTGGAGTATCTCAACAAGTAGGTCTTGAAATGAACATGGACAAGACGAAGATCATGTCAAACGTCCATGTAGTACCAACTTCTATAAAGGTTGGAGACCGATGACCTGGTGAAGGTCGCGGGTAGAAGTTGGATGCGTACAGCACAAATTCGGTCGTTGTGGCGGTCTTTAGGGGAGGCCTTTGTCCTACAGTGGACGTCCTTCGGCTGAAGAAGATGTATCCTTTCCTCAGCTTCTGCAATATATGAGTTAAAACAAGATTCTTGCATCTGTTTAGTTATATGCCTAATTTCGGAATATGGATCACAATCACTCTGTCTACCGTACATTTTCCTATTTTTATGTAAGTTAAACTTTTTTTTTAATCATTTTAATCAGAGCGTACGAGTACCATGAAGGATGCTTTCGATATTCACGTACTACTTTCGGTGGAACGTGATGTTCAATAATATTATTTACTACCGAGAAGAACTTATCAACAGCTTTCTGAATGTTATGGTTAGATAATAACGGTTCCCAATCAACTACTGATAGCTCTGCATTTATTACGTCGTAGCTAAGTGATATTGACGAACAATGCGTGACGGAGAATTTAAAACCTGCTCAACTGACCACAGGTCAGCACTAACACATATGGCTGGATGGTGAGCATCCTCGGGTTCCAACCGAGTGTCTCCCACACGTGTAACAGCGCAGGCTAGATCAGAAATGATAAGGCCTTACATCCTTAGATTGATATTGTACGTGCTGTTGTACTGATTCCAATTAATATAGCTCAAAAAATTCGAAAGTTAAGATACCATGAACTCAAACTCAAATAATTTATTTTGTATAAGCCCTGCGGGGGCGCTTACGAATAGTCAATTTACATTTTCTTTTAAATCTAATTTATCGTCCTATGTTGTATGATTATAATATGTATATTGTTGATGTACCTTTAATAATAAATAAATAAATAAATAAAACTACAAATCTACCACCGGATCGGAACGCGGCCTCCATTGAGAAGATTCAGCGAAGAAACCCAGCGGGCTTGTCTTTTTTATTAAATTCTCTTTCTCTTTCTTCCTTTTAATTGTTTTATCATATTGTGTGGATACAATGTTTAGGTTAAAATTAAATAGCTTACAATCTAGCTCCAGTGTGATGCCGTACGATCGAGATATGAGACTAATGAAGTTATTAATAAAAAGCGTCTGAAGGATTCCAGATGGACCAGTCCCGATAGACTAGATAAGATGCCAGGAGATTGATAGCGCTGTTCCTGATGCCGTAGTTTTAATTGCTTTAGGAGTATTTCATGATGCACGCAATCAAATGCCTTAGACAGATCACAGATTATAGCAAGACCTTCCTGCGACTCTTCCCAAGCATTAAAAATGTTCTTTAACAATTCTACTCCTGCATCTATGGTTGAGCAATTCTTTAAAAACCGAATTACTTGTTATGAAGTAGATTGTTATTTGTAAAGTGACCCAGTAATTGTTTTAAGATTATTTTTTCAAATATTTTACTTAAGGTAGGTAAAACAGAAATTGGCCTAAAATTTAAGGGATCAAAAGTGCTTCCTGATTTAAATAATGGTATTACTTTGCTTTCTTTCATGAGATCAGGAAATAGACCACTTGCTACACAGCTATTAAATATCGATGCTAATTGCGGTGATATTATTTCTATCACAGACGAGATGGTTTTTACAGACAGCCCCCACAGGTCCGCGGTTATTTTCATATCTAAGCCTTTTAAATGTATTTAAAATATATTTAGCATCAACAAAGGAAAGTTCAAAAGCCGTATCACACTTAGAAATGCCTTGACTAAGTAGTAATTCGGCGGCGGCGGATGACGATTCAAGAGCTTTAGTTGTACTAATAGGAATATTAGTAAAAAACCTCAGTCGCTACATCTAAGTCCTCTTTAAATCTAAGTCATTAATTTAAGTGGTAATTATACTGTACTTCTACCCGTTTCACCATTTATAATACTCCATGTTGTCTTGACTTTGTTTGACGAGTTTGTTATTTTATCTATCTATCTATATCATCACGCCAGCTCCCTCGCGGGGTAGGCAGAGAGTACAGAGTTCCAACAGGTTCTTTCCTTACATACCTCTCTGGCTTCCTCCACTCTCATAGTTCGTCTCATACACACTCGCCGGTTACGAAGACCCTTGACTTGCCCTTGCTCTTTTTATTTTATTTTTCAAATAAAGATTTTGCATAAGAACAGGCTCTCTGAAATAATTTCGAATATTTCTTGACATATTTCTTAAATTAAGTGAAAGGATTGCATGTTCTTTCATTGTATAATTCGTACAACCTATTTCTACTTTTTCGTATACCCACACTTGCCCACTCACTAAAAGACACGCGTTGCCTAATTAATTGAGGTTTCTGGTCAATACTTTATGAAATTCATCATCAATAAGATAAAATAATGAATAATAAGAAACATTCGGATCGCTGTAAAGGGGCAATCCAAACAATGTATTCGCTATTTTATTCTTAAAGTGCTCAAGGCAACATGAAGTTATCGGAATAAAACTACCTTTTCTCTGTGGTTTCCCGTTATTGCAATTGAATACGACTAATTGTTCACAGTGATCCGAGTCTAACTTATTTATTATTTTTTTGCATATTGGTTTTCTATTCGTAAATATGTTATCTATGCAAGTTGCTCTCGTAGCTGTTATCCTTTTCGGCTCAAGGAAAGTGTACAATAAATCATATGACTTTAAAAGTGTTAAAAATTTACTAGTTACAATATTATTATCTAGTAAATTTATGTTAAAGTTTCCACAGATAGCAATTGTTTTATTTGATGCACACATTTTAAATAACACAACTTCTAGTATTTTTTCAAATACGTCAAATGATGCACACGGAGGCCTGTATATACACAACACTATTAACTGTGCAAGTTCAACACACACTATTTCAGCTACACGTTGAACTGAGAGAATCCCAATATCCTTGCGTTCCTTAAATTTTTTATTTTTATTCAATATTATTAAGGAGCCACCGTGAATCAGGTTTACTCTACTGAACGAACTGGCAACCTGGTGATTACTTACACAAAACATCAGTTGTTCACTTTTGAGCCAATGTTCTGTTATACATAGAATATCTATATTATTACAATTCAAAAACAATTCAATTTCTAAATCTTTGCTCAGGATACCTTGAATATTTTGATGTACCAGGTTGACATTAAAAGAGCACTTATTAATCGTTTTGCGAAAGATTGTCTCTGTTGTCTTAAAATTTAATTTAAATTATATGAGATGTCAAAGTTTTCACATTGTATGCCAATTAAATTACACTTACTTAAACTATTATTCATAGTTATATTACATATAACGGTGTCAAACTGATGTATAGTATGTCCTTACAGTGTAGCTATACGTCTTTGTATGTAAAATGGCAGATGCATTGTATTATAGATACTATGTATCAGCCTAAACTTATTGCTACAAAATTTATTTATGTCAAAATAAAAAATAAGGTCACTATGATGGTGTGTCAAATTATAAATAGCTAGATTTACGTTATATATATGCCTATTTTGTTCCTGTGTTAAATTACCGGCATAGGGTACGGCACAAAAAATAAATTTACAATTATATTTACCACTCAGGTCCAGAAATTTATTAATGCTATTTACTATATCCTTTTTATTTACAGACAAACTATCACCAAATAATATATAAAATTTCTGCAACATATACTATTAATTAATTAATTAAAGCTGACCCCGGGTGAACACAAATTTATAGTTTGCTGATTTTTTAATACATTATAAACTAAGGGTCCCAATCCTTGGCCTATTTTATCTGTGTAAATAATTGTTTTCTTTATTGGTTTCTGAGGTGAATTCAATTTACTACTTTTTTCACATTGGGACATCAAACTAGTAGTCTGTGATTGAGGTTGGTTGCATGTGGGGGAATCCGATAAGATTCTTGTAATAGTTTTTGAGTCTCTTCATATTTAATGGTCATCTCGTTTAATTTTGACTGGAGATTAACAATTTCAGTATGCAGCTCTTTGACTTCTGTATCATATACACAGTGACTATGTTGTAACTGACAGTCTAAATGTTTTAATTTTGACATAATATTTACCCTGGTTTTCCTAAACAAGTTCAACTTATGACAGTCATCTTGTGTTTTTAGCAAACTTTAAGTTTTTTTAATAATCTTACTACGTTTCAAATATTTTTTAAATTTTTTGTGGCTTGTCATTTTGGTACGTTTTGTATTGAATTCTACCTCAGATAATAAGTCAATTATTGTAGGACACTCACTACTGGTCTTCAACTTGCAGCCCAGTAGTTCATTGTAAAGAGTCTGAGTTGCATGAGCTGTATGAGATTCATTTAGATGTTCTAAAGTTGAGATTGACGTCTGTGCCTCACATAAACTTATCTCCAGCTTTAAAATGCGACTCAGAGCCCTCTCATAAGTGTAACTACAATCCTGAAAATTTGGTACAATATTTTGCAGCTGGTCTCGTTGGACGAACACATCCATATATTGGATATAAAGGCTGGACAGTTCACCTTTCAGCTGAGAGTTCTTACTAACAATTTTTTGGAATTTTATCTTCACTCTTATCCCTTTCCCTTAGAAGTTGGTCACACAGAACCTTTGAGGCCTTCAGATCCCCCAGAGCCAGTTTCAGTTTAGCTTCGGTATCCTTCACTGTAGCTCTGCGGGTCAGCATGCTGTTGTGGGTGTAAAAACTGGAAGTATAATAGGGAATCGGTCAAAATCTAATTAACTATATAATGGCACCTCGATGTAGGTTATTAGTGTAGTAATTATAAGAATTTATATTTTAAGATGTGGGTACACGGCGAACTGATACTTGTATGAACGTAAAATAAAGACAGTTTGATAACGGCCACCTGTGTGTTTATTACATGGTGACAGCGGTGCACCAAATATTTACTTTTATTGAGTCAGTTGTGAAATTCCAATAGGAAATTGACTTTAATTACATTTGCGAATAGAAATATTGTGATACAATAATTATGAAGCACGCGAGGCCTCCAGTCGAGTTAACACTGGAAGGTGGCCCGGCCAACAGAGCGGATACATGGCGCCGATGGCTCAAACAATTTAAGGTATTTCTAAAGGCGTCTGGGGTGTGTAAAGAAGCGAAAGATATACAATCCAGTTTATTGGTCAATCTTGTGGGACCCCAGGGATATGATATATTCTCAACATTTAAGTTTGCTAAATCTGAAGATCAAGACGATATCGATGTTATTATTAAAAAGTTTAATGACTATTTTGGCACGCGGTATAACACTACAATGGCAAGATTTCGTTTCTTCACACGAAATCAAGAAAACGGCGAAACCATAGATACATATGTCACGGCATTGCGACTGCTCAGCCAGTATTGTGAGTTCGAACACCTAGAAGATGGCTTGATTCGTGATAGAATTGTGTGTGGTATCACAGACAGCGCGTTGCGCGACAGATTATTAAGGACGGAGGACCTGATGCTGGATAAAGCCGTTAGAATTTGCCAGGCTAACGAGATTTCAATTGAGGAGAATCGTCAGATTGAAAGTACAAACTTCGGAGAAGGTTCGAGAAGCGGAGTCGTCGATGTGGTGTACGGATCGCGCGCATACAACCGGCCAAACAGCGGGAGCACGCGCGCCGTGCGCGCAGGCCGCTCGCGCGGGCGCAGTGACGCTGTTGACGGGCGCAGCCGCCGCGGCGCGCTCGTACCTCAACACAACGTAGTGGCCAAGTGTGGCGCGTGTGGTGGTGCTCATTCAGAGAACATTCAGTGTCCCGCGCGCAATGTCAAGTGTTTTTTGTGTTACAATCGTGGCCACTTTCGTAGAATGTGCCCGAGCAGATTCAATAGAGGCGTATACGAAGTGCATCAGTGTGACGATGAAAGTGATCAGCTGTTTCGTATTGATACCTTAGAGACTAGAAGCGGAGACAGTAAGTGGTTTGAAAAATTATCTCTCTGTCGAAATGGAATGATTGTATGTTTTAAATTAGATACAGGGTCGGATCTAAATGTTTTATCTTTAAATCTATTTAAAAAATTAGGTTTTTGCCCAGAGGATTTAAAGCCATCATATATTACAGCCCAATCGTTTTGTGGAAATAATATTCCTATTCTAGGTTCTTGCAGTATGTTATGGTCATACAAACAACGAAATTATTTAATCAATTTTATGATAGCAAATTCTGATTGTCAAAGTGTTCTTGGAAAATATACTTGTGAGGAATTAGGTCTTGTTAAACGAATTTTTAGTATTAATGTTAACACATACTCTGACTTATTTCATGGAGTTGGGAAACTTCCTGGACAATACAGAATTGTGCTGGAAAATAATGCAAGTCCGTCGATATGCCCTGTAAGAAAAATTCCGATGGGTATAAGAGATAAATTAAAAAGTGAACTGGATCGTATGATACATATGGGCATAATCAGGAAGGTGTCGCATCCGACGCCGTGGGTGAATGCTATAGTGTTGCCTGCTAAAAAAGATGGCAGTTTTCGTGTATGCCTTGATCCGCGACCGCTGAACCGCGCTATGCGGCGAGCGCATTACCCTCTCCCCACCTTGACGGAAATAGCGACTAAGCTATATGGCGCAAAATATTTTAGCAAATTAGACGCCCGATCTGGATTCTGGATGGTCCAGCTAGATGATCAGAGTGCTGATCTTTGTACTTTTGGTACACCATTTGGCAGGTACCAATTTCTACGCCTTCCCTACGGCATTAATTGCGCAAGTGAGGTTTTCCATGCAAAGATAAGGCAGGTGTTGGAAGATATAGATGGGGTAGATTCTTTTATTGATGACGTCATCGTATGGGGTGTTTCTAAGCAAGAACACGATAACAGATTGAAAATGTTATTAGACAGGGCGCGCGAAGTAGGTATTAAATTTAATCGTGATAAATGCGTGTTTTGTGTGGAACAAGTGTCATATTTGGGCCATACCTTTAGTGCTGAAGGTATGAAAATAGACGACCATAGACTGAGGGCTATAAAGGAAATGCCTTGTCCAAAAGACCGCACTTCTCTCGAAAGGTTTTTGGGAATGGTTAATTATTTAGCTAGGTTTATTCCCAATTACTCAGAATTGGCGAGTCCTCTTAGGTTTCTCCTTAAAAAGAACATTGAGTGGTGTTGGGAAGCAACACACGACGCAGCAGTTTCACGATTAAAAGAAAGTCTTTGCAAAGCGCCAGTATTGGCGCTGTACTCTAACGAGCTGCCCATCGTAGTGACGGTGGACGCCAGCGCAGTTGCGCTGGGTGCGGCGCTGCTGCAAGGAGGCCGTCCGGTTGAGTTCGCATCTGCGACGCTCACGGACGCTCAAAGTAGATATGCGCAGATCGAAAAAGAGATGCTCGCTATAGTTTTTGCGCTGGAGCGGTTTCACCAATACGTCTATGGATGTGCAGACGTATTGGTTGAAACAGATCACAAGCCATTGGTGGCTTTATTTAAAAAAGGGTTGGATGCTGTGCCTGCTCGTTTGCAGAGGATGATGCTCCGTATACAATGTTATGATTTCGAGGTTAAATATAAACCTGGAAAGTACATGTATTTGGCAGATACATTGTCATGAGCAGCTCTGCCCGAATTAATGCATGATAGGGTAAGTGCGGATGTAGAAGGCCAGTCCTGTTTTTTGTTACAAAATGTACGATTTAGCGACCTAAAATTACAAAATGTTAAAGACGCTACTCAGAACGATAATGAATGTATAATTTTGAAGAACTATATCCTTAATGGGTGGCCCAGATACAAAGATGACGCTGATCCAAGTGTTCAACCGCACTGGCCATATCAAGAAACTATGGAGTATATCGAAGGAATTATTTTTAAGGATAATTTGGTATTTATACCTAAGTCGCTTAGAGCTGACATGATAGGGCGAGTGCACGAGGGGCATCTGGGTATAGATCGATGCAAGCGACGGGCACGTGACGTCATGTTCTGGAACGGCATGTGTCGCGACATTGAACGCGCCGTACGCGCATGTGTAGTATGTGCAGAGCATGCGGCACGTCCTTGTAAGGAACCCATGATACCTCACTTTGTTCCAGAAATACCATGGAGGAAGGTAGGTTCGGACATATTTACCTGCTACCAAAAGAACTACCTAATTTTAGTAGATTATTATTCGAACTTTATAGAAGTTAGTCCGTTAGTAAATATAACGTCGAGGTCCGTTATTCTTGCGTTAAAAGATCAATTCGCTAGACATGGAATTCCCGCAGAATTGGTAACGGACAACGGACCGGCGTATGGCTCGAACGACTTTTGTCGATTTTGTGTTGAATGGTGTTTTAAGCACACTACGACTTCTCCTAATTACGCTCAATCCAACGGTCTCAGCGAACGCGCGGTGAGAACGGTAAAAAATATAATTAAAAAGTCACTTTGTTCC
Organism: Phalera bucephala; assembly: GCA_905147815.2. Lineage (NCBI taxonomy): Eukaryota > Metazoa > Arthropoda > Insecta > Lepidoptera > Notodontidae > Phalera > Phalera bucephala. The sequence goes on from LR990622.1 coordinate 17,769,282, forward strand.
GGATCAGATTATTATTTAGGATTGCTAAATTTGAGAGCCACACCACTCGATGGAGTATCTTCACCATCGCAATTATTGATGGGGCGTCGGCTTAATACGCGACTTCCGATTAATGATAACAAATTGAAACCTGATAGAAATAATAGACAGGATTTCGCGAATATACATCGTAATCGTATGATTAACAAAAAATATTACGATTTGCATGCTCATGATCTTCCAAAGTTAAAAGTCGGTGAGCGCGTTATCGTGGCGGACGGGGCCGCGCGCCGGCGGATGCGCGTCGAGGCGCACGCGTCGCAGCCGCGCTCGTACCTTCTCTCGGACCGCTCGGGACGAGCGTTTAGAAGGAATAGGCGTCACTTAATTCGGACAAGTGAACGAGAGAGTACATCAACACTTTCTTTCTCTCCCGAAAGAAAGAAGGTTGATCCCAGTGTAGGTAACGAATCAACGACGCCGTCTGATAATTCGGCTTATCATTCCCCTATAAATACGCCTGTTCCGCACAGTCCACGCATCAGAGATGCTGCTATAAAGGCCCGAGACAAACTTGCGTTATTTTTCAATAAATAAGTATAACTTTGTTTTACATTTGTTTATAATTGTTTAGCTATAAATAATTGTGTCACTTTGAAACTGTTCATATTACTTGCTTATCTCACTTGAATTAAAATTTATAATATGCCGACTCCATTAGCTCGTACTCGTAGCTACTACTCGCGGGTTCGATTCCTGCATGGATCTGATGTTAATGTTACCCCAAGTATATTTTCGTTTTTTATGTGTGATTGTAATTTGTATCGTAATATATTACAAACATTTCTTAAAAAGAAAAGGGTGTGTTAGGTGATGGTATTTAATTAAGGTATTTAAGTTTTCTTTGATGTTTAATTAAAGTTGTTTATTTTTATTTTTATAATAAGGGGAAGATGTAGTAATTATAAGAATTTATATTTTAAGATGTGGGTACACGGCGAACTGATACTTGTATGAACGTAAAATAAAGACAGTTAGATAACGGCCACCTGTGTGTTTATTACAATTAGTATATCTAATTATGTCCTATATACATATTTAATGATTTGTTTTCTAAGTAATTATTTAGATGAGTATTACTTAGTTAACTTTTTTTCTTAAATTTGTTGAGTATTCGTTTACAACAGTATGATTTGCATACTTTGATTGATTTGCTTGGAAAATAGTAAAATATCAATATATTGTTACGTTTGCGGGGTAATTGAATGCCGAATAACGTGCGAAGTACTATATTAGGCGCTGTACACACAAAAACAGTACGTCGAATGCAAATACACACGTGAACTAATCACGCACTAGTACTACACTTGTTCGTACCCAAATACTGCTTCCAAGTCGCTGAGTCAATCGTGGTATCCGTATATCGTTGCTAAAGTCGCTGGTGTATTCCACTTAGATCGCTTGTTCTCCGATTTGATCACTATCGCATCCGAGAAGAGACTGTCGTCCCGAGTGTATGTTTGAGTGATATACGCTGTTGGCCGTGAGGCCTTTACAGCTTCACCGGACTTAAGGGCCAGCGTGCAACCACTACGCTCGAGCCAGAAGGGCAAGGGGCGACATACTCGCGGGCGCCTCGAGTTGGGACAGTCGCTACGGGGGGAGGGGATCTGCGACTTAGTCGTCGACGTCCGTATCCGGAGCGGAAAGAAGCGATGTCAGAGCATCGGGGGGATCGGTGAGACTGCGTCGTCCCCGCGCTCTGTGTTCCTTTTATATTTGTTTGAAAGTTCTAGAACGGACGCGAACCCTCTAAGTACATCGATAGAAGTACATCGAACAATAGCTGGCGCGGCCCACAACAAACAGGTACTTGTGTACCGCGACCGCGCGCCGGCGATAATTAAAGAGGTGGAACCTTCTAGACGTTTCACCACTTAAGCGCGGATTCTAGATCTTTCTAGTCAGATCACCGGGGGCCCTAAGGGTGTGTTATGCGTTTTAGAATCGACATCCCCCGATAAAGACTTTTCAAGATATCGGGGTATGTTCGGGTCGTAACAATATTATCACGCCAGCTCCTTTGCTGGGCAGGCAGAGTGGGTATAGAGATCCAACAGGATCTTTCTTTAACAGTAATTAAAAAACATACTTATTTGTGATAAAATCTGGTTTATATTTACCACTGACACTGTAATTTATAGTGTGCTGTGTGTATGAAGCTACGAAAGTGGTTATTTACGTTATTATTGCACAAATTATGAATTACACTTTTTTAACAAATAAAGTGGGTACTTTTTAACTGCTATGTTTATCTTAACTACTTAGTTCTATCCACTTTCATGAAATCGTAAGACACTAATGTGATAAACGTGTGAATAGTTGAATAAAAATGAAAATACTCCCCGTTTGTTACGTAGATTTGAAGATTCAAAGATGAACCGTTGACAGGTGCTCGCTCCGCTGCCCGGTAGGTAATAAAGTTGATAATATTGCTTGAAATACTTGACTAACACTTTTGATGCTTTATTATACTAATTACAAGTAAATTAATCTATTTAAACATGTATTTTACAATGAAAAACAAATATTTTTTTAATTAAAATCAGGACATATGATATTTACACTGGGATTTTCTAAAGTAGCATGTGATGAGTTTAAGCCCGCGTTAGGAACCCAATAAACATCCCTAATATTAAAATCACCAACAATTATAAAATGATCATCGTGATGATCTAAATAGAAGTCAGATAAATAATCATAAAATTTTAACTCTGAATGAATTTGATGACAGTTTTGGGGAAGTAACAACAAAAATTATGCATTTTTTGCGAATTGCGTTGGAATTTATAATAACAGTAATATAAGTTATATTGGCATCTGGAAATATCGGTAGTGGTCTGAGTTGGCGAATATCTACAGGTAAACCATTAAGGACAGCGATAAGAGTACCACCATCACCACATATTTACTTCTAGTCGTGCATAGTCTCGATCAGTACGGTAAACGTTATACCGAGAGTTAAATAGTTCCACATCGAATATTTCAGGCAAAAGCCAAGTCTCACTGATACAATTATGTCATAGCTTGTATTTAAAACAGCAGCATGAAATTGAGTACATTTGGTGCGTAGTCCTTGAACGTTTTGATAAAAAATGTTAATAGCCATTTATATACCAAAGTAATAAAATTTCAATTGTGTGTATCAAATTATTCAATATAGTGTCTAATATGTATGAGAACGGTTCTAAAAAGAAGTATTTAAAATAACCAAACAAGCAAGAATGTCTGTAAAAATAGCAATAAATATAAAAATAGAAATGCCGTATTACACTTCTGGAAGACACCAGTTCATCATAACCATTACAATATTTTATATTCGTTGTATTTACTAGCTGAGAATTTGAGAAAATAATATACTAAATTAGTAGCACTTATAAAATCTTTTGTAAACATTCTTCTGATGTTATATGTAGAACAGGCGAATCATCAGTCTGACGTACCATGATAGTGCAGTTGCGAACCCAAGAATAACGATAACCCTTTGCCTCAGCTCTACATTTGGCTTCCTTCAGCAATGCTTCATTGCGAGAGGATAGGTGGTCATTAGCGTAAACGGGCGTATTAACGCCGGGGAATTAATTATTATTTTATTAATATTTTTTATATAGGAATTATTAATATAGGATATATTGGATGCTTTCAATGTCTTAATCTTACGAAGAGATGAAAATCGTCGTCGTTCCGATATCTGGCCTGCATCTTTAGTATAATAGGCTTTGGCCTACCTTTGTTTTCGTCATTCTTCATCGCAACCCTTGTCACAAAGTCGATATTAGTGCGAGAATCAAGTTCAAACCCACTTTGTTCAGCCAAAGACTTTATAATATTTTTCAAGTTTTTACCGTTCTTGTAAGGGATACCATTAATTTGGATATTTGAGCGACGTACACACTGTTCTTTTTTGTTGTTATTCTGTATCAACTCTTTAAAACTGTTTTTAAATCAGAGAGATCAGATTCCTTTCATTTTATTCAGATCCTTGTCTATTTCATTCACATGCAGCCAACAGAGGTTTCCATTAACAAGATTTTTGATGTCCAGGTATTAACATTATCAGATAATCGATAATTCAACTCGTTTAAATTCTTGAGTGATAAAGGTCTTGAACGATTCGATCGTTGAATTTAGTTTATTAAAGCGCTCATCAAATTGGACCATTATTAGCTTAGCTTAGTTTCCGAGACATTCACTCCTACTGTTTACATATGTGACATTACTAAGGGATTGCGGTAAGTCTAGATGAACATCACGGGCAGTTGCCAGTAGGCATTACCCGTGAGACTATCAAGACAGTACAGTTACTGTCTTGATAATCTCCGTCCTTGTCTAGTATTTAATACATTATATTGTGTTTAGTTTAATGCTGTCACAATCATCATCATCACCTATCTATCTATATCGTCTCGCCAGATCCCTTGCGGGGTAGGCAGAGAGTACAGAGTTCCAACAGGTTCTTTCCTTACATGCCTCTCTGGCTTTCTTCACTCTCCTCCACATCATTAATGTTTTATTTTATCTTAACTAACGTGTCCCGTAGAAATAAATGTAGTTGATGTTAAGTTCATTTCCTCGAATAACCTCATGAGGAAGTATACTCCAACATGGGATCTTTGCCAAATTAATCGTAAATACGCTATAAATAACACTCTTCTTATAGCTAAATTGACAGATTTATAACTTAATACTGCAGATAAAGTTATTTCACTATATAGTCACTGCAGACTAAGTTGACGGACGATTTAGCGCAGTGGTTAAGAGCTTAAACGGCTCCGCCCACTGTGTCGAATAGTCGCGGGTTCCATTCCCGCACGGGACAAATCTTTGTGTGATCCACAATTATTTGTTCCGGTCTGGGTATTTGTTTGTGAATTTTCATGTTTGTAAACGCACCCACGACACAGGAATAAATCCTAGTGTGGGGCTACGTTTAAAAAAAAAAAAAGTTTCCTAAAAGAATTTTCATTCATGGTATAAATTTTAATCGAATCGTTATATTTCCGGATTAAGGATTTCTTCTGCCCTACAGCTAAGCAAATACTAACTGAGCTTATACAATGAAAAGAAAACTTATTTTGTGTTCAAGATATGCTTATAATATATAAAATGTGTAAGGTTAAATATAATCTAAAATACACGGATAGGTATTATGAAATGTGCCTTACGTGCATTCTACCGTATTATAGACTGTGTATAGAATCATAGATATACTTGTATGGAATCGTAATTCTCTCGAATCAGTAAATTATTCTTTTTCTAAGAATCACTTTTCTATAAATAACGAAAATGGCATCATCAGCAGATAGACGTTCAATGTAGGACATTGACATCTCATAAGGACCACTATAATGGCCGTATTTGTGCTATGCGCAATCAGTTTTTACCGGTGACCTATCAGGCCATAGGCCCATCTATGCGGTCTATTTAAGATCAATCTGAGATTATCGCACTAAATAAAACGTTTATTTTATTTTCTAAATAGAATTATTATTTTATTTAGTGCTTGATGATCTTAGATTGGGCTTGGTATTCCACCGTCACGCCTATGTTCCCCAAGTGGGGGTGGAAGAGGTATACTGAGTACACCCACTTTGCGCGGAAGATGTTAGGTCCCATGCAATAGGGGGCGAACCTATTGCATACCGGGCACAATTCCAGTCTCCTAACGGATACTGTTGCCGCGTGGTTCCCGGCTTAGAATAGGACCAACCCATCTCATCCCATCGGGTGTCGTACAAGGCGACTAAGGGAAAACTAGGGAATGGGCAGCAGCGTTCCCTTAACACTTCGACGACCAATAACTGCGCTCGCCAACCCGCCTGCCAAGCGTGGCGAGTATGGCAAACACCCCCAATTATGGAAGAAAGTAGGAAAACCAGGCCCCTAGTCCCCGGCGGTCCTGTTCGTCCTGGCCACGGTAGCAGCCATGGTAACGACAGGACAAGGGGTGCTAAGAATCTCCGGCAGAGATTCGGCTACCACCAAAACCGAAAATTAGCCCTGGTGACATACAACGCATGCACATTGAGGACAGATGAGAACCTATTTGAGCTGGAAGAAGAGTTAAACAAGTTGCGGTGGAGTATTGTTGGTGTATCGGAGGTCCGAAGAGAGGGCGAGGACACGATAACCTTAAAATCCGGCAACTTGTTTTACTACCGGGAGGGCGAACAGCAGTCCCAAGGTGGTGTCGGATTTATCGTCCACAAGTCACTCATAAACAACGTTGTGTCCATCACTAGTGTGTCGAGCAGGGTAGCGTACCTGATACTCAGAATATCCAAAAGATATTCGCTGAAGGTCATACAGGTCTACGCACCGACCTCGGCATACTCAGATGATGAGGTCGAAGTTATGTATGAGGACATTAGTAGAGCCATACATACTTCCAAAGCACATTTTACAGTAGTTATGGGTGACTTCAATGCGCGGCTGGGCCAACGGGGCGATGATGAGCTGAGAGTGGGGCAATTTGGATATGGGCAGCGCAACCCCAGGGGTCACAGGCTGGCCGAATTCCTGGAGAAAGAGGGACTCTTTATGATGAGCTCTTTCTTCCAGAAGCCGCCTCATAGGAAATGGACCTGGATGAGCCCTGATGGTTCCACAAAAAATGAGATAGACTTCATCATGAGCACCAAGCGACAAATATTTAATGATGTCTCCGTGATTCATAGGGTAAAAACCGGCAGTGATCACCGAATGGTCAGAGGCACATTAAATATTAATGTCAAAATGGAAAGATCGCGTCTGATGAAGTCTACGCTCCGACCTACTCATGCATATATCCAAACCCCGAGAACTTTCAACTCGAATTGTCAAACCGCTTCGAATTGCTAGACAGCAGCGCATCAGTGGACGAAATCAACAACAGGCTGGTAGAGACTGTTCATACGGTCGGGTCCAAGTATTTTAAGACCCACCGTAAAAATAGGCCTTAAAAACTATCTGACTACACCCGAAACCTCATGGCTGAGCGACGTTCCATGACGCTCCAAACCTCCGATGATGCTAAGTCCTATAGGCAGCTTAATGGACAGATATTGAAGTCCTTGCGATACGACTTACGGTCCTTCAATGCAAGGCGTATTGAGGAGACCATAGAGCAGAACAAGGGCTCTAAAGTGTTCGCAAGAGACGCGTCTATTGGGCAGAGCCAGTTGACGAAGCTGAAGACGGAGGACGGAAACGTAACGTCAAATAGGTCAGAGGTGCTCAGGGAGATAGAGAGGTTCTATGGACAGTTATATACCTCAGTAGCTAAACCTGTTGTTGACTTGGTAAAAGACCCAAGAGCCAAGCTAACCCGACACTGCACTGAAGATATCCCGGACATCAGCCTATGCGAAATTAGGATGGCTCTCAAACAACTAAAAAACAACAAAGCGCCGGGTGAAGACGGAATTACTGCAGAACTTCTGAAGGCGGGCGGATCGCCGGTACTTAAAGTCCTTCAGAGGCTATTTAATTCCGTCTTGCTTGAAGGGAAAACGCCGGAAGCATGGAACAGGGGTGTGGTGGTGCTATTTTTCAAGAAAGGTGATAATTCTTTATTGAAGAACTATAGGCCCATCACACTGCTGAGCCATGTTTATAAGTTGTTTTCGAGAGTCATTACGAATCGTCTCGAACGAAGGCTTGATGACTTCCAGCCTCCCGAACAAGCCGGTTTCCGGAAAGGTTTTAGTACCATAGACCACATACATACGCTGCGGCAGGTTATACAGAAGACTGAGGAGTATAATCGGCCACTATGCTTGGCGTTTGTGGACTATGAGAAAGCCTTTGATTCGATCGAGACTTGGGCGGTTCTTAGATCTCTCCAGCGATGCCGCATTGACTATAGGTATATCGAAGTGTTGAAGTGCTTGTATAATAACGCCACCATGTCAGTCCGAGTACAGGGGCAGTGCACGAAGGTGATCCCCATAAAAAGAGGAGTAAGACAGGGAGACGTCATTTCTCCGAAACTGTTTACGGCCACCTTAGAGGACGCCTTCAAGCTCTTGGAATGGCAAGGACTTGGCATCAACATCAATGGCGAATACATCACTCACCTTCGATTTGCCGACGACATTGTGGTCATGGCGGAGTCGCTGGAAGATCTAGGACGAATGCTCGGTGACCTCACTAGAGTATCCCAACAAGTGGGTCTTAAAATGAATATGGACAAAACAAAAATAATGTTTAATGTCCATGTCGTACCCACCGCACTCACCGTTGGGAACTCTACTCTTGAAGTTGTCGACAAATACATTTACCTGGGACAGGTAGTCCGGTTAGGTAGGTCCAACTTTGAGAGAGAGGTCAATCGACGAATCCAACTCGGCTGGGCAGCGTTCGGGAAACTGCGCAACATCTTCTCATCCAAAATACCTCAGTGCCTAGAGACTAAAGTTTTTAGTCAATGTGTGTTACCAGTGATGATATATGGATCAGAGACGTGGTCTCTTACAATAGGTCCCATAAAAAAGCTCAAAGTTGCTCAGCGAGCCATGGAAAGAGCTATGCTCGGCGTTTCTCTACGTGATCGAATCAGGAATGAGGAGATTCGTAGAAGAACCAAGGTCACCGACATAGCCCTCAGGATTAGCATGCTGAAGTGGCAATGGGCTGGCCACATAGCGCGAAGATCGGACGGGCGTTGGGGCAGAAAGATTCTAGAGTGGAGACCACGTATTGGCAAGCGCAGCGTAGGACGACCGCCTGCCAGATGGACCGACGATCTTGTGAAAATCGCAGGAAATCGTTGGATGCAGGTGGCATCGGACCGGTTACGCTGGAAAGCGATTGGGGAGGCCTATGTTCAGCAGTGGACAAGTATAGGCTGAAATGATGAACGGATACTGGGAATTTTTCGTCGGAAAAACTTTATTTGTCCGTCCTAGAATTTGAATCCAGGATCTCGTGATCACAAAGCGATGAGCTTTGGAACTAGACCAACGATGCAGTCATCTTGGTATTTCAAGGTCGCATTAGACAGGTTACTTGTTCCCGTAACAAGGGCAATATTATATATTATAATTATTACCTGCGACAGCTACATGTTAGATAAGAAATCCACATTTTAACACTAACAATAATATATAATTTTACGTAGTAAAACTTATTTTTTTATGAATGACTAGGATTCCTGACTAAAGAAGGAAGCACCACTTAACTATTTCATTTTGGTCCCTGCTGCTTATAAATGTTAAACACGATAGTCAGAGTAACTATAGGATCAAACGAGGGATCAATAACGACGTTTTCAACGTAAACAAAGGATAAAACGAGAGAAATCAAAAATGTGTTTATGAGTTTTTCCGCCCCTTTGTAATGTAGTAGACTTTTATGTTTATAGTGCTACGTATTTCTTTTATGTAAGGGAGATATCAAAGCAAACTTGACTAAACAAAACAAAATGTAGAGTGTTTAATATTGTTAAAACGGTGTACCTATTCAACAAAGTTGGGTTGTGATCACAGTTTGAAACGATCTTGAAACACTTAACCTCTCGGCCGCTAGGTTATGGCATTTTAAGGTCATTTCGCGAGTTTTCGCAATCTAGAGGTAAAGCTTTGTATTAAAAGTTACATTGCACTTATCTATTCATGTAATAAAGTAACAGCAATGGAAATTTGTAAGACCATGTTTCGTTAAACTCTTCAAAACTAAACCTAAAAGAACAACAATAACCATATACATATACACCATTATTACAGTGTATATATAGACGTGGCACCCGTCTGCAGTAATGCAAAATGCAATTCACCTTTGCCGCAACAATTTATTGTGATAGATTTGCTTTAGCCCAGGCCCCGGCTCAACAGACGTGGGGCGAACGCGGCGGCAGTAATGAGCACAAGGTTTGTACCACACCACTAACTGCTACCCACTCTTTATCTTGTGAGAAGTATTTAGCTTAATTTAAAGAGCCTCTATGTATTTTCCAGAATTTAGTTAGTAAAAAAGCGAAATTCTTCCTCCCTGTGAATGCTATTGCTACACAGGCCTGTTATTATGACAATAGGCTCAGCTTTTACTACGTGGTCGATTTGAGATTACAAACCAATTTTAGTGAGTAAAACAGATAAGGTTAACACTTTAAAACCGTGCTTTTCGACAGCAATAGCGATGAGCGACTCTTCTAATTTATATGAATGACATCTTAATTTTTTTTTGGGAGGTATCCATGAATAACACATCATTTAAAATAACCACGTATACATCTAGAACACAGAGAGTATATATTGACATATTAGTACACATCACCCGTCTGCAGTAATGTCACAAAATGCAATTCCCTTTGCTACAACAATTCATTGCGATACATTTGCTTTAGCTCGGGCCCCGGCGTGGCAGACATGGGGCGAACGCGCCGGCCGTAATGAGCACCACGTTTGTACCATACCACTTACTGCTACCCACTCTTTATCTTGTAAGAAATATTAAGCTTAATTTAAAAATACCCTATATTTTCCAGACTTTAGTAAGTATAATAACTTTTAAAAAAAAGGTATACTGCATAAGTGCCGGTTGGTGCAGTCGGTTACATGGCACCGACTTCAAATATTTATTTTTTGCTTCTTGAATTCAGTTTACCTTTTGTAAAAAGTTATTTATTTTATCTTTTTAAGTAATGAGTGAATTAATTATTAATATTTATACACCTATATTATATTATTCTACTAAGTTCTACAGTGAGGTACCTACAGGATTAATGTAATACTCATAATAACTGAATTTAAGTCAAGGAGTCCCGTGAAGTACCTTCAAAGTGCAAGGTCCAATACAAATAAAATTAAAATGGGACCACCTCGGAGTTATACTGAACCCAATGCAAAAAGAACCATCAAAATTGGTTAATAACCAAAGAAGTTATAAAAAAATCAGACGAATTATGAACCTCCTCCTTTTTTGAAGTCGGTAAATATTCTACTTAGTTCTACAGTGGGGTACAAAGTCTGGCACAACGGCTTGATTCTTGTCAAATCGCGCCTTCCGATATCGCGTCGAAATGACGCGCTCTACTTCCCACTCCACCCTAGCTGGAGTCCTGCAGGGCTCAGTTCTCTCGCCTCTCCTGTTTAGCCTTTACACAAACGACATTCTTCGTTCGAGTAAGGCGCATCTAGCCCCATTCGCGGATGATACCGCTCTCTACGTCTTGCCTAGGGAATTGGTTCAGGAAGTGGCGTTTTGAGGTGAACCCGGACAAGAGCGCTGCGGTGTTCTACTCCAGAGGTGCCACCCCGCGCCACTCCCTGCGCTGACCTAGAAGTAATCTCGGCCAAGTGACCATGTTCGACCGACCCATTTCCTGGGTCAAAGAGGTCAAATATCTAGGGATCACCCTAAACAGTACCACGTCCTTCGGCCCGCACATTAAGCGGGTCCATCACCGAGCATCCTTTGTGCTCGGTCGTCTCCATTCATTAATCTGCATGCGGAGTAAAATGTCCCTTAGAAATAAGGTGACGCTTTACAAAACTTGCGTTTGACCCATCATAATATCTCAATCTACACATTCGTATTGTTTGTTATTAAGGACTTCCATGTGTATCTTCGAAGTCCAAGGTCCAATACAAATAAAATTAAAACAGGACCTCTATTGAGCTATACTAAATCCAATGCAAAAAAAAAACATTAAATCGGTCCCAGACTGACGAAAATAACGGTGAACATACATAAAACTAAAGGATACATACATACGAACATAGAACCTCCTCCTGTTTTTAAGTAAAAATTGCGAAATTCTTCCTCCCTGTAAATGCTATAATAATAATAATAGACCGGACATAACCCTTATAGATAAACTAAATAAATGTACATACCTAATAGATATAGCTGTACCTAATACACACAACCTACAAAAGACCATAACTAAGAAAATACATAAATACACAGAATTAAAAGAGGAAATCATCAGAATCTGGAAAATGAACAAAGTGCTAATTGTGCCTCTGGTTCTATCTAGCACAGGCGTAATACCGAAGCATCTCTTCCATTATCTACAACAAATTGAACTACCCGTTAATCTATTCATGACAATGCAAAAAGCCGCTATTTTAAATACGTGCCGAATAGTGCGAAAGTTTTTGCAAGATGATATCACACCTACCGAACAAAATTCCCATAATGAACCCCACTTGGTTTAGGCCCGTGGTTTTCATTAAATCACCGAAATTCTTAAAATTTCGAGAAAAACAATTTAAGAGTAAATATTAATAATAATAATAATGAAACTTATGCGGCTAACAAGGCCAAGGTAAACTCTGCGATATGAAAATGGTACTAACAAGAAATAGAGTTCCCTAGGCGGGTACCAGTGGTGACTCCACTGGAGAATCCCGCCCCGAGCCTAGCTCGGGCAGCCCCTCGAACTCTGGGGGGGGGGGGGGGAGCAACATGTCGCAGCTACCTATCCAGTCCCAGACTGTTGTAGGTATACAACAAAACCCAAAGAGTAGACACCCTCCATTTACTTTAACAGACTCAACAGACTACTCCCGTCCAAGTTCAGCTACTCCAACCTTAAGTGCTACACAGGAAGCTAACGCTTTCCAACCTGTGTCCACTAAGGCTGGTAAACCCCGCGTACGCATGAAGTGGACTAATGATGTTAACTTATTCATCATGCGTACATATTACCGCGTTACCAAATTAGAGACCGACCTGACAATATACAGAAAATTATTACATGAACATTTTATAAGACAATACCCTGAAGTCAATGTTGCGGAACAAAGGGTTTCAGATCAAAGACGTGTCATAATCCGTAACAAAATGATTTCTGATAAAATCTTCATCATCATCATCATCTCAGCCTATACTTGTCCACTGCTGAACATAGGCCTCCCCAATCGCTTTCCAGCGTAACCGGTCCGATGCCACCTGCATCCAACGACTTCCTGCGATTTTCACAAGATCGTCGGTCCATCTGGCAGGCGGTCGTCCTACGCTGCGCTTGCCAATACGTGGTCTCCACTCTAGAATCTTTCTGCCCCAACGCCCGTCCGATCTTCGCGCTATGTGGCCCGCCCATTGCCACTTCAGCTTGCTAATCTTAACGGCTATGTCGGTGACCTTGGTTCTTCTACGAATCTCCTCATTCCTGATTCGATCGCGTAGAGAAACGCCGAGCATAGCTCTCTCCATAGCTCGCTGAGCAACTCTGAGCTTTTTTATGAGACCTATTGTAAGAGACCACGTCTCTGATCCATATATCATCACTGGTAACACACATTGACTAAAAACTTTAGTCTTAAGGCACTGAGGTATTTTGGATGAGAAGATGTTGCGCAGTTTCCCGAACGCTGCCCAGCCGAGTTGGATTCGTCGATTGACTTCTCTCTCAAAGTTGGACCTACCTAACCGGACTACCTGTCCCAGGTAAATGTATTCGTCGACAACTTCAAGAGTAGAGTTCCCAACTGTGAGTGCGGTGGGTACGACATGGACGTTAGACATTATTTTCGTTTTGTCCATGTTCATTTTAAGACCCACTTGTTGAGATACTCTGTTGAGGTCATCGAGCATTCGTCCTAGATCTGCCAGCGACTCCGCCACGACCACAATGTCGTCGGCAAATTGAAGGTGAGTGATGTATTCGCCATTGATGTTAATGCCAAGTCCTTGCCATTCCAAGAGCTTGAAGGCGTCCTCTAAGGTGGCCGTAAACAGTTTCGGAGAAATGACGTCTCCCTGCCTTACTCCTCTTTTTATGGGGATCGCCTTCGTGCACTGCCCCTGTACTCGGACTGACATGGTGGCGTTATTATACAAGCACTTCAACACTTCAATGTACCGATAGTCAATGCGGCATCGCTGGAGAGATCTAAGAACCGCCCAAGTCTCGATCGAATCGAAGGCTTTCTCATAGTCCACAAACGCCAAGCATAGTGGCCGATTATACTCCTCGGTCTTCTGTATAATCTGCCGCAGCGTATGTATGTAGTCTATAGTACTAAAGCCTTTCCGGAAACCGGCTTGTTCGGGAGGCTGGAAGTCATCAAGCCTGCGTTCGAGACGATTCGTGATGACTCTCGAAAACAACTTATAAACATGGCTCAGCAGTGTGATGGGCCCATAATTCTTCAGTAAAGTGTTATTACCTTTCTTGAAAAACAGTACCACCACACCCCTGTTCCATGCTTCCGGCGTTTTCTCTTCGAGCAAGATGGAATTAAACAGCCTCTGAAGTACTTTAAGTACCGGCGTTCTGCCCGCTTTCAGAAGCTCTGCGGTAATTCCGTCTTCGCCTGGCGCTTTCTTATTTTTGAGTTGTTTGAGAGCCATCCTAATCTCGTACAGGCTGATGTCCGGGATATCTTCAGTGTAGTGTCGGGTTAGCTTGGCTCGGGGGTCTTTTACCAATTCAACAACAGGTTCAGCTACTGAGGTGTACAACTGCCCATAGGACTTCTCTATCTCCCTGAGCACCTCTGACCTATTCGACGTTACGTTTCCGTCCTCCGTCTTCAGCTTCGTCAACTGGCTTTGCCCAATAGACCCGTCTCTTGCGAACACTTTGGATCACTTGTTCTGTGCTATGGTCTCCTCAATACGCCTTGTATTGAACGACCGTAAATCGTGTCGCAAGGACTTCAGTATCTGTCCATTGAGCTGCCTATAGGACTTAGCATCATCGGAGGTTTGAAGCGTCATGGAACGTCGCTCAGCCATGAGGTTTCGGGTGTAGTTGGATAGTTTTTGAAGTCTATTTTTACGGTGGGGCTTAAAATACTTGGACCCGACCGTATGGACAGTCTCTACCAGCCTGTTGTTGATTTCGTCCACTGATGCGCTGCTGTCTAGCAATTCGAAGCGGTTTGCCAATTCGAGTTGAAAGTTCTCAGGGTTTTGGATATGTGCATAAGAAGGTCGGAGCGTAGACTTCATCAGACGCGATCTTTCCATTTTGACATTAAAATTTAATGTGCCTCTGACCATTCGGTGATCACTGCCGGTTTTTACCCTGTGAATCACGGAGACATCATTAAATATTTGTCGCTTGGTGCTCATGATGGAGTCTATCTCATTTTTTGTGGAACCATCAGGGCTCATCCAGGTCCATTTCCTATGAGGCGGCTTCCGGAAGAAAGAGTTCATCATAAAGAGTCCCTCCTTCTCCAGATATTCGGCCAGCCTCTGACCCCTGGGGTTGCGTTGCCCATATCCAAATTGCCCCACTCTCAATTCATCATCGCCCTGTTTGCCCAGCCGCGCATTGAAGTCACCCATTACCACTGTAAAGTGTGCTTTGGAAGTATGTATGGCTCTACTAATGTCCTCATACATTACTTCGACGTCATCATCTGAGTATGCCGAGGTCGGCATACTCAGATGATGCAATCTTAGCTCAAATCAAAGAAGAGGTTAGAATAGAATTGGAACAGATAGAGTCCTCCCCCTCACAATCAATACCTCTTGCAGCACCATCTCTGCAATCCTCACAACATACACAGCGAAATGTACGAGACACAAATTTACCATCCCAATCAGATTTATTTTCTCACACGCTTCCAAGTACACATTCTCAGAATACACTTAGAACACCGCTTACGTCAAACTCACATGCATTTACACAGACGGAAACAACAACTATTTTAATGGTAAACGAAATTGAAACCCTACGACCTACGCCATTACCAGACACTATAGCACAGAAACTACATGACAATCTTCAAACAAATTTAGTCAAATACGCGGAACCGACCCTACACTCAGACCGAAACTACCTAAACTGAAATATAGTGCACAGCTCACACAACTAACTGAAATATTCAACAATAAAATACTAAACCACTTTTTCTCAGAAGATTCTCAACTCATCGACATCCATACTCTTATCTATTGTAGTGCTCTAGTTATATCACTTGAATTGGGATATAAAATAATAGATGAAGAAAGTAACCGACCGCAACGCAATATCGAGAGAAAACCCACTTGGCAAATTAGAATTGAGAAAGACATAGCACAATTGAGATCAGATATAGGCCGTCTAACACAGTTCATCAACAATAACAGATCGAAGAAAGTAGTAGACAGGGTTGAAATAATATTAAAAAATACAAAGATACATAGTGTTCACGAAAGTAATAATAGAAAACCGGAAGAATATTTGGACACTTTAAAACAAAAGTTAGCATTGAAAGCCCATAGACTAGCAAGATATAAAAAGGCACTTCTAAGGAAAAATGATAACAAATTATTTCACACAAATGAAAAGCTATTCTATAGGAAACTGACAACAGATAATGCTAATTCGAAGCCTAATGAGAGTGAGATACCGAAAGTAGAGGAACTTGAGAATTTTTGGGAAGGAATTTGGGAAACAGATACACAAAATAACGAAGAGGCGACGTGGATAGCCGAAAAAGAATCCAGATGGGAAGGACTAGAGGTAATAAAGTTTGAAGAGGTAGCGCGACTAAATAACTGGAAATCTGCGGGAATCGACAGAATACATAACTTCTGGTATAAAAAGTTTAATACGTTCCATAAGATCTTAGCTAAAAACTTAACTCAGATAATCCACAGACAACAAAACACACCAGCGTTTATAGCACAAGGTATAACACATATGTTACTAAAAGGAAAATCCACAACCCAACCATCACAATACAGACCGATAACATGCTTACCCACCATATATGAAATCCTCACATCTGTTATTGCACAGAAAATTAAGATCCACATAGAAAACAACAACATCCTCTCAGAGGAACAAAAGGGATGTAGGCGAGCCCACATGGGATGTAAGGAGTAGCTAATTATTGACTCACTAGTCCACCGACATGCCACAGTTAATAAGAGAAACCGTGATGTTGCACTTACATAGACTACAAGAAGGCATTTGATAGAATTCCACATTCATGGCTATTACGTATTTTTCAAATATATAAAATTAATCCAGTAATAATTGAGTTTTTAAAAAATTCAATGAGTCTATGGAAATCCAAATTACATCTTAACCATATTATTACTAGAGAAATACATATAAAGAAAGGTATATATCAAGGTGACTCCTTGAGTCCCCTGTGGTTTTGCCTCGCCCTTAATCCAATATCTCACATGCTGCGTGAACGCAAAGCCGGATATCATCTTAAACACGATAATATCAACACATGTATATCACATTTAATTTATATGGACGACATTGAACTTTATGCAAAATCAGAAAAGGAAATGAAACTATTAATAGATACAACGGTAGAGTTCAGTAAAGACATTAACATGCAGTTTGGCCTGGATAAATGCAAGACGATACATATAATTCAAGGTAAAATTCGGCCCGGTGCTTACGCAATAAGTGATGACGAAAGGATAATAGCTATGGACCCGAACGAACTTTATAAATATCTAGGATATCATTAATCCAAAGGTATTGATCACTGCAAAATAAAAACATCTTTATTACGGGAATATAGATATAGAGTTAATGCCATATGTAAAAGCAAGCTAACAGGAAAAAGTATAATAAAAGCTATAAACACTTTTGCAACACCTATTTTGACTTACTCATTCGGGATCATAAAATGGGCTAAAACAGATATTAACCATATAGAAATAAGCACCAGAACTATTCTCACAAAACATAATTATTTACACCCAAAATCTGCAATAGAGAGAATGACTCTGAAAAGAGAAAACGGAGGGCGAGGACTAATTAACATATATTTACTCTGGATAAAACAAATAACTAATCTAAAATTATTTTTCCAACAAAAAGCTAGACACAGTGATTTGCACAAGGCAATAGTTAAAAATGATTTCAACCATACACCACTAAACCTGACAGTAGAGAATGGACCAAGTACCGAAATGCATTCAGAACAGGAAAGAACAGAACAGTGGAAGAAGAAGGTGTTACATGGCAGACACCAACATGACTTAGACCTAGCACACGTAGACTCTATAGCATCCAACAAATGGCTCACCCTAGGATCCCTATTCCCAGAAACTGAAGGCTTTATGGTGGACATTCAGGACCAAATCATCAATACTAAAAACTACAGAAAACACATAATCAAAGACTCAACACTCACAGACGACAGATGCAGAAAATGTCACAGCCACCCTGAAAATATCCAGCACATAACTGACGCATGCCCTAATCTTACACAAACTGATTATACACACAGACACAATTAAATAGCAAACATCATACATCAAAATCTCGCAATCAAACATCACCTCATACCCAATACAAACACTCCATACTACAAATACAATCCTAGTCCTATTCTTGAAAATAGCACGCATAAAATTTACTATGACCGCGCAATACTTACCGATAGAACTATTCACTATAACCGCCCAGATATCACCCTGCAACATAAAAACAGTAAAACTACTTACCTTATTGATATTGCTGTCCCAAACACCCACAACCTCCAAAGAACAATAGCTGAAAAAGTACATAAATACACAGACCTTAAAGAAGAAGTAACAAGAATCTGGAAGCAGAATAAAGTGTACATTGTTCCAGTTGTATTATCGACTACCGGGGTAATACCAAAATACCTTCACCACAGTATAAAACTGATTGATCTGAAGCCCACCATCTACATCTTACTACAGAAAGCCGCTATTCTAAACACATGCCGCATTGTGCGGAAGTTTTTGCAAATAGAGGAAGACACCAACGAGACTGACGGACAGACTGACTTAAACACATAAATATTCTACATGTCATTTACTTGGCTTTGCCCGTAAATGGCATGAACATACAGGCGCAAGCTGAGAAAAACAACCAACAAAATAATAATAATAAGCCCGCAGGGCAGCTTGTGGCGAGCTGTTGGTGAGTAACGACACCACGGACCCGAGTGCTTCAGAGAGTCGGTCAGGGCCCCCAACTCGGCGTGTCTTCGTCGGTCGAGTGGAAACCGAAGGGTGCCCGCAGGACTCTCGGCTCTGGCTAGCCTTCATTGGCCGTCCAGAGAGGAGCCGTGAGAGCTATATCGACGTAGGAAGATAATGCGTTCCTACATCGATGTACTCGAGGGGTGGAAGTGTTAAAGGGCATAACGCCGCGAGTAACTTCGGAGAAAGCGCAGCACACCTCTCTACACCCATGAGCCGCTCACACCGGTGTTGCCCTCAGTTGGCCTAGGACGACCGTTTGAGGGCCCATCTAGTAAGCGGCGAGTCACCGCCGGCCACGGGTAATTAGGTATCATTAATTATGGCCGGTGTCCGTCCCCTTTGAAATAGTCCAGTTTTTGTCCATCAAACCTCATTTGCATAGCCCTTGTTTTCTTTCCATAATTTACAATAGTCCTTGCACCTGCCGGGGTCAGTTCGCTGGTTATGTTTCTTCATTTTCAGCAAGTGATCTCAGCAGGTGGCTTACATAACATTAACTTCTCGCAAAGGGCCTCTACGTGTTGGACCCATGTCCCCATGCAAGCCTTTCAAAGGTCCGGGTAAAGCCCGTGAATCTCAGCGAGATAATAATAATAATAGTTTATTGATTTCTAAAAACAACGGATTCACAATGGTTCTACTTAGAGTCTAAAAACGTTAAATTCAATTCCATTTGGATAACGTTGACAACTGAACTAGTATTAACTGTATGACAGCTATCAGCGCCCTCCATCCTTAAGTAGTTACTCCATATTTTTAGAATATTTGATTGGTTAAATAATAATAAGCAAATTGAATCGGGAAAAACATATTTTTAAAATTACAAAAATATAAAAGTAAAAAAATAAAAATAAAAGAAAATTAAAAGAATGAAATAATGACAATATACAAATTAAACAATTCATGTGTGTGTGTGTGTGTGTGTTTGTGTGTGTGTGTGTGTGTTCGCGCGTGAGTGTGTAGTGCGTTTTGTATGCGTAACTCACTTTCTATTTAATCAGTTCTTCTGTTTCAGTGTACGTGAGACTTTGAAGCCAAGGTTTGATCTTATTTTTCAAAAGGGTGATTGACAGTCTGTGAATTTTAAGTTTCTGATTTATTGTATTGTAAATACGAGTGCTTATTATATAGTATTGTCTCGCCGCAAGTGCTGTTCTATGGGTTTCTATTTTGCAGACCCTCTTCTTACTTCGTACTATCCGCCGGACATCATGTTCATCTGACAAACCTGAGTGAAGACGGAGTACAACATTTAAGACAAACAGTTGTCTAACGGTTAAGACCGAACATTTTTTATATAAGAGTGTAGTGCTGTGCCGTTGGGGCTTTTTGGTCATTACTTTTAAAACTGCCTTTTGCCCACGCTCTAGTCGTATCATGGAGGTTGGACCTATGCCACCCCAAGCTACAATACAATATGACATGACTGATTGTGCAAGAGCATGGTATACACATGTTAATGTTTCCGGATCAGCACAGTGTCTCAACTTCCTAAACACAAATACCAGCTTTCTCACCCGGACGACTAGGTTATTTACATGCGAATGCCAACTTAGTGTACAATCCAAGGTAACTCCTAGGTACTTAACTTCTTTAGCCAATGCAAGAGGTATATAGCTACACATTTTGGATTGTGTGCTACAGGTATGCGCCCTTATACAAAACGAATCCGGTGGGGGTATGGTGTTGTTTCTAGCCGAAAAAGTTACATACTTGGTTTTTTCAAGGTTTAGGGTTAATAAATTCGAGTTCAGCCATACCATTATTTCTCTTAGTGAGCCCGGTCCCAGTTTTCCCCATATACCAACAAGGCTGTGTCATCGGCGTAGGTTATTATTTTACAATTAGGTAGTTTTTTAGTACACAGACTGTTTATATATATGAGGAAAAGCGTAGGGCCCAAAACACTTCCTTGGGGCACTCCAAAATTAGGACTTGCCATATCACTCACGTACGTATCAATTTTTACGCATTGCGTGCGATTTGACAAATAACTTTTAAAGATTTCCAGCACAATACCTCGCACACCTATAGCTTCTAGCTTTGAGAGTAATAAGGAAACAGAAACAGTGTCAAAAGCCTTTGTATGGTCAAGAAATAGACCAATTACTTTGGACTTATTATCAAGTTGCCTCACTACCGTTTCAGTAAGTTCAAGCACTGCATCTTCCGTTGACTTGCCTTTCGTAAAACCGAATTGATTTTTGGCAATAATATTGTTCTTTTCTAAATATTTCATTAATCTCCGGTTTAAAAGGCGTTCCAAAATCTTCGAGACGGCAGTGAGTACCGATATGGGTCTATAGTTGTTGACGCTGTCTCTGTCTCCACTTTTGAAAATTGGACTGACCAGTGCTATCTTTAAGATACTGGGAAAGATCCCGCTGTTCATGCAGAAATTGCACACGTGCGCGATGTGAGGGACTAGTATAGCTTTAGCAGCTTTTAGCACTGTTGCGGGGACGTTGTCGACTCCTACCGCACAGTCATTTCGAAGGCCGATAATTATGGCTTCAATTTCAACTTCGTCTGTATCTAATAGTACCATGGAGTCACCCTGTTGATTCAGGTCTATACCGCTTCCAGTGACAGATGGACTATGAATTACATGCTGGAACTTAGAGGCGAGTTTTGCACCGACGTTGGCAAAGAAATGATTGACAGCATTGATCGAGTTTTGCTAGTCTTCTGTATTTAGCAATTAGAGTGGTGGAGAAACATGACTAGTCAAACTAGTAATTTTTTTAATAGATCGCCACATACCCTTGGGGTTTCTTTTATTCTTTTGTAATTCACTACTTTCATATTGGTTCTTTAGTTTTTTTAGTAGATTATTGCAAAAATTGCGATATCGAGAGTACGTCTGTTGTAGTGTTGCATTATTCCGAGATGATTTGGCTTTAAGATGCAGCCTATCTCGGTGTCGGATACATCTCAGGAGGCCAGGTGTTATCCAGGGCTTGATACATTTTTTCCAATTTGTTATTTTTACAGTTTTAGAGTTTTTATCAACAGCGTTGGATATAAGGTTAATTAATGACTCAGTAGCGGAATTAGCATCTAGGGCAGAATATTCGAGCCGTAGAGGTTTTAAGCTTACGGTGTTTCAGTGAGGGATACGCGCAGAGAATGACAGGTGAATGATCGGTTATGACCGAATTGAGAACGAATATTGAAGCAGGTTTAATTGATCTAAGCATCACATGATCTAGGCAGTTGTCGTTTCGCGTTGCTAGCAGATGACCTGGAAGAAGGCCATGTGATGCTGTGAGGTCCATATAAATATCTGATAAAGCATCATTCCCATGCAGTATTATATTAATGTTCAGATCCCCAATCAATGCCAGCGTCTTAAATGGTGAGAGAGAAGTTAAAACTTGATCTAGACTTTCAGTGAATTTGTCGATTGATTTATAAGAAGGAGATCGGTATATCGCTATGATAGCGAGCTCGTTACCGCATTTCAAGATGAGACTGTTTGCGTCTTGAATTGCAGGTTCTGTTACATTGTGCTGAATAACAGATTGTACATATATAACGACTCCATCGTTTTGGTTCATATGAGAAGAGAAATACGAGACATAGCCTTGAATTATAGGAAAGTTTGTAACTTTACTTAACCAACATTCGGTAAGGATTATTGCTTGAAACTCAGTGTCAATTCTAGCTAATAATGCAAGAAGCCCGTCAAAATTGCAGTTTAAACTTCTAATGTTTAGATGTAGGATTTTAGCTACCTTATTGATTTGACATACATGTGATTTTAGATTTTCCGGGGAACAAACGCGTCACTCAGATATCGCAATTGCATCAATGTCGGATGAAATATCAAGTAGTGAAGTCATTGTTGGTAATAATAGGATAAAAACGGGTCATTATAATACTTGATTATGAGTATTATCTGAATTACAGGTTTAATTGAGTGAGAGAGACTAATTTTTAACAGTGTTAAATAGTGTATGTGTACTTTCATGATTTTTTTGTAAAAAATGTACATATTTTTCTTGAGTGAGTGTTTTGAAGTTCGGTGTGGTTGAGATATAAAAAATCTTTTGTAGGTGTTTGATAGAGATGTACTGAATTGAGGCGAGTGAATGATAGTTATATAAAAAATATATGTAAAGTGTGTTAATTGAGCATGAATTGTCTTTACATAATATAACAAGGTATACGTGTTAAGAACTAAATTATTTTGAATAATATCTATTAAAAGCATGCAGAAAATAATACAAGTAGGATGACGCAGTATTTTGCACTCTAGTCAGATCAGCACTTGAGCGTTTAGCTTATCTAGGTCTTTTTCTGAATCTATGCGTGAGTGGCGAGAGCCCTCTTTCTTACGAAGGAATACCATTCCATTTGATACCCAGCAAAATGAATAATCATGAGTTTTAGCGTATTCTCTTGCCTGGAAATACAGTTTCCTTACTTTTGCTGTTAAATTTTCAGAGATATAAATAGGTTTCGGGGGGCCTGGAAGACGTATATGAGTTGTGGCTAGTTTGCTCTCCTTATTATATTTTTTACACCGAGATATTATTTTTTCTTTCAGTAGAACAGTTGTAAAATCCACGATAATGGGTTTATTCTCGACGCTCTTTGTATTCAATCGAAAGACATCACGAACATCAGTGTCTGATACCTTGATATCTATTACTTGCGCTATATTTTTAACTAACATTAAGAGATCCTCCTTAGTCTCGCCTTTTTTGGGGGTATATTTTTGATTTCTATACTAGCTGATCTTTGCGATTTCTCTAAATTTTCAACTTTCGACTCGAGTTGTTGAATATATGCTAAATAACCTTTTCGTTCTGATTCTATAGTCACCAGTTTCTTCGCCATGTCAAACTCAAAAGGGGAAGAAGCTTGATTATCCCGTTATATAAAATGCAAATTGCCAGCTCAAAAGTTAATTAGGCCGAATTAAAGCCGAGTATGCTGTCTCGGCTTAAAAAATACTCCGAGCGGTTACTTTTGAATGCCTTTGTATTTTAGCCACGTCGGAAGAGTTATATTTTTTAAATTGTTGAGGTTCCGTGTTGTCAAGAAAAGTGGAACTTTTAGGAATTAAGATTCAATAATCTTTGAGGTTTAGCTAAAAGAAATCGTAAAAGATACCTTTGACCCAGAATATAGCTTTCTTGCGAATAGGTACTTATTATTCTCATAGTCATAATTCAGGTCCTTCCTAATTATTAAAGAGACAAGATGTGAGTAACCAGTTATGATAAAAATTTAATTAAAAAGTTAGGTTAGGGTATAATTAAAAACTGATGGCGGGGGAAGCCGTGGAGCAGAAGAAGGTCGTGTTGGCGGTGTCTTTGGACATCGCCAATGCCTTCAACTCGGCCCCCTATCCCGCCATACTGGCGGCGCTCGAGTACCACGGGGTCCTCGAATACCTCCACTTGACCATATGGGACTACCTCGTGGATAGGCGGGTGGTTTACCCCGGGCCATCGCGGTGGCAGGAGCGGAACGTCGGGTGCGGGGTTCCACAGGGGTCGGTCCTCGGACCGCTCCTGTGGAACATCGCCTAAGACTGGGTTCTGCGTGGCCCGTTGCTGCCAGGTCTGGCGGTAACATGCTACGCGGACATCCTGGTCACCGCGAGGGCCCGGAGTCACAGGGAGGCGGCGCTGTTGGCCACAGCTGGCGTGGCCCAGGTGGTGGGGCGCATTCGGCGGCTTGGCCTGGAGGTGGCCCTAAGTAAGACGGAGGCCGTGTATTTCCACGGCTCCAGAAATCGGCCTCCCCCTGACGCTCACATCATTGTCGGGGGGCAGCGCATTAACGTCCAGACTCAAATGCGCTACCTGGGCCTCAGTCTGGACGGGCGCTTCACTTTTAGGCCCCTCTTGCCGCTCTAGTGCCTAAATTGATGGCGGCGGCTGGAGCGCTGTCCAGCCTCTTGCCAAACTTGGGCGGGCCTGAGGCCTCGGCGAGGAGGCTGTATGTGGGGGTGGTGCGGTCCCAGGCCCTATACGGGTCCCCAATCTGGGCACGTCCCTTGACGGCCCGAAACGTGGTGCTGCTGCACCGCCTTGGAGTCATGGCCGTCAGGGTCATCCAGAGTACCGCACTATCGGTTTCGAGGCGGCGACACTCCTAGCCGGAACGCCTCCGTGGGAGCTGGAGGTCCAGGCGCTCTCTAAGCTCTTTGCCTGGCGTAGGGATCCTAACAACATCCCGGATCCCTGCACCCCGAGAGCGAGGCGGACAGAGTTGCACCGAGCTGCGCTGGAGAGCTGGCGGTGCAAGCTCGCCCATCCCACTGCCGGTCACGCCGTCATCGCGGCGCTGCTGCCGGTCTTTTGGGAGTGGCTGGGGCGACGACACGGCGTCCTCACGTACCGTCTAACGAAGGTACTGTCTGGGCATGGTTGCTTCGGGCGGTATTTGTGGCGGATCGGTTGTGAGGAGGCGGAGCGCTGCCACCATTGTGCGGCCCCGGAAGACACGGCGTGTGCCCGGCATGGGATGACGAGCGGCGCCGGCTCGCCGGAGCGCTCAGTGCAGGAGGACAGGGGCTATCGCTCCCGACCGTGATATCATCCATGGTTGGGAGCGAGAGCGCCGTCCGCATGTCCGCAAAGGAGGAGGCAGAGGGGGTGAGGGAGGAGACGTCCTCCAATCCCGCTCGCAGACGGCGCGTTGGGCGAAGGCGCAGGGACTACGCCCGAAACGACCTTCGCCCACCGTAATCTAGACCTGCAGGCGTCGGGGAGGGCACCCCGGCGCCCTAGCACTTAGCAGGCCTGCGTCGGAAAAGCGCCGCGTCTGCGCAGCCTCCAAAAGGCGGTAGGGGGAGACAGAACTCCCCTACACGTGTCGAAGTCCGCGCCAAACTGCGGACCGAGCCCGCCGGTGCCACAGAGGTCATGCCAGTGACGATTCCTGTGGCCCGGCAAAAGGGCAGTGGGACGCCAAGGGGTTTTAGTGGATGCAAGCCTCACATAACCACCCAGGCCGTGCCCTTGGCCCGGGGGTATGCGTTAGGCAATTCCCCTCGTAAAAAAAAACCTGTGGATTTTAGTTATAAAAAATGAGTGGCGGTATCATTTTTTTTCTTTATTTAATATCCATTCAGGGTATAGGAATCGTTGGAGGAAAGAGGAGGAGAGGATTTTCCCAAAACCCATTAAGTTACTTAAAAGAAAACATCCATTCAATCGTGAGAAGTTCAATTTGAATCATTTCATAAAAACAAACTTATCTTCACGTGACATTGAGTACTTCAGTTTAAAAGACATTTTTAAAAAATCTGAGGACAGCTTGATAGCTGGATGGCTTAGAGATGAATTAGAGTTACGCAGGAATGTTGTCGTAGGATTTGTCAAAGGGAAGATCTTTCAGCCAGACAGGTGTTGTGTCTGGCTAGGCCTGCCACTCTCCCCCAAGAGTTGTTGTCGGGGGCTTGTATATATGTTACTCCTCGTGCCCACTCTAATATTGCGTTCTAGACATGTACCTATGGCGGATCGTCAGCGCCAGCTATTGGTAGGTCGCAACTATGTGCGATGTATATGGGTCGCTACAAGAGCATAGGCCGCCCCACTTACTAGGTTGGATAGTCGCGGGTTTGATCCACGCACGGTACAAATTTTTGTGAACCACTACTGTTTCAGTGTAGGTGTGTGCGTGTATTTCATGTTTATAAATACATCCATGTGTAAAATATGTTTGTAAATGCATCTACGACACAGAAATCATTCATGGTGTCCCCACACTTGTTTAAAAAATAATTGCTGCATAACAAATACTCGTTTATTAATAACATTGTTAGTTTTTACATTTATTGCTTACATAACAATATACATATGTGTGCATCACCGAGATTCATCACAATGCTGAAATTCCTCTAAAAATGCTTTGACTGGCAAATGAACCGGCAAAACCAAAAACATGTGGCCGACTCGCGCTTCACCGGTCTATATTTTAAATTAATCTCTTAGTCTGTGTGTGAGTGTGTGTGAATGATCTACGCTGTTAGACGCGGGGTATTTACAGCTTCAAAGGATAAGAAGGCGCGACTCCAGAGTTGTGCAGAGGGCATATCATGAAAAGATTGAGGTTAGCGTGACGCTAGCGAATTGATATGCCATCCTTGTCACTCAACAAATTTGATAAATAAACATGAACGTGACAGCGCGCTTACTCGCTACCATCATGCTAACGTTAATCTTTTCATGTTAAGTCCTCAGAATACGATTGCACGATCATTTCACGAAGTTATCGTAACGCGCCGCGTTTTTTGTCATTGCGGATAAGGACGCTGAGTAGTTTTTAATTGTCACTGGCGGGAAGTAGAGGTTGGTTTATATGCTTAAATACATTGCCAACAGCGTTAATAGTTGCACTCCTCTGAATAAACCTGCATTTCGTATGTAGTTCAGTGCAAATTTAAATTCGCATTTACAGGAACACTCACACCATTTATTTATGTAGTTTATTGAAGGTAATATATATTATATTAAGCTTTCGAATTAAGACATTTATAACTGTTAATATTTTGTTCGTTTTTCGCATGGTTATCGAAAACCATGTGTAGTTTTGAGTGTTGGCCGCGGGGCATGTTCAGCTTCAACGGACAAGTCTTGTTTTAATTTATATTATATACGACGAAAGATAAAGGTTTAATCTTAAACTCAATATAGACCTTTCGGCTAATTTGATTAAGTTGATCTATGTGTGACTCGAAGATATTTTCTTCGGTTTGAGTTTCCGATTTACTCCATAATGACATCCAGAGGAATTAGAACTGGCATTTTTCTAAAACCGTGCGTCTATGAGTTCTATAACCATACGGATAACGAAGTTTATACATAGAAGAAAAAAAGCATGGTCCCGATTACATTCTCCAAGTGTGGATGACAAAGGTGCATTCTGTTCACTTTCACCGATGATTCATTGATGACAATTTCAGACTCCTGAGCGCTAATAACAGTTATTGGAAGTAAGCTTTCAATAATCCTTAGTTTAACCTAGGATTTGAGCCGAGGAGCTGGTGATCACCAGCCGCACCATACACTACTAGAGTAATGAGGCAATATTTATCTATTAATATAATCTTTCTAATATAGTCTATATCCTGAAAGGCGCTCGTAGCACTGTGCGGCCACGGTGTTAAGCCGTTGGTCCCATTTAATGTGGTAGTCGTCTTAAAAGGCGGCTTTTCCAGGTGGCCACAAACTTGCCTCCACTAATCCGCTCTGGGTCCGCGTGATGGAGTATGACCTAGCCTCTCTCACCTTAATTTGTGACCACCTTTGCCCAGCAGTGGGCAGTATAGGCTGATATTATTATTGTATAGTCTATTCCAATCAAACTTTAAAACTTTTTTCACTTAACGGGAAAACGTCGATTTCTTGCTAACAGCATTTTCATTTCGATGTATTCGAAAATACTGTCGCCTTAATATTTCACTTGTTATAGATTACAATTACAACTAAAGCATATAAAAATGGTGATGGTTTAAAATTTTGATTGGAATAAACTATATGTACCTATATACTTTTGACCGACTACAAACCAGTTCCGGCATATGGACGTAGCAATCACAAGGTCGTGGACACGAATCCTAGTTCGAACAAAGTATAATTTTTCAATAGAAAAATTCCCAGTATGAGTCCGGAATCTGTCTAGTTAGTAGCCATTATGCCCAGTTTGATGGCAATAGGCTCGCCCTCTATTAGGATCTAACATCGTTGGTGAAAAGTGGGTGTACACGGTACATTTATGCTACCTCCGCTTGCAGAATATAGGCGTGACGCTGTGTTAATTTGAAAGACGTCGACACCACTTATAGTAAGTACAAATGATTGTTTACCGCGCTGTTGGCAGCAAAAAGCCAGCGTTATTTTGGATTGGAGTGGCCATTACCCGCGCCGACCGCTACAGCCGGAAAGAACGTTCGCAATTGCATTCGGAACGTCGCTTTTAATTTTTCGAAATGCAAACTGTAAATACACATTTGCGGCCGCCGCGATGACTACCAGCCTAAAAGCTCCAGTAGACGTCACCGACGCTTTGTTGTTGGTACAAAGGGCCCTCTCACATACAGCCGGATTTGCAAAAACTTTGTCTCAGCACAGTTTCATGTTAATAAACTACTAATGTATCTAGTTCATCAGCTAAATTTATGAAACTTGCTTATATTTAATTTTAGATTATAAATGTGTAAGACGTACACTAATATCTCTGTCATAGAAAACATGGGGCTTCTTTCACCACCCTCGAGTAAAGTCAGAAGTAGACTATTCGACAATTAAGTTGCAAGTAAATCTATGTACGAATTTCACCATCTCTGAGTAGCCCTATTTGATGGATGTTTATCCTAATGTTTAGCCAGTTTTAATAGCCGAGTAACGTTAATCCAGTTATAACTAACCGGCACTTTTCTCGAGGGTGATGAAAGTCTCCCTTAGTCTTTTTATACTAAGGGCCTTCTTTTATCAGAGTAGCGTTATTACGGTACTCTAACTTACTGCGGGTGTCGTGAAAGTTAACAAGAAGAAGAATCAATACGTTGCGTATCATGTAATGAAATGTGGTGCAAACATTCACATGAATCGAAATGGTCTTTTCTTTGGTCAGGGTGTCACTCAATAAATATGTGTGTGAGTGAGATCATTATCGCTTAGTTTGTATATTACGCTACTGGAGTATTTGTCTGGTGTCAGTTATTTATTTAAACTAAACGTTTATGGTTCCAGGTTTATGAACTATAATGATAATGCCATATGAGTAAATATCCAATATTTATATAATCCAATCGTTGGAACTCTAACTTAACTGCAGCATCGCATTCTTCTCACGTTTATGTGAATTACGAGCTTAACACGAACAGATTGACGTTATCGTGATGCAATCAAGTTTATATGCCACCCTTTTCACACTACTAATTTACTAAATAAGGATGAATGTCAAAGCTCGTTTTCTCGACAACTTTACGACAACGGCATAAGATTTGTGCTTAGCTCTCTGTACAGTGAGGTGAAAACTTTAGCAGTGCGACGGCAGGAAGTTTGCCTTTTATACCAGTTGATATATTACGAACTGCTTCACACCGACTTGGTAATATAGTTATGATTTATGCTCATAGATAATTCTATACTAGACGATGCGTTGTCGACGCGAACGTTGCCACCATCCCTATATTTTCTTTAGTATTATTTTTTCCTTGTGGTTTCTGTGGTCATTTGAAATTGGTCTCTGCTTGCTCTTAGCAAACGAGGCTTAAAAGGGACAAATATATTTCTTAAAACAGAAAACCGTAAAATATGTATGGACGGAGATAAATTTCAATGAAATTGTACAAAGGGCTTAGCACTAAAATTTTGTCTTTAGCGTGACGGTAGCGAGTTGATATGCCATCCTTGTCACACTATAATTTATTAAATAAACATGAACGTGACAGCACGCTTATCCGTTACCGTCACAAAACCGTCAATATTTTCGTGCCAAGCCCTCTGTTATCTGATGTTTCTTGAAATATTATGTTTACTTCGAAACTAATCGAAGTATCGGTAAAGAAAATATCTGAATTTTAGTAAGGATTTTTTAAAAGTTGCTTTATTAAAAAAGTGTGTCAGCGCTGTAGCTGGAGTGTAATATGTTAAGGAAGGATTTCCAATAAAATAACGTACGAGTAATATGATGCGTAACTATGGTTGTGGTACAAAAATTACATAAATGTAATTAAAATTAGTTCAGTAATGACTAAATGAATAATGACTTCTGAATAAATATTTCCCTATAAACTCCATGCAGCACGAGTTGCGAGCTCGAAAACCGTATAAAAACGCATGCAATCAGTATTCTTATCAATCGCTCATCATAAGTTGATCTGTACGTATCTCCGAAAATTGTATCAACATTATTATGCCGTGATTGAACACTACGCCAGCAAATACCACTTTGCATCAGTTTCAGCAGCACCATAGTAAATCTGAGATGCCAAAAATCTTAGGCCTTAAAACCGTAAATAATTACT
This sequence comes from Phalera bucephala, assembly GCA_905147815.2. NCBI lineage: Eukaryota > Metazoa > Arthropoda > Insecta > Lepidoptera > Notodontidae > Phalera > Phalera bucephala. The sequence goes on from LR990622.1 coordinate 17,800,174, forward strand.
ATGTGTTGACTGAATCATTTTGGAAAGAACGTTTACATGCGCGCTTGTATTTAGATTTGCTTGCTAACGAGTGTAATTAGTCTACGAAAAATAATATTTTAGGCGAGTTACTCGCTCAAGTTTGCTATATTAACAGAGCGAGTTCAACACTTGACTCGCGTTTGCCACGTGATGTTCAAGTTTTGCATTTCATTCGCGAGTTAGGGCAATTTTTGCTGTGACTTATTCAACACATAACGCTTATTGTTAACTGGTACTCCAGTTTCTTACAGAATACCACAACATGATCATTTTACAAAGTTATTGTAATGCGCTGAATTTTGTCGTAGCTATTAAAGGCACAGAAGTCGATTTGTACGTATCTCCGTAAATTCTCGATATTTATGGATAGTTACTACACTAGTAAACGTCGCTTTGGCTTTAGTAGTACCATCGTACATCTGAAAACTAGAGCTTTAAAACCACATGGTAATTATGTAACGGTTAAACCATTTTTGACAATACCATCTTGTTGCTAGCGAGGGTAGTTGTTTTACGAATTACTTGTTGCGTTGCGTTTGCCTCGTGACGATCAAGTTTTGCATTTCATTCTCGCAATTTGTGCTGCGCACGTCTGCATATTTCATGGTGCCCGCACTCCTTTGTTATCTTATTTAACATTTTCCACTTATGCCACTGTTGAACATGTGCACTAATATTTGTCTTGAATGTTGCCTTTTAAGTTACGACGTGTATGTATTTGCACAACGGTTTGTCCCTTTGCAATTGTAGTATAATTAATAGTATTACTATTTAGGAATAAAATACTTACTTATCAATAAAGCACCTGAATGGAAAGATCTTGTTGGACTCTGTACTCTCTGCTCACCCTACAAGGGACCTGGCGTGAAAATATAGATAGATAGACTTAGCAATAAAAAACCGTATGAACTGATTTTTTCTCTTGTCATTGATGTGGTACTACACCAGATATATGTAAGTAGATTACTGCACATATCGCGATTTTTACAAACTCAATATACCAACAGTGTTATTGTACCTACTTTGGCTTCCTATTAACATGATAAATAGATAGGCAAGGAACATTTATGCAGCAAGATATCTATAATTACAGAAACCCAGGTAGTTACCGTAGTGTGATGTTCCGTACCCGGGCTGCCGGGTCTCGGATGCCATCCGCTTGATTTACAACATCTTGCACAGCCTTATCAGCTTCTTGCTAACCTAATAGATGATATCTCTGCTTAAATCGCTAATAAGATCTCCAATTTCAGCTATTTAACTTACTCCGCGCGCAGTACAAGATATGCAACTAGCCTAGAAAGTTATGGGGCAGCTTTATGGTGAATGATCATAAACTTGAAACTTTTTAAAGTTAAGATTTTGTAGCTCAAATACAACGGAGGTATCTTTTGTAGTTAAGGAGTTCCTACGGTCACTTTTCGGCTCCATGGTCACATCAGCTTCATGATACCATATTATTGATTGCCATCAAAGTTACATAGGATTGCCAAATATGAGCTCAACGCGATGTCATAAAGCGCTTGAAAACGATTGCAAGTTATGAACCGTAAAATCAGTCTACGAAAAAAGCAAATTAAATAATAACCAAAACCTTTTAACATAAGTATCCTTCTAACTATAGAGTATAAGGTCATTTTAATGGCATTACTTTTGTTTTTCAAGGATCACGTGTGTATGACTCATAACAAATACGCAATGAGAAAAGTTCTGCTTAATGAAAATTTGTTTTTCATTTAGAAATGTAACTTTGAATCTACGCACATACATAACATTTTTCTAGAGCCTCATTCCCATGGGATAAGCTTGTTGTTAGAGGGCAGTGACGGGAAAAGAAATTCCAACGGCACTCTTTCTTACATACTCCCTCATAATACTGAGTCTTCTCGATAAACATCATCATTTTGTTACAAATGCATATAATATGCGAAAGGTTGTTTTAATAAATTTTTTACACGAATCGAATTTACTTAAACTTTAAATAAACTGGGACTAGACTGGAGTGTGTTCCGCTTCCTTAATAAGAAAGGACAAAAAATGCTAAGGTTAAGTTAAGTTTCCACGAACTTTTAATTCAATCGTAAGTTGAAATCTTAAGGAATGGCTCACGATTAATTTGTTTGTGGTACAGGTCGATGTGGTGCGGTGAAGGTTTTCAATTACTTACGCGTGCAATTAAGAAGAATCACTTTGCAGCCCGAGTCCAAACAGATAAGTGCTTTTAAAGAGAAAGTTGTCGTATATGTAATGATGCAGTATTCACTAATTTCACACAGTTTAACACATTTAAACTAATGAAAACTGCATCACCAGTCTGTGTACATTAAATTTTTCTTTTATAAACATTGGGTACACTAGCGTTTATTCCTGTATCGTGGGTGCGTTTATAAATATAAAAATTCACATACACAAATACCCAGACCGCATCAAATATTTGTGGGTCACACAAAGATTTGTCCCGTGCTGAAATCGAACCCGCGACTATTAGACACAGTGGGCGGAGCGGCTTAAGCTCTTTACTACTGCGCTAAATCGCCCGTCTTATTTAAGCATACCACTTATTTCACCTGAATAATTGCATAACTACGTTCATTTATTACTAAATAAAATATTTATATTATAAACAATATGCAAAACTCGATGCGATTCTGACTATCCCAGTGGACTTTATCATGTTATATGGAAATTATTTCTCAATAATTATAAAAGAACTAAAATTTGAGGTTAAAGACTACATAGAAACCCAACATCATCGGTGAAATGTGTGTGTAAAAAAAGACGCCTCTACCACCGACACTTGGGAATATAAGCAAGACGGTTATTTGTTTTGTTAATAATAAATATAGAACCAGATTGCTTAGCACCAATAGATTAACGTAAGCTAAACGCTTACGTTAATTGAGTTGATATGCATCCTTTTTCACTCTACAAATTTACCAAATAAAGATGAACGTGACATACTGCTGTCTCGACTGCGTTACAATATTGTTAATCAGCTCGTGCTAATCCGTAAGAAAATTGAAACGGTTACAACAGTAAGCAGTAACTTTCGTGGGTGTCATCTTTTTAATAAATAACTAAATAAAAAACACCAGCTATTTCCCAAAGGAAATTTAATTTTGAAGGGAAACGTTCAATGTTTGACTTGTGTAATTTGCACAATATAGAAGTTGCTGAATTAAAACATAATTCACAATTTTATTGAAATGCCAGTGGTATTAATTACAGATTCAGTGGACCGAGTATCACATAGCATACGTTTACATATTTACTGAACATTTATCACACTCATAATTAAATGCAGAATTTGATGTAGATTTAAAGGTGTATTGGAGCAAATTGTGTTGGGTATTTTAACTGGGTTTAACTTTTAACAATAGCTTTACCATGAGTTACTAAAGTTATCGCATGAAGCGTTCATAATTTTAATATATATTTGTATGAAAAAACTTTGAAACGTGTGAAACAAAATACCTTATTGGAATTGCCTGTTTCTATAAGAAGAAAAAAATGGAACACCGTCACGCTTGCATTCTTCAAGCAGGGGTGGTAGAGGTGTACAGCGTATATCCATTTTAAGCTGACGACGATAGGTCCCAATGTAATAGGGTGCGAACCTATTATATCAGGCAGTGCCTGATATAATAGGTTCGCTCCAGACAGATACTGAGATTTGTTGGTTAGATAAATTATATTTTTGATCTGACTTACCGACCTAGCATTCAAACGCACCTCGTGATTGCTACACTCATTATTCGCCATTAGAGCAAAGAAGAAAAAAATCTTGCGTAAATGACAAATCAACTCATGACATGGTGTTATATTATAACATTTCAAATCATTGAGAGGATGGGAGATCCAACATAACAAAATATATTTTTCGAATACTCTGGATGTAGGTAGATCTATATAAATAATAGTGACTAAATAAGCGAGAGGCCCTCGTAGCGTTGTGAGGCCGTGGTATACTGAGCGATTACCATGATTAAGCAGCGTTTGACTTGGTCGGTCTGAGATGAGTGTCTGTTTTGGCATTTTCATATTTAAGCATTTCCGTTATACAAAACTACATGACGTGGTAGTCTTTAAGTCAAGTTGGGAGCCTCATGGGCGGCTTGATAAGTTCCAACAACAGGTGGCCACAAACCTGTCTTCACCAATCCGCACTGGGTCCGCGTGATGGATTATGACCTAATCTCTTTGACCTCGATTTGTGAGAGAAGGCCTTTGCCCAGCAGTGGGACAGTATAGACCGATATTATTATTTTAGCGACTAAATTACGCAATGTTTTTGAAAATGCGATGAATCTTTTAATCAACTTTTTAATTACACTGTCTTACCCATTACAGACTTCATGAAATTGTTTTGATTTACTTAACAAAATAATTAACAACTGTGTGAGAGTTTGTTTAGGTACATCTGACTTTTCAAGTAATAGTCTTATCTCATTGAGTGACTTACATAATAGAGATTTATGTCAGGTGTATGAGAAATTTTATTAATTATTTTAGACGTAGAGCGTCTGAGTGAGTTACAAGTGAGGTGAGCTGGTTTAAAGTGTTTACGTCGACGATGGTCTAATGACGATTCACACTTAGCTATTCACGTCATCGTTACGCTAGTACCCTTGCAGACAAAGAGTACAGAGTTCTAACAGATTTCGTCGTTGTAGAGCTCTCTCTCTTCTATTTGTTGTAGACCGAACGTTCTCGACCGAAGTGTCTTCCTGAATTGTCTATCAGTTAAACACATCATTGTCTATAATTTCTTCTATAAATTATATGTCTGGCATAACATCTTAAATCTATTGTTCATGTTCTGTCTCACACATTGATCCTCAGTCGATGCCTATAGGTTGATTACTAGTATTTCGTATGGTTATTTGAGTATATGGAACTATTTACAACTTCTAACAAAACTTCTACATCTAGATAGGTCCTAATTTGAAACTACGAAACTATTCCAATTAAAGTAATTGCTTTGAAATAATTAATGTTATACATATAAATAGAAATAATCCACGAAATATGGCACTTTTCGTGCAAACGAGATAACTTTTCCAATTTTAACAAGTTCCGTTGAACAAAATGCGGACTATTTTACATATAACAGGTAATATGCGAAGCTCGTGAACCGCTGAACTCAAATTTGGTCATATAAACACTCAATGGTGTGAAATATTTCATTTTGTTTCTGGTTTCTTTTTTAAAGTAGGATAATTATATTTATAGAGTAGTATAGTAGTTTATTTTATTTATAAATAACATCGCCACGCCTTCATTTCCAAAGCAGAGCTGAGGTGTATAGTAAACAGTGTACACCCATTCATTATCGACCATTTTAGGTCCCAATGTAATGTGGGACGATCCTATTGCCAATATGTCAAAGTGTGTGTGAATGATCCACGCCGTTGACTATAACGCTCCAGCCGGAGATTATTTAGAAGTCTGAAGCTAAAAGCAGGTTTTTGTCTGTTGTTTCGGTTCAGTAGTCACCAAAACGCAATAAACTAATTCTGACGGAACCTTCATTATTTCAATGTCATTGTTGTGACTTAAATAGTGCGATGTTGTGCTAAAAAATCGGTCGGACATAACAAGAGATATAGCTTGTTCGCTCTACAGGCATTACTATTTATTATGAAGATGCTAGAAATTATGATGGCAATAAAATATCTTCTTCATAGAGTATGGTGTATCTATTTTTGATTATGAAATACTGAGAAACATACACCATAGCATTATTTTTAAACTTCCGAGGATTTGATGACCTTTCTAAGAAAAAGCTAGTTATAAAACTGCAATACTCTCGGGATCGGTACAATTTTGGTAGGATAAAACTGATGTCGATATAGAAGCGTACCTCTGAGGCACGTGCCGGACGCGACGTTTAGAGAAATAATATCTTCAACTTTTTTTTAAAATAGTGATTCAACTATCTCCAGTGGTAAAGAGCTTAATCCGCTTGGCCCACTGGATCAAGTGGTCGCGGGTTTAATTCCCGCACATGACAAATCTTTGTGGGACCCACAAATATGTGTTTCGGTCTGGGTGTTTCTGTATGTATAAATAATTCCTAGTGTGGGGCTATGTTTATTAATAACAAAGAATCCTGATATCAATTAATGCTTATATTTAGGTACGTATTTTGAGCAAACAATTGGGAACAGTGACTGTTGTTAAGGTTTTATACATCTTTATTCATTTTTATCGATATCTACACACAATGGTAGGGCTATACTACTATACTATCCATAACTCTGAATATAGGAAGAATGTCAGAAGAAAAAATGACAAAACAGATATACAATGCGAAAGTTAAGGATGTAGGTACCGAGGAAGACCTAGACTATCTTACCTTGACCAAATAGACCGAGTCTTATCTGAAGGTCAAGTCAAGAGTCTCCGTAACCGGCGAGCGTGTATAAGACGTACTATGAGAGTGGAGGAAGCCAGAGAGGTATGTAAGGAAATAACCTATTGGAACTCTGTATTCTCTGCCTACCCCGCAAGGGATCTGGCGTGATGATATAGATAGATAGATAGATAAACTCTGAATAAGTATAACAGAAAAAAAACGACATAGAGCATTATTCAACTATGTTTAGTATGGTAGGTAGCCGAAGAATGGAAAAAATAAAGAAACGTCCCTACCTCCTAATGCCTCAGCATATCTCGCCAAAATTAAAATAGCGGTACATATCTACAGATATTTACTTTTATTTACATTTTCATCCTTTGCTATTCATACCAATCGACAAACAATAACATGAAATAACACAATTTTACTACATAGAGTTTTGGCGGATTCAATCTCCGCACGGGATAATTCTTTATATGACCCACAAATATTTGTTTTAGTCTGGGTATTAGTATATGGGTATTTTATGTTTGTGCACACACTTACGACACTGAAATAATTTCTAGTGTGGGGGGTTATGTCTTTTTTTAAGAAGAATAAAGAACAATAGCACCGTTTACTCATTAGGTCGTATACCCTAACGACTATATACCCAGCTCGATCGCTGTCGTCTACACAATATCGACCGAGACACACAAGGGTTAAAATTTTATTTATAGACAAACAAACAATGTTACATTGTTTCAAGTGGAGCTTGACCGTGGAAGCTGACACGTTGTGCGAGTAAGTGGTACAGCGGGCGCCCTGCTGTCACCGCAAATTGGATTGACCCCGGAAGAAATATACTTTTGCACAATACAGCACATTTTGTACTATGAATCCGGAAAAAATAATGAAGTTTTGGATTTAATGTAGAAGTTCTTCATCTTGCTCTTTATTGGCCTATAGAAATAAAATATAATTTTTGGTTTGAATGAAACTAAACTTAGTTTAACTCGTATTTTTCTTTATTTTTATGAAGACCTTCCCTCATCATCATCTCAGCCTATACTTGTCCACTGCTGAACATAGGCCTCCCCAATCGCTTTCCAGCGTAACCGGTCCGATGCCACCTGCATCCAACGACTTCCTGCAATTTTCACAAGATCGTCGGTTCATCTGGCAGGTGGTCGTCCCACGCTGCGCTTGCCAATACGTGGTCTCCACTCTAGAATATTTCTGCCCCAATCTTCGCGCTATGTGGCCCGCCCATTGCCACTTCAGCTTGCTAATCTTAAGGGCTATGTCGGTGACCTTGGTTCTTCTACGAACTCTTCATTCCTGATTTGATCACGTAGAGTAACGCCGAGCATAGCTCTCTCCATAGCTCGCTGAGCAACTCTGAGCTTTTTTATGAGACCTATAGTAAGAGACCACGTCTCTGATCCATATATCATCACTTGTAACACACACATACTAGGAATTATTTCTGTATTGTGGGTGTGTTTCCAAACATGTAATTCACATACACAAACACCCAGACCGAAACAAATGCTAGTGGCTCGAACCCGCGATTATTCGATCCAGTGGGCGGAGCGGCATAAGCTCTAATGGTTGGGCTACGTTCAGTTGTGACGTTTGCCATCGCGCCGAGCGTGGCTGCGCTGTGTGGCGTCTTCCGTACATTTCAGTACAATACGTCTCCCCAAGTCGCGCCACCGTCGCGCTCCCGTCGTGCTACGTCGGCTATGTGGCGAGACCTTTAACCACTGGATCAAGACGTCCGTCAAATTGTTAGTCGTCCGTGGTGTCCTGGATTGTTATTCGTTAACAGAATTACAACAAAAATGTTTACATGATTTTGGTAAAATATACTTCAGCTTTAGTTATTACATAAACGCCTATTACCTAGTTAACACCTAATCCATTCATGAGCATTATTTTGATCAGAAACGAGGCAGAAGGTTAGAACAAGACTTACAGTATCTTGTAGACAAATTCATTTTAAGATGTGGAATCTTTATAACCAATAAACATTTTGGGATTTGTATTGTAATAATATAAATACACACTTAACGTGTGTTAATAAACACACACACAAGTAAAGTTCTTGTGTTAATTCGAAAATTGAAGCTGAGTCCCTAAGCCGAGCGCTTTGAAACAACCCTAAGTCAAACTAAGTTTTCGCCTTGACACAATGCATTTGTTTGTGTGTTTAACGACTAGCCTTACGAACTTGCTTAATTATATGAATAGTTTGCACTGCTGCTCAACACAGATTAAATGGGTGCAAGGGGAAAATTTTACATTCAACAAACAAAAGAGTATGTAAAGTGTGCACAAAAAAGTAGAAAGGTTATATTTTATCAAATGTATGTACCTACTTCTCTTACTAGCTTGAATCTTGTGGATATTGTTGTATTAATTAATAATATTATTACAAATTACATGAAATGTGTTGCACTGGAAATATTTTTTTCAGGTTAAAATAAGTGGCCGTTTTTGTTAAAGCTTCGAAGATTGCAAACTTGTGAAACAAGTTTGTGAGGCTATAATAGAAGGCGTGGGAAGTTCAGGGGGTGGGGAAGTCGGTGGATCACGTGTTGCCAGGATCAAGCTTGCAGGCGCGCTAGGAAGGCCATTCATTTTATTTAGTGCTTAAAACTCACGATCAACTATTGACGTCTATGCAATTATATGCCTATTTTTTAAATTGCTGGTGGCGAATGTACCGGAAATACTACTTAATAATAACGCCACATTGCCCGCGTGTGTATATACATATTTTGTGTACATGCGAGTTATGTTACTTCCCTGGCTGCTTAAATTGACGACATAGCAAAATATGCACGAAAAAATTAAGAGTATCAATACTTATCTAGTAGGTACATACCATATACATACATTTAAATCATAATAAAATTAAACTTTAACACCCCGAAAAAAGGTTGAATGCACCTGAGTTGTCAATGTCTCTTTAGGTATATAGCGATTTGTCAAGTCAAGAAGTAAACGGCTTCATCAAAACGTTGAGAATGAAAACATTTAGTCATTGCCCCCGAGCAAACTAATTCTATAATACCTAGAGGTAAGTGCGGCCAACAAAAAGCTAGTACGTACTTTAACTGCATTATAAAAAGAATATTAAGAAATCTGCTCAGCCAGGCCAGATTACAAAGAACTTTGAGCAATCCGCTCATTTGCTCACTTTGCTAAATTTTTAGTATTCAGCTTTCTCGATTACTTTGTTTTTGGTTAAATTATTAGATTAGCTCACTGCTTGTTAAGTCTTTAAGTTTCGTCGAGGCCGACGATAGTTTATTCATTTTTGAGAGGATTTTTATTAGCCATCTACTTATTATGTTGACGATGTTATACTTAATTCCATGGACTAATTATATGAGTTTTCTTCGGTTCTGATCTAATAAAGAATTAAAACTTACTCGTGTGAGTTTAGTTAGCACGAACTATGAAAAGATTTTTTGTATTGTATGGATATAATACCTACACTTACACCGTAGGGTGTACATTATCGCGACTGTTGCCCACAAAGGTAGCCACGCGGTTGTGAAAATGCAATTTCAAAATGTTTTAGTATGTAATTCGACATATTACAATGTGACACTTGAAACTTTAATATATTTGTTGTATAACGCTTGTTGTATAATAAGCTTGGTTGATGCTTTGTTTGTTTATCGAAACTTTGCATCAAAGATATATCTAGCAACTTTGTATGACTCTGACCACATAACAAACTTTTTTATTTATATCATTTTGTCTGTTTAACGTAGCTTTAGACTTATACCTAAATGTCATTTGCCATCAAGCCAGCAGCAAATACAATTTCACTTATACTTTCATCTTTATATTTTCCAATTTAAATACCGCATGCATGGATTTTTTGCAACAATGCTTGTGAATATTTGTGTAGTTTGAAAATTGCTTTGCCACGGTCTGGGCAACAGGTATACGTATCAATGTTGACCTTTTTCAAGATAGAACTTTTGTTTGAACAATAATATTCATTTTTCAATTCATTCATTTAAATAATATTCATTTCATTCAAAAGATATTTTTTAACATAAGCTATTGTAACAAAAATACGACGAAGATATCTTGCTTAGTTGAGGAGCTCCTATGGCTTCTTTCCGGCTCTATCATCGAACCCTGGACACCATCCGAGTCTAAAGTATTTGTCAATACAAATTTCACAAGCCCAAATACGGCGGGGCTATATTGAGTTGTTGGGTGGTTCCATAGTCCATCCTTCGGTTTCATCATCGATAATTGAACACTATCTGGTTTTACCTAAAATACTATCTAACAATCCTACACACGAGGGGCTTAGGTTATATATTTTACATGTTCCTATGGCCACCTTCCGACTCCATCATGAGACCAGCTCCATGGTACCATATTATTGCATTGCCACCGAACTTACATACGTATGCCAACTTTCAGCTCAATCGGATATCCGCAACTGCTTAAAAATGGATTACAAGATTTCAATCGGAAAGACAGAAAGACTGACAGATAGACATACAAACATTGTAAGTTACATAAAAGCTTGTAAAAAACCATTCATGCAGTTATTTTGTAATTTCAACTACATGAGTAGGTACATACTGTAAGTATACAGTATGTACCTACTCATGTAGTTGAAATATATGTAGATGTTACTTTGTACTAAGTAAGTACACTAACGTACGTAACGTTATGTATAGTAAGTAATTAGTTCTGGAATGGTTCATAATTTCTCGTTCTGTAAATGCATTTGGCCAAGTTTCGTAATAACCGTCGAGTTTGCATCTTCCATATATGTAAATATCTATTCAGCTCCGATCGTCGAGTACAGTACAGGCGATGAAAAAAGTACAGTTGCTTATCCCAAACGTAGTATAAACTCAATTGACTTCAGCCATCGATATATTATTCGTAAGAATCACGATATATTTTAAGGAACACGAAAAAAAATGATAACCAAAAAACAGTCACGTTTGGATATCATGCTTACGCATCTATACCTACTCGTAACTAGCAACTGTACAAATTAATCATAATCCTAACAATTATAATCATATCTTTATTTGGGAAGTAAGGGTACATATAACATAAGATCTTTCAGTGTTTGAAGTGTTTCACCATATACAGCTTCATAAGCTAAAGTTGATAATCACAGTATAACATTATTAAAATAGAATATTCACATATTATTTCTATTAGATAGTTATTAACATATTAATACGTTATTATTATATTGTATCTCGCTGAGATTCACGAGCTTTACCCGGACCTTTGAAAAGCTTGTATGGGGACATGGGTCCAACACGTAGAGACCCTTTGCGAGAAGTTATTGTTATGGAAGTCACCTGCTAAGATTAATTTCTGAAAATGAAGAAAACTTCATAATAATAAACAGCGAACTGACCCCGTCAAGCGCAAGCACTATTGTAATTTATAGAAAGAAAACAAGGACTATGTGGATGAGATTTGATGGACAAAACTATTTCAAAGGGAACGAACACCGGCCATAATTAGTGATACCTAACTACCCGTGGCCGGCGGTGACTCGAGCCGCTTATAATTATTATTAATCTGACATTTGCATTTACAATTTTGGTTATAGTAGGTATACATTATTTTTGATAAATTGGTAATAACAATGAGGTCATATGTCAATGCTAATTTATATAACATTTTTTTTAAATTTATTTTTTCCTTTAACTTATCATTTAAGTATTCATCCACCGAATAGTATCTTTTCAGTTAATAACTTTTAAGCTGTATGTTTGAAATCATGGTGATTACTTAAACATAATATTGACTTCGGTTAATTATTATAGATACGGTATAGATTATTTTAATTAGTTTTCAGTTATTGATGTCCTCATATCTTATTACTGTATTAGTTTTAGCAAACTGTAGCATTTCAACGCGTCCTCACGTCGGCTATAGTTGGATCGAACTGATTTGAAATAAGACCACACCCATACCCCTTCTTATTGTTCGGGTCGTTGTTCGGATTGTTGCCTTTAATCTATAGTAGTATAGGTATTATACCATTTAAGTTTGTTTGAAAGTAGGTAGGTACATTGGTGAAACAATGTCGGCAAAAAGGACAGTCCTGTGCTTATCCATACAACTGTTATGGTAAAAGCTTGGGGGTATAACATGCTAAATCTAATTGTACATTTGGTCCAACGCGTTTCATTTTATAAAGACCAAGAAATTAACTTCATTAAAAACTACTAAAATTGTCTCAACCTCTTTTTCTATATTTCAGTGTTTATTGTTCTTTTAATTAATTGTAGCCCCACAATAGGATTAATTCCTGTATCGTGGGTGCGTTTACAAACATGAAAATTCACATACACAAATACCCAGACCAAAACAAATAATTGTGGGTCACACACAGATTTGTCCTGTGCGGGAATCGAAGCCGTGATTCTTCGACCTAGTGGGCGGAGCACCTTAAGCTCTTAATCAAATCGTCCATCGGTATCGTGTTTAGTATAAAGTTGATCGTAAAGGTATTTCAATAATAATAGCAAGGAAATGCTATTAATGATGGCTGCCTCGAGGCGAATAATGCGCGTTGCAATCGCGAGGTCCTGGGTTCAAATCATTGGTCGGATAGATGTAGTTTTTCTATCGAAAAACCCCCAGTATCAGTCCTAAGTCTGGAACTGTGCCATGGCGCAATAGGCTCGCCCCGTAATACATGGGAACTAACATCGTCGGCAATAAGTGGGTGTACATAGTACAGCTCGACCACCCCGCTTGAAGAATATACACGTGATGGTGTATGCTATTAATGATATTAAAAAAAAATCTCATCACGCTTCTATCGACACCAGTACCTACATTTAATAGTGAAGTATGTCGCATGTATGTGCACAAACTTGATTCCTCATTCAGGTTCAAGCAGCACGAAGAGTACCTTCCATCGGTGATACGGCGAGAAACGTCACTTCGTGTTACACCACTTAATTCTAAAGCAATTCCTTTTGTGTTATTTCATTTGTGATATATGTCGTTTATTTTAAGCGGTTGAAGTATGACGTCGAAAAGCTTAATACGTCGTTCGTCTATTATGTTGCGCAACACACCTTTACACTCTGTAACTTTTTTATAGAAGCGACACGGTGACCAGGGAGAGGTCTTGAGACTTTCTTTTTTTATTTAAACCCTTAAAATTTTTACGTAAACCTACACTAGGATTTATTCCTGTGTCGTGAATGCATTTACATGAAAATTCACATATGAAAATACCCAGACCGAAACAAATAATTATGTGTCACATAAAGATTCAGAGGTCTCGGGTTCAAACCCAGGCACGCACCTCTGTCTTTTCGAAAGCATGTGCGTATTTAAAATTAATTATCACTTGCTTTAACGGTGAAGGAAAACATCGTGAGGAAACCTGCATGCCTAAGAGTTTCTCGAAGGTGTGTGAAGTTCGCCAACCCGCACTGGGCCAGCGTGGTGGACTATGGCCTAAACCCTCTCAGTTGGAGAGGAGGCCCGTGCCCAGCAGTGGGACAGTTTCTTAACAGGGCTAATATTATATTATATTATACATAAAGATTTGTCTTGTGCGGGAATCGAACCCGCGACTATTCGACCCAGTGGGCAAAGCGGCTTAAGCTCTTAACCACTGCCCCAAATCCTCCGTAGCGCGATTCATAGATAACTAATTCTATATTTATGGCACGATGTGACCAGATTTCGGCCGATATCTCAAGAGCCATGTGTCGCTGGACATTTGAACCCTACGATTACGAGGTTGTATCAATAGGAGCCTTTATGTGTTTGAAATTAATTAATTACGTATGATCATTTGGTGAAGTTCGTGGGTAAAAGCTGTATGCGTTCACAAAGCAAGTTCAGTCATAGGTAGCAAAGATAGCCACCATAACCAACTTGCGTTGTAAGCAAACGTGTAGGCGTTGTACCCAAAAGACGTACACTACAGAGGACACTATTAGGCTGATAATTACATCGATATATCAACAAGCTACACACTCCCGTTCAAAAGTTACAACAAAAAACATCCCCAAATACACATGACTAGTTATAGATATCAACATAAATTAGGGTGATAGTAAGGTACAATAGTACCTTCTTATCACTTAAAGTAGTATTTGGAATAAAGCGGAAGCCTATCAATTTTTTAGTACCGTCTACTTTTGCCCTTTAGTAGTGCCATTTTTCGTGCAGAGAGCGTGTATCTACCTATATTTGATCGATGGATGATTATGATAAATAATCCCAATACCTTACAGTGGCAATACTGTTTCTAGAACGTGTAACGTCTACCGAAATTAGCTCAAACAGCCCATTAGATCACAAGGTAGATGTGCTTCTTGAGTCTCCTAAATTTTTTACATCTTCTGAAAGTAATTTTGCTATTCTATCCACTACCCTGTAACCAACCGCACTGTAACCGCACATAATGAAGCAACCCCATAAGGTTGACATCTATACATTTGTTGAATATGGCAATATCTTGAACATTTCTTGAAATTTGCTTGGTAATCTTCATTTCAACTATCAGAGCCATCTGCCTTTAGAAAAAACTGTCAATTGGATTTCGATTAGTTAGTCTAGAGTGATTCAGGTTTTTATGAACCGTGTCTGCATTTTTTAATTCTACACTGCCACGTAAGTTAATGCATAACTAAGATATTTTATTCACCTACGGGTAATTTTATTTCACATGCCGATGTTTAATAATATAATTATTGTTTCATTCATAGTATTTAAATAAAAGATCCGCTCAGTTCGCTCAATTAACGGTGATCAAAGCAATTGAGTTCATTTAATACGTCACAATTTTAATATTTTGAACCGAATTCTAATTGGAGTTGGTAAACAGTTATTATTCCCACTGGAGTTAATTAGTCTAATTTACTACTAACTGCGGTGGGGACAAATGTTACGCCATTTTAAATGTAGCATATGTATAATTGCAACAAATAGCTAATTAGTTTCACATT
This sequence comes from Phalera bucephala, assembly GCA_905147815.2. Lineage (NCBI taxonomy): Eukaryota > Metazoa > Arthropoda > Insecta > Lepidoptera > Notodontidae > Phalera > Phalera bucephala. Next base: position 17,815,534 of record LR990622.1, read on the forward strand.
AGACGATGTATTGTAACTGTAATTTATATTGCATATGGGTATTTACTCGATTATTAATAAATGTCTCGCATGTGAAAAGAAATGCAGTAAAGTTTCTAGTCGATTACAGTAAACAATTCGCTACTATTTTAATTCGCTACTGTTGTTGAATTTATTCGTTTTCTAAAAAAAGTGTTTAAAAATAGGTGTTTCAGTAATCAAAAAAACATATTGTATCCGCATAGAATAGGGGAGACATAGAGGAAATATTAAAAAAAATATTTGTCAAAGGATTTATGCTTAAATTTCATAAAAATTTTTTTGAGTACCATTGCACGCAACGAAAAAAAAACAATTATTGTGAACTTTATCCGCGCAGACTGCAGAAAGAACGATCGCAATTACTTTTTTAAATATTACTCTTAATTTTGTAAAAGTGGGAATTCGTATTTGTGGTTTGCACAATAACTGCCAGCGTAGAAGCTGCAACGATACGAGAGGACTCGTGTCGCTTTGTTGGTGATACAAAGCGCTCATTCACATACTGACAGTTTTGCAAAAACTTTGCCTTGTCGCAGTTTCTCCTGCTGGTGATGGTAATAAAGCTTTGTATTTACAATTTACATGCAAATGTGTACCAAATAGGTTAATAGCCACATAATAGTGACGGGAATATAACAAAGACGCCTGTGGCTCTTTTTACGGGACTTATAATCTGTCTAGGCTATGCTCGGCGTATCTCTATGCGGTCGAAGTAGGAATGAGGAGATTCGTAGAAGAACCATGGTCACCGACATAACCCATATGATTAATAAGCTGATGTGGCAATAGGCGGGCCACATAGCGCAAAGATCGGACGAGCGTTGGGGCAGGAAGATTCTAGAGTGGAGACCACGTATCACCATCACCACGGCCGCCTGCCAGATAGACCGACGATGTTGTGAGGATCACAGGAAGTCGTTAGATGCAGGTGGCATCGGACCGGTTGCGCTGGAGAGCGGTTGGGGAGGCCTATGTTCAGCAGAGGATAAGTATAGGCTACTATGATGATTGTAATCTGTCTAGTAAGTTTTTATCACGGTTTCAAATCGCTCGGAGAAAAAAGTAATTTTTCTGTAGAAAAATTTCCAGTATTAGTCCGGTGTCTGGAATTGCGTTCGCTAATGGCAATAAGCTCACTCCGTATAGTAGGGTACTTTCTATCGTTGGCAAAAAGTAGAGGTACATAGTACACCTCTGCCAACACCGCTTGGGGAATATAGACGCGACGGTGTTTATCAATTCAGATAAATGATAATAGTTTAACTGCCATTGACATGGTTTACTACATTTTTATTCCGATAACTGCAGAGTAGGTTTAAAATAAAGGCATAAAATATTTAGGATGGAAAGCAAAACAATGGAGTGCGTACATTTTGCCAAAAAAAAAATCCAACAGTCAGTGATGAAAATGAAACGAATACAGTGTTACTTTTCTTTGAGTTTATCCGATGTCTCCAGATTAAAAAGTGGGACGACTATAATAAGAGGTGCGGTCTCTGTGAGATTTGATGGTTGGGGAAAAGGAGGTGTGACGTCAGCGCGGTTATATAATTAATTACCGGTATAAAATTAATTTTACGAATTTCACCGTGCGGTTCATTTGTTCCAATTGTTGATGTTTCATTCATGGAGTTCTCAATGACACTTAAGGATGAGTACGATCAAAGTTTTAAAATACCAGGGCCCCTATTCGGTATGACCAAATGCGGTGTGTAATGATATTCTGTATGCCACTTGAGTATAATTAAACAATCATTTCACGAAGTTATCGTAACACGCTGCGTTATGTATTTAATTGACCATAGCGAATAAGATCCCTGTAGAAAAACTGGTGGAGTGGTGGGGGTAAAACCGTTAACTTTTTTTTTCTATTGGGTAATCAAACAACATCACAATAACTTTAGTACTTAAGACATATATAAACATTTTTAATAGTTGTGACATCCAAATCGTTTACCACAAGTATGGTAAATGTTGTAACTACTGGTTGAGAGTCGTATAACTGTAACTATATTATATATAACTGTAACTATATTATACATAACTATAACTGTAACTATTTATAACTATGCAGTTTCTTAATCACTAGTTTTTTATAAACACTCACACTATTCGCATAAATATCAATGTGACTAAATTTTGAATTGTACGAATCAAGTATGCGACGAATAGGTGAGCGCTTGCCTGCATTAGTGCGTGATGTTCTTGTGCTGAATAGTGGTGCGGTGTGATCTAGCAGGTACTCTGTAGTTAATATTATTTACTATGTCGATACAGTCGTACTTGTTCAGGCAGATATCGTACAGAAACATAGCCTCCATTTGTGTTTTTCTCGAATTTAAGTCTAAAAGGGTATATTTTTGCAACAGATTAGGATAGGACTGGTACTGGTACCTGTGACGACAGCATTTATAGTACATAGAACACAAGAATATCTTATGCACTCTTTCACATGAATGTTATCAGAATATTTCTTATACAATGGGTTCCTGATACATACAGCATATTCCAACTGTGAGCGAATTAAGGTTTTATAAAGATGCAGATATGTATGTGAACGCGTAAAATCGTTACTGGCTCGCATAACGAAACCAAACCCTGACTGACATGAATGACTTAATAAGAATGAATTGAAGTAGGACCTCACATAACACTAAAACCCAAAATACTATAAGCACTTTTCGCGTAATTCACAATGACTTTCATATTTAAAACTCAGTCTTGAATCTGTAGGTTATCATACAATTTAAAAACATTTGTAGCCTGTGCCACTATCAATAATTCTTAGCACAATATTTCACTACACATATAGACACGACTTCTGCAGACACATAAATAATATTCTAAAATATGACTCCCTGTTGTCGGCAAGTGCTTCTATTTATGGAAAGTTATCCTTGATCCTATTTGTCTATTTGTGCGATACCTAGAATGTTCTAATTACATTTCTTTATTATCAGCACATATAATTCACAATTAACACTTATTCCGTAGCTACTCGCTATTTTTGCGATTAGATTTGTTACTGACTTGCATAGTTTAAGTTTTAGGTTCTAGTTCATCACCCTCGAGTAAAGTCTGAAGTAGACTAATCGACAATTAAAGTTGCAAGTATGTCTATGTACAAATACACCATCTCTGAGTAGCCCTATCCGACGGTTAAACTAGACAGTTTTAATTTCTGATTAACGCTAATAGAGACTTAACTAACCAGCACTTTGAATTAAGGCCCTTAAAATATTATATTTTGTGATAATAATGGAGGAAAATAATAGTACTGTTCACCTTCGTTTACATTTTATCATGATGCATTTTTTACAAGCTTTTTTTTAACTTGCAATGTTCGTATATCTGTCTGTCTGCCGGTGTGTCTGCCAGTCTGTCTGTCTATCTATCAGTCTTTCTGGTTCAAATATTGTGATCCATTTATCAAGCACTTGCGGTATCCGATTTAGCTTAAATTTGGCATAAGTATGTAACTTCGGTGATAATGCAATAATATGGTACCATAGAGCCGGTCTGATGATGGAGTCAGAAGGTGAGAATATGAACATGTGAATTATACAACGTAACCCCCTCGTGTTTAGGCTTGTTAGATTGGTATTGTCAAGTTCTGTACAACCAGATAGTGTTCAGGCTATGATGATCAAGCCGAAAAGTGGACAATGGAACTACCTTACACAATTATAACTCCGCCATGTTTGGGGTCGTTGGATTCGTATTGACGAATACTTTAGACTCAGATGATGTCCAAGGTCTGATGATGGAGCTGGAAGGAAGCCATAAAAACTCACCAACTAAGCAAGATATGTTGGTTGTGGTTTTGCTATAAAAGCTGTTTTCAGAAAAGGTATTTTTAAGTTAAGATTACTAATCCCTATATTAAAGAATGAATCGAGCAGCGATGGGCGGAGGCATGCTACGGTTTAATTACAATTTGATTTTTAATAAGCTATATGTCGTCCACATTAGTTATATTTTAAAGAACAACAATGCAGAATACGTAATAGATCTAGTATTTCACTTTTATCCTACATATATCCCTTATTAGTCGAAGGAACGATTTAGCGCAGGGGTAAAGAGCTTAAGCTGCTCCACCCATTGTGTCTAATAGTCGCGAGTTCCATTACCGCACGTGACAAATCTTAGTGTGACCCACAATTATTTGTTCCGGTTTGGGTATTCGTGTATGTGAACTTTCATGTTTGTAATCGTACCGACACCACAGGAATAAACCCAATTGTGGGGCTACGTTTAAATAAAAAAAATATACTACTCATAATTAATGCAAAACTGGTTTGTTAATCAATCACATTTTCAGGCAGATGGTCATCTTATAAACTGTTAAGATAGAATAATAACATTATAAGCTGTATAAATAAATCAATGGCCAAACAAGATGCAGCCTAAAACTAGTAATTTATAAAAGTATCTCCCATTTAGTATACGATTAATAGGTACGTACAGCTTAGTTAACTAATGTAGTCTTCTGAAATGGCAAATAGTCTCGTAATATTGTCGACAAGTTACTCCCCTAGTCAGGCTGGTCTATTTGTAGAGTTCAAGTTCCACTTGACATCCGTTTGGATGTCACAATGTTCTCCGTACTTGGTTTCTATTCATGGTTTTCTTTGGTACTCCATACTTAGTTATTTCCTTGTATAAAATGAGTTTTCTATAAAAATAGCACATCATACCTGATAATAAGGGTCTAGCATTTAAGTTAAGTATATTAAGGATCGATTCATGTTAGGAATCTCTTCAGTTTTGTAATATATATATTAGGTATATTGCAAATAATCAGACAGACAAAACAAAATCAATTTATAGCATGATGCGCGTCGCCAGTCGATGGTTAAGGGGTGCAAGTTGGATGATGCTAAAAGTATGAATTGTAGGTACAGTCAAAAGCACACTAAGTTTTTATTATTTTTGTTAAAAAATACGTAGCTCCACACTAGGATTATTAAACAAATAATTGTGGATCACACAAATATTGGTCCCATGCGGGAGTTGAACCCGCGACAATTAGACACAGTGGGCGGAGCGGCTTAAGCTAAGTAACCACTCGCTAAGTCGTCCGTCATGTAAGACTCGCACTACAAATGTAAGCTTTACATTTGCAGTGCGAGTTTTATCTCTACGGCGATTTTATTATGAACGGTACAAAGTCCAATGTGTCACTCCACAAACTCTAGTCAGCTGCTTCTCCCTGACCCCCTCCCCCCCTTGGCAACGCCCTTGGTACATGATACAATATAACATTGAAGAAAATACATTTCTCCTCTCGAGGAATCAGTCCCGTATTATAAGTGCGTTTATTGACATTGATTAAACACTTAGACCGAAACACATACATAAATGAATCACACCATATTTTTTGTAAATGCCTCTTTTTGCTTACCTCGCAAGGGATCTGACGTAATTATATAGATATGCAAATCCCTCCTTTTAAGTATGCTATATACATGCCCTATACTCGGCTTTTTATTAAACCAGAATTGCGAAAGTTAAATGAGAGTAAAAACCTCAGGAATGCAATTTTGGTAATTTCATTTATGATCCTTTGCACCATTAATGAAATTTGCCTCGTATGCATTTGAATACGCATCGAAAAGACACTCAGGTTAAATACATTATAAAATGAGCTTTAGTAATCAGCATTTTAAAGGGTGCAGGTAGCGGTTTTTTATGTTGTTGTGTGTGTAACCAAGATTTTCAGTCTACGGCCACAAGTAGTAGTAACAATAGTAGTACGGGACTTTCGAAATTAGTACGTGTCTACACGTGTATTCGGTTAAAGCAGAAACTTAACTGTCTTGCGGCCGGTTTTAATCTTTAACTCAGGGATAGATTTGCCTACTACGGATAGATATTTGACATATTTTGTGTGGAAAATCTGTCAAAATTCTACTGACAGTAAGCAAATCTATCCTTGAGTCGATTATTAAACTGGCCTTTAGAAATTATTCTTAACAGATGCTCATTAGTAACACATTAGCGTAAAGCATACATACACTTATACATCATTAAAGTTCTGCAGAAAAAAAATTGGTACTAGATCGTAAATGTTTATTACAACATCATTTTCGTTATAATCTGCTAAAGAAAGTACGTTTCTTTCATTTTTCAGTAATCGGGTGTACTTAATGCCAAACGTCAATATATGTTATATTATTACCAAGGCAACAGCTGGGACAGAACCTTAGAATTGAGTACCTATAGGAATATGAAAAGATCTTTAAGTTTCGTCGCGAACCACCGCGGGGTATAACTTTGATACCAATGTTGGGATTATATTTATAACTTTTTACACGTAGGTATACCCAGGGTAAAGTGTTTTCGGATATCTTAAACGAATTTTCAGTGCGAGGTGAGAGTGTGGAATTGTGCCTTCTATAAAGACAATAGCAATAAGCTCACCCCTCTTACATTCGGTCCCGACATCGTCGGCCCCGACGTTGGCGAAATATAAATGTAAGTACATCAGTAGCATGACAGTGTTTATTTTTATTTAGGTATAGCAGGCAAGGTAAAATATATAGCAGATACCCTCTAATTTCTTCGTAGCACTGTGGTAGGTACGGAGTTTGTAGCGATCACGAGGGCTTAAATAAGCATTAGGATCGGTTATTCTAGGATGGGTGCCGTCACTGTTTGTGGCACTTAAATTTCTGAGCTTCTTCAAGTTTCGAAGGCATGTTATGGTACTCTGAAAGCCTTTTGGGCAGTTAGATAAGTTACAACAAGAGCGCACTGACTCTTATTCACTATTATCAAGCCAGGAAAATATCCTCGACCGCTGGTCGTCCGATTTCTGCACCGCACAAAACGAAACGAATTTCTTCAAGCGGGAAAAACCAGACGCGGGCTCACAACCACAGATGTAGAAGTGCCCGGTATTAATGGACAATTATTATATTTTAACGAGCGCCTAACTAAAGAAAACCGTGAGTTATTTCGTTCAGCAAGACAACGCGCTAAAGAATATGGCTATAAATACTGGTGGATCAAAAATGGCATTATCCACATGCGTAAGCAAGAGGGAAATCCGCCCATCGTTATCAAGAACTGGGAAGATCTGGCGCGCCGTTGCCCCGCTACAACTGACCAAGCAAACGATTCATCCAACGGCCCCCGCGCATCCGTATGACTTTTTTACTAAATTATTTCACATATTTTTTTCAAGTATTTTCTCTTATTTAATTATTAAGTTGGCATTTTTTACTTTTTCTTTACTACAGATCTACTGTAAAATGTTTAACGAAGATCTCAGTTTGACTTCAAACAATGTAGTAATTACAAATTTTATTTTATTAGCTAAATGGTTCACGAACTTTTTATTTCTCGTCCATTTTGTGTGGTATAATCTAAAAGAAATTATATTATTTATCTGCGAATATGTGCCATCTTGTAATATCATACACAAAATTACATGTAAACTTACTAATACTTTAACAGTAAATAAAAAATTCCTACTATACAACATTAGTAAACACATACACATAAATATATGCATATCTCAAACTTACACACTATCATCCACTAACACAAACACTACACAAATCAACATCAAAAAATACACACACATACTTACACGTAAACCTCACACATACATTACATCAACTAACTTAACAATATTGCTATTTAACCCAAAGAATTACCTACGCATAAATGCATGTAAATATCAAACAGCATTGCCACTTTACAAAATGACAACAAATGTCTTTAAAAAACACACATATGCGACATGTAAACACCAGACATACTTAATATTATTATTATCATCGAGTAACGCAGCACCACATAAAAACATATCTTTCACATACGAGTTTAAATACAGAGGTCACCTTAATAACATATCTATAGTACAATTATATAGTGCAATTGCTACCAAAACTTTATACAGCATTTTAATGTGCTTATTTATAATCTATATATTACTATATTATAAATATGACATCACTTAGCGTAGCGAATGATTTAGACGAAATTCTAAGAATAGATTGTCGTACAATAGATTCATTAGATTTATGCAAGACAATCCTCAAGAACTCGAAATATGACCTCAAAATAATAAAATTTAATATAAGAAGCTATCAGCGAAATTTTGACGCATTTACAGTAGCTTTAAATAGATTAGACTCAAACATAGATATAATTGTTTTAACCGAATGTTGGTTACGTGAGGAAACAATAGTAGAACCACTTTCAGGATACAGCAGCTATCGTTCCACAAGACAAATGAATAAAAATGGAGGTATAATCATATATGTAAAAAATGGAACATACGGCAGCAACATTGCCGTTAGAGAGCACAAACTAGTTGATACTGATGGTATCATGCTGAATTTAAATGACGATATAGTTTTATTGGGCATCTATCGTTCTCCATCATTCACAAATACAGACAGGTTTTACAACTCCCTCGATTCGGCCTTATCTGAAATTTCACATAAACACACAATAATAATAGCCGGTGACATTAACATTGATATTCTTGATACTGGAAGTAGTCAAACCGAAAACTACTTATCTCTCATGGCGTTTCATGGTCTTCTTGCAACCATAACTCAACCTACTAGGAATCGTACTTGTCTTGATCACATTTTTATAAAATCACGTAGTAATCCCCGCGGTTTGGTCTGCGAATTACCTATAACGGACCATAACCTAGTATTAGTACATCTTCCGGCAAAAATGGATTCTAGTAGCATCACAAATAAATATCGAAAAGTAAAAACAAACTGGGACTTGGATGCAAATGAAGTCACCAACGCCACTTGGTCAAAAGTTCTTAATGATCCCTGTGTAAACTCTGCTATAAAATCCTTCAATAATATTATAGCTTGCGCAATAAATAATAACACTCATGAAATTAAAACCAGTAGGAGAATGAGAAATATAAAGCCCTGGATGACTCCAGGACTAATCAGGTGTATGAGACGGCGAGATAAACTACATAGAGATAGTAGAAATGACCCTGATAATCATATGAAACGAACAATATATACAAGATATAGAAATTATTTTAACCAATTACTTCGCAACGTAAAAGGAGATAACAGAAAAGAAATCATTGAAAATAGAAACAATATTAAAAATTTGTGGAAAAAAATCAAAAATATATGTGAAACTACGAAGACTAATCATTCAACAAAAATTCTTACATCAAACGATAACCCACAATCATCGCTTAATGACTGCAATACACACTTCTCTACAGTAGGTGAGATATACTCTGAAAAAATACTTACTAAGCTCTCTACAAATCAAACCAAATTAATACAAACATACAAACCTCCATATTTTAACCCGCACTCTTTGTTCTTTTATCCAACTAATAAACAAGAAGTTACTTCCATTATAAACAATTTAAATGCTGACAGCTCACCTGGACCCGATCTTGTAACAGTTGCATTCATTAAAAAAACCCTTCCCAGCATTATGTCACCCTTGATTTATATATTTAATCGAAGTTTAGAAACGGGTATCTTCCCAGAGTCCTGGAAAATTGCAGCGATTTGCCCTATCTATAAAAGTGGGCCCATTGACGCGCCACAAAATTATAGACCCATTGCCCTACTAAGCATTATCTCCAAAGTGTTGGAGAAAATTGTCAGTAATCGATTAATCCCCTTTCTTGAAAAATATAATATTATTTCGAAGAGACAATTTGGCTTCCGTAAGGGCAAATCATCTGAAGATGCTGCGAGTCTCCTTGTAAATTTAGTATCCCAACATATTGAGAATGGTCATCGATGCCTAGGAGCATTCTTAGATTTAGCGCGCGCATTCGATACGGTATCTGTTGGACTCTTGCTTAAGAAACTTGAAGCTGTAGGAGTCAGAGGTGTTCCGCTAAATTGGTTTCAAAACTATCTTACTTCACGCAAACAATATGTCAAAATTGGTAACCTACAAAGTGATCAACTTCCCATTTCTTTTGGTGTTCCTCAAGGAAGCATACTCGGTCCTGTGCTGTTTACATTATACATAAATTACATAATTAACCTCCCATTAGTCAACGCAGATATAATTGCATACGCTGATGATACAGCAATAATCTTTTACGAAAAATCTTGGGATCATGTATACCAGCAAGCACAACAGGGCCTTTCACAAATAGCCGACGTGTTAGACACTAATCTTCTAACTTTAAATGTAAGTAAAACTAAATATATTGCGTTCTCTAAAACAATATCGTCTAGTCCCTCTTCAGATATGACTCTAAACATAAATTCCATTACTCAGCCAAACCAAAACATACAACATATAACCACTAATGGAACAATAGAACGTACTAAGTCGATAAAATATCTCGGTGTCATTCTCAATGAAAATTTGACGTTTAAGGAACACATAACTACTTTATCCACTAGAGCTCAAAAGCTTATTCATATCCTGAAGAAACTACGCAATTGCACTCCTGTTGATGTCCTACGCCTAATCTATTTCGGGTTGTGCCAGTCAGTCATTCAGTACTGCATTGGAGTATGGGGATCTGCCACAAAAACAACATTTATAACACTGGAAAGAACTCAGCGTGCAATTATCAAAGTAGCTTTGAAGAAGCCATACCGTCATCCGACAGATGCCTTATATCACGAATTTAGGGTTCTAAGAGTACGTCAGCTATTTATCCTTAATGCTATAATCAAAACACACAAAAACCTTAAGGACCGCCCAGATTACTTAGATATTATGTCAAAACGTGTATACAGAATTCCTTTACCCCCTTACATATCCGAACTCGCCAGGCGAAGTCCATCCTTCTGTCACCCTCATGTTTATAACAACGTTACCAAATTATGCAATTTGAAAAATTGTTCTGTCGCCACTTGTATAATGATGTTAAAAAACAAATTATTAGCATTATCATACAATGATACAGAAAATTTATTGTAGTATATATAAACTCAAACACACATACGCATACGCACACACACACACACACACACACATCCACACACGCGCACGCACATACACACACACAGACACACACACACATGCGCATACACACATAGACATGGACAACCAAATGCCATTATCATAATTTTGTTTTCCTTTTATGTATTCTTCTAAAGCATTTTAGATACGTTAGCAGTTGCTAACGTATCTAATATACTCATTTATTTAATGTAACTATGTTTTATTTTGGTAAATTGAACTCAGAGTCTCAAAACACAAGCCATGCTTAGTTTGAGGCTCAAAGAAATTATGTACTATTGTTGTTACTAACTTGTGAATAAATGCTTTTTTTTTTTTTTTGAATTTTTTTTTTATTATTATTTAAATTTATGACAGAATGTTTTTACAGTTAAGGCTGATTTATTATAATACTTACCCATGTAGCTGCTAGGCCTCTTAGGTTACAAGGTAAAAGAGAAATTCAGATGTTTTCTGTGTTTATGTATTCAGATTTAATCAGTTGCACTAATAATATCGTCCTTTATTACGGGGTGTATGAGAGTTTCGTGGTGAGACTGAAAAAAATCGGATTCCAAACGTTTACAAATACGGTCGTGGTGTAATATAAACAACTCCTTAATAATAGTTGTAATACAAACAACTCCTTAAAGGTCGAAAATTCCATGAAATATTAACTCCCCTATCCCTCCAATACGAAATGCGATCAGAACCGACCTGCCCAAGTTGCCAAGTGGCATTTGGATGCACGTCGCCTGATTTATAAAGAGGATATCCGGTAGCAGTGTCGCTAGGAAGAACTGTTTATTGACTTTTCAAATAAATTATTTCCTGGTTTAAACAATTATGTTTGAAATTAATAAGTATACCTAATAAGTTAATGTTGAAACTAATCATGATAAATGTGAAATATTACTGTTAGCGACAAGCCTCGGGATCAGCTCAGGCATTGTGTTAGGTTGATGTCGTTGCCGGAGGCAGCATTCTGTGTTTTTTGCCTTAATGTGTGTTTATATTTTGAATAAAATAATACCTTTTGTCCGGCCCATCATGACGTACGCTTGTGAGGTGTTCGGACACGCCACCCGCTCTCACATCGATAGACTCCAAACGGTTCAATCCCGTTTCCTCCGAAAAACCGTCGGAGCCCCATGGTTCATACGGAATGCCGATCTCCATTCTGATCTCGGTCTCGAACCTATTCGCGCCTTTATTAAAAAGGCGACATCCCGATATTCTGCGAACGCGTCAAACCATAGTAATTCGCTAATCGTAGCCGCCGCTGACTACGAACCCAACTCCCCTCCTATCACCCGCTACCACCATCCGCAGCATGTTCTTACCGACCCTCCCGATGCCCTTACATCCCTTCTCACGGATACAGATACCGCACATAGGATCAGACACCGACCTCGCCGGCAAGGTCGAAGAATCCCTTGCCCGCCGGCCGGTGCAGAGCACCACGGCGAGACACCTAGTATACTCCCCCATACCTCCCCCATAGCGACTGCCCAAGCCAAGGCCGTTCCTCCTTGAGGCGCCCTTGAGCTAGTTGCCCCCTTGCCTTTCTGGCTCGAGCGTAGTGGTTGCACGCTCGCCCTCTTGTCCGGTAACGCTGTAAAGGCCCCGGGGCCATCAGCGTAGATCATTCACAAACACACACACACACAAATACCTTTTGTCATAAAAGAAATGCTCAAACATTAATTTATCCGGCGTGTTATCCTCACAACTTTTATATAAGTACGTTACTTAATATTTTTCTTAAAAAAGATTTTCTATCTCAAAGATGAAAAAAAGACCTCAAACTGGCGATATTGACTGAGCGCAATGTTAACACATAATCGTGCCAGTATTGTAAGTCGCCAAGGAAGAGAGTGACTGAAGTCACGTGACACCACGAATGATGCACCGACTTTAAATTACTGCACTGGCGCTTCTCATGCGAGTGGATAGTATATAATAACAGGTATTAGCAAATATAAGGTAATATATATAGATCTCGTATATTTTTATTAAGTATATTTTCCATGATAAGATAATTATAAGAGCAAAGGAAGCCAGAGCGGTACGGTCTGCCTACCCTGCAAAGGATCTGGCGTGATGATAGTGATAAAAAATGTAGTATTACTATTTATCAGTTTGTCTGTTAAGTGCACAAAGAACTGAATGTTAAGTTTAGGCTTTAAGAGCATTTTTTTTAATCGTCATATAAATGTTATAACCTGACTGAACAAATAATAATAATTGAACAATTTTGTTTATGTTCTATTTTATTCTGCGAATAGTATTAATCTGATTACTAAAAATTGGCCCGAATTCAAATTATTTTAGTGGGTTAAATTACAATGCAATTTTATTAGGAAAACTTAAGTAAATGGATCTCTTTGCGAGTACAATTCCGTGTTATGTGGTTTTCAATTACTTGAGCTCGCAATTACGAGGTTTCACTGCGGACCCACGCACTCCGAACAGACAAGTGCTTCCACACAGAGCGTGGTCATGTATAAGCTTAATTAAATGTACCCTCTTCTTTTTCAGGATAGGATCATATATGAAAGTAATACTATAAATAAAAGTGGACCTTAATTTAAAAGCAATGAATCCTATTATTCATAAACTAGAGTGACCTCGAGTACTATGGCATTATTTACGAAATTGTAAAAGAATATACGTAATTTTCTTAGAATTAAGTACTTAATATCTCTACCTATCTATCTATCATCTTTCCACGGTAGTACATATCCGTCTCTATTAAAATTTTGTGTCCGGTATAAAAGCTCTTCACTATTACATCAGTACTTAACCTCGTTGGCGATGTGAGTGTACAAAGTAAAACTACCACTCCGCTTGGGAAATATAGTCGTGATGGCGTAAATTTTTGTCTATATTCCTAAAATGCTCACAATTTTATAGCTAACGTAATCTCTCCTGACTACTTATCGCAGCTGGATATCTGCATCACAGTCTAACAAAACTACAATGATTTATTTTACTGTGGTAACACTACAAATATAGGGCCACCATTACAACCAGAATTTCCTTTTATTATATTAAATTACCTTCCTCAATCTACCGATTATCTTCTTATTTTAATTAATGGCCGCACACTTTAACAGTGTATTTCGCCAATGTCAAGTAGTAATAGAGTATAACAGTAAATTATATAAATTGGCTTCTTGTCGCCATTACGGCAAAAAACAAAAGCCTACCGATTATCAAAATTGTGTCCAAATCTTATTTGGCAGCAAAAAAGAACAATTGAGGTCTGCTACATGAAATATGAAAATTTAATCACGCAAAATGCCGTGGCAGTTCACCCGAATAAAGTGATTGTTATCGTGCATGAAATGTGGTGATACCCGAAAAATTCCGATAACATTCTCAGCGTCACAAGAAAATACACCAAAGGATTGAAGGCAGCGCTTTGACACTAACGGCCACTAAATTTTCTCTGAATAGATTAAAAAAACCTTTTAATATAAGAAGTTTTAGCTGCTATGAACGCTCGCCGATAGCATCGGATAAAATTTTTCCGCCGGAATTACATATTTGGTGGGACGTTAAACTTTTTATATAGGTACCTATAAAATATATTTATGTTCAATGAAATTTAACGTCACAAATGACTTACTATGGTTGGTTCTTCATTGCTTAAAGTATTAATCCGTTGTATAGGAATTTTGGCAAGTATTTGAAATAGGGTACATATATCTAAGTATTTATATGGTGAGTGATATATTTACCAAGGACATTTCTTTTTTCTATATAGACTGTGTATAATCAGATGAGAAATAGATGAGTTGCTTTGTCACACTGTGTTTTTCCTAACCTGCCTTTTCCCTATTGTGTTTGTATCTCACAACCAGGCAAAGTCACCTCTTTTCATCAGTTATATTACACAGTAAAAAGAAATATAAGCACAATGATTCGAATAGAAGTGGATTGATAGCTTGTCACATACCTATGTACGAGGCAACTGAAATCATTCCTGTATCTGAATTTTACGACTTCCGTGCCGTATGAGTCGGGCTGACAGATGTTATCCGTCACTTGAGGGAATATAAACACTTAGATCCATATTGGTTTTATAGAAGATGCAGCAGTAGAATGTACATAGATACAGAATTGTCTATCTAATTATTATCGTCAGAGAGTACAGAGAGCTTAACACGAAAAGATTGACGTTAGTGTGACACTATCGAGTTGATACACACAACATGAATGTGACACCACCATCACTCGCTAGCGGCACGCTAAAGTCAATGTTTTCGTGTTATGCCCTCACATTCTTAGCAGGATCTTTAATCACACACTTCTAGCTTCCTCCACTTTCAGTTTCTAATTTCTTTGACTTATTACTTTTCCTTTTTTATAATTTCTTACAGTTTAAATCTTCAATACGGCTTCTCATTAATATTTACCTAAGGACACCACATCTGCCCACGGTGGAGTAGATTTATCTCTGGCAAACTACACTGCTTCTAAAATTAAATTTAATTACGTCGCCTTTGTTAATACAAATAATTTATTTACTCTTGGCTCGAGATCCGCGTTATCTTTTGTTACATTCAAATGAAAGAAAGTACTCATACATTGTTACTAAGAGTTTTTATAAGCGGTGACGCTAATTTCGTTGTGCATATTACTAATTTAGAGACACAGTACATGCGATTTTATGTCATGCCTTTGTAGTAAGCGTGCAATAATGGACAAGAATATAAGTAAGTCATGAGCTAAATTAAGGTCAGAAAATAAGATTAACTGTTTGAATCTTCTATTAAAATTAAGTGTCTGAAGCATTTTCTTTCATTTAAGGAAGATATAGAGACGATTTAGTTTTCGTGGTTTGAACAAATGGTAAGCTTTTGTTTTTATTTGTAATTATATCGTTTACCTACATCATTCACTCGTACGAATTGCCGTTTAGACATAACTTACTTAGGTAGTTAAGTTTCGTCATTATTATAAATGAAGTTTTCAATAGAAAATGAGCACTGTTCAGAAACTGTAAGAGTAGAAATCTTTCAATCCATCATCTCAGCCTATACTTGTCCACTGCTGAACATAGGCCTCCCCAATCGCTTTCCAGCGTAACCGGACCAATGCCACCTGCATCCAACGACTTCCTGCAATTTTCACAAGATCGTCGGTTCATCTGGCAGGCGGTCAACCTATCCTGCGCTTGCCAATACGTGGTCTCCACTCCAGATTCTTTCTGCCCCAACGCCCGTCCGATCTTCGCGCTATGTGGCCCGCCCATTGCCACTTCAGCTTGCTAATCCTGAGAGCTATGTCGGTGAACTTAGTTCTTCTCCGAATCTCCTCATTCCTGATTCGATCACGTAGAGAAACGCCGAGCATTTTCCATAGCTCGCTGAGCAACTCTGAGCTTTTTTATGAGACCTATTGTAAGAGACCACGTCTCTAATCCGTATGTCATAACTGGCTACACACATTGACTAAAAACTTTAGTCTTGAGGCACTGTGGTATTTTGGACGAGAAGATGTTGCGCAGTTTCCCGAACGCTGCTCAGCCGAGTTGGATTCGTCGATTGACCTCTCTCTCAAAGTTGGAACTACCTAACCGGACTGCCTGTCCCAGGTAAATGTATTCGTCGACAACTTCAAGAGTAGAGTTCCCAACGGTGAGTGCGGTGGGTACGACATGGACATCAAACATTACTTTCGTTTATTCCATGTTCATGTTAAGACCCACTTGTTGGGATACTCTATTGAGGTCACCGATCATTTGTCCTAGATCTGCCAGCGATTCCGCCATGACCACAATGCTATCGGCAAATCAAAGGTGAGCGATGTATTCGCCATTGATGTTAATGCCAAGTCCTCGCCATTCCAAGAGCTTGAAGGCGTCCTCTAAGGTGACCGTAAACAGTTTTGGAGAAATGATGTCTCCCTGTCTTACTCCTCTTTTTATGGGGAAAGCCTTCGTGCACTGCTCCTGTACTCTGACTGGCATGATGGCAATATTATACAAGCACTTCAACGCTTCACCGATAGTCAATGCGGCATCGCTGGAGAGATCTAAGAATCCACAAAGGCTTTCTCATAGTCCACAAACGCCAAGCATAGTGGCCGATTATACTCCTCAGTCTTCTGTATAATCTGCCGCAGCATATGTATGTGGTCTATGGTACTAAAGCCTTTTCGGAAACTGGCTTGTTCGGGAGGCTAGAAGTCATCAAACCTGCGTTCGAGACGATTCGTGATGACTCTCGAAAACAACTTATAAACATGGCTCAGCAGTCTGATGGGCCTGTAGTTCTTTAGTAAGGTGTTATCACCTTTCTTGAAAAATAGTACCAACACACCGCCAAAAACGCCGGAAGCATGGAACAGGATGCTTCCGGCGTTTTTTCTTCGAGCAAGACGGAATTGAACAGCCTCTGAAGGACTTTAAGTACCGGCTTTCCACCCGCTTTCAGAAGTTCTGCGGTAATTCCGTCTTTGTCTGGCGCTTTGTTGTTTTTGAGTTGTTTGAGAGCCATCCTAATCTCGTGCATGCTGATGTCCGGGATATCTTCAGCGTAGTGTCGGGTTAGCTTGGATTTTGGGTCCTTTACCGAGTCAACAACAGGTTCAGCTACTGAGGTATATAACTGCCCATAGAACCTCTCTATCTCCCTGAGTACCTCTGACCTATTGGACGTTACGTTTTCGTTCTCCGTCTTTAGCTTCGTCAACTGGTTTTGCCCAATAGACGCGTCTCTTGCGAACATTTTGGAGCCCTTGTTCTGCTCCATGGTCTCCTCAATAGGCCTTGTATTGACGGACCGTAAATCGTGTCGCAAGGACTTCAATATCAGTCCATTGAGCTGCCTATAGAACTTAGCATTATCGGAGGTTTTGAGCGTCATGGAACGTCGCTAAGCCATGAGGTTTCGGGTGTAGACAGATAGTTTTTAAGGCCTATTTTTACGGTGGGCCTTAAAATATTTGGACTCGACCGTATAGACAGTCTCTACAAGCCTGTTGTTGATTTCATCCACTGATGCGCTGCTTTCTAGCAATTCGAAGCGGGTTGACAATTCGAGTTGAAAGTTCTCGGGGTTTTGAATATGTGCATAAGAAGGTTGGAGCATAGACTTCATCTGCCTCGTGCCTCTAACCATTCGGTGATCACTGCCGGTTTTTACCCCGTAAATCACGAAGATATCATTAAATATTTTTCGCTTGGTGCTCATGATGAAGTCTATCTCATTTTTAGTGGAACCATCAGGACCCATCCAGGTCCATTTCCTATGAGGCGACTTCTGGAAGAAAGAGTTCATCATAAAGAGTCCCTCTTTCTCCAGAAATTCGGCCAGCCTCTGACTCTTGGGGTTGCGCTGCTCATATCCAAAGTGCACCACTCTCAACTCATTTATTTATTCTTTATGCACTAGTGGTACAAAGGCGGACTTAATGCCTTTTCTACCAGTCAACCTTAGGGTGATGCAGAAACAAGTGAGGTAGGTGCGAAAACTAAACAAGGCGATCAAGAGAAAAAAAAGTGTGGTTGCGAAAAATAAATGTAATATATTATATATACTTGCAATACATATACATATAATACATTCATATAACGTATTATAGTTGCGATGATTCTACCAACATTTTGTGCAGATAATCCTGGACTCTTACTTTAAAAGAAAAGCGATCGCCTGCCATCCTGAGATCCTGGGGTAGTACATTCCATAGCAATTTAGACTGAACAAAGAAAGAAAGGTGTATAAAATTTGTTTGGTGAGAAGGGCATTCAAGCGAACGATTGTTAAAGGATCGAAGACTTCTGTTATGATTGGAGTATAGGTATTGAAACTGGGAAGAAAGATATTCAGGCAAAGTAGGAGAGTCAAGAATGGAAAACTACATTGTCAGTGCCCTCAAAAGTCTGCGTTGAGGAATTGGTAACCAATTTAATCGATGCTCAGATACGTGGTCAAATTTACACAAGTTATCGATGAATCGAATGCAGTTATTAAGGAGCCGGTCTAGTTTGTTGAGGTGATCTGCATTCAGGTCGAAGTAGCACACATCACCATAGTCGAATATGGGCAGGATCAAGGTCTGCACAAACATTGCTTTTGTGTTGGAGGGGAGCAAATTTTTAAAGCGGTAAAAATGTCGCAACATACCGGTGATCTTTTTAACGACGGCAGCGATTTGAGTTTGCCAATTAAGAGTATTGTCAATATGTAAACCGAGGTCTTGGATGCTGGCACTAAAGGGGATAATTGTGCCATCAAAAACTAGTGTAGGTAGAGCTGCAGTGTTCACCTTGCTTATTGTTCTAGAACTACCCACAAGAATAGCTTGGCATTTTGACGGATTAACTGAAACTACAAACCGGTCAGTCCAGTTCTTGATTGCACCCAGATCCTGGTTTAGTTCGGAGATGGCATCAGAGATTAGATCGGAACTGTTTTGTGAATTCAATTGCAAGTCATCAGCATAAAGATGATACGCGCTCTGAAATTCATGAGTTATGAGATCAATGAAAATCGAAAATAGAAGAGGAGGAAGTATACCGCCCTGGGAGATGCCGCGATTTTTAAGCAGCGGCAAGATGATGACGAATCCTCACTTAAAACAGACTGACGTTTCCAAAGATAAGAGGAAAACCAATCCAGGGACGTGAGCACCTGCGATACGAAAGAATGGACAGGAGAATATCATGATTGATGAGAGAAATCAATTAACACAAGGACAGTGACTTTAGTTTCTTCCATGCCTTTTCCGATATCACCAGTCACTTTGAGTAGGGCAGAAACGGTACTATAGGAATTGAAATTGAAAAGGACTAATTAGATTGTTAGTGTAGATAAAATGGGAGAATTGTTTATGAACACAGACCTCGAGCACTTTTGAAAGAAAAGGAAGAGTGGATATTGGACGGAAATGGCTAGGGAGCGAGGAGTTTGAGATCTTAGGAAGGGGGCGCACAAAGGCTTTACGCCAGAGGGACGGAAAAGTCCCGGACTCTAAGGAAAAGTTGGCAAGGTGGGTGATGACAGGAAGAAGATTGTCTAGAACTGTAGTGATCATAAAACGGCAGATTTTGTCGCAACCCACTGCCTTGGATTTAATGGATAGGATGTTTTTTTTGATCTCACGAGAGTCAACTGGAGTGAAGTAGAAGAGGTTAATGATGGGACGTTTGAGACTACCTAAATAAGCTAGGGTGTTGTGTATAGTTTGACGATCTACCGGAGAGATAGTGGAGAAAGGACAGTTAAGATCGTCCAAACATAATGTCTTTGGTAGATCTATATGTCGCGCTTTACCAATTCCTAGGGTTCCTAGAAATTTGCAAATGTTGGTGGTAATGGTTGGTTTAGAATATGGTGGCGTTTAGCGTCGCGTATCATCTTGTCACAACAGTTCCTGGCACATTTAAAGTGGGGCCATATATCTTCAGTGCGTTCTTTTTTAAAACTCCAAAAAGCACGATCTATTCGTCTCATTGCCATGCAGATTTCCCTTGTCATCCACGGTGCAGGCGGTCGCTTTATTCTTACTTTTTTAACAGGGGCATAGATGTCATACAACTGGATCACTTCTTCGTTAAACAGGCGTACCCTATTTCGATAGTATCGGCCTTCATGAGAGGTTCCCAGTTGATTTCAGATACATCTTTGGTTAACTTATCAATGTCCATAAGCGCAAAGCAATGCCTGTGCAAAAACATGCGAGGAAAGTAATGAGGGGTTCGAGGTAAGAATGATATCAAGCCAGGTATCGTCGCCATAGACGTTGTGATGTGTGGCTTGAAGGAGCAAGATATGCAAGCTGGCGGACTCGATGAGGTGAAGGAGTTTACGGGCACGGGAGAAGCAGGTGGCTAGGAGATTACAGTACATTACACTAAATTAATCTTCTTGATTAAAAGCAATACGGAAATTTCAAATGCATTTCTAAAACGTATTTCTTAATACGCACATATACATGTACAAGTCTCATTGCCGTAGTCTTTTTCACGAAACATGGGTACGGTGACGTTTGAACATGTTCCATTTCACGCATATTGTATTTAAGAATATTGAAAATATAGAATCCAAAACAAACAGGAATAAAGAATAAGCTGAGTCCTAGGGTTGGCCATTCAGTCAGTGTAGAAGGGGTCAGCGCCCATGACCAAATAGCAGAAATGTTTAAGAATAGCTTTACTGTAAAGTCCCCCTTAGGACCTAGCGCACAAGTTTCTGAGGTGAAGGAGGGATCGAAAGGAACATTTGTACGTTTTTCCCCACAGGACGTGGCCAGGGCGGTGTCGGATATGAAGCGAGGGAAATCGCCGGGACACGACATATTGAGTGTGGAGCATTTACGGCATGCAGGCGTCCACATGCCACGCGTTCTGTTTTTGTTCTATACCTCCTGTGTAGGCCATTCTTATTTACCTGAGGATTTGATGAAAACAATTGTGGTTCCGATCATCAAGAATAAAACGGGAGACGCTTCAGACTTAAAGAACTACAGGACGATATCCCTGGCTACGATCATGGCAAAGGTGTTTGACAGTCTGCTTGATCAACAGTTAAGTCAAAACATTAAGTTACAGGACGCACAGTTCGGTTTTAAAGCCGGCGTTTCAACGGAAAGTGCTATTTTCTGTCTTAAGCAGACTGCTCAATACTATACATCGAGAAATACCCCCGTGTTTGCTTGTTTCCTCGACCTTTCCAAAGCCTTCGATCTTGTTTCATACAAGTTGATGTGGCAAAAACTGGAAAAGGATATTAACGTACCTACAGAGGTAATTACTATATTTAAATATTGGTATAACAACCAGAGCAACTACGTGAGATGGGCGGGGACTCTGTCAGGTATGTACAGGTTGGAGTGCGGTGTGAGGCAGGGCGGGTTGACTTCACCTAAGCTATTCAACCTGTATGTAGATAGATTGATTGGTGAACTCAGCGATGCTATGGTAGGTTGCTCAATTGATGGAAAATTCATCAATAATATAAGCTATGCCGATGACGTGGTATTGCTGAGTCCATCAATCAATGGTCTGCGCAAACTGATTGCGATCTGTGAGCAGTACGCGGAGACCCATGGCCTTAAGTATAATGCAATAAAAAGCGAGTTAATGGTGTTTAAAGCCCGTAACAAAACATACGACAGCCTGCCACCAGTCACTCTGAAGGGTACACCACTTAAAAAAGCCTCGCAATTTAAATACTTGGGGCACTGGATCTCGGAGTCACTGCATGATGACATAGACGTAGAGAGGGAACGCAGAGCATTATCAGTTAGAAGTAGCATGTTGGCTCGTAGGTTTGCACGGTGTAGCAACGAAGTTAAGATAACATTGTTCAGGGCTTACTGTCAGACGTTCGTGCAGCCTGTGGGTCAGATACTCGCAGAAGAGTCTAGATGCTCTGCGAGTCCAATATAATAATGCGTTTAGGAGTGTGTTGGGGCTGCCTCGATTCTGCAGTGCATCGGGGATGTTCGCGGAGGCCAGAGTAGACGGTTTTCATGCCATCCCGCGTAAGAGGGCAGCATCCACGATGTCGCGAATGCGGGGCAGCGCCAATACTCTCCTAAGCGTACTGGCTAATCGGCTGGATGGCCCATTTATTCGGCACTGGATAAGTATTAATAATTCATACATGTCCAGTGCCAAATAAATAAAGTAAATAAAAATCTAGATATAAGTACTAACATAGTCTGTAAGAAGATTGTTACTAACAAAATTTGGATTTTATCATCTGAAAATAAAATTATTATTATGTATATATTTATTAAGTATAATTTCTTATAAAATATATATAAAAATATAAAATACAAATATTCTTTTATATATTGTATAAAAAAAAAAAAAAGGGTGTCCACCGACAGCAAGGTCTACGACCCAAGCTACCGGTGGTCAGGGCTCCAAAGAGAGGAACCTCCTCACAATGCGTGCCGTGTCCAACATTACTGCCTTCTGTATCAGGCCCTTCACCCAACTGCCTAGCGAGAGCTTCTCAAGGTGTTTATCGAAGCTCTTCGCTATAAGGCCGTTGACTGAAACGACCATCGGAATAATGATATTTGAATCAACATTCCACATGGCGGTAACCTCATGGGCCAGGTCCAAATATTTAGATAATTTTTCTTTTTCGGCCTTCACAAGGTTCTCATCATGCGGAATCGTGACATCAACTAGCATCGATCGATCTATTATCACGATATCAGGTTTATTGGCTACAATAGTCCTGTCCGTGATAATAGATCGATCCCAGTAGAGCGTGATATGACCACTTTCGAGAACTGGAAGAGGCTGGTACTGGTAGTACGGTACTTCAGAGTCCACAAGGCCATATTTAAGAGCAAGTTGCTGATGGATAATTCTAGCCACTTGGTTGTGTCTGTGCAAGTACTCTCCGTTAGCAAGACGAGAACAACCGGAAACTACATGTCTAATAGACTCACCGGGACGGTGGCATGCCCGACAAATGTCAACCGTGCCGTCCTTTAGGATGTGCTTCCGGTAGTTGTTCGTCATGATAACTTCGTCCATAATTGCAAAGACAAACCCTTCAGTTTCCCCAAAAAGGTTGCTGAAGCGTAGCCAGTTCACGGAAGCGAGCTGGTCCACATCAGGCCCTGTAAGAGCCCGATAGAACCGTCCATGTAGCTCCTTGCCCTTCCATATGGCTGTGCGGTCCGAAATACTTAATACCTGGGGCCTTCGCCAGTTCTCGTTTGCCAAGGAAAGCGGAGTTAGGCCTCTATCGATTGCGGCAACATCTCGATACATCACCACGGATACACTCAAAAAGTACTGTCTGAGATTGCATACCTCGCGGTTGTGTAGAGTCTTAGCGTTT
Source organism: Phalera bucephala (assembly GCA_905147815.2). Classification (NCBI taxonomy): domain Eukaryota; kingdom Metazoa; phylum Arthropoda; class Insecta; order Lepidoptera; family Notodontidae; genus Phalera; species Phalera bucephala. The sequence continues at coordinate 17,839,308 of LR990622.1, forward strand.
AAAAACCCACGACCACCGCACTTCCGCGGGATGTACAACCTCATAACAGATGACCGCGGGTGATGCATACGATACGCTGTCAACAATCGACGGACCTTTCTATCCAGGGCATCCAGTTCAGACTGAGTCCACCTTAGTATGCCAAAAGAGTATGTAAGAACAGGCATGACCCAACCATTGAAAGCTCGGACCTTATTTCCACCTGATAGAAGGCTTTTTAACACTTTTATCAGGCGGGCAAAGAACCGATCTTTCAATGATTGTTTCATATCCTGTTCAGCTATACTTAAGGCTTGTGACATACCAAGATACTTGTAAGAATCCATTTCAGAGAAAGACCTGAGGGATATATCTTCAGAGAGCTGTAGATTAAAAGAATCTTTAACTCTCCCTCTTTGTACATGGATGACCGAACACTTGTCTACTCCAAACTCCATTCCGATGTCGTTGCTAAAATTGCCGGTTATTTTGAGCAACTCCATCAGGTCTGTTTTCTTCGAAGCGTACAACTTGAGGTCATCCATGTACAGTAGATGAGATATAGGCTTACTCTCCCTCCGCAAATGGTAACCTAGCTTTGAATCCTTAAGTATAGCACTTAATGGATTCAAAGCTAAGCAGAACCACAACGGACTCAAACTGTCGCCCTGAAAGATACCCCTGCTTATCTTTATCAAGTCCGACGAACCAGAAAGGCCTCCACAGCCTGGGTGACGAAGAACTGTGGTCCACTGCCTCATACACGAACCGAAGAAAGAGCACAGCGCCGGGTGTACTCTGTACAGCTCTAGCACCCTCCCCAGCCATGTATGAGGCACCGAATCATAGGCCTTCTTATAGTCAATCCAGGCCATGGAGACATTCTTTCTGGATCGTCGCACCTGTTGGCAAATGGCCATATCAATGAGGAGCAAATCCTTTGTACCCCGGGACCCCCCCTTACAACCATTCTGAGTAGGCGATAGAATATGCTGTGCCTTAAGGTGATTATTGATTTTTATTCTCAGAATGGATGTAAGGAGTTTATAGACCGTAGGTAGACATGTTATTATTATTATTAATGCATCAAAAATCTACTTTTATTGTTATTTAAATCATATGCTGTTCATAAATTAGCGTAATTATTTAAAAAAACTTCTATCTATCTATATCATCACGCCAGCTCCCTCGCGGGCTAGGCAGAGAGTACAGAGTTCCAACAGGTTCTTTCCTTACATACCTCTTTGGCTTCCTCCACCCTCATAGTTCGTCTCATACACACTCGCCGGTTACGGAGACTCTTGACTTGCCCTTCAGATAAGACACGGTCTATTTAGTCATGGTAAGATAGTCTAGGTCTTTCCCGGTACCTACATCCTTCCACTTTCGCATTGTATATCTGTTTTGTCATTTATTCTTCTGACATTCTTTCTATATGCCCGAACCAACGGAACATACCCGTTCTCATCTTTACACCGGTGCTATCTTTCATACCTACTCGCTTTCTTACTACGCTGTTGCGAATAAGGTCGGTCAGCGTGACTCCGCACATCTTCTGCAGAGATCGCATTTCGACCGCATTTATCCTGCTTTCTTTCTTTTTCCTACATACCGAACTCTCACTGCCATATAACAGCGTTGGGACAAGCACTCCGTTATGCATGGCCAGCTGCGCCTTTTGGCTTAAATGCCGGCTCTCAAGTAGCATTCCCATCGCACCATTCACTCTATTCCCTACATTCACTCTTCTCTCTATATCAGCGGTGTATTTCCCATCCTTACTGAAGGCGCATCCAAGATATACAAACTCATTCACTTGCTGCAGCACATCGTTACCAACCACAATCCTTGCATTCGTTCCGGTTTCTTTCCGTTCAAAAACCATATTTTTGGTTTTCTTCACATTCAAATGTAAGCCATTGTTCATGCAGTAGTCTCTCATAACTGTGACTAGTGTTTGCAGATCAATTGCTGATGGCGCTATCAAAACAGCGTCATCTGCATACAATAGGTGGTTTACCTCTAGATCACCCATTTTTACCCTTTCATTCATCGCATTCAGTCTTTGAAGAATTTTATCCAGATATATTATAAACAGTCTAGCGGACATCACGCAACCCTGCTTGATGCCGATTTTAACGTGAAATCAAGGTGACATGTTACCACCCACCCGTACGCATGCCTTGCTGTTCAAATAGGTGGACTGGACGTTTCGCAACAGAGTGCCGTTTATACCATACTCTAGCAAAATGTCCCAAAGTCTCTTTCGCACGACTCTATCAAACGCCTTCTCCAGATCCACAAAACTACAGAAAACCTTCCGGCCTACTGCCAGATGCTTTTCTACGATGTTGCGGAGGGAGAAAACTTGATCCGAACATCCTCTTCCAGACCTGAAGCCTCCCTGTGCCTCGCACAACATTCCATCGGACTTCTCGCGCATTCAATGCTCCGTTCAATGATTTTGAGCTCTGAGCTGTCAGGCTGATCAAACTGATGGCCCTGCAATTGCCGCAGTTAGATTGTGAGCCCTTGCCTTTATACAAGGGTACTATGACTGCGCGGCGCCAATCTGTAGGGACTCTACCGGTTTTCCAGCAAAGATTTGCAAGGATCCAAAAAGCGTCCCGGACGCAAGTTCCACCATATTTTATCATCTCGGCAGACATCATGTGTATTCCCGCAGCTTTACCATTTTTCGTACTTCGTATCACCTATTCAACTTCTTCCATAGTGATGTCCTCTGTGGATTCTGTGCCGCAAACTCACCTCTGGGCTCGCCTGTAGCACCAGCATCCGGGGCATCCTCATACATTTCTCCAAAGTATTCGCTGGTTTAGCACAGCTTGTGTGTCTGCAAGAATGTCACCATGTTTAGATTTTATCTTTTCCATTCTAGAGCCTGACGAATCACCTCGAGCCTTTCTCACCTTGCTCCAAAAGAGTTTAGTGTTGTTCTCGAAGTTCTTCACCAGCCTCTCCTCCTCAATCACACTAGCTCTTTCACGCTTTTCTTTCACTAAAGTTTTGGTGGCATTCTTGCATTACCGGTATATTTCTTACTTCATCTCTGTCATACTGTCATTTAGATTCAAAGAAGGAACATAGTCCTGCCACGCTTTCTTCTTACTTTCTACAGAGCTTTTTAAGTCTGCGTCCCACCATGCACTCCCTTTTGCTGTGCTATGCTTCTTTGAGCAGCCACATACTTCTTTCGCTGATTCTACCAAACTCTCTTTCAGGCAATTCCAGCATTCATCTATGTTTGAGTCCGAAGGACCTGCTGTCAAAAGCTTGTCCCGGACTCTGTCTTTATACGTTCTCCTCACGCTCTCATCTTGCAACTTTTCAACCTTTATTCTTTCAAGGCCTGCGAAAGGGATACGCTCTCGCTAGTGCCTCCACTTCCTAAACAAATCACTAAACCGAGCAATTACGAGATAGTGGTCCGATTCAAGAGTGAGGCCTCTATACGCACGCGTATCTTGAAGTTTACTTCGGAGACGGTTATCTACCAGGATCAAATCTATCATGCTTTTCTGTTTGTTTCTTCTCCACGTATACATATGGAATACAAATATATCCTTGTGTTGGAATATTGTATTAGACACAAGGGGACCTCTTTCCAAACATACATCTACAATAAGCTTACCTGCATCATTCACTCTCTTATCACCATAAGGACCCAGAACAGCGTCGCAAGTTTGCCGCCTGGTACCCACCCATCCGTTCAGGTCGCCACACCAAATCACCTTTTCATTCGGATCAGCCCAATCCAGAACTTCCCTGACATTATTCCAAAACTTCTCGAAGTCTTGGGGTGTCGACGAGCTTACGGGAGCGTAGGCTCCAACCAATAACACTCTAGTGACACCTAGTTTTAAACGGACCCAGAGAAGTCTCGCATCATGCAGGCCATAATCTCTCCATGCTGGCACGATCGCTCTGTGGCACTCCAGACCACAGACCCATCATGCCGTCAGGGAGATCACAGGTTTCACTGCCCCGGTTCGCTTAGTCTCTGTTACACACAGAGCATCCAGGCGTCTCTTTTTCATTACATCAATAACCTCATGCATCTTATCTTCGTACCACCTTTTACATACCAGGTGCCTTTTCGACACTCTGCACCTCACGACTCGCCAGTTCGAGCTCGGCGTGATGGGTGGCGGCCCCCATCGCCGCTTCTGCCTATGTTCGTACCGACGGGGGTGGACCGGTACGCGTCGCCTCGGGGGGACGCCCCAGCCCGCACTGCGGTACTTCCTCGGTCCAAAATTGCAGCCGTAATGGCTGGCAGGGGTCGCGACGAGCACGCTCTTGGACAAAAAACTTAAAACTTAATAATACTCCATTACTCAGTTATGTATATTGTAACGGTTCGTTACGTTACAGATCGATCAATCGATATGTTGTTATTTAAAATTTACAAAATTTTATACGCATATATATATCTGATTGAAGTATTAAATATTCTCATGGTCAAGAAATTAATAAATAAACGTAGATGTGCTTTCTTAACATATTAAAACAGAATTTTATAGATTATTTTATAATAATACACGTAAGCGGCGAATCAAGCGATTTGTCAGACGATTCTTCTGACCAATGGCTTGATTCGTAAATAAATAATGAGATTATTTTATTTTGTTGTCTTTTTGTTACAAAATTATTTTTATTAATTCATTATTCGTTATAAATCTCGATACCATATTCAATCGATTCTATTTCACACTCAGTACATTTCTAGAAACATCAAATTCTAAAGCGTCAGCGTACCCATGACTGGTGATAAGGACCATGATTGAGTATAAGTGTTTAAAAAAGGGGTAAAAAATTACATTTGGAAAATTGAATTTGGTATTAAATTTGTGAAGCAAATATTTATTAATATTTTAATGATACTCCTTGTGTGTATATCACGTTGCTTTAAATTGTTCAATACTAGTATAGCCGAAAAAACTTCGATTGTACACTGCGTCATTTGAGAGATTGTAATCTATTTTATTTTGGTTGATACAGTGTCTTATATTTGAAAATACGGTTAAAATAATTCTTATATTGTGAAATTATTCAGGTATGTAGGTAGTATGATGTAGGTAGTATGATGTATTAAGTAAGAATGTATTAAGGAAACTGTATGGACATCGTGAGGCCCAACCCCAATAATTCGAACGTTTGTACACATCTGCTACCTGAGGGCTTAGCACGAACCGATTGATGTTAGCTTAAAGCTATCGAATTGATATGCCATCCTGTTCACATTTCAAATTTTGTAAATACACATGAACGTGACAGCACGCTTTCTCGACATGGTAACGATAACGTCAATCTGTTCTTGCTAAGCTCTTTGTTATCGAATTTCTCTAACTGCCAACGTAATTTTAAGTTTACGAGTAGGTACTTATGTACATGTATGTGCATGGAATTATTGAAATATCACTGTAACTTGTAATGATGATGTTAGTATACTTGGTCAGAATGTATGTCTGTTTGCTCGTTGGTGTTATAGCACCTTAGCGGCTAGCGGTCACGAGGTCCAAGTTTTAAATTCTAATTTGGACAAAGTGCTCTTAAAGATTTGTAATCGACATATTTTTAGTTGCAGTATAATGACAAATGGGGGGGGGGGGGTGATAAAGCGTAGCATATTGGGCATAAAGTTAGCAGATAGAATTCGTAAAACCACAATACGGTCTTAAAAGAGGGTCACTGATGTGGGCATTAAATCTGCTAAGCTTAAGTGGGAGTGGGCAGGCCATGTCAATCGAATGCATCCTGACAGATGGGCTAAAATGCTCACTCAATGGGGGCTTGCGGATGGACATCGACGTCGGAGCAGGCCTGGGAAACGTTGGCGCGATGATCTAGATACTTTTCATAAAGATTGGCCAGTGATGGCCAATCACAGATCCATGTGGAGGATTATAGGGGAGACCTTTGCCCAGCAGTGGGACAAAATAGGTTACCAAAAAAAAATTACATAAGCTCACCCGTTGAGCACTATCATCAACGGCAAATTTTGGGTGAACACATTTAGTATACCTCTGCCATTCTCACTTGGAAAATTTAGTGCCTTGGAGTTTGCCTGTATAATGTCGCTTCCGAAAAAACGGTCGTGAGCGAGAAACCTATGTCGACGATAAATATATTAAGATCTGACTTATAATAATGAGTCAAATTTTAAAATACTTTTGTCGATTTCATCGTTACTAATAAGTTAAGTCAAATGCCTTATTTATTGACCTAATACATTTGTAAAGTGAATTAATAATCTATAAACAAAATTATAACAAAATATAAGAGAATTCTGTGTGGGGAAAGCTGAGGTATGTAGAATTTTTATCACCCTAAAACCGCCGCAGGCTTCCACAGCAGTGGGGCGTTTGGAGTTCCAAGCAGAATGCACCGATGCCCCTCTCTTTTGTCTCACTTAACAGCACGTCTTGGGGGTAACATTTACCACTCCCTGAATCGTGGCTTACATAAGTATGTAGTTACAACGGCGTTCCCTTGGAGACCTCTCCCATACCCCAGACGTCTGCAAGCCAGGATCTCTCATCTCCTGTAAGCGAGGACCCACAATGGTCTTCTTAGATGATACCAAGGTTTGAACATTGGGGTGTCCCGGGAAGCGCTTTAATTGTCTTGGAACCCGCAACAAACTTAATTAGACAGAAAATCCACTTTTCTCCTTTGCAAAGCACAACACAAAAAATTGGCAGATAATTCATAGAAGGAGACTACAACTAGGATAAGACCAGTTGTAAAGCACCACGGATACGAAAATATAATATTAACAGGGCCTCACTGGGGGAGTACAGACACATACAACGAGGTATCATTGACTCCGTGGTTGTAATTTTTATGTATAATATCGCTCTCATGATTGCTTTCCGATACGTCGACAACCTTGTTAAAATTTGAATACACACAATTATTACTAAGAATAACCGGAGTGGTTGGGGCAAATTAAACTTTGATAAGGGAACGTCATAGGCGCACCGCGTGGCATGTTCGTACGTGATTATTGTAATAATTGGAACTCCGTGAGCTCTTCATTACCCGCGTTCCGAATACAAATAGGTAGATGGCTCTGATAATTATGATATTTGTGATTCCAAAACACTTTTAATTATACGTTTTCGTATAGAAATGACGTACAACGGGAAATTAACTAGGCCCATAAATTGATTTAGTAACAATTATCTCAGTATATCTTTATATCTATTCAGGATCCTATTTCTTTAATTAATTGAGATACAAGAATCTAAATACCACCCACCAATATTTACTACCTACGTTTTGAAAGTCATGCTGTGTAACTTATGAGCAATGACCTCTTATGAGTACAATAGCTGTAAGAGTAATACAATGTTTTCTGAATTTTGTAATAGGTACTAAAATACTCCATCTTAGTAATATAAAATATTTTATTACAATAATATTATAATAATATCCTATCCATTTCCACTAAGGCAGTGGGTGCATCTGCATATTCAGATGATTCTCCCCATTTTAAGTACACTTGTTTCTGTCATAACTCACATTATAAACCCTTCCCTTTTCACAAGCTGCTTTCCCTCGATATGGAAGAAGGCTCATGTCCTACCCTTACCTAAAGTTGCAAATCCCACCTCTGCATCCCAATTCCGTCCAATTTCCATTTTACTAATCTTATCTAAAGTCCTCGAGAGTGTTGTTCATAATCAACTGTTTTGCTATCTCTCGTCTAACTGCCTGGTTAGTCCGTACCAATCTGGTTTCCGTCCTGGCCATAGTACTATAACAGCTCTTATAAAGATTACAGAAGACATCCGTTTGGCTATGGAAAATAAGCTTCTTACAATTTTAGTACTACTGGACTTTAGCAGTGCGTTTAACTCAGTTGATTTTGACATCCTCTTACGTATCTTATCCTCTCTTAATGTAGCTACTTCTGTGACCGAATGGTTTAATTCTTATCTTCGGGGTCGTTCTCAGTCGGTCCGCTGCGATAAGGCCTTCTCTGAATGGCGTGATCTGACTGCTGGCGTTCCCCAAGGTGGCGTCTTTTCTCCTCTTCTTTTCTCAGTCTTCATTAACGCTGTCACTAAAATTCTATCGTCACACTATCATCTTAACGCAGAAAACTTGCAAATTTATCGTCATTTTAAAATAGACGAGCTTCCCGAAGCCGTTGATGCCATCAATAATGATCTTATAACATTAGAATATATCAACGAGTGGGCTAAATCTTTTGGCCTGCTAGTAAATCCCACAAAATCATAAGCTCTCACTATTGGTGGCAGATACTACATAAACCACTTAGATCAGGATGGCCTTTCGCCAGTATTCTACGACTTAGTACCCATAGTCTATTCCAAAAGCGCTAAAAATCTGGGTCTATATATTGATTGCCACCTTTTGTAGAATATTCACGTTGCAGAGGTAAGCAGAAGAATTTATTAATCTTTCCAGTCTCTCAAGCGACTCCAAAAAACCTACCTTTTCATACCAAAATAACCCTAGCTCAATCCCTTCTTCTTCCTTTTCTGGACTATGCTGATGTCTGTTTCCTGGACGTGACAGAAGAGCTCCTCAATAAACTCGAACGACTTCAGAATTTGTACCTCCGCTTTATTTTTGGATTCCAAAAATACGATCATGGGTTGGAATTTCGGGCGCGATTGAATCACTCCTTTATTCTCTTCTCCATAATCCTAATTCACCAACTTATCTAAGGGAACGTTTTGAGTTTCTAGTCCGCAGAGGTTAGCCCTGCCGCACATCTTATTTCCTTCTTCTCCGCACTCCCCGTCACACTTCTAGCCTTTATAATAGTTCGTTTACTGTTCGTGCAGTGCAGCTTTGGATTTCACTCCCACACTCTATACGCGATAGCGTCTCACTAGACATCTTTAAGAGGAAAATTAAAGAGCATTTCCTTTTATGTATTATTATTGATATACATGTATGTTTTATGTATCAATAAATGTGTATGTATATATTATTTTGTTAGGTTTTTATGTGTATGTAATATATTGTATAATTATGTATAGTTAGTTTTATGCACATTTTACTTCAATTGTACACTTGATACTGTCCTCTGTATTTTCATCTCTCTATGGTTATTAGGTTTGCTGTAACAAAACTCAATTTTGAGTTAAGCTCGCCTTTGTACATAAACATTCCCATCTTTTGTTGTTATAATTGTACGTGTACAATAAAGAATAAATAAATAAATTGCTTGAAATGTCTTTACATCATGTAAACATGTTTATATAAATGTAGTTGCCGTAGTTCTAGTTCGGAAGTTGTTTACGATGCCCAGAAAGTGGAAGTTCAAACAAATTGTCATGCAGATCCCTCCAGCTAAACCTCAGTATATTGTCGACATAAAACGTTATGAGAAAACGCCTCAAACCGCACAAGGCTGCTTCCAATCTCTCGTTGCTGTACTTTGCATCGGGAGTATACACTTCGAAACCGAGTTTCGAGTCCCAAGACACGGCGTAGTCTGCGTTGAATGACCATTCAACTTACTCGCTCTGAATATTTTCTAGTTTTAAGCGGTAAATTTCCGTGGACGCATAAAATATACATGCAACGATATTGTTGGGTATACACAGTTTTATACCCTAACGATTTTTATATATTACAAAACGGCTGTTTAAGCGATCTTTGAAAGTGTCCTTTTTATTTTCATCATTCTGTCTCCGACTACTACGCTAGGGAAAATTACACAGAATAGACACTAGTGCTAGTGTCTATTCTGTGTAATTTTCCCTAAGTACCCGCAAAAAATGCTGTTAAAAAAGTGCTCACGCTGTAAGAAGAATATTAGCCAGAAGTTACTGGGGCTTGAATGTAGCAGATGCAACAAATGCGTTCATGCGGCCTGTGCCAACCTACTAATAAACAATTAACCGCCCTTCGCAATTCTGATGGGTTGGAGTGGTACAGCGACGTGTGTCCACGCAATGTAACAAAGAGATCTTATTTTCTTTCTACCGGAGGATTTTGACAATGAAGAATCCACTGAGAATGAGAGACTGATGAGGATTGATTCGAAAAAATTTCTCAGCGACTTCAGCTGTGAAATGAGAAAGGTAGTTAAAGACGAACTAGTAGACGTTACTACTGTTCTTGATTATGCGAACAGTCAACTGGCAGATCTTGAAAAGACTGTTAAACAACAAGGAAATACAATTAAAATTTTGCTAAATAAAAACTCTGAACTTTTGAACAAGCATAAAAATTTGGAACTTGTCGCCGCTATGGATCAGCGAGCCGAAGAAATTAATTTAATTAAATAGCCGGTTTTTCCAGAATTACCCAACCAAAACTTCCGAAATGTCGCTAAAGCAGTTGCAACCAAACTGAAGGTCGATAGTCAGCAAATACTAAGTGCCCGCCGAGTACCACTCCGCCGAAAACAGCAACCGGGTCCAATCATCCTCGAGCTACAGTCAAAAGGGGCGCGTGAGCAGTGGTTATCCTCTGCAAGAAACCAAGAGGTCTTAGCAGGGAGCGTTTTACCCGAGCTGCCAACCGAAAAAGCTGCTAATCGAATCTATGTTCGTGCAGCACTTACTCAATACACCAAGTCATTGCACAACGCCAAACAACGTCTAGGAGGGTCACACAGATATATCTGGTGTAAGGAGGGAAAAATATGCTAAGAAAAACGATGATTCCGAACGTGCCATTATAATTCGATCAATTGCAAATATTGAATTGCTTTGCTAAACATTTCTAGTCTTTTCGTTTGTTTTAAGTACTAAGGTGAAGAATATTAAGTATGTCAGATAATATCAAAGAAATTTATAATTGCAACTCGGTCAACTCTTTTATCAAAAATATCTCTTACGTTAAAATCAATTTGTTTTGTTTACACGTTAACATCCGTTCTCTAATTAAATATTTTCCTAAGCTACTCTGTTTAATAGATTCTTCAAAATTGGCACCAGACTTGGATATAGTAACTGAAGTGGGTATATCAGACGAAATATGTAATCTATTTCAAATTCCAGACTATAGAATGCACACACACACGATGACATAACAAAAAAGGCGGTGGATATATAATCTACGTCAAGAAGAAGTATCTAAAATTGACAATAAAAACATTAAACATTAAAGACATTTCATTTGAAACTATCACTGGTACTTTAATAACTGCAAACAATAACCCTATAACTGTAATTAACCCTGTGTGTGCAATCTATATACCACCTTCCACTAATAAATCTATATTTGTTACAGAGTTATGCGGACATATTGACAAATTTTATTCCACTGATATGATAATAATTGGAGATATAAATATAGATTTCAAATCGTGCTCTTCACATGAAGATTAACATACTAATATGTTATCCGAACACGTTTTCATATGTGGAGTATCTGACTACACCCGAATTGAGCAGCGAATGAATGAAGTTACGAAATCATGCATCGACCATATTTCTGCGAGGTTATTTACATATAGTGCGCACACAGCTATCGATACAGTACTGGCGGATCACCGCGTCACAGTTTTAGCTTGCAGTGGTGGGCACACCATATGCAACATGGCACAAAAAAAAATAAGATGTTTTGTCATAGCAATGGAATATTATTTAACGAGTTGAATGGTGTGGACTGGTCTCTCATTAATAATATGAGCTGCCCAAATCAAATACATGATTTGATTAAATCTGAATTTAAGAACGCAAGCAATAAATCATGTATGACGGGTCTGAGAAATCCTATGCCTCGATTTAGGCACCCTTGGGTTAACAAAAATATCTTAAATCGAAGTGAAATGAGGGATAGACTATTTCGAATATGGAAATCCGATCCAATACACAAATGTCTTAGATTACAATATAACAAATCACGCAAAAAAAAACTACACAAAACTATTGAATATTATAGAAACAACTATTACAAAAATATAATAACAACAAACTATACTAACTTTAAAAAAATGTGGCAATTAGTTAATTCAATATGCGGCAGAGTAACTAGTCAATTGATGACACCATCCTCAAGGCATTTAATAATCACAATCTACTTCTATTAGATATTGCTCATTAGTTTGCTGCCGAGTCTCAAAATTCCGTTAAATTGATATTACCAAAGTGTCAAATACCTCTCCTAGATAAAAACGAATATAACAATCATGCAGATGCCAGCATTAGGATAAAAAGAGGCAACTGCAGTTAAAATAAATCACATTATTAGTTTATTACAAACATTTAAAGCTCCTGGACAAGATGGAATTACAATTTTAGACATTAAGAAGATATCTGTTGCGGTCGCTAACCTAATCAATGCTAGCCTTAAAACAGGTAACTATCCAGACGAACTAAAGCGAGGATGTGTACGTCCAGTTCATAAAAAAGGCTCGTATCATTAATTTACAAAATTGTGGATAAATATATTAGTGAACAAATTCATGCAGTCTATAAAAAACATAATATTATATGTAAAAATCAGTTTGGTTTTCAACCACAAAAAAAAACCACTTATGTCACCGATATGAACAATGTTCATAGCTATTGTACTTCTTACCAATATGCTAATGACACCTGCTTACTTTTTGCTGATCGTGATATTAATATTGGTCTTTCTACTAGATGCAACTAGATCTCGACAGCATTAATAAGTGGTGTCATGATAATGGTTTAGTCCTGAATGCTAAAAAAAAACAAACTTGTCCAGATCCGGTCGCCGCATAACCGGGCACACCATAATACCAGTGTAAATTTGATAGCCCACGACCATTTGTGTTTACACAAAAAAGGAAGGCCTTGTTGTTGTCGTAAAATCGAAAATGTTGACAAGCACACCTACCTAGGGCTAGTATTTGACACCAAATTCAACTGGTTGCCCCAAGTAACACAAATATGTCAAAAACTTAGGGCTTTCTTAGGTAATTTATACATTATTAAGGATAGAATTCCGTTTAAGGTTAGGTTCTTGCTCGTTGACTCGGTAATTGGGTACGGTATTACTAGCTATGGAAGGACTTTTAAAACCTATCTCGATGCTATATTCAATCTACAAGTTAGAATTTTAAAGTTAATTGTTTCACCCAATATCGGAAAAAAATTTAGAGATGATGAGCTAGGATTATTCAGATACAGTAGGGTACTCCCTATTCACAATAAAGTTTCATATAGTATCCTAAAAGAACAATTCTTCAACAAAAACATCAAAATGAAATTCCCCATAAGATCACCATCGCAAACAGAAAATTAATCAAGCAGCCACAAACACTTACGGTGAGAGAACCATTCCATATATAGTTCCTCGTTTACTTAATAACTTAGATCTATCTCTAATTCAATACATCACAGCCAAGAACGTTAAAGATAAATTAAAAACGCATTTTTTGAACAACCTGTAGATTCATTGAAGTAATCCGGTCTCCGGTCCGGTCTGAATACCCCCAAATAATTTATATTATTGTAGCTCAGTCAATCATTGCACTGTTGTGATAACTAATTAGTGGGTACTTAATTACTTTTGTCATTTTGTATACTATTTTGTTTTCCTAGAATTTAATATGGCACTCGGAACAAACCTTCGTGGTTTTTAGAGTGTTCTGTTAAAAATGTATCTGTTATTTTTTATAGTAATAAAGAGAAAAAAAATATATTTATTTAATTAGATTTACCAACAGTTATGTACAATAGTTCATCTGCAAGTAATACAAATTTTGAGTTCATGACCAATTGCATAACTAATTACAGGTGAATACAGCATGCATAACAAGTATTTATTCTATATATTATTGACAGATATATGAAAAGAATTGTGAAAATAAGTCAGTAAACAATTAATTCACAAACTTCCAGAGTGAAAAAATAATAAAAATAAAATGAAATATACCAACTAATCGCACTATAATAAAATTGTAAATATTTTATTTAATTTTTTTTAATTATAATGGCGTTTTTAATTAGCATTTATGCATTCGTTCCTTACTGGGCTGGAAGCAAAAGAAAAACTTAGAATGCCCCAGTAGCCTTACTTTTGCAAGGCTGGTGGTAAGAGTCCACCAAAGGTAGTAATGTCATTCGATCAACGACCAGAAAAGGAAAATTTGAAACAAACCCTATACCAACCCGTCTGGCCAGCGTCGTATAGTAGGCCGAAACCTCCTAACATGGTAAGGCACCTAAAACAAAGGCCCCCAGTTCCCGGTAGTCCCGCTGTCCGCTGCCACGGTAGCGGTCGCGGTAACAGCGGGGCAGGGGGTGCGAAGAATCTCCGGGCTACGACACAAGGCTACCAAAAACACCTGACCCAGGCTACGTACAATGGACGCTCTCTACGGCTGGACCAACACCTCACTGAACTCGAGGTAGAACTAGGTCGCATAAACTGGCACATATTGGGGTTATCCGAAGTCCGAAGACAGGGCGAGGACACGATAACCCTTGAGTCAGGCCACCTGTTCTACTTTCGTGAAGGTGATCGGCCCTCTCAGGGCGGTGTCGGTTTCCTGGTCAACAAAGCTCTCACTAACAACGTTGTGGAAGTCAGCAGTGTGTCGACACGGGTAGCGTACCTCATAATTAAAATCACCAACAGGTGCACCCTGAAGGTGGTACAGGTATATGCGCCGACCTCGACATACTGCGACGACATAGTCGAAGCCATGTATGAAGACATAGCCAAGGCATTACATGGCACCACCAAGGCTCACTACAGCGTTGTTATGGGGGACTTCAATGCCAAAGTGGGAGTACAGGAACGCGGCGAAACGATAATCGGACCCCACGGCGTGGGCCGCCGAAACCACAGGGGGCAGATGCTGGTCAACTTTCTGGAGTCGCAGGGGCTCTTCTTGATGAATTCGTTCTTTAAGAAGAAGCCTCATAGAAAGTGGATATGGCGAAGCCCCGACACTGTGACGAGGAACGAGATAGACTTCATCATGACTGACAGGAAGTCTATATTTAGAGACGTCTCCGTGATCAACAGGTTTAATACCGGCAGCGATCACCGACTTGTCCGAGGCGCTCTAAATATAAACTTCAGGGCCGAAAGGCGTCGCGTGATGAGGTCTGCTCTGAGACCTACTGCGCCTTAAAATAGCTTTAGGGTTCAAAAAGTTCCAACTGGAGCTTCAAAATCGTTTCGACCTGCTGGAAACTGAAGGCAATGTTGACGAAAAAACCGACACGGTGGTCAAAACGCTACAGGAGGTGTCTCGAAGGGTGTTTCCCGGCAAAAGCGGTAACAGAGAGTCTAAACTCTCGCTCGAGACTCTCGAACTTATGAAGCAGAGACGAGAAATGTCATCCACGCAGGTGTCTTCGCCGGATGGGAGGAACCTCAACCGGAAGATCCGGAAGCTGGTGCGACGTGACCTCCGATGTTCCAACACCCGCGCCATCGCGGCTGCGATTGAACAGAACAGAGGCACCAAAGTCTTCGCTCGTCAGCTAGGTAAATCCCATCTGACGAAACTTAATACTGCAGATGGCAAAACCGTGACCTCCAAGTTCGAGATACTCGAGGAGATTGAGAGTTTCTACAAAGACCTGTACGCATCACGGATGACTAAACCCACGAGACCCAGCGCTGACGACCACAGAGCCCCACTCGCACGCCACTACACGGAAGACATCCCTGATGTCAACCAGGACGAGGTCAGAGTGGCTCTCGAGCAGCTCAAAAACAACAAGTCGCCAGGCGATGACGGAATCACCACTGAGCTCCTAAAAGCAGGCGGGACTCCAATCCTGAAAAAGTTAGCGAGCCTCTTTAATTCCGTCATCCACCAGGGCTTAACACCTCAAGCGTGGAGCGGGAGTGCGGTGGTTCTGTTCTTCAAACAAGGTGACATAACCTTGCTGAAGAACTACAGACCCATCTCACTCCTGAGCCACGTCTACAAGTTGTTTTCGAGAGTACTCACAAACCGCCTCGCCAGATGACTTGACGAGTTCCAGCCACCGGAACAAGCCGGGTTTCGAAAAGGCTACAGCACCGTGGACCACATCCATACTGTTCGGCAGATTGTACAGAAGACCGAAGAGTACAATCAGCCGCTGTGTATGGCTTTCGTGGACTACGAGAAAGCCTTCGACTCCATCGAAACCTGGGCGGTTCTGGATGCTCTGCAGCGATCTGGCATCGATTGGCGCTATATCGAGGTTCTGAGATGTCTATATGATACCGCCACAATGACCGTCCAGCTCCAAGACCAAAAGACCAACCTGATCGAGCTGCGTCGAGGTGTAAGACAGGGGGATGTAATATCCCCCAAGCTCTTCACCAATGCACTCGAAGACGTCTTCAAGACGCTGGACTGGACTGGGCGGGGCATTAACATCAACGGCGAATACATCTCACATCTTCGGTTCGCCGATGATATCGTCATCGTGGCAGAGTCACTGGAACAGTTACGCGAAATGCTGCATAGCCTAAATGGAGCCTCTCGAGGTGTCGGTCTCGGCATGAACTTGGATAAAACCAAGATCATGTTTAATGAACATGTCACGCCGGGACCGATTTACGTCGATGGTTCGATGCTCGAAGTTGTTCGGGAGTATGTCTACCTTGGACAAGTTGTCCAATTTGGTAGAAACAACTTCGAGAAAGAAATCAACCGCAGGATCCAATTGGGTTGGGCAGCATTTGGCAAACTACGTCACGTTTTCTCTTCGCCTATTCCGCAATGCCTGAAGACTAAAGTGTACAACCAATGCGTCCTACCTGTTATGACCTACGGGGCCGAGACGTGGACACTCATAGTGGGACTGGTCCACAAAGTCGCACAACGGGCTATGGAGCGAGCTATGCTCGGCGTCTCTTTGAAGGATAAAATTCGTAACGAGGTAATCCGACAAAGAACCAAAGTTACCGACATAGCTCGCAAACTCAGTAAGCTAAAGTGGCAATGGGCTGGTCACATCTGCAGAAGGACCGACGACCGATGGAGCAAACGTGTCCTAGAGTGGAGACCGCGACTTGGTAAGCGTAAGGTAGGACGGCCCTCAGCTAGATGGACCGACGACCTCAAAAAGGTCGCTGGGACAGACTGGATGCGGAAGGCGGAGGACCGTGTGCAATGGCGCGTGTTAGGAGAGGCCTATGTCCAGCAGTGGACTGCGATAGGCTGATTGATTGATTGATTGATTATGCATTGCGCTACTCGAAGAGCATAAGTTGACAATGCAGTGCGCTTCGTCATAAGTAATGTGATCTTCATGATTTTGAGAAAGATATTTGAATTTGGTAGGATTCCAAACGCAGTCTTTGCGAACGCTCTCTTGAATGGATTTATGATCTCCGGCGCACCGAAAATTAAATGCTGCGAGGTGACTGAGACTCGCAAATACTCTGATCGATTTCCGAATGAATATCAAAAGCATTTTAAATTTAGACGCATATTTGAATGGTAAATATTTCCCAACCTGGTCATTGAATTCAAACGTTCAACGTATCACAAGCTGAGGTTGGGAATTCAGTTTTACGTGCAGTTAAAACGGTCTTTTATTTTTTTAACATATTCCTTTAGTTAAGTTCGCTGGTTGGAAAAGAGTAAAATGCGGATTAAAGCCATATAACTCGTATACCTACTTATCTTCCGCATGAGTAGCAGTAGATAAGTAGGTATACGCGTTGTATGGCTTTTTTGTAAAGCTGAGTAGCCTTACACACACTCAGCTTCACAATGTGTAAGATTTACGTTGTTGGCCAAAGGGCCTTTACTGATTCACCATGCAAGAAGGCCCAATTGAAACAACTACGTTCCAGCCAGAAAGGCAAGGGTGCTAACCAGCTCAAGGGCGCTTCGGTTTGGGCTGTCGTTATGGGCAAGGGCATATTCACAACCATATTTCTCACTTTTGTAACAATCATCCTGGCAACTATTATATTTTTCACTATTATTATAGACAAAACTCGATAGGACCTATAGGATAGGATAGAGACCTTTGAAATCTCATATGTATGAAATAAAACTATTTTTCGGATTTTATCGCGGTTTATTTTTGATTTTTAAGTTCCCGACGTTCGAGTGCTTTGCAGCACTCATGGTCACGGGAGGGACTGAGGTGTTAGACGTCCAACAGGTATAGTTGTTCCGGGGTACCCTGAAACTTCTTAATTATTTTTGTTGGTCCGATCTACGAAGAATGAGCTCACGGTGTCTTGAGGTCTTGCAGTGTTATGCTTGGTTTTGGATTTGATTATAATAATTACCGGATCCCAAGTCGATGGAAGCACCCAGCCATCTTCGCTATTGAAATTAGGATGTTTTTTAATTTCAATAGCCTCGCGAACCATCCTTGGTATGAATCGGTGTTCTTTCACGAGGACTTGTGGTCTATCAAACGATGCTGCCATGTAGTAATAGTCATATAAAATCCTTTACTTTACTTTATAATATCGATAGGAAGGAAAAGCGAACTTATCCTCCTAATATTATAAATGTGAAAGTTTGTATGTATAAATGTATGCTACTTAATCACGCATGAATGCAATGAACGGATTTCGATGAAATTTGGCACACAGATAATTTATAACATGGACAACATAGGATACTTTTTATCCCAGAAAAATGTACGGTTCCTATCTAAAGTCAACGCGGACGAAATCGCGGGCAGAAACTAGTTATACCATTATTATCAGATTCCAATATCCACAAGAGAAAAACTAATCACACTTATTTACTAATCGGTATAATTAAACAGCAGGCTTGCTTGGGATTACCAAAGCCCAAGATTAATAGTAAATCTGTCTAAGGTATTATGGTTACAAGTAATTATTTATGATTACAAGGAGCCTGATGTGAAGCAAAATATCCATTTTTAACAATGATTGATGTGTTATAATGTATTTATTTAGCAAAATTCTTTAAAACAGTGATTTAAGCGTGTCGATGGCGAGTAATCGTGCTGTCATATCCATGTTTGTTTGGTACATTTTTAATATGACAAAGATGGCATATCAACTCGCTAGCGTCACGCTGACGTCAATCTTTTTCTTCTGAGCTCTAGCCCAACGCTCGGAATTATTTCTGTCATGACTGCGTTCATAAACATTAAATTACACACAGACACAGATACCCAAATCGAAATAAATATTTGTGTGACACACAGATCATTAGATCCAGTGGGCAGAACTGTCCTTCAAATAATGGGATTCATCGAAGAATGTCTACTACACACACCGTTACGCCTATATTCCCCGAACGGGGCTGGCAGAGGTGTACTAGTACACCCACGTTTCGCCAACGATGTTAGGTCCCATGTAATAGGGGGCGAGCCTATTGCCATATACCGGGCACAATTCCAGACTCCGGTCTTGTACTGTGAAGTTTACCTTTAGAAAACTACACTTGTCTGACCTAGGATTTGAACCCAGGACCTCGTGATCACAAAGCGATGCGCTTTGCCACTAGACCAACGAGGCAGTCAGTGGGCAGAACTGTCCGTCAAATAATGGGATTCAGCGAAGAATTTGTCGAGTCGATTTTATTATTACTATTTATCACTCGCAGATCAAATAGACGTAGCTTATCGGAAAAGTCCCTACTTATATAACACCAGACAACTAAAAACTAATTCTTAATAAACAAAATTTAATTATTCACTGTCGGCAACTTTAAGATTGGGCCTTTTTAGTTTAACTGCGTACAAATGTAACAGTGGCACAACTCAAGTATTAGACTAAGTTGATTTAGCACTTTAAATTTAATACTTAAAAGCTTGATTTCCCATGTTCTAGCCTTTTTAGTTGGGTCCCACTGCCATTCGAAGAAAGAATAGAGTACGAGAGATCAATTGATAATTATAGAAGCGATATTGGCATACATTGATGAGGCGTCAATTGGTAATACTTGACATTTGTGTTTAAGGGCAAATCAATGAATCAATGTAGCAGATTCATTCCACAATTTCTTACTTCAAATAACATACTTTCATTTGGTATGGGTTAAAGATGTTATTAACGAAGCCCTGAGTTCAAATCCTATGGCGCACAGTATTATTGGTTGGTTTTTCTATCGAAAAATTTGGACAGGTAGCTACTAGTTCTTTTCACTGCCTTTTTCTTTCATGGTTTACGCGATGTAATTAATTTGCGCAATTGATTTAACTCGCACTAGTAACTTGCGTTGGCATAAATTTATTTCACCAAAACAGGATTTTACACATAATTCCTATGTGGAAATAAAAGAAATATGGTTATCTAACTCTTTGTTCCGCTGTATTCTAAATTGCTGTAATGTTTCTCTAAACATGGTAACCCATTCGGAATCTCATTTAGTTTGTACTAGCTATGTTGCCAGTATCTCGGGATAAAACCACAAGGCTGTTTGTCTTCTTAACGAGAGGTTGGGTTTGGTAGCGGTACCTGGCTCATATATTTTTTGTATCTATGTGAGACGTTAGGTTTCCCGTGAAGTGGGTCTGAATTTAATGAATAATGATAGGTATCAAGCTACACAATGCAACCCTTTGTTACCGTAACCTAAACTAATTAAATTCATAACCTAAATGAATAAGTTATTTAGATTACGGACGAGTTAGTCCAGTGGTTAAGAGCTTAGCCGCTCCGCCCACTGGATTGAGTAGTCGCAGGTTCGATTCCGACACGGGACAAGTTTGTTTCGGTCTGGGTGTTTGTGTATGTGAATTTCATGTTTGTAATCGCACCCACGACACAGGAGTAACTCCTAGCGTGGGGCTACGTTTTCTAAAAACAAAATAAAGATTGTGTTCAATAATATTATAGACATGCATGACTGCCTCGTTGGTCTAGTGGCATAGCGCATCACTTGGTGATCACGAGGTCCTGGGTTCAAATCCTAGGTCGGACAAATGAAGTTTTTCTAACGAATACTTCCCAGTATGAGTCCGGAGTCTGAAATTGTGCCCGGTATATGACAATAAGCTCGCCCTCTCTTACATGGGACCTAACATCGTCGGCGAAAAGTGGGTGTACTCAGTACACCTTTGCCACCCCCGTTTGGGGAATATAAGCGTGACGGTGTAATATTATAGACTAGCGACCCGCCCCGGCTTCGGACAGGTGTGTATAATTATACACCCTTGAATCACTCCGTTCATTGGTGAAAACCGTATGAAAATCCGTTCGGTGGTTATAGAGTTTATCGCGTTCGTACATACAGACAGACGCAGCGGGGGGACTTTGTTTGTACAGCCGCGTGAACCTGTCGCCACAACTGGGTAAAACTTCTAAAATGCTTCAGAACTGCGTAGATTAATGTGAGTGATACAGCGGCTAAAGTTGGTATGAAAGTCTTCCAAACTTTATAAATGTACTTATAAGGTAATACAATTCATCATCATCATCATTTCAGCCTATACTTGTCCACTGCTGAACATAGGCCTCCCCAATCGCTTTCCAGCGTAACCGGTCCGATGCCACCTGCATCCAACGATTTCCTGCGATTTTCACAAGATCGTCGGTCCATCTGGCAGGCGGTCGTCCTACGCTGCGCTTGCCAATACGTGGTCTCCACTCTAGAATCTTTCTGCCCCAACGCCCGTCCAATCTTCGCGCTATGTGGCCAGCCCATTGCCACTTCAGCATGCTAATCCTGAGGGCTATGTCGGTGACCTTGGTTCTTCTACGAATCTCCTCATTCCTGATTCGATCACGTAGAGAAACGCCGAGCATAGCTCTTTCCATAGCTCGCTGAGCAACTTTGAGCTTTTTTATGAGACCTATTGTAAGAGACCACGTCTCTGATCCATATGTCATCACTGGTAACACACATTGACTAAAAACTTTAGTCTTTAGGCACTGAGGTATTTTGGATGAGAAGATGTTGCGCAGTTTCCCGAACGCTGCCCAGCCGAGTTGGATTCGTCGATTGACCTCTCTCTCAAAGTTGGACCTACCTAACCGGACTGCCTGTCCCAGGTAAATGTATTCGTCGACAACTTCAAGAGTAGAGTTCCCAACGGTGAGTGCGGTGGGTACGACATGGACATTAAACATTATTTTTGTTTTGTCCATATTCATTTTAAGACCCACTTGTTGGGATACTCTATTGAGGTCACCGAGCATTCGTCCTAGATCTTCCAGCGACTCCGCCATGACCACAATGTCGTCGGCAAATCGAAGGTGAGTGATGTATTCGCCATTGATGTTGATGCCAAGTCCTTGCCATTCCAAGAGCTTGAAGGCGTCCTCTAAGGTGGCCGTAAACAGTTTCGGAGAAATGACGTCTCCCTGTCTTACTCCTCTTTTTATGGGGATCACCTTCGTGCACTGCCCCTGTACTCGGACTGACATGGTGGCGTTATTATACAAGCACTTCAACACTTCGATGTACCTATAGTCAATGCGGCATCGCTGGAGAGATCTAAGAACCGCCCAAGTCTCGATCGAATCAAAGGCTTTCTCATAGTCCACAAACGCCAAGCATAGTGGCCGATTATACTCCTCAGTCTTCTGTATAACCTGCCGCAGCGTATGTATGTGGTCTATGGTACTAAAACCTTTCCGGAAACCGGCTTGTTCGGGGGGCTGGAAGTCATCAAGCCTTCGTTCGAGACGATTCGTAATGACTCTCGTAAACAACTTATAAACATGGCTCAGCAGTGTGATGGGCCTATAGTTCTTCAATAAGGTGTTATCACCTTTCTTGAAAAACAGCACCACCACACCCCTGTTCCATGCTTCCGGCGTTTTCCCTTCTAGCAAGACGGAATTAAATAGCCTCTGAAGGACTTTAAGTACCGGCGATCCGCCCGCCTTCAGAAGTTCTGCAGTAATTCCGTCTTCACCCGGCGCTTTGTTGTTTTTAAGTTGTTTGAGAGCCATCCTAATTTCGCACAGGCTGATGTCCGGGATATCTTCAGTGCAGTGTCGGGTTAGCTTGGCTCTTGGGTCTTTTACCAAGTCAACAACAGGTTTAGCTACTGAGGTATATAACTTTCCATAGAACCTCTCTATCTCCCTGAGCACCTCTGACCTATTTGACGTTACGTTTCCGTCCTCCGTCTTCAGCTTCGTCAACTGGCTCTGCCCAATAGACGCGTCTCTTGCGAACACTTTAGAGCCCTTGTTCTGCTCTATGGTCTCCTCAATACGCCTTGCATTGAAGGACCGTAAGTCGTGTCGCAAGGACTTCAATATCTGTCCATTAAGCTGCCTATAGGACTTAGCATCATCGGAGGTTTGGAGCGTCATGGAACGTCGCTCAGCCATGAGGTTTCGGGTGTAGTCAGATAGTTTTTGAGGCCTATTTTTACGGTGGGTCTTAAAATACTTGGACCCGACCGTATGAACAGTCTCTACCAGCCTGTTGTTGATTTCGTCCACTGATGCGCTGCTGTCTAGCAATTCGAAGCGGTTTGACAATTCGAGTTGAAAGTTCTCGGGGTTTTGGATATATGCATGAGCAGGTCGGAGCGTAGACTTCATCAGACGCGATCTTCCCATTTTGACATTAATATTTAATGTGTCTCTGACCATTCGGTGATCACTGCCGGTTTTTACCCTATGAATCACGGAGACATCATTAAATATTTGTCGCTTGGTGCTCATGATGAAGTCTATCTCATTTTTTGTGGAACCATCAGGGCTCATCCAGGTCCATTTCCTATGAGGCGGCTTCTGGAAGAAAGAGTTCATCATAAAGAGTCCCTCTTTCTCCAGAAATTCGGCCAGCCTCTGACCCCTGGGGTTGCGCTGCCCATATCCAAATTGCCCCACTCTCAACTCATCATCGCCCCGTTTGCCCAGCCGCGCATTGAAGTCACCCATAACCACTGTAAAGTGTGTTTTGGAAGTATGTATGGCTCTACTAATGTCCTCATACATAACTTCGACGTCATCATCTGAGTATGCCGAGGTCGGTGCGTAGACCTGTATGACCTTCAGCGAATATCTTTTGGATATTCTGAGTATCAGGTACGCTACCCTGCTCGACACACTAGTAATGGACACAACGTTGTTTATGAGTGACTTGTGGACGATAAATCCGACACCACCTTGGGACTGCTGTTCGCCCTCCCGGTAGTAAAACAAGTTGCCGGATTTTAAGGTTATCGTGTCCTCGCCCTCTCTTCGGACCTCCGATAAACCAACAATACTCCACCGCAACTTGTTTAACTCTTCTTCCAGCTCAACTAGCTTCTCATCTGTCCTCAATGTGCGTGCGTTGTATGTCACCAGGGCCAATTTTCGGTTTTGGTGGTAGCCGAATCTCTGCCGGAGATTCTTAGCACCCCTTGTCCTGTCGTTACCATGGCTGCTACCGTGGCCAGGACGAACAGGACCGCCGGGGACTAGGGGCCTGGTTTTCCTACTTTCTTCCATAATTGGGGGTGTTTGCCATATTCGCCACGCTTGGCAGGCGGGTTGGCGAGCGCAGTTATTGGTCGTCGAACTGTTAAGGGAACGCTGCTGCCCATTCCCTAGTTTTCCCTTAGTCGCCTTGTACGACACCCGATGGGATGAGATGGGTTGGTCCTATTCTAAGCCGGCAACCACGCGGCAATACAATTAAATACAATTAAAACTTAAATATTTTTACAGCAATAATACACATACACTCATTGTTCTGTTTGTATTCATTTCAAACTGTGATTGAATAAATGCACACACAAATTCACACAATCTTCTCAAATATATTGTATGGAGATCGCTACTTAACTAGAAAACGCAAATAGTTGAAAACTGCAATAAACTCCGAAAGAGTCCGCAACTGCAAAAGAGTCCGAAAATATATTTATGAAAATAGGGTAAACAACACACATCCACTCGTTTCGTCTACTCCCCCCTTTGGAAATAACGTCAAAGACGAACGATAACATATCTCATATGTATGGAATACTCGTATTGTTTTGTTTAACTAATCAATTATGATGCAGTCAACCGGAATCTAATTAATATTTACTTAGGAAAGTGATTATTGACTAAGGTATATACTGCGGTTCGACTGAATATATGGGTAAATGCTTTTATACACTGATGGTGTTAGTGTCAGCGATATTATTGCCTGGGCGATAGCGTAGTGTGACCGTAGCGAGATCGCAACATGGACGCGGCGTGCTTGATGGGTGCTTTCTGCGCTCAGAAAATGCTAGTGTATAAGGTTACTAAGTACAAAAGTAAGACATATTTGTTTGTAATGAAGGTCTATTAGGTGGAGTGTTGGTTATAGTACCTTTTACCTGTCTCATATTTTGTCTAGTGGTGCAATCACGAGGCCCTGGATTCAAAATTTTACCAAATTTTGATTTTTGTTTTTCTATAGCATGGCTCTTTCATTAACTGGTTGGAATCCCGAGTTGTGTCTGTTATAATGGCCATAAGCTTCCTGTTGGAAAAATAAAAATAATAAGAGAGATACCATATAACCAAAATACCGCCATATAATGTGTGGGCGATTACAAATTCCTTATCCAAGTGTATTAAATACCTACAGACACTAATACTGAAAGGCTACGTATCTAATCGTGATGTATAGCTTAGCTGCAGTTCTCGTAACTGCGCCGCAGGGAGCAGTGTGTATTTCTTGCGGAGTCAATCCAATTTGCGGTGACAGGAGGGTAGCCGCCATCCAGCTCTTATTTGAACAACGTGTCCTCACATCTGTTACGCTGTTTGTATCTTCTAAAACTTCGCTTGCCGTTGTTTCACATTTCGAATGGAGGGATGAATTACAGTAGATTTAAATCGAACAGTACTTAACTATCATGGTGTCTCCAAATACGTTCTGACTTGTGCTTCTAAACAGTTCTACGGGTTGTTAGATAGTAGCGGCACTGTTGCTTAAAGGTATCGTGAAATGGGATAGAAATTCTAAAAAAAGCATCGCCACGCTTATATCCTTCAAGCAGCGGTGGCAGAGATGTACTGTGGATATCCAAATTTTGTCGACGATTTTAGGTTCTAATGGTGATGAGACTGATGCCATCGTACTGGGCCTAATTCGAGACTCGCGGACTGCTACTGAGAATTTCTCGATGCTAAAAACCTCAACAATAATACTTAGATCGATCCCTAGATCGATCGATTCCGACACAGGATGATGATCGCTAGCCCCATCATGACTGTCAATATAGAAAAAAAGGTTGAAACGATATTAACTTCGATCGAGTGTACTGAGTTCTTAGATTTACGCGAATATTACACATGAAGTAAAACTATTTTACGGATTTTATCGCGGTTTATTTTTGATTTTTAGTTCCCGAAGTTTCGAGTGCTTTGCAGCACCCATGGTCACGGGATAAAATAAGATAAATCCGTAAAATAGTTTTATTCGATCGAGTAGTTTATTCAGGCAATAGGGTACGGAATGAGTCTATTAATTTTGTATAGTTTATTTTGAGACCATATACGTAGAATGTAGAAGTTTAAAATACGCCTTTGGTCGTCTCTCCAGGATCGTTGGCATTTCAGAAACATTTTTATTTAATGGTCTGCACTTTAACAGCATATTTCACCAATACCGGGTAATTACGGACGATTTAGCGCAGTGGTTAAGAGCTTAAGCCGCTATGCCCACTGCGTCTAATAGTCGCGGGTTCGAGTCCCGCACGGGACAAATCTTTGTGTGATCCACAATTATTTGTTCCGGTCTGGGTATTTGTGTATGTGAATTTTCATGTTTGTAAACGCACCCACGACACAGGAATAAATCCTAGTGTGGGGCTACGTCTAAAAAAAATAAAAAATTACAAAGTATAACCGTAAACGTAGCCTAGTCGTGACATACTTATGTTTTTAATAATATTTTGCATTTTCAATGTTGTATTTAGGAAATCATATTTAAACCACTTTCATATGTGACGGTGAAGGAAGATTGAACCTTATCTGTCTATCTATATCATTCTGCCAGATTCCTTGCGGGATAGGTAAAATATTCTAATTATCTTCTTTAAAGTGCATTCAAGCTAATATATTGATGTTAAATATTATGTCACTTTTTATGAACATCAAGAAAAGAAAGAAGTAAAGATTCTTTATATCTATGGATTTAATACATTGAAGACTATATAGTCTTCTAATAGTACAATTTTTTTTTAATCTACAACAATAATGCCCCTTTTAATTATGTACGTCACGAAAACACGATAGATTTCAATCAAAGACTTAATATTCATCCCACGCTGTGTTACTTATTCCGCGTCAATCAATATTGAAACGTTTGAATACCAAATGATTGTATCTGCGTGGCTACCTAATGTAGGCACAATGTAATATGGTTAGTACGTGAGAAAGTCAAATCTTGGTAGCGTACAGATTTTCAAGTTTTTAGATTGCTGGATTAGCGAGCCGATGGTGAACGAACTATTTGATTTACCTATACCATAACAGCTCGTCATTCTTGCCAGTCAGTGTTGGGCATTATTCTTTATTTTCAATCAATTGAAATTATAATTGCAATTAAATTAATCCCAAGTACTCCGGAATAACAATACCATTTGGAGGTTAATCGCCTCAGTCCCTCCCGGACCACGAGTGCTGTAGAGCAATCGAAACGTTGAACGGCTATACAATCGGAAATTTTATATGTAATTTTAATGTTTTCATAATCAATTTGTGCCCAACTCTGTTGCCAGTAACTGTTGGCTAAGTCACTAAAGAAAATCAATTTATTGAACTTTTCTCATTCTTGGTAAGGAGTGACCGTCAGCTAAGTCGGTAAAGACAATTGATTTATTACATTTCTTCATTTCTGGTTGGGAATAACCGTCTGCTTAGTTGTTAAAGATATATCGTAGTCGTCTTTTTGGACTGCCTCGTTAGCCTAGTGGCGAATAATGCGTAGCAATCACGTGGCCTTGAATTCGATTTCTAGGTCGGCCGAAGTGTAAATTTTCTATAGTATTCCCATTATCAGCCCGGAGTCTGGCATTGTGTCCGGTATAATGGCAACAGGTGTGTTTGTCAATTTTGGTAAAGTGTGACCTGCAGCTAAATGAATCAAAAAATAAATTACAATTTATAACATTTCGTCATTCTCGACAGTCAGGTAGTGACCGTCGGCTAAAACATGTGGCACTGATTTTTCAATTCAGAAATTCATAGGCTATTTGAAATTGATTATTCTTGGCAATCTTCCAAATGCTGGCGTCTTATCTTTCCATAATTATAATAATATGGTAATTTTGAACGTGGACAGTAAAAACTTAAATAAATAAATACACACCGTCACGTCTATATTCCCCAAGCGGGGGTGGCAGAGGTGTACTGAGTACACCCATTTTTGCCGACGATGTTAGGTCCCATGTAATTGGGAGCGAGCCTATTGCCTTATACCGGGCACAATTCTAGACTCCAGACTCATACTAGGAATTTTTCTTGAGAAAAACTACATTTTTCCGACCTAGGATATGAACCCAGGACCTTGTGATCTCAAAGCGATGTGCTTTGCCTCTAGACCAACGAGGCCGTCAACGGGTGTTAATTTTAATTCAATTTTAAACAATACGTACCTGTCCCAAGGTTTTGGATCAAATTTCTATAGTGCCAAAAGCTTCTTTTATAAAATACTGAAAATAACACACACGTAGGTACTTACCTAGAACTTCAGGGCAATGATTACAATTTTTCTTGTGAAGGACTAATTAGTTTATAAAGCCAATGCAAACAACAGCATCGGGCTGTTGCAGGTACATTTATTTCTGACTAGCGCCCTGGCTTCGCTTGGGTGCTTTCGTTCATTGGTGAAAACCGTACGTAAATCCGTTGAGTAGTTAATGAGTTTATCCCGTTCAGATAGACAGACAGACGCGGCGGGGCGACTTTGTTTTATAATACGTAGTGAAACAATAATAAAAAGAATTTGTAAAGGAAAAAGAAATAAGTAGTTACAAATCTACAAAAATCTCAAAAATCCTACTTCGTGTCGACAATACCGAGGCGTCAGTTGTATTGTGATAAAATATTCGTAAATTGTACGAGTACCTACGCTTGCCTCAAAATAAATTTATCTTTCTGTTATAAGACTGCCAATCTCTTAACATGACAAAGACGGAATTTTTTGGTAGACTTGTATATTGAAACGGTTTTATTGAATTCATTTGCTTTTTAAAAGCTGTCACAAGATAACTCTAATCCTCTCTCCAATAACTTAACTTATTACAATGATTGTACAAAATGTTATTGAAATCGATCTAGTTATTCATGTATCATGATGATCATCATTTTTTTTACTTTGGTTTTGGTTGTCAACAGCGTCAAATTTAAAATTCTAAATGTTTTTCATTATAAACAGGGTAAATAGCCTTTTTCGATAATTTAGTGCAGTGTAATCTAGTTAGTGTTATGGGGCTTCTAGTGGTAATACCTTTCGCGGGTCACCAGCCGGCCCTCCAAAGGCGGTGAACATACTGGTTCACAGGTGCTCCATGACCTCTTACTGGTAGCTCCCAAAAGTCGTAGTGCATGCGGCAGCCACTTCCAGGTAACCACGTCGGCTCGTGGGCAAAAACTCGGGCGGAGTATCTGTGTGTTTATCTTAAAACATAGATCTAACGCTGTAACCTCCCGCGCAGTGCGCAGACTATGTCGGCGGGGAAAGCAACCCAATGCTGGCAATCGACGGACGTTGGCGGATTCGGCGATAGAGCAAGGCCTTGTGGAAGGTTAAGGGCGACGGTGGAGGTCAAGAGCGACTGTCGGTAATACACTGCAGCCGTCCCCTTTCTCAGATATGAAGGACACCCGATCCATTAGGTCTGAGAGGAGAAGGAAGAGACAGTGCATCTGGGTTTGTGCGCACCTTTGTGCACTTTAATATTCATCCTGCGCAAGTGATTGGCTATGTTAAGGGCTTCCGATTTAAAGCCGTCAAAGTCAAAATATTTATTTATTTATTTATTTGGTGGAAGACCTACAGCTAATACAGTAATATAAAAACCTAAAATAACAACGGAAAGCCAATTACAGATCTTCACGGATAGTCGTAGATTATGAAAATGGTATTGCGTGAGCTATATGAGTAAGAAGTTATACAGAAAGAAAAAATATGGCAATGTGGAAAAAATTAAACAGGTACAGGGTAGGTTATAGTAATTTCCTATATAAGCTATTAGAGTATTTTTATTGAAAAAAATCAAGGCTAAGCTGCCGTCTTGCACATGTAACGCTTGTGGAGAATAAATCTAAATTGCATTGCTTGCTCAACTTATTGAAATTCCTGCTTGCTCGCACGAGCTCGATTTAATTTGTAAAGACCAATAAGAGCGGTTACAAACGTCAAAAATTATTACACTTTGTCACGTATGTCTTCACCATTGCCAAAATCGGCTGGATTTATTGATTGATCATGATGTACTTTATATAATAATAAGGTTTTCCCACTCTAAAAATGACTCCTGTACCGTTAGTATGCTTACAAACATGAAATTTACATATGAACACCCAGACTTGTCCCGTGGAAGTATCGAACCTGTGACTATTACATCCATTGAGCAGAGAGACCAGCGCCTTAACTATTAGACCAAGCCCTCGTATATATGTGTTGTCATTATTATATCAGAAAACTCAAAAATAATTCGATTAAATAAGAGTATCAAAGAATAGAAAGCTTTAAGTATAGGTTGTGTAAACAAAATTATCCTACAAATATTAGAACAGTAAATTTGTTAAGTTATTCTCAGAAAAAATATTACTTTACCGGTTTAGCGTTCCTGTTCTCGGAATTTTGTATTCAGAATGGTCCAAAAAGCTCATTCAATTTGAACAAACAGATTTAAGATTATATTAAATTTTGTATAATTCTTACATAGTAATAGGTACAATAAAGCGAGTTTACATAACTTCGGTTCTTCGGAAGCGAAAGCCTTAAAGAGCTTTCAAATTGTTGGAATGTAAATAACTAATGACGTATTTCTTAATTAGGAGCGTAAGGTGTATCTCATTAGAGTACTTGGATTAATAATGACGGTCGGCTCGTCCTAACTTTGTCTGTTAGTTTAACTTTCACTGAGTAAAATCAATTAAGAAAATTTTCACTACATTTCTGTACGTAAAATTTCATATATTTCTGAAAATTTGAAGCACCTGTTTTGGACAAATCTACGTGCCGACAGACGGTGAGATCTACCTATTAATCAATATCATTACGCCAGATCCCTTGCGGGGTAGGCAGAGAATACAAAGTCCAACAGGTTCTTTCCATACAGATCCCTCTGGCTTCCTCCACTCTCATAGTTCGTCTCATACACGCACACCGGTTACGGAGACACATAAATAATAATAATAAGAATAATAATATAAAATCTTTATTGTTAAAATACAAATGATTTGCCCTTCAGATAAGACACGGCCTATTTGGTCATGGTAAGATAATCTAAGTCTTCCCTCGTACCGGCATCCGATTTATCGGGATATCAATTAAAATTTTCCTTTTCTCGTAGTTTTCGATATTTTTATTAATTACTAGCAATTTGCGGCTCGCACCCGGTCGACAACAGGGCCACCTACCGGATACCGGATCGATGTGACTTCTGGATACTATAATTATATATATATATATATATATATATATATATATATATATATATATATATATACATATATATATATATATATATATATGTATATATAGAATAGATTTGAATGATAAATATTATATACGCAGGTACGATAACAGATACATACATAGAATATAGGTGCCATTTGTACATCCATAGGAAATGTCTTAAAATTTCCAAAAAGTCTGATTTCTGGTTGGGGGGTTATTACTTAACAAAGTCTTGCTCTAACTTTTAAATTAAAAGCGCTCTAAACGATCATGTAACAAAATAAAATCTCCTAACACTAATGGCCGCGAAAAAAGACAAGCTAAGGATTTATTTTTCAACTGTTCCTTTTGACGAATAACAATTTGAGGCAAAGCTTTATTAACTAGTAATTATTCGTGAATAAAATAAAACAAAAGCAATATATTTTTCCAACGACGACAAATTCTGTTTATTTCATGTACCACAATAATTTCGGCTAAGGTGCCGATTTACTAAATTTCCCAGTTATATAAATATGATATTTCACTAGCAAACGTAAATCGCCTTTAATAATCTGATAACTGGGCTCGTATCACGCAACTTCCATTTATTGTTTTTATTACGGGCTTTATGCCAAGTTGTATAATTGTTATGAGTGTACTTAGCATAAAATGTTGGATAATTAACAGTTAAAAACCTTTTTGATTTGAGTATTAATTACTTTTGTTGGACACTTAAAAGCAGCAATCTTGATTATGTTGCTCTGTTATTGGCATTCTTATACTTATAGAAGCAGACGAATCAGTTTTAATTCAAAGGATAAACAAACTTTATCAATTTAAAGTTTTTAATGATTAATAAGACTGTTGGTATTAAAGCATCAATTAATCAATTAATCCGATTTCTGCAAAGGCAGAGGCATGTCTGACGGCTTTACAGGTGTGAATAAAATTGAAAGCCATCAACGACGCCAATCATTCTTCTTTTTCTTAGCGTGTCGATGGCAAACATGCTATAGTTATGTGGAAGCAGCCCAGAATGTGGCCACATTGACTGCATTGTTGGAGGCAGCCATCAAGTCTGGCTGCGTACAGGTGTAAGAGGATCCGGAGCACGATATAAGGTGGGACATCGTTTGGGTTACGCTGCATAAACACCCTAAATTGGTACTGTCTGTGAATTTGCGTAGGATGAATATTAAAATGCACAAAGGCGCGCGCAAACCCAGATGCACTCTCTCTTCCTTCTCCTTTTAGCCCTAATGGATCTGGTATCGGATACAACTGGGAAAGCGTTCGGCTGCAGTGTCTGGCCAACAGTCACTCTTAACCTGCACTGTCGACCTAAACCTTCCACAACGCCTTCCTACATCGCTGAATCCGCCAACGTCCGACGCTTATCAGCATCGGGTTGCCCTCTACACCGACATAGTCGTTACCGCTCCGCGGGAGGTTACCGTGTTCTATCTATCTTTAAAGACAAAGATTCCTCTTCAGAGTTTTTGCCCTTGAGCCAAAGAATAATACAGATTTGAAAAATCTTGACCATTGTGATGTCTTTGGCTTGCTCCATTCTAGCCCTTCAATTTTTACGACGACGTCACCACAAGACTCTGAGGATGAAAAACGCTCTTATATTTTTTATAAAAAACGTAGCTCCACACTAGGATTTATCCCTGAGTCGTGGGTGCGTTTACAAACATGAAAATTCAAATAGACACCTGGACCGAAACAAATAATTTTGGGACACACAAAGATTTGTCCCGTGCGGGAATCGAACCCGCGACCACTAGACCCAGTGGGCGAACCGGCTAAGCTCTTAACCATACTTGTCTTTTTTTTTATTTTCAGAATTTAACCACTAAATAGTGATTGATTAATCTATTATTGCTCAGCGAGCTATGCTCGGCGTTTCTCTACGTGATCGAATCAGGAATGAGGAGATTTGTAGAAGCACCAAGGTCACCGTCACAGGTCACATAGCCCTTAAGATTAGCAAGCTGAAGTGGCAATGGGCGGGCCGCATAGCGCGAAGATCGGGCGGGCGTTGGGGTAGAAAGCTTCTAGAGTGGAGACCACGTTTGGCAAGCGCAGCGTGGGACGACCACCTGCCAGATGGACCGACGATCTTGTGAAAATCGCAGGAAGTTGGATGCAGGTGGCATCGGACCGGTTACGCTGGAAAGCGATTGGGGAGGCCTATGTTCAGCAGTGGAAAAGTATAGGCTGAGATGATGATGATCATGATGAATCTATTATTAACTCATTTGCCATCAAGCATTGATAATTAATATTAATAACAGCAAAGTGTAAAACATTTATTTGTTTCCAACGAAGCGTTCAACTGCTCATAATAAATAACTCAAAAACATCTGCACTCCGGTACACTAGAAATTTTGGATTCAATAATTAAGATTTTGTTAAATAGGTATCTTTATAAAAAGTGTAGATACGAGTACCGTCCCAAAGTATCGCACCGCTGAAATACATAAGTAAATGTGCGTACTAAAATAAAATCAACCATTGCCTGTTCTTTACTCGTGTTTTCTTCTTTCCACTTCATACATAAATATTTTATGTACAGATAATTGATGTTCCAAGGTTTAATATAATAAGTTTCTTAGAAGCAATTTTTTAAATCTCGATGTCTTTATATCACCACAAACCAGTTGAATACTGAGAACTTAGCACGAACTGATTGGCGTTAACGTACCGCTATCGAGTTCATGTGATATCCTCTTAACACAAAAAAAAATAAACGTGCCAGCATGATTTCTCGACAACATTGTTATAACGCCAAATGGTTTGTGTTTAGGTCTCACGAAATCACGCTACGTTTCTGATCGCTTATGGTGATTCTTTGTTTTTTTTACTCTTTTACTTTTACAAATCCAGTTACATAGTGAAACCATGTCTAATCGACTTAGCTATTCGGTTATTTAGATATAAAAACATAGTTATACATTTTTTACTTAAGTAGTATTATATCTGATTCATATCAGTGTTTGTTTTCATAATAATAAAAAACAAATAAAATACTGGGTCCCAAACGAACACCGACATTATTTTTTTTTTCTTCTTATCCTGATACTGTTGAATGGCACATATACGGTGCAATTTAGTTATGAAAGCCTAGGTGATGTATCCGGTGCCTACAGCTCACTGGTAATGAAAATAAATAAAAAAAGATCACTTCAATAAGTAACATCTCTATAACAATACTAATTTAGTGAATCAAAAAACACTACACCATACGCAAAATGATATTGAGAGGCGGCGTGACTCGTCAGGTGGCCGGTAGATACCTTCGGTGTTCCGGATTTTCACTCTAGCTATGAGACTCGGATAGGTCAGTGGGTAGATGTTACTTATTGAAGTCTAAGATTGAAGTGTTCCTTTTATTATTTTTCCATTATCAGTGAATTGTAGGCATTGGATACATTAGCTGGGCTTTCGCTCTAGGACGACAAAAATTCCACAGTGTGTATTGTAAGATAAAATCACTATGCATACAGATTTATATTTTAATTAGGTTAATAATGCACGCTATTCCGTGTGGAAGCACTGATCGTTCCAAGTGTTCAGGGCCCTTATTCGCTATGACCAAACGCAGCGCGTTACAATATCTTTGTGAAATGACCGGGTAAAGTGTGCCATTGGACAATTAATGCGTCGCGTTACGTATTTAATGGGTCTTGGCGAATATGGGAACGGGTCTAAAGAGAATCTTAGTAATTACGAGCTCAAGTAATTGAATGTGCACCACACCGCACCGAGCCGGCCTCACAAGAAACTAATGATGACTAGCCGTATAACAAACAAACTATATTATAATTCGAATACTTTCTTTAGTATAATTAATAGGATATTTTTTTGTCAATTGCATATCTTTCATTTTAAATTTATAGCCTATATTTAAAAAGGCGACTATGATAGGTACTAAGTGAGATATGTTAATTAAACAAAAACCTATCGAAATAATTAACGATGTATATTTTATGTGCTTACAGAAATGTGTTAATGCATTTATTCAGACATCCGTTCTAAGACGACTTAAATCAGTATTCCTTCGGACGAATTAGATTAGACCAAACAAATTTATCAAAAAAGCATACCCAATGGTTTCCATCTCTGAGAGGATACAAAACCCCGAACAACTCCGCGCCCGGCAGCAGCAAAACAATCACATAAACAGTTACCTAGTCCCACATTTACTCCCCGTATAGAGTGGTACACCAAAAAGCATTGCCAACTCCTAAAACTTACATTTTGATTGGAGAGCCGACGGCTTCTAAAAATGGTGTAGCGGATATGGGCTTATAAATCAGGTTGTGCATCCGGACGCGAGTTGGCAACACTGGCTGAGTGCTAGAACCCTGTAAATGTATTACGAACGTGGCCAAAGGTACTTGGAATTTTAACTAGAAGGGAGCAAAACTACATATCATCTCAATAAACCTTGCATAGAATGGGCATATAGCACATGATACTAGCAAATTTTAAGTTTATCAACTTCATTTAGAGATAAAATGCTTCACTCTCCTAGTTAACTCACACACTCACCAATTTTAGAAATTATTTACCGGGCCTTACATAAAACAATTGTTTTTGAGTGCAGGGAACAGAGTGAATGGTGCGATGGGAAAGCTACTCGGGAGCCGGCACTTAAGCCATAAGGTGCAGCTGGCCATACATAACGGAGTTATTGTCCCAACGCTGTTATATGGTAGCGAGAGCTGGGTATGTAAGAAGGAGAATGAAAGTAGGATAAATGCGGTAGAAATGCGAGCTCTGCGGAAGATGTTCGGAGTGAAGCTGACCGACCGCATTAGCAACAGCATAGTAAGACAGCGAGTAGGTATGAAAGATAGTATCGGTGTAAAGATGAGAAAGGGCATGCTCCGTTGGTTCGGGCATATAGAAAGAATGCCAGAGGAAAGAATGACAAAACAGATATACAATGTGAAAGTGGAAGGATGCAGGTACCGGAGAAGACCTAGACTATCTTACCACGACCAAATAAACCGAGTCTTATCTGATGGAAAAGTCAAGAGTCTCCGTAACCGGCGATCGTGTATGAGACGAACTATGAGAGTCGAGGAAGCCAGAGAGGTATGTAAGGAAAGAACCTGTTGGAACTCTGTACTCTCTGCCTACCCCGCAAGGGATCTGGCGTGAGGTTATAGATAGATAGAATTGTTTTTGTTTACAAATTTTTATTTAACTTGCAATGTTCGTATGTCTGTCTGTCTGTCTTTCCAGTTCAATCTTGTGATCCTATCACTTCGGGTATCCGATTGAGCTGAAATTGCAATGCAATAATATGGTACCATAGAGCTGATCTGATGATGGAGTCAGAAGGTGGCCATAGGAACACGTGAATTAAATAACACAGCCCCCTCGTGTTCAGGCTTGTTGAAGTACTATTAACGCGTACTTTACAACCAGATGATGTTCAGGGTCTGACGATAAAGCCGAAAGATGACCTATTGCTTGTACCGCCTTGTTTGGGCTCGTTGGATTTGTCTTGACGAGTACTTTAGGTCCGGGTGATGTCCAAAATCTGATGATGGAGCTGGAAGGAAGCCATAGGAGCTCTTCAACTAAGGAAGATATCTTTATTGTGTTTATGATATAAAAGCTTGTTTTTATAAAGGTTTTTTTCAATAAAAAATTATTAATGATATGGTAGAACTATCTGGTCCTATTTTACTGAATAAACGGTGCTCAAGTGGTGTGGCTTTTGAGCATAATTCATCTATTATAACGATTATACGATTTATTATGACGGTGTAATGACGGCTTGATCTAATGGTTTAGGCCGTTCCGTTCACTGGCTCAAGTAATCGCGGGTTTGATCTCCGCACCGGACGAGGCTTTGTGCGAACCAAAAATTATTGTTTCAGTTCGGGTGTTTGTGTCTATGAATTTCATATTTGTTACCGCAACCAGAATAGAAAATATAAATGTATCACATACATATCCTTCATTTTTTTTTAAAAGAAAGGTAGCCCCACTCTTGGATTTATTCCTGTGTCGTGGGTGCGTTTACAAACATAAAAAATGACATACACAAATACCCAGACAAAACTAAAAAATAATGTAAGTTTAAGTAAAATATATACTGTTTAATTTAAATTTATTGTAATTGACACTTTTTGGAGTTAGTCTGCTACACATCACATCCTCCAATCCTCCTCCTCCAATTAAGTTTGATGGCGGTCGAGTCAAGAAGTTTAATTAAAAAAAAGCATACAAGAAGAGTAGGAAATAATTAAGATTCACTACCGTCCTTTACAAAGCTGGACACAGGACTTAAAAAGTAGCCATAAAGAAAGTGAAGAAATGGACGCCATTTTCTAGCTTAAATTTCTACTATATAAGTAAGTTAATTTACTGCCACACGACGGCTAACTGGCACGACAATTTTCCTCATATACTCGTCAACTAGCGCATACAAATCTAATCCTCTACAAATCTTTATAATTGAAACTTGCTTACAATAAAAGAAAACGCCAAGAAACGAAAGAATCGCAGAATACTGAACCAATAAAATGTAACGAAGCTATCTCAGGAAATATCGGTGACTACCCGTGGTGACTACGCAAATATTTGAGGGGTTAAGAAAGTTATTTACAAATAAAAGTTAGCAACACTGGTGGAGATGGAACACTTCACCTAAAGTCTATAGGTACACTACAGCCGTGGTGAGTTCCCTTAGCCATGCGGCCTGGTAGATGTCCATTATTGTCAACGAATTATTTGTGTTAAATACTTCTGTCTCCAAATATGATTTCGGCTAAGAAATCAAGAAGATAGAAAATCTATTACGTTGACCGATTATTACTATGTAATAAATTAGTACTATGAAATAAATTAATTTTATTTAATTTTCATTTTTAAACTTCATAAATCTTTCCTGATTCAAACAATTAAGTAAAGCGTAAATAATATAAACTTACTTACAAGTTGGTTTCTAAAAAATTTCGTTCCATAAAACAAACAAAATATAAAAGCACCGTGACGCCTATACTTCCCAAGCGGGGTTGGCAGAGGTGTACTTAGCACACCCACGTTTTGCCGACGATGTAAGGTCCCATGTAATAGGGGGCGAGCCAATTGCCATATATCGGACACAATTCCAGACTCCGGACTCGTATTAGGAAGTTTTCGCTAGAAAAACTACACTTGTCCGACCTAGGATTTGAACTCAGGACCTCGTGAATTAAATATGATTCCGAAAATTTGACTAGTCACTTTCAAACTGCAAATAAGTGAATATACTCTGCGTACCCTGTAGTGATCTGGCGTGATGATATAGATAGATAAAGACTATCATATTGCAGTCACCAGTCTCTATCACAAGGCGCTTACAATTTATATCGTATTAAGTATGGTTAAAGAAAAAAAATTTAAATGAAAATACTTCTGGAACACATTAACGACATTACCTATTACTCTAGGGATTTTTAACCATAAAACCGACTTCTAACAATAAGACCCCCGACAAGTACCAGTCACACAGTTATTTATATTTCACTTGAAACATACAGCTCTGAGAACATTTAGATTGCAAACGTGCGCAACACAAATTTTGCTAACTTTAGAACGAACTATAAAAAACTTGAAAGTTGCAGAGGGCAAACGTGATCCAAGTGACCGAGCGCTGTGCAAATGCTACAGACCATAGAAGTCGTAATAATAAGACACTAGAAGTCGCAAAGCCTCGTAAACTTATGGCCTTCTAGCTCCAGCCTGGTAACTTCCATGTTTAGTTTTCCAGGGATGACAAATGGAATCTGCACATATTTTGTATGAATTTGTTTAGAGTTAGTCGTGTGAAGCGTTGGCAATAAGGTGATATGAATTTAACAGAAAAATTGGTAAAAGCTCATAGAAATCGTAAAATAAGACACTAGAATTCGTAAAGCCGCATGAACTGGTAGCCTTCCAGACTCCGGACTAGGCGAATTCCATGCTTAGTATACCAGTGATGGCAAAAGAAATCTGCACATATTTTATACGAATTATTTTAGAGTTAGTCGTGTAAAGCGTTGGAAATTAAGTAATCGGGATCTGACAGGGGAATTGGGTAAAAGCCCATAGAAATCGTAAAAATAAGACACTAGAAGTCACATAGACACGTGAAGTTGTGGTCTTCCAGACTCCGGACTAGGCGAATTCCATGCTTAGTATGCCAGGGATGGCAAAAGAAATCTGCACATTTTTTGTATGATTTTTTTAGAGTTAGTCGTGTAAAGCAATGGAAATAAAGTAATTGGGATCAGACAGGGAAATTGGGTAAAAGCTCACAAAAATCTTTATAATAAGACACTAGAAGTCGTATAGCCACGGGAACTTGTCACCATACATGTGAGAAAATTATTACAAAAGCTTAGGAACTGTGCGGACCAATGTATGTGATGTGGACTAATGTAAGTGGCTAAGGTTGGTATGAAAGTTTTCCACTTCTTAGCAGGTAATACAATTCATCAGAAAATATTTTTACAGCAAAAAACGTGAGTATATGTGAGTCTGTGTCTATTTTTACATTTTTTTTTACTTGCAATGTTTTTTGTTGATTTATGGCAAATTTTACAAGCTGAATTAAAACACATTCCCTTATCCTACGGAGTTAAAATTTGACATATTGGTTCAATTCTAATAGGAATGCATTTTGATGGTATCATTAACCTGATTCTACATCCAGGATTTGCTGCTGACGATAGAACTCCTCAACGGCCAACAGCTTAGACACGAATTTTTGTATACACATTTAATTTTGATTGGCCGTTTTAAATTACACCATTACCTGGCTACATATTTTTTTACAATAATTTAAACTGTGAATGTAAGAAAAAAGGTGACAGTAGTTTCTTACAAAATCGTGCGATATTTCACTTCTAGTGCTTTATTATTATGATTTCTGTGCCACAGACGGACTTGGGTGAGCTACGCGTCGGTCGCCGACTGGCCTGCTGTGTCCAGTTGTGCAACTTGTTTGTCATTTCTGCAGCGGGCATGCACCACATTATATGCCCTAATAAAATATATAACATACATTTCACGCCGATTTTCTCCG
The DNA here is from genome assembly GCA_905147815.2 of Phalera bucephala. NCBI lineage: Eukaryota > Metazoa > Arthropoda > Insecta > Lepidoptera > Notodontidae > Phalera > Phalera bucephala. The sequence continues at coordinate 17,879,798 of LR990622.1, forward strand.
AAGCAGTTGGGTTTTACAGTACGCCCATATTTTGTCAAAACATTTTTAGGCCCAATATGCTTTAGGCATATTTGTGCTTTTATGTGTTTTATAAGCTACTTGTATTTTCTAACGTAAAGAATCACAGAAAAAAGGAAACTCAACTGCTGGGCAAGATTACTCTCTACTTTTCACCAAAAAATTATGTCACACATATGAAAATAAAAAATTACAATAGGTGGTCTTATCGTTAACAGTAATTTCTTACAGATAACCTAGCTAGACAAAAGGCACAAGAAAGAAAATATTAAGAAAATTAGACCCCTTGAGACGTACACTATTTTTAGGTTATTTACACCATCTTTACTTATAAAATACAATCTTATATACTACAGATATACTTCAATATCGTAGGGAAATAAGGATACCAGGACACCAAGTCTGCTATTGCAGTTTTAGTAAAATTGTTATTTTTTGACTTCATAATCGTTGGTTTTCATAGTGTTGATAATCTATTTTCTCTAATTCTCTTTCATAAATATGATGAGGTACAGAAGGAATTAGAATGTCTAAGGAAGGAACGAAAGCATAATATCTCCTACATTCAAACACTGGAACATAAAGTTGACACTCTAGAGAGGCAATCCTGTTCGACTAAAGTGGAAATCAGAAATATTGCCAAATCTCAATCACATACTGAGACAAAGGAAGACCCCTGTGAAGCTATAAAGTTGATAGGGAAGGAAGTTAATATAGAAGTTCAACAATATCAAAGACGTGTATCGTCCATTTGTGAAGCCGAATAAACCGAGTTTAATCATAGTCGAATTCACGTCCGTCGTGATGAAAGATAATGTCATTAAAAGTTATAAAAAGCTTAACTCCAAAGAAAGATCTGAAAAACTCTCCACAAAATTGTTTAGTACGAAGGATCAAATTAAAAAAATCTTCATCTCTAAGAGCCTAACTCAAAAAACACGCCAATTATTCTTTGTTACTCGCGACTTTGCTAAATCACATGGATACACCTACTGCTGGACTTCACAGGGGGAAATCTACATTCGTAAGAAAGAAGGTTTACCTCCAATGTGGATACAAGAAGAGGCAGACTTAAATAAATTAAAAGGCTCCATGAAAATATGACTAGCTGATGTTTTTTCAGGAATGATTATAAAAATTGACGTGAAATTTATTTAACATTATTATTTCTTTTATATTACCATTTATTTATTGTTTTAATTTTTAGTCTTAGCATAAAACGCCTTATTACGAGATAACATATCGTTAACTCTTTACAGACTATACAAACCTTCATTGCCACTCATTCAATTAAAAACTATAGTTATGGATTCTGTGTTGACGTAATTTTTTATTTTTATAGTTTACTAACCTCTATCAATCTACCTGTTTATAGTTTTACTTCTCCTGTTTCTAGATGTTTATACACAATTTTTGATAAATTTACTTATTTATATATGCCATTTTTAAAACATGAACCCCATCTACATAATCATAATCAAAAATGGTTGACTTATTAAAAGAATTAGATACATTCGCTGTTTCTGAATACATGTTTTGTGGTAATCAAAACTGTAAAAGTACCCTATCAAGGTCTGAAAAGTGTTTAACTATTTTGACTCAAAACATACGCAGTATCTCACGAAATTTTGATACTTTCAATGTGGTATTAAGCCAGCTTAATATCTCCTGTGACGTGATTGTCTTTACAGAGTGCTGGCTGTCATGCAACAGTGTGATTCCGATTTTGAATAATTATAATTACATTTCAATAAAACATTTTATGAACCAGAATGAAGGGGTAGTAGTTTATTACAAAAATATCCTGAATTTAAGATTCGAAGAACCAATTTTCTTGGATTGTAACTGTTTGATTATCAGATTTGGCTTTGACACTGCTTTGCTAGCTGTTTATAGATCTCCTTCAAATAGAAAGCTAGAACAATTCTTTCAATCGTAAGATAATATTAGGACGAAGCTTTTGAACTTTAAAAATGTCATCATTATTGGAGACATTAATATTAGCCCGTATGATCTTGATAATAAATTCCAAGATTACCTTAATCTTTGTTCATTTCACGGACTACTACAGAGACATGCTCTGCCTACTAGGGGCAATAAATCATGCTTAGACCATGTTATGTTAAAAACTAAACTATCTGCAATGGTATTTCTCCTAGAAACTGATATAACTTATCATAAAGCTGTTCTTCTTTCATTAAATTATAAACTCTCCCACACTTTCTTTCATGCAACAAGAAGTACAGTTAACTACGATAGTATGAAATTAGATATGGCACAAATAGACTGGAAACCAATCCTTACTTCCAACGATGCAACCAAAAGTATGGAGCTTTTCGTAAATACTATACATCATCATCATTCTCTCCAATTCTGCTTGAATTAAATTATCTAAACGGAACAAAATGATTAAACCCTGGATTACACCCGGTTTGCTACGTTGTATGAAACATAGAGATAAGCTACATAAACAGTGCAGACAATCACCAACAAATTATATACTGAAATTAACCTATTCTAGATACCGCAGCTTCTGAAATAATTTGGTAAAAAAAGTAAAAAGAGCAAACGATAAGAAAATGTTGCAGGAAGCAGGCAAAAATAATAACAAGATTTGGGAGGTCATAAAACTTATAACCAACACGACAAAACGTAAAATTGCCAATACTAAATTATTAAACCTCGATAACCCAAAAAAATGTGTGGTCCATTTCATCATCATTTTTTTTTGTTAATATTGGTAAAGATTTAGCTGATAAAACAGTAAAATGTAAGAACCCAGAACACATTATATATAATAAGAAAAAAATCATAAATTTAGTGATTCCTTCGTCATGCTAAAAACCGATGAGAAGGAAGTAGAACGACTTATCCTGGGGCTAAAAAATACTTGTACTATCGGTTGGGATAGTATTCCAAACACCTTTCTTAAAGAATATAAGCACGTTCTCGTTAAACCTTTAACTCATGTTTTTAACCTTTGCCTCTTAAGTGGTACTTTCCCTAGAATTTTAAAAAGATCAACAGTTCACCTGATCTATAAAGCAGGTGATGATAACCGTATTAAGAGCTATAGACCTATCTCTATCCTGCCATCGGTCTCCAAGCTTCTGGAACGTATGACAAACAGTCGGTTGGTACAGTTTCTAGAAAAGAATTTTTATTTTTCTTAGAACCTATTTGGCTTTAGAGGCGGTAAATCTACGAATGATGCTGTCCACGAGCTTGTGGACTATGTGGTAAGGAATGTTGATAAAGGAAAGAAAATTATTGGCATATTCCTAGACTTGGCCAGGGCTTTTGACACAGTCTTTACACCATTGCTTTTACGAAAGCTGGAAGCGCTGGGTATAAGAGGAACCCAGCTCAAACTTCTAGAAGATAATCTATCGAATCAGTCCCAAAGTGTGAAAATAGACAACTATTTAAGTGATGATCTCCCTATCTCCTACGGTGTCCCACAAGGCAGTATAGCAGGGCCGAGCCTATTTTCGGTCTACTTAAATGACCTCTGAAATCTTAATATTCCGAATGGAAAAATTATATCTTATGCAGATGATACCGTTCTGCTTTTCTCAGATGATTCATGGGAGAAAGTCTATAAATATGCTCAATTAGGATTAGATATCGTGATACACTGTATAAACGAAAATGTGTTGACACTTAATCCTGCAAAACCCAATATATAACATTTTCTATGAGGAACTCAAATCCACCTCAAATTTCTTATTTTGATTGCCTACAGCTGTTGTAACGATAACCATTGCGCCTGTACAATAATCCAAAAAAACTGAAACGTTTAAATATCTAAGTATTGTATTAGACAATAACCTTTTCTTCCGAGGTCATATAGAATTAATTCGCTCTAGATTAAGGAAACTGAAATGTTTCCAAATCATTCCATTCTTCCAAATTCAAACTAATGAAACAGGTATACCTAGCATTAGGACAGTCCATTATAGAGTATTGTATCTCTGTTTGGGAAGGTGACCCTAAAACTGTTTTAAAACCTTTAGAGGTACCACAATGAGGACAATGAGGACTTCTAAAAGTTAGCACATCTCGCCCTTTTACATTCCTGACCTTTGAACTTTACCAATCGTGGGAAGTATTAACTGTTCGTCAATTAGATATTCTGTACACTATAATAAAAAAAACATTCATCCTTACCCTATAATAAATCCTTCATTACATCTAAAAGGAGAAAAGGTATAGTATGCACTGACGGTTATGTTATAAAACATGCTTATGTTAATAAATACTTCCCGTTTTTAGGCCCATTTTTATATAATAAGTTTAACAAAACTCTGAATATTTATGCCCTAAACCAAACTCAATGCAAATCCGTAGTAAAGGAATATTTACTTCACCTAAATTACGATGAAACTGAAAAACTTCTACTCCTGTTAACGTGAATAAAAATTACGTCCCTGTCCCAAGCCCACCTGAAATGTTATTTCATAACACACCCTCTTACACTCACACACTCACATTCATTCAACACACAAAGAGGCCACAAATACACAACCTTAAGTATTATCTCTTCTTCTTTTTTAAATAAAATTAATAATAATATTATTATAATTGATATCCAAATAAAAATTGTTATTTATATTCATGGAAAATTGCTAATTGTTGTATTGTTCATGTAGTCTCTGTTACTGTCTAGGGAAGAGCATTGTGTCTGGGATACAAATAATATTATGTTATCTAGTCCAGAAACAGATGTTTCTGCAAATTTGAGCAGATTGACACAAGGTTGTATTGCAATAAGTATTTGAGTAATGTAATGTCCTATTCTTTGAAATAAAGCATTATTATTAATTCAATGATGTCTTTATGGTTTCCACAGGCGTACTAGTTGAAAAATTTATCGGTATTTGTTAAAAAGACCATAAAGAATATAGTAGATTACCGACTTAGGCATAATTGTAATTGAACGAATGTTATAGCATGTCATAATCACAAATTACGTTAAAAATAGCAGGTTAGAGGCCCAGGAATTTAGACTTTTTTAATATTTTTTTTTGTTGCTTAAACGTAGGATTTTTTCATGTGTCGTGGATGCGTTACCGAAACATATATTTGTGGGTTACTCAAAGAAGTGTTTTGTGCGGGGATTGAACCCACGACCACTCGATCCAGTGGACGGAGCGGCTCAAGCTCTAAGCCACTCGACCAAATCGCTTTCAGTTACTAGATTTAGAAAAATGACGTATCCCTAAATGTTTGTAGTAAGAGATGAAACAGTTTAGTGTATTCAACGTCTTCGATGATTTTGTGCAATCCCTAGGTATTACACGAAATCCTTGGTATCCTCACTTTTTACAGCTTCACACAAACAATGAGGTTTATTATTAGTCAATTTTTTTTCACTAATGTATTATCATACACAATTCCGTAACAAAATTCACATTGCCCGCCCGCCGGCCCGCCTATTGCCACTTCAGTTTACTTATCTTATGGACTATGTCGGTGACCTTGGTTCTTCTACGAATCCCCTCATTTCTGATTCGATCATGTAGAGAAACGTCAAGCATATGAAAATAAATAAGTTTTAAAAATTATATGAGTTGAATGCTCAGGATTATTGATTAGTGTTATCACAAGCTGCAACACCAACAATGTTTCATAATTTAAGTAATTTTTTAATTACGTTGCACATTTAAATTCATTAATTACGCTATCAAGGCCACGTGATGTCATAATGCTCCTTATTTAACCGAGCGCACTTAAATTTTTTCCAGCAAAACCGTGGCTTGAATTTTACCACAGTATTACAGAAAAAAGCAACGACTTAAGACTTTTATTTGAGTCCATTCGGTTAGGATTTAGAGGCTGTTAACGTCATATAACCGCAATTTAGACGAGCCGTCGTCGCAATGTTATCAAATATTGTTGAAATCACACACATTTCATGTATTCTGACTCTCACATGCACTCATATTTTTTGGAATTTTTGGATGTGTGCCCTTGCGCGACTTGGTTCTCTGACGAATAACTTCGTTCCGGATTCGATCCCTAAGAGAAACTCCGAGCATAGCTCTTTCCATAGCTCGTTGAGCGACCTTGAACTGGTGGACAAGCCGTGCAGTGAGTGGCCACGTTTCGGCTCCGTATGTCATTACAGGTAGGATGCACTGATTAAAAACTTTCGTTTTTAGGCATTGGGGTATGGGCGATAAGAAAACTCGACGGAGTTTTCCAAATGCTGCCCAGCCCAGCTGTATCCGTCTCTTAACTTCCTTGTCGAAGTTGTTTTTACCTAGTTGGAGCACCTGCCCTAGGTATACGTACTCACGAAGAGGCGGCATGGTTTACGTCGGCTATGACCAGCATTTGCGACGCTGCTATGCCGAGGGCCAGTCCCCGCACATCGAAGAGGGCAGTTTATTGGTGGTCAGCCGAGATAGATGAGCTGCGTAGGAGTTGCGTGGCTGCACGTCGCGCATACATGCGGCAACGCCGACGGAGAGTACGCAACGAGGCTGAGGGCGACCAGCTGTACGCGGTGTACAGAGAATTGAAAGAAAACCTGCAGCTGGTCATCCTCAAAGCAAAAAAGGAGGCCCGTGAGGACATGTTAGCTCGGCTTGATCGAGATCCGTGGGGACGACCGTATCGGGCTGCGCGGAGCAAGTTGCGTGGACAAACAGGGCCACTTACGGAGACCCTCGAGCCGCGGCTGCTGGACGGGGTTGTGTCCGCACTTTTCCCGGAACGCGCGGCACACGTGCCGCCGGAAATGGCTCCGAACAATAATAGTAGGCAAACGCAAGCGGTCCCCGATGAGAACATTGCATTCATGTCTCCGGACGAGGTGGCAGTGGCAGCACTAAGACTTCGATCTAACACCGCGCCAGGTCCTGATGGAGTCCCGGGACGTGTGGTAGCCCTGGCACTGGAGGCGTTAGGAGACAGGTATCAAGCTTTACTCAATGCCTGTCTAAGAAGTGGAAGATTTCCGACTCCATGGAAATGTGGGAAACTAGTTTTGCTACAGAAGGAGGGTCGTCCCCAAAGCTCGCCGTCAGCATACCGACCAATCGTTTTGCTGGACGAGGCCGGCAAGATCTTTGAGCGTGTCCTTGCCGCCCGCATTGTCCAACATCTTGGCACGACTGGCCCAGATTTAAGCCAGTGCCAGTACGGATTCCGGGAGGGTCGATCCACGGTTGATGCGATTCTTGATGTGAAGGCCCTCTCGGAGGAGACCGTCTCAGGGCGCGGTGTGATGTTGGCGGTGTCTCTTGACATCGCCAACGCATTCAACACCCTGCCTTTTGAATGTATCCTGGCGGCTCTAGGCTACCACAGACTGCCTGTCTACCTGCGGCGGGTTTTGGCGGACTACTTACGAAATAGATGTGTGGTCTGCGTAAGGGGAGATGGGCGGCTACTACGTCAACATATGACGTGCGGTGTTCCACAGGGGTCGGTGTTGGGCCCTCTTCTGTGGAACATCGGCTACGACTGGGTGCTGCGCGGCGCTCTTGAAAGAGGGCTACGAGTGTTCTGTTACGCAGACGACACACTCGTCACGGCCCAAGGGGCCAATGCGGAAGAGGCAGTGCGGTTGGCGACAGAAGGAGTGTCGCAAGTGGTGGATCGTGTCCGGCGGCTGGGGTTAAGGGTAGCCCTAGAAAAGACCGAGGCCCTGTGCTTCCATGGGGCCCGGAGGCGGCTCCCTCATGGAATGACTATAACGGTCGATGGCATTTCGGTCGAGGTCGGGACCCAGATGAAATACCTGGGTCTCATCCTCGACTCAAGGTGGAAGTTTGGGGCCCACTTTAAGATGTTGGCCCCAAAATTAATCAGAGCAGCGGGAGCTCTCAGCCGGCTCCTGCCAAATTTGCGAGGCCCTAGCGCGAGCTGTCGCCGCCTTTATACCGAGGTGGTGCGATCGATGGCCCTATATGGCGCACCGGTGTGGGCGGACGCTCTGACCGCCCAGAACAAGACCCTGCTGCGACGGCCGCAGCGGGTCATGGCGATCAGGGTGATACGTGGCTACCGCACTATATCGTGCGAGGCGGCGTGCGTCATAGCCGGGACACTACCCTGGGACCTGGAGGCCAAGGTGCTGGCTGCCGTCTATCGTCGTAGAGCGGAGCTCCGAGAGGACAGTGGCAGTACGATGCCAGAGGACCTGGTTACATGGCGGCGACAAGCGCAAGAAAGCGCAGTGAGTGAGTGGCGGGAGCGGCTGATCGAGCCAGCCGCCGGCCACTTAACCATACGGGCGGTTCGTCCAGTCCTCGCGGAGTGGGCAAACCGAAAGCACGGGGTACTTACCTTCCGGCTGGTGCAGGTCCTGTCGGGGCACGGCTGCTTTGGCAGGTACCTGTGGAAGGTGGCCGGGAGGGAAGTCACGCCAAGGTGCCATGAGTGTGGCGCCACTGAGGACACTGCGCAACATACGCTGGAAATATGCCCTGCTTGGGCGGCCCAGCGCGGTGTCCTCACGGGTGTAATAGGGAGAGATATCACGCTGCCCAATGTAGTGAGAGCAATGGTCGGCAGCGAAAGGTCTTGGCTGGCGGTAGAGGCCTTCTGCGAGGAAGTTATTTCGCGGAAGGAGGCGGCGGAGCGGAGCAGGGAAAATGATCCCCTCGCTGCTCCGAACCGTCGTCGGAGAGTCGGGCGGAGGAGGCGGGCGGCTGCCGACCTCATGCCACCGTGATGGGGGCCGGCGGACGACAGCAACGGGGGTTGCTGTCGTCTATGCAGAACATTTGGCCCCCGAGGTTGGAGGACGCGCCAAGTGTTCCGGTGCGCCCTCACCAAGTAGAAGGACCAGGGCGGGGATACCCTGATAAAGTCGAGTTCGAAAAACGGACAGCCGCTGACGGGTCGCGGAAGTATGTCCGCGTCCCCGTGACTCGCCTCTATAGCGGGCGATGGAACACGGTGGGGTTTTAGTGGGTAGGACTTGCTCCAGCGACGGCCGGATATACGCCGACCGTCGCTGAAGCGAGTAGTCCCACATAACCTGTTAACGTCCCCGTTGTTAACGGGTATCCAAGAGGATTTCCCCACTCAAAAAAAAAAAAAAAAAGGTATACGTACTCAGAAACAACTTCAAGGGGGGCTCCGTTTACGGCGATCGGTCCCGGGTCAACATGTTTATTGATCATAACTTTAGTTTTATCTAAGTTCATCCGGAGACCGATTCGCTGAGACGAATTAGCAAGGCTGTCCAGCATCTGTTGCAGGTCTTGCAACGTTTCAGCCATGATGAAGATATCGTCTGCAAATCGCAGGTGAGAGATGTATGCGCCATTTATATTGATGCCGCGACCTTTCCAGTCCAGCGTCTTGAACATATCCTCCAGTACATTGGTGAACAGTTTTGGTGATATGACATCACCTTGGCGCACTCCGCGGCGCAGGTGGATATGTTCAGTCCACTGGTTTTGTACTTGGACGGTCATCGTTGCAGCTTCAAAAAGGCATCTCATCACCTCGATGTATCGCCAATCAACTTGGCATCGTCGCGAGGAGTCCAGAACTGACCAGGTCTCGACAGTGTCAAAGGCCTTCTCATAGTCCACGAAGGCTAGACATAGGGGCAGATTATAATCTGCAGTCTTCTGAATGAATGTGAAGAAAACCAAGATTATGGTTTTTGAAAGGGAAGAAACCAGAACGAATGTAAGGATTGTGGTTGGTAACGATGTGCTGGAGCAAGTGAATGAGTTTGTATATCTTGGATGCGCCTTCAGGTGAAGCTGACCGACCGCTTTAGCAACAGCATAGTAAGACAGCGAGTAGGTATGAAAGATAGTATCGGTGTAAAGATGAGAAAGGGCATGCTCCGTTGGTTCGGGCATATAGAAAGAATGCCAGAGGAAAGAATGATAAAACAGATATACAATGTGAAAGTGGAAGGATGCAGGTACCGGGGAAGACCTTTTTTTTTTTTTATCGCAGGGAAACCCTTTATGGGTACTCGTCCGCGTTCGGGGGACGCGGAGGGGTTATGTCGGAGTCCTTGATCCATCAACACTCGGGACCGTAGCCCCAGCTGTTGATGGACCAAGTGTACCGACTAAAAACCCTGCGGTGACACCGTCTTTGCCGCGTGTTGTCGGGGTCACGGGATCGCCGTTAGGTGCGCACCGCAACCCCGACGCGACCCGCCCTGTTAGGGCCCACCCTGGGAGCGTGTAAAGGGCGCTCCCTTTTCCCCTTTACTAGACGCCGTGCTGGTGACACTCAGCACGGCGTCTCCCCCGCGAGCTGGTCAGCAGACTCCCCCGAGTCTGCCAACCAGGTGGTATCGTTGGCGGCGCCCAGGGTTTATTCCATGGGCACCGCCACATTCTGCGCCTCAGTGGCGCCAGAGGCGGCCGGCTACGGCTGAGCCGCATTCGATGCGGCCGGAGCGGCAGATCCGCCTCCCCGACGGCGGCCGGGCTTTCGGGCCGGACAGGCCCTACTGTCCAGCATGTGGCCGGTTGGTTGACCGGCCGCAGCGCATAGCGCGCAACAGGGGGCAGCCGTACACCCAGAGGCCTTATGGCCAGGCTGCCCACACCTGTAGCAAATCGCGCCCCTATCTACTTCGGCCCGGCACTGCTCGGGCACGTGCCCGGCCTCGAGGCAGCGGTAACACCTCATCGGCCTCACCTCCAGCAGTTTTACCTGCGCAGAGGTGAAGCCGACGAATATTCTGCCCGCAGCCGCCACCTTTTTAGCTGCCTCTACGGGGCAGCTTATTACGACCGTGCCCAGGGGTGTCCGGTCACGTCGTATATCCCCCGTCTTTATGTCATCGACCTGGCACACCCCGGCACGAGCCACCACCTCCGCGACGTCCTCCTTCGTCACAGAGTCGTCCAGGCCCACCAGGCGCAAGAAAGCACGCTTGATGGGCCTGTATACCACCACGCCTTCCGCGGCCAGCGCCGCGCTCATGGCCGCCGCTAGAGCGTCCGCCTTTGGACCGCTGTCGGCCCCTGGGACCTCGATGAGGCGCGCCCCCGTCTTCCCCACCTTGCAGACGAGGGACTCTATCCCAAGGTTCCTCGGATTTATCGCCTGCCGCGCCCGGGCTATAACGGCGGCGAAGGTCAAGCCGCGACTTGCGGCATCCGTCGGCAGCTTAACGGCTACTGCCGCACAACGTGGCAGCCGCAGCCTGGGCTTCGTCTTGCGCTTTTTGGGCGCTTTTGCCGCTTGCGCAGCCGGCTCAACGGGCCGCGCCGGTTGGGCGGCCTGCGCCGATGAGGCGGGCGGCGCCGGTTGAGCGGCCTGGGCGGGCCTCTTCTTCTTTCCCGTCCTGCCCACCGCAGTCCACGGTCCTTCCGCGGAACTTTCTGGAGCAGGCGGCGGGGGAGGGGGAGCGGGCTCCCTCTGGGCCGGCTTTGGTGCCAGCTCCTTCTTTTTATTTGGGGCTTTCGCCCCCTTCTTCCCCTTCTTTGGGGGAGGCGCCTTTTCGGCCGTTGGTACTGGCGCCGAGGCGTCAGGTGCCGGCTTATCGGACGCCAGCGGCGGGCGAAGGCGGGACTCTGGTAGAAGTCGCCCCTCCAACGCCGCGAAGCGGGCGTTTAACATCACCCCGACGCTGTCGATAATGGACCTGCGCATCTGCTCCAGGTCCATCGTCGGGGTTATCAACGCCGCGGGAGCCGCGGGTGCGGCTATCGCGGGTACGCGGGCAGGCGAGGCCGCCGCAGGCACGACTGCCACGGGAGCAGCCTCCTCGGGTGAGACCAGACGCTGTGGCGTGATGGAGGTCTGCAGGTACGCCACCTGGTCTTTGTACCGCCCGGCCAGCCTCTTCAGCCAAGTGATCTCCGCCTCTGCCCTCTTAAGCGCCTCGGGGACCGACACCTCGAAGATGCCTTCGAAAGCGCCTGTGATGGCACTGGCGGCATCCTTAAGGGCCTTCACATGGGTCCCCTTTAGGTTTTTTGAGGAGCTGGCCACATAGAGGATGCTCTGCACCTCTTTTAGTGCAGCCTCCCTGTGATTGGTCGCTCCCACTACCTCCGCGTTAGCTCCTACAGTGCCCTCTTCAGCGCCGCCGGTCTCGGCAGCCTCATTCCTCTGGGTTGCATTTCGGGCGGACACCTCCCGCTCAGCCTGGCACTTGAGCAGCTCAGACTCCTTCGTGAGCTGGGCCATCGCTTTGGCGTGGCCAATATAAAGCCCTGAAGTGGGCGGACCGGGGAAGACCTAGACTGATGGAAAAGTCAAGAGTCTCCGTAACCAGCGAGCGTGTATGAGACAAACTATGAGAGTCGAGGAAGCCAGAGAGGTATGTAAGGAAAGAACCTGTTGGAACTCTGTACTCTCTGCCTACCCCGCAAGGGATCTGGCGTGAGGTTATAGATAGATAGATAAATAGTCTTCTGTATAATCTGCCGTACTGTGTGGATGTGGTCTATGGTGCCGTAACCACTTCGAAACCCGGCCTGCTCCGGGGGTTGAAACTCGTCGAGCCTTCACGCAAGACGGTTCGTGATGACCCTTGAAAACAGCTTGTATACATGGCTCAGAAGCGATATAGGTCGATAGTTTTTCAAAAGGGTTTTGTCACCCTTTTTGAAAAACAGGACGACCACGCTTCTGTTCCATGCCTGCGGAGTTCTCCCAGTGTAGAGGACAGTGTTAAATAACTTCCGAAGCTCCTTAAGTACTGGGGTACCTCCTGCCCTCAGAAGCTCAGTCGTGACGCCGTCCTCACCCGGGGCTTTTCCATTTTTAAGCTGTTTAAGGGCCAACTCGGTCTCATCCAGGTTGATCTCGGGCAGGTCTTCTGTGAAGTGACGTGTAAGGGTGGCTCTAGGATCTCCTCTAAGAGATTCGGATCGAGGTGCGTGTGATTCGTAGAGCTGGCTTTAGAAATTCCTGACTTCCGAGAGGATTTCCGGCCTAGAAGCGATCACAGTACCTGCTTGTGTAGTCAACCTTGTCAAGTGGTTTCTCCCAAGTGACTGGACGAACACTTTCGACCCCTGGTTCTGCTCGATGGCTTTCTCAATCTCAAGCTTGTTGAAAGCTCGGAGGTCGCGTCGGACCAGCTTTGTGATCTTTTTATTTAAGGCCCGGTGTTCTGACAAGGTTGAGGCTGCATTTCGGCGTCGTTCGCTCATAAGCTCCAGAGTCCCCCCCGAAAGCTTAGATTTCCTGCCTGTACGCCTCGTTTCGCATAATTTAGTACCCTCTTCTCTAAGAGTCTGTACCACCTGCTCGAATTTCTGATCAACGCTGTCAGTGGTTTCCAAGGCAGCGAAACGGTTTTCCAATTTTAATTGAAAAGCTTGGGAATCCATAGCGGCTTGGAGCAAATTCGGTCGGAGACTGGATTTCATCAAGCAGACTCTTTCGCGCTTCCATTTTATATTCAGAGTGCCCCGTACGAGCCGGTGGTCGCTTCCGGTTTTAAACCTTGCGATCACTGAGACATCTCTGAATATGCGCCTCTTGTCCGCCATGATGAAGTCGATCTCATTTTTTATTTTACCATCGCGGCTTTGTCACGTCCACTTTCTTTGGGGTTGTTTTTTAAACTAAGAGTTCATCATAAACAGTCCTTCTCTTTCGGGAAAGTTGACGAGCGTCATTTCTGCTGCCCCCTGTCATTTCTGCTGTCATAGCCGTATGGTCCTACTGAGGATTCGCTGTCAGTTTTTACTCCCACTTTGGCGTTAAAATCTCCCATGACAACGTTGTAGTGTGCCCTAGGGATATTATGAAGGGCCTTAGAGATGTCCTCGTAGAGTACCTCTATGTCCTCGTCCGAGTGTGCCAAGTCGGTGCATAAACCTGCAGGATCTTGAGTGTGTACCCCTCGGTCAGCTTAAAAATGAGGTATGCTACCCTTGTCGACACACTGGACATTTCTAAAACGTTGTCAGCGAAGACTCTATGGGCCAGAAACCCGACGCCACCCTGGGAAAGTTGGTCTCCCTCTCTCAAGTACAAAAGATGGCTAGATTCTAGGGTTATGGTGTCTTCTCCCTCTCTTCAAACTGCACATAAACCCAGAACGTGCCATCTTATGCACTTCAGTTCTTCTTCCAACTGCAGAAGATGCTCATCCAGTCGCAGCGTGCGTCCGTTATACGTAGCCAGGGTCAGTTCATGTTGGCGGCCTACCGTAGCCGGGAGATTCTTCGCACCCCCTGCCCCGCCGGAACCGTGACCGCCGCCGGGGTCAGGAATAGCGGAGCGACCGGGAACTGGGGGCCGTGGTATATTCCGACTTGCCATGGAAGGTTTTGCCCAATTAGAACCACTTCCTCTTATTCTACGGACTTGAATTTGGTCATATTGGTTCAGTTCCGATAACAATGCATTTTTATGGTAAGCATGACCTGATTCTACACCCAGGATTGGCTCCAGACGAAGGAATTCCTTAACGTTTAACAGCATAGATACGAAAGCACATTGTCGAAAATTGCCCTAGAACCAACAAAAATTTTACCCATGCCATCATTATTTATCTATTTTATGAAAATAATGGCAATTATCCGTATCTAACGGACAATTTGCAATCTAAAACGAATATTTCAAAGTATTGTAAGTCAATATCAAAGTCGCCGACATTTTTACTGAATGTCAACACACAATATAACCTTAAATGTATTAATGGCTACTGAATTATAAACCCAAAATCTAATACTTTTTGTGCAATATTGCAATTTCCCGCTTGTCCGTTTAATAATAAATGCCTTAAGAGAATTAATGGGTTATTTGAAATCATATATGTATTTTTTCGTTGCTGTTGGTTCTGGGGCAAATCATGTATGGGCGCAGAACAATGTCCTTTTGTATACATGTTTAATATGGATTGGTCGTTTTAAATTGACTCCCTTATTTAGCTGCTACAGCCAGGGCTGGCTCCCGATGAGGGAACTCCTCAATAGTCAATATAACAAGCACCAAATTTCGTATACGCATTTGACATTATAGCCTGTTCCAGGTTCCGCCATGACATGGCTACTGTACTAAGGGTTCGCTCCCGACGAGGGAACTCCTGAAAGGTTGTTTCTACAAAGTATTTAAACAAAAAAATGTTTAAAATATATTTTTTTGTTTAAATACTTTTTAGTTCTTAAATACTTTACCTATATACTCGTTAGCATGAACGCACAATTTTTTTCCTGTGTAGTGAGAAAAAAAGTAAACATAACATGCCCGTGCACCTCCTTAACATGAAGAATGTTCTGAATATAATAATCTAGGAGTCATACACAAGCTCTATATACTCCGAAACGTCATATTTGTGTAGTAACGTCATCTCCCCCGGTTCGTGCTATCCCGCCGCCGTTAAGCGCGTATAATAGGCACGTACTATCCATATTATGAGTATATTAATGTGGAATATGCGGATTTTTTAAAGGATTTGTTATTAAATATTGTGTGATTGACTTTAATGAAAATAAAATGATTAATTATTATTAATTTAAATTAATACTATCACAGGTGACGTAAGGAAGACGGTTATACTAAGGTGTTGAAAGAAAGATTTGAAAGACTGAAGTAATATATATATTGTAAACTTACTACAATGTACAGATTATTTAAGAAAATTAATAATTAAACAACAAATATATTTGTGCCTTTTCTCAAATGACACAACCTCCCTATCGTTTCCATCTCACAATACTATATAGTATACTAAGGTAGTTATTGTGATTTACTAAATAGTTTAAAATTAAATTAATGTTGACTGATTGCGGTGAAATCTATTGTGGTTTATAAAATAATTCAAATGCAATTACATTTTCATTACATTTGTAAATGTAGTAGTAATAACTACTATAAGAAGATATATAAATAATTAAGTTAGTTACACACTAAATTAATGACCCATGGCTGAAATATAGAATTTTCCAACAAATTGTCAAGCGTAGAAACACGTGCTATATAAAATTAACGCAGCGAAATTAATCTCAATACGCGCGTAGAATTCGCATATACATATTTTGTAGGACTATCTACTGGCAGAATAAATCATAGCTTTATTACCGAGTCGGTGTGCTGCAGCTCGTAATACATCAACGGGCTTGAAGAAACGGGCGCCCAAAGTACTTTTGGAATTTCCACCTTCTCATACTGAGTACAAGCGTGAGTACCGTGAGAAAATTGAGTCGCCGCGCCGCGCCGCGCTTGCCACTAAGACAATTGTGATAAATATTGTAGGCATCTACGGCGAACGACACCCTGTGCTAGTAAGTATGATATATCTCCTCTTTGTATTTAATAGTTCGTCTTGTACGTAATAATCTTACTAATTCATGATTCTGATGAAACACGTTAAAGCTGAGCAAACGGGAAGGAGATCAGAGTGGTATTTTATTACATCATAATGAATACCTAATCTCTCTTACCATGATTTGTGAGAGAGCAGTGAGCAGTATATGCTAGTATTATAATTAGTACTCATAAAAAAACAAGATTGAAGGTTTTTGAAAGGGAAGAAACCAGAACGAATGTAAGGATTGTGGTTGGTAACGATGTGCTGGAGAAAGTGAATGAGTTTGTATGTCTTGGATGCGCCTTCAGTAAGGATGGGAAATACACCGCTGACATAGAGAGAAGAGTGAGTGCAGGGAACAGAGTAAATGGTGCGATGGGAAAGCTACTTGGGAGCCGGCACTTAAGCCATAAGGCGCAGCTGGCCATACATAACGGAGTTCTTGTCCCAACGCTGTGATATGGTAGCGAGAGCTGGGTATGTAAGAAGGAGAATGAAAGTAGGCTAAATGCGGTAGAAATGCGACCTCTGCGGAAGATGTGCGGAGTGAAGCTGATCGACCGCATTAGCAACAGCGTAGTCATAAAGCGAGTAGGTATGAAAGATAGCATCGGTGTAAAGATGAGAAAGGGCATGCTCCGTTGGTTCGGGCATATAGAAAGAATGCTAGAGGAAAGAATGACAAAACAGATATACAATGTGAAAGTGGAAGGATGTAGGTACCGGGGAAGACCTAGACTATCTTACCACGACCAAATAAACCGAGTCTTATACGAAGGAAAAGTCAAGAGTCTCCGTAACCGGCGAGCGTGTATGAGACGAACTATGAGAGTCGAGGAAGCCAGAGAGGTATGTAAGGAAAGAACCCGTTGGAACTCTGCACTCTCTGCCTACCCCGCAAGGGATCTGGCGTGAGGTTATAGATAGATAGATAGAAAAAAACGAGATCCCCGCAAGGATCTGGTATAATGGTATAGATAGAACAACGAGTGAGAATTGTAACTTGATGCTATGCGTTTTATTTTTTTGTTGTACTTAAAAAACTTACCAAATAATGGTTTAATTTTCTCTGAAAAACGGTACTTATAAGATACCGTCTTATAATATTATTTGCCAGGAAAATCAAAAGATTACTGTAAAAGAATATACTACATACTTTCTTACATTTCATCATTTATAAAATGCCCATATATAATAATCCGTACCATCTCATCGTTCATAGTCTGTCATTTTTTTGCTTTAAGAAATCCATGTTCATTAGACATTAGATTACTTAAGCAACGACGCCCACTTGGATTAATTGGGAGGCTCCACTGACAGATCTTACTCCACTCAAATACATCATGGGAATAAGTTTCAAGTAATAATATATCAATGAGTAAAACATATACATGGTAGAAAAATAATTTTCCAAGCGAAAGGAATGTGTCAAAAAACGTTTGCCTCTGGACATGGCAGCACTTGTATCTACAACACTCACACAGGCTAAGCACAAACAGATTGACGTTATGATAATGTTGTTGAAAAAGGGTGCCGGCACCGTCATCTTCATTTAATCTTAAATTTGTAGTGTAAATAGTTGGCAAACAAACTCGATAGCGTTACGCTAATGTCAATCTGTTTGTGCTAGGTACCACTGGGGGTTTTTGGCAAACAGTCATCGTGCCAAACACTCATACGGATTCTCTTTTTGCCTTTAAAGTAATTAAAAGCGACTTTTTCAATACAATTGGTTTTTCCAGTAGTCAGCGAGTAATGGCCACTCGAAAACGGAAATGTGCAGTCTTCTTGCTGTCGACGCTTGGTAATGAACACTAGTTTATTGTATCTATTTTTATTTATTTTATTTTTTATTTTTTTTATAAAACGTTGCCCCACACTAGGATTAATTCCTGTGTCGTGGGTGCGTTTACAAACATGAAAATTCACATACACAAATACCCAGACCGGAACAAATAATTGTGGATCACACAAAGATTTGTCCCGTGCGGGAATCGAACCCGCGACTATTAGACACAGTGGGCGGGGCGGGCTAAGACCTTAACCACTGCGCTAAATCGTCCGTCAAATCTGGATATTATGTTCATGACAGCTTCCTTATCTGGTAAGGAGGGTAATATAGAGCTGCTTAATCTGACCAACAACGTAACATATGTAGATATACCTTATGTAAGAACTTCAACAGTATTTGTTTGTCGTACTCCAAGATTTTCATAAAAATGTTCGGAATATGCAATGTTGCGAACAGTTCCGATTGTTCTAAACCTCATTAAGACGCGGTAACGGGATGAACATAGAACTCTTCAAATATGATTTGTTCTCTATCATCAATACAAAGTACAAATACTTATTTAGTAACCTTTAATACTTATAAAATAACAGCTGGAATAATAAGTACAGCTCGTAAGAAGATATAATAGCCTACTTATCGATTTACGCTTTATTTTCGGCGTAACATTAAATAAAGTCCATTCTGAGGTACCTACCCATTCAAAAGCGTCAGCTTTAATGGAGGCAATTATCTTAAATACGCAATTTAAATATCCGGCTGTTGGAAAGGGTTGTGTGGGAGCCTCGAGCGCCCGCGGGCCGTCCGCCACGTGCTTCCGCCCCGAGAACCTTCTTAATACCCACTAATAATAAAAGTCAACGAGCGAACGACTTGTAACAAATTGCATTATCTGCCGAAATGGCTCTTGAAGAGCATCTATGTCGCTGCTCTGTAACGTTAACTCCTTCCCGTTTTGATCTCCACGAAATTAATTTTGCAACAGGAAATTGAGTTTTTGTGTTTCTAACGAAATTAAGTAGATTTATCTACGTAACGGATTACTATTTTTGTCAGACGCTTGCAGGTCCCGCTCCAGTGTACATTTATAGACAGTAAGAACGACATTTTTGTTAAATAAGAAGTTTAATTTTAATCGCAGAAACAACCTAACATTTCTTTGCCTCTAGCGTCAATTAAAAACGTTTCAGCTCTTTTTCTGTGACTATTTAAAAGTGTTCTTAATCTTTCGGCAAGTCTAAATGTTAGTCTGGCTCGCAATTTAATTTGATCTCTTGCCTAGTAGATGTGTTTTTTATTTTATTTTATTGTAACTATTGGTTCATGTAATTAGAAAAATATTTTTTTTTTGCACATTCTTAATATCAGAGCTTGGTAATCTGTAATAATGGTCTTTAACTTCTGAAAATGATGGATTGTTTCCGTATTTGCTAATAGTAATGACGTAATGATGGACGATTTGGAGTAGTTGTTAAGAGCTTAAGCCGCTTCGCCCACTGGGTCGAATAGTCGCGGGTTCGACTTCCGCACGGGACAAATCTTTGTGAGACTTACAATTATTTGTTTCGGTCTGGGTATTTGTGTAGGTGAATATTCATGTTTGTAAACACAATCACGATACAGGCATAAAGTCTAGTGTGGGGCTACGTTTTTAAAGTAAAAACAAGGTTTAAATGTCTACAGAGTCTGTTCTTTAAGATTATGTAGCCACAACACAGCCTCGGATTTAATTAGATTCATAATACCATTCCTGTATTCCGTAGTGACATATAAAAGGATTGTACGTAACATTTATTTGCACCATAATAAATTACATTACATTACATTACATTTTATTACATTTACATTAACTTATTTTCAAATTATGTAGCTAAACTAAGCCTACTTTTGTGAATTGTGGACAGTCATAATGTTAAATGTTCCAAAAGTCAACGACCACTCGAGGGCATAGTTGCGAAGACATAAAAACCATCCAGAAGTATTTCGCGAATGTGGCTGATACCCAAAAAATGTTGCTTCGTTAAACTTAACTACTTACTCGATATATATTACGTACACAGACCTCGTTCACAGACATTTTCACTTTAGACCGAACAGAATGCGACTCATATGGAACTAGTCCAGGCGTCGGTATAATCTTTTCTAGTCAGGAAGTGCCATTTTGTCTGTCTAACGACGTCTGAAATCTCCCAGGGGACATATTTAATCACTTTCTGTGACAACTAACCCACGATTATAAAACTGATATTAACTTTAATGATCAAACATTTTATTATCTGATATTCAATGTTGGGTGATATTTTGCGGTTTCTTTCGAGATCGAGGTGGATTATATCAAATAATGTAAACAATTATAAAGTCAGTGGTAACTTTTTTGATACTTTCAGAATGACGTTTTTAAAGAAGTTTTGTAAATACGGTTTGAGACATATAATGAAATCGAATACGAATGAATTGAATATCTTTCACGAGGTGTCCTTCATCTAGTTGTAACCACATGATATCATCCTTTCTTTCAATAAAACTCTCAAGCCGAAAACTAGAAAATAACGTATAAATGCAGTTATAACTATTAAAATTGAAAAGATGATCTCGATTACATATTTGCAAAATCTAAAGCAAGAATTCTTCCATAAGTTATTAAATAGGAAAGCTCACGAGGAAATTAAATTCCATACTTGTCGCCAGAATTCAAGTGCACCATCTGAACTGCTTTCGGCGCGGATAAATCTCTTCTAATAAAAACATTCTCATTCCACTTCGCTTTGGTAAAGAATGTTAGGGCTTAAGCAACGTAACTGTGTTATGAATATCTGTATATTTATAATTTTTATTTTAAAAATCTTCTTTCTTTCGTCGTTCTTCTTCTTTTATGTAGTACCTGAAGTGAAACGCAGACAGGCTGTTTTCCATCTCATACGATAATTAAAAATATCCCGATAATTTATGAAATTACTGTACAATTTCATTTCAATAAATTGCAATTTGCATGTGTCTTTGGCGCATGCCATTCTTACAGTAAGTGCAGTTTTAAAATATAAGGATAATATTTAAAAAAAAAATATGTATAATATAATAATTAGTTAGTCTCGATTCAGTTGTCAATTTGAAACAATTTTTTTTTTTTTTTAAGTTTATAGGCTCACCAACAATCGATTACACAATATACAAACATATAAAACTTAGGCCAATACATTCATAGTGTATCAATCTATTACAGGTGTGCACAGCGTGCTCTAAAAATTGATGTTAGTAGTTTAATTTAATTTAAATCAGGATATATGGATATGTCAAGCAGTAAGAAGACAACTAGTATAAAGAATTAAATAATACAATTGAAATGATATTCATAATTATAAATTAGTTTATGAATAATAAAAAATAATAAATAAAGGAATTAATTGACAAGAAAAAAAAACGATTCGAATAAATTATCTAATTATTTAACTATGTGGCTTTATATATAATGCTGCGGAACTTGCCCAGTGAGTCAGCATGCAGGTCATATAGATCGCTATTTTTATTAATTAATTTGCAAATCTTGGGAACGGCTGAGTTAGCACCCAGAACTGTTCTACGAAGCGGTGGATACAGTGGAGTAATTGGATAGCGAGGATATCTACCGGGAACGCGAAATCGGAACTTACTCAACAATTGGGGACAGTCAATTTTGTGATGAAGTAGCTTGTATAGGAAAAGAGAGTCGATAATGTTTCTGCGTTTCTCCAATGACACCATCTTAAGGTGTAGCAGTCTAGCTGCATTCGAGCGAGTTTTTTTAGCTATACCGACAGCATACGCAAGGTGCCAGAGGAACCTCTTTTGTATTCTCTCTAGCCTCAAGCTGTGTGCAGTGTAA
Source organism: Phalera bucephala (assembly GCA_905147815.2). NCBI lineage: Eukaryota > Metazoa > Arthropoda > Insecta > Lepidoptera > Notodontidae > Phalera > Phalera bucephala. Next base: position 17,901,680 of record LR990622.1, read on the forward strand.
TGTGGTCTCCATACCGTGCTGCAGTATTCTAGGATACTACGTACTAGGCAGTTATATATTTGAATTTTTGTTTTATTGTTTTTAAAACCGACAATGTTTCTGATAACAAATCCCAGTGTTTTCGATGCCTTTTTAATTACATTCTCGGTGTGGGGTATGAATGTGAGCTTTTTATCAAACAAAACCCCTAGGTCTCTAATTTGTTCCACTTCTTGAATTACCACTGGACCCACCGAATACGTTGATCTGACTAAATTAATTTCACGTGAAAGCACTGTTTGACGTTAAGATTCATTTTATTGTCACTGCACCACTGGACCAACGCGTCAACGTCTTTCTGCAGTAATTGGCCGTCGCCTTGGGATTCGATGATTCTGGCAAATTTAAGATCGTCCGCATACATAAAACATTCTGAAAATTGTAGGTAGTGCGGGATATCATTGACAAATGCATTAAACAAAACAGGGCCCACGTGCGAGCCTTGTGGTACGCCAGAAGTGACGGTGTATGTCTGGGATTGGTAGCCATTAGCAGCTACAAAAAAAGATCTGTTTTCAAGGTAGGACCTCAGCCACTCCAGTAAATTTCCAGTGATTCCATATGCTGCTAACTTTTTTAAAAGAACATTGTGCTGGACGCGATCAATGTGCTGGAAGCGATGTGCTTTACTGAAATCGGTGTAGATTACGTCCACCTGCTTACCAGAGTCTACGGCTTCTACCAGTAATTCCGTAAATGTCACTAAATTCGTACAAGTAGATCTTAAACCCACAAAATCGTGTTGAGAGCTATTCAAGTAGAGCTGTAAGTGAGATTGAATGTGAGGGCATATCAAAGATTCAAAGACTTTGGCAATGCAGGACAAAATTGAGATAGGTCTGTAATTAACTATATTGTGACTATCATCAGCTTTGTATATTGGAACGATCTTTGCTTTTTTCCAAAAATCTGGGAAAACGCCAGTGGATAGGGATTTGTTACAAATCTTTAATAGTGGGTCAAGTAAAGAGCATTTAGAAATAAATATGGGGGGAATTCCATCCGGGCCAGCTCCTTTACGGTGATCAACTGCTTTTAGTTTATTAAGTGAAGTTTCACGCTCAATCTCAGGTGCACTAAGGGGTGGCTGTAGTTCATCATATATCTTGAATGGTCGGAATCTGTAGAGTTTTCAACAGCAGTCGTTGGTCCATTAAAAACAGAGGCGAAATGTGTTGCAAACATATTACATATCTTTGGACCATCAGAGGTCGTGGCTGCCCCGTTGGTCATGCTGGCAGGGAACGAGCTTAAACCTCCCCTTTTGTCTTTAATAAATGCCCAAAATCGTTTGGGATTCTGAGCAATTTCCAGTTCAAGGTTTTTGATATAAGTATTTTAACATTTAGTGGCCAAGATAGAGCATCTTTTACTTAATAATTGTAGTTCTAGTGCATCCATTGGATTTTTATATATATTGTAACGTCTCCTTATTTTTCTTTCTCATTCAGTGATCTTATTAAATTTTTATCAAACCAAGGGGGATATTTCTTGCGTTGTAAAATTCGTTTAGCGGGTGCATAAATGTCAAGAATTTTTTTAACTCGATCATAAAATCTAGCAACCACATCGTTAACATCAGCTATTTCGCCAAATAACTCATTCCAGTCTACTGTATTAAGGTGGTTTGCATAGTCAAGTTTAAAAAAGTTACGTTTATTATTATTAAAATTGTATGGTAATCTATCGTCTACATTTGCTTTCAATTTAATTTCAATTGGAGGATGATGAGGGTCAATAATACTTAAGGCATTGTGGACAGTATTTGCGCTACTAGAAGATAAATTGGTTAGTGCAAGATCTAATATCCGTCCCGACTTATTTTTGATTTTATTGAGCTGTGTTAAATCATTTAGATGACTGAAGTCAGTTAACAAATGACTAATACCCGGAGGTATATAACCGCTAGTCGAGTCACCTGCCAAGTTCCAGTCTACATTACTTAAATTAAAGTCACCCACCACACATACACGCGATCCTGACTGTTCAATCACAATATTACAACAATCTATGAATTTTTCTAGGGATGCTCGATGTACAGGTGGTGGTAAATAAACAGCGCACAGAGCTATTCGGCTTTTTGACCCGTTAAAAGAAACCTCAAGAGTAACCCAAAGATCTTCACATGGGCTTTCCCAGTGACGCATGCGATTACATTTAATTTTCTTTAAAACCGCGATTAATACTCCTCCACCATCCTTTTTGCCACCCTCCCTGTCCCTTCTGTAGACTATATATCTATTGTCGAATAACTCCGAGCTATCCATAGAGGTGTTAAGCCAAGTTTCAGTCAATATTATTACATCATAACTCCAGTGACTGCTGTCGGAAAAAACTATGAGTTTTTGTGCGCAACCCCCGTGTGTTTTGGTGGTATATGCTAATAGTATCGAATGTTTACATGAAATTAATACTAACACATGGAATAATCTGTAGAAATATACTTAAATTAAACTAATTTATTTACAGTATCCATATTTCTGATAAGGATATGCTCTGACTCTTGGGTTTTTCGCACAAAAATGCGGCCGTTACGTATCCAGACAAATCTGTATCCTCGTTCCTTGGCTTTGATCCTCGCGGCAGCGTGCAAAGCTTTATTGGTGGTAGAAAGATGTTCCATGATGAAGATTGGATTTTTTGGTCCTGAATACCTAAGATGTGACGTGTTCAATTTGTTTCCTAGATTAGATTTGTTGTATCTGATAGTGGCAGCAAGAAGCTGATCGCGAAGCCTTGGGGAAGCCAACTGTACTACGATTGATCGCGGTCGGTTAGTTTTGGGATTGAGTTTAGCCACTCTGGTGCAATGCATGATATCTCTACCCTCAAGTGCACATCCAACTGCCTTATGGAATAGATTTTCTTGCTTTTTTTCCGGCATACATTGTATTTCAACATTATTTCATCGGGTTTGTTGTTCCAGCTGATTTAATCGCCCGTTCAAGTTGCTCATAGTGTTTTTCATATCTTGGTTCTCTTTTTGTAATTCAAGCATAATTGACTTAGAAGCCCTTTGCTCATTTAATAAGTCTTTATACTGGGAGTTCAAAAATTTCATGGATTCATTCATAAGCGAATTTTTTTCCTTAATTGGTTTAAGCTCTTGGCTTAACATGCTATTTATATTTTTATTAATTTTAGACAACATTTCCATGAGTTAATTTTTCATAACCTCCTGAACAATCTGTCGCACATCTTCACGAGACAGTGTAGCACCGGTTTTTGCTAGGGGAGGTGAGTCTAGAGCTTGTCTTTTGCTCCCTCTGCTAGTTACATTACGTAGAGGAGTATTGTCTGATTTGTTACGCCTTGGGGCTTGGTTTAGGCATTCGGGACACAACCATTTAACCGGCAAATCGTGATTGTCTTCCAGGGACAGATAAACGAAATGATAAGACTTGCAACATTTTTTGCATTCAGCATGTTTTTCGTGGTCTAGATGTTGATTACAGCATCCCCATATAATATTAGAAGGCGCTTCAGCCATTATATAATTATTTCTAAACTCCTATGTCGACGTGAATCGGCTCGCTTATCAATGTAATGTATAGTACGGGGCGCTCTGAATTTGCCCACCCTGCAAGGAACCTGGCGCCTTGATACCAATAGGTAGCCGTAATTATCTCGGCATGATTTTTACTTTTAAATCGTCACAATTTGCATTAACAATTTAAGTAAATCTCACAAAGTGGTACAACCATCGGACGGGGTTTGAACCAGGTGTCGTCAAGATAAAGGCGAGGTAAAACGTAAATCGGACGCGCAAAGAACTGCGCTAATTATTTAATGTAGGAGTGAGTAAAATGGGCACTACTATCCGCGACTGTCTATGGTCAAAAAATTGTTCACTAGATGTCAGTCCTAAAACACTGCTTTATCGATGTAATTTCTCGCATATGTTCGCCAGATGTCAGCACTGGTAAAAAGTTGAAACAGAAAATTTTCGGAACCGATTTTTAAATTAGGGTTTTTTAAAGTTGTTTTTTTAATAACTCGACTTGCAGTATTTTTCGGTATTAAAGTCTAGTACCTCAGTGTTTTGTGTCACTAAATTCGGTTTATCACTTGACAATGGCAATAGCAAATAGGATTTGAATCACTTAAGGTCCACATATAATAGATCACTTTTTTACTAATAACACTTCGAGGTTCTTTGAGATAACACTAGTCCTTGTAATAGTAATTGCACTGGTTTCAAAACTTTTGTTTTCTTAACGTACTTCGAAAATAAAGTATTTATTATGAAATTTTAAACACAGAGCTTAATAGACAATGTTTACTAGATGACAGCGCCATCTATTCAGTCAAATTGCACAGTCAAATTACCTGCAGGTCTTTCGTTAATTATATTACATATATATTTATTCATTAATTCATTTATCTATTATATTATATTTAATTGCAATATTTGTACGCTTTAATAATTACTATGGCACTCAACTGTGTATGTACCATCGGGATAGTCAAGAAAAACTTGTAATTGGCCTTAATTTCAAAATAAAATAACTGTATTTGTAATTTCATAACGCTGTTGGATTTTTAATAAAGAAAATATAATAAAAGTATATTCAGGCTAATCGAGATATGTTACTTTGAAAATAGTAGAAAACTTATAGCGTCTGGTAAAAGTTAGCGTTCACGAAATGTGGGCCACATATACAATAAAAATCTTTTAAAAAAAGGAAAACCGACTTCAAAAAGAAAAAAATAAATATTTCAAGTCGGTGCTGGTTGGTGCAGTCGGCTACTTGATACCGACTTGAAATATTTATTTTTTGCTTTTTGAAGTCGTTTTACCTTTTTTTTAAAGATTTTTATTTTACAATTTTAAGTGACGAGTGAATTATTTAGTAATATTTATATACCGATATTATATTATTTTGCTGAGTTGTATAGTAAGGTACCGAAAGTATTAATATAATGACTATAATAACGGAATCTATACATTTGTGCTGTTCGCCGTTATGGAGTTCCCTCTTGTATCTTCAAAATCCAAGGTCCAATACCAATAACATTAAAATAGGACCACCTCAAAACTATACTGAACCCAATGCAAAAAGAATCATCAAAATCGGTTCATAAACAAAGGAGTTATAAAAAAAGAACGAACTATGAACCTCCTTTTTTGAAGTTGGCTAATATACTGCTTAGTTATATAGTAGGGTACCTATAGGATTGACGTAATACCCATAATATCTCAATTTACACATGCCTATTGTTTGTCGTTAAGGAGTTCCCTGGTGTAAGTCCCTTCTAAGTCCAAGGTCCAATGCCAATGAAATTAAAATGGGAACACCTTGTAGCTATACTGAACCCAATGCAAAAAAAAATCATCAAAATCGGTCCACAATTGACGGAAATATCGCTGAACATACATAAAAAAAAGAAACCATACATACAACCGAACATAGAACCTCCTCCTTTTTGAAGTCGGTTAAAAAACAATATTTATACAATGACATAGGTTATCACATTTGATTAAATCTCTTGTACCTGCCATCTCTCTATAATAGAATATTTTAAATATAAATATTCGCATTGACTATATAAAATATTCATAATTAAAAATATAATCTTAATTTCCCTTCCTTTTATGAATAACAAGTTTTTTTCCATTCGCAGCTCTGTTTAATTAATAGCCATTTCAATAGCCCACCCATTGTATAAAATACACCTTTTCATAGTCCCCAGCAAGCTTTAAATAAAATTATTTGTTTAATAATCTACCCCACAATATTTGAGCGTAAAATTTATAAATATAGGTATTTAGAAATGATATGTTTTATAGTGAGTAGATGATAAATAAATGATTCGAAATTAAAAATGAACCCTGATATTAAAGAATTATGTATATGGGGATACAAAAAGGTAAAAAAATATACACTGAACTTGAGTCGAACCTTCAGCCATTAGATCTAAAGAGCCCACGCACCTAACGTAGCCACCGGCTTAGTACAATTATCGTAACACTATCGAATTGATATGCCATCTTTTTAAACTAGTAATGTACTAAATAAAGGCGAAAGTGACAGCTCCCTTTATCGATAGCGTTGTCAAGGGCTTACGTCAAGGGCTTAGCATTAAAAGATTGACGGTAATGTAACGTCATCGAGTTGATATACGCATTTTCTATATAAAGGAGAGCGTGACAGTACGCCTCAACAACATTACGATAAGGTCAAATGGTTAGCGCTCAGCTCTAACCACAGTCGGCAAATACATTAAAATTTTTCAATAAATCTAGTAACGCGTAAAACATGAAAGGCCGCAAATATTTGCGAATAGTTCATGAAAAATGGACATTGTTAGAACATATCGGCATGGCTGTCAATCACGGACGGACACATTCTAAAATGGACAGGGTGCAACAGCGGGACTTATTGAACTGTATTACTATCAAGTGATACGTAGACAGTCAACTTATATGTATATATGTAGATAGTGACGTGCAATCATGACTATTTATTCTTATATTAACTCTAGATTCCCTACACGTGGTCCATGGGCAGTGCTAAATGAGCAGCACCTTCACCATTGGTATAAAGCCCTAGATGGTCACCACCCTAGCAGCAAAGTCATGCCGCCAAGCGACCCAGTCGTATTCTGGCATGTTGCCCGAAGTTGCCTCACCAGGAGGCGGGTCTGACCACTCAGCCTATTTCAGAGTAAATAGGCAGTGAGTCAGCAAGCTTCGACCCCATCTTTACGTTCCATAAGGTGAAATCTAATATTTAATATTTTCGGTACGGTAGGGAATGCGCTATTCATACAAAGCCTCTATTGGATTCATGATATTAATTGTACAATTCATTTCATATGGCAACACGGCTTATGCTTTTTAGCTCAAAATACAGTCGATTCCTTCTCAACGGCAACAACTCGACTGAAATTATTATTGTACTTGTTTGTGTTTTTCAGTGGGACCGGTGGGACATCCCAATCGCTGACCAGTGCTCAGTAAAAAAAACTATATCCATGATAAAGTGCGTATAGATGCCCAGAGGGCTTACGACCGAAAGATTGACGTTAGTGTGATGCTAGCGAGCATATAGCATAAGCATGCTGTCATATTCATATTTATTTAATAAATGTGTAGTGTGACAAAGATGGCATATCAATTCGCTAGCGTCACACTAACGTCAAGTTTTCCGTGCTAAGCCCACTGGGCATGTATGAGCACTTTATCGCGAATATAGTTTTATTCGTGCTAAACTTTCAGAGCGTACCACATCACCTCACAAGTCCAAAGTGCTAGGAGGCAAACTTATTGCTGTAACATACAAACACAACAAATTCTCATTTTACCAAGTTAACGTAATAAAGTAGCAACTTGGCTTGTGCGTCTTCTTTCGAGATTTTGTTCACGTGGCAAGTATTAATGTAACATATATTTGTTTTGGTTTAGGAATCAGTGTAGGGTAAAAGCCGGATAGTTGCCTCAGTGGGATACATGCCCCGGTTTTAAGTACACTATGTTAGGGATGTTGGTGGCATAAGCACTTGAGTATAATAGTGTCCCTCCCATAGGCCTCAGAGTCATGTAAGCCGTCGGAGTAGGCGTATGCGTTTTGTCCGTGTGAACAAAAATCCTCCGCGGCGAAACTTTGACGGGCGTCGAAATTATATTGCTAGGTAGTTTCTATTGAATATTTTTATTACTGATTGTGATTTCAGTCAACGTTTTGTTTCTTTGCTTGCATTAGGTTTTAAGTTACACCGTTTATAACGTTTTATTGTTGAATAGTTTTTATTTATTTTGCAAATAAAAAGGGCAAGTATCCGTATCAAAAAGTATAGTTGCCCTATTTACTTTTACGGATAGTTGCTCTAGGGGCAACTATCCGCATCTATAAATTCTTTAACGAGTAAAGATTTTTTTTTGTTCTTTTGGTGTTTTTTCCAGCTTATTGTGACTATAACTTGTTTTAAATAAAATAAATACTCTTTCATGCGTTCAATTTAGGTGAGCAAAATGCCAGAGAAGAATAGCGTGAACCAAAATCACTCGCCACCTAGGCCGTCTTTAAGCCTCTTGAATCTTTCTCAAGATTATTCGACATTATAAATTACATTTTTTATGGTACTAAGCTATCGTCTCCATCGCCATATCTGATGAATCACAGAACCAAAACCTTGCATTGTGAAGAAAAGAGGGAAACCGCAAAAAAAGAAAAAGACCAGCATAGAATATTACCAGCAGTGAAACTGAATCTGATAACACAGATTTTATTGAATGAAAAAGAGAATACAGTTACAGTTTCGACAACGAAAATGAAGAAAATGTTATAAGTTCAAAATCATCTAAAGGTAAAGCCACCGGAGGACTACCACCAAATAAAAGGAAAAAGGACGAAAAAATCGATGTCACTGAAAATTTAAAAGTGAAAAACGCTAATTCAAAATAGAAAATACTAATAAAAAAATCAGTTGATTATTACGCAGAATGTTTTGAGAATCACACAATTTTACTAAATCAGATTGGGTTCAATGTGGGATGTGTGGAATTTGGTTGCATCAAACTTATACAACATTTAAAAAGTTGAAAGCCCTGGCTTCTCGTGAAAATTAATGCTAGTGCCAATCAACTTTGATTGCCAAATTTTTCTATCTTTAAGATCAATAGTAAAATATTTTACTAATAACTTACCTAACTTCAAGTTTAGAGGCATTTTTTTATTTCTATGGTTAAAAGTTAAAACTTAATAATATTTTTTAATTTTGATTAGTACTTAATATAGGATCTTGGTTAATAATAAATTAATTTCCGATGCATAAATTTCCGGTATCAGTCCCGAGGTTAGCATTATGCACGGTAAATTTTAGACTCTTGTTCTGTAATTTAAAGATATATATATATTATAAAAATGTATATTTATAGAATAGAATTAAAAATAATATAACGTCATAAACGCCTAGCGTACATTAATAGTTACGTATATATCATACTTATGTTAAAAAAAACGCTCATATTAATTCGGGACACATCCCAATTAATTTGAGCGAAGCGTTTTACCATCTGTAAACACCAGCCGAGCAGTTCCATTATAGTATGTGTAACTTATAATTAAACTTGTATTGTACGCTAACCCGGTTATTTGACGATACTATAACACTACCTCAGGCCCGCTACCGTTTATTAACTACAACTTTGGCCATAATTTATACTAGTTACTGTTGGTATTATGTGTATATTGCCAAAAATAATAGGCAATACTTCAACTAAAAATCTGTAATAAATCAGGATATTCCTGGCAAGTTATTGCTCATAGAGTGTCGTCCTTGTCCTTAGCTATCCATACGCAGGATATTGCAGCGGTTGGTAAAATTTCATTAATATTCATCGTAAAATGCGGCAAAATGATTTATGAGCGGTTCAGATACGCATGCACGATTGTGTTTACGTGACAACTGGAATAGATAATATGCAAAATATTATCTCTGGCAAGCTAAGAGCTTAGTACGAATACTTTGGTGTCAGTGTTAGCATTTCACACTACAAAACTAAATAAAGATAAACGAGACATAAATACTTATTCTATTAAAAAGAAGATATGAGACATTCTAGGGGAATCTTTGGTAACACAATAGGCATTATTACGACTTCAATACACCCCGATATCTCGTGAACCCTTTTATTACTCCCCTTAGGTCCCCTATCTATCCATCATGAAAGATCTAGAATCCGCGGCAAGTGCTAAAACGTCAAAAGGTTCCTCCCATTTAATTATCGCCGGCGCGCGGTCGCGGTAAACAAGTACCTACTTGGTCACTTACAAATAGGTATGTAATAATAATACCGCTATTGGGGCGCGCCGGCTATTGTTCGATGAACTTAGAGGGTTCGTGTTCATTCTAGAACTTTTATACGAGTTTAAAAGGAACACTCAACATGGCGACGGACACAGTCTCTCTTCGGGAGCGACAGCGATCAAATCGAAAACAAGCGATCTAAGTGGAATACACCGGCGACCTTAGCAGCGATATATGGATACTATGAGTGACTGATCGACTTAGAAGCAGTAATTAGGTACTGTCAAGAGTAGTACTAGTGTGTGTTTAGTGCTTGTGTGTACTTGCATTCGATGTACTGTTTTGTGCGTACAGCACCTAATAAAGTACTTCGCACGTTATTCGGCATTTATTTACCCCGCAAACGTAACGTAAGGGTAACATAAATATTCTCTTCAGGTAACAAAATGACACAGGTACCTATCAACCTGGTGCAAAGTGTGTATTCGCCATTGAATATCACTCACGTTATATTCTTTTTAGATTGTGACTTTAAAATAACTTTTGCATCTAGGTTCTCTTAAGTGCAGAATTGTTTTGTGCGAACTTAAACTGCTACGCATTTATTAACTATAAAAAAAGTATTTATTTGTTACGTTATTGCTTAAACGAATACTTCAAAATTATTGTATTCGGTTTATCTTCGGCTTACGTAAATATGACCACGTATCCGAATTCCGTTCTCAACTTAAGTGGCTCCCTGTCCATCATCGTAGGAATATACATGTACTTTCACTACCTACTCTGTCTTATTTAACCTATGCACGCCCATGTATTTTAAGCAATGTTTTTCCTTTCTCGCCGCTACACAGTCACGTGACCTTCGTTCCTCTACGACACTTAGCCTTACAATTCCTGCCCATTATTCTAACTGCTTTTCTAATTCCTTCACTTCCTCCTTACCTGAGTCCATAAGACGTGCTACTTAGCACGTCCCAGGAGATATTTAAACGGGATCTTAAAGCACATTTCCTGCAAATTTCACACCTCTAGTAAGTTTTCTTTTATTTTTTCCAGTTTTACCTTTGCTCGTATCTCATTTGTTTCTCCTTAAAATAAAAAAAATAAAAAACTTTTTACTTATTATGTCATTCATTTATAAAATAGGTTGTTTTTGTTTATTAATTATTTATTATAGAATATCTTATTCATTGTTGCACCTAACCCATTTCTAAGTAAACCTTTAAACATCTCTGTCCTCTATATTAAGGTTGCCTGGAAGAAATCGCTTTAAGCGATAAGGCCACCTTACTGTACCTTCATAACCATGTTCGTTTTCGTTTCTTTGTGTGATAATATTTTATGTGCAATAAAGTATATTATTATTATAATACTTTTCTTAATTCACAGCATTAACACCAAAGTGTTCCAGCTACTCATCAAGCCGATGTAAATCACGGACTCTCCGAGGCAAGGCGCTGAAGTAGCAAATCCTCATATGTTAGCGAAGTTCTTAGAATGATTTGCCAAATTTTCGCAGACGTACGCAGCTTTGCGTGCTACAACTAGTTAAAGCCTCACAAAACTCCGTCACAGAGTCATATTAACGATATGACATCGTATCAGTGTTGTTCCCCCGACAAGTAGAGCATGTTTCATGTTTTTCAGCAAACACGCACCGAATCTCTTTGGTACGTTTTTGCGATATTTTCTTTTTAATGTGATACGTAATGCATACGATATGTTTGTAGCACCGATTGTACCGTTTTATTACGAATTAAAAAAAATATAAGACATTTTTTAAAAATTCATACCACTGCTTGTGAAATCAGAAAATATAAGTTGAAAACGCTTATGGCAATTTGCATGAATTAATTAGTTAAATAATAAACTAAATTTTAACTTAATTATGTCACTTAATGGCAGTAAATCTTGAATTTAGTATTAAGTAGCATTGCTTACAGGTATTTAGTCACTTAAAATTAAATTAAAATTTTAGTTAATTATTTAATTACATAATACGTGTAAATGAACCAGAAATTATCACAGCTTTCGATAAAAATAGGTAGTTTCGTATTTTTTTATTTAATTTTGCTCTCAATACCGCAATAACATAAATACAGATAATTTTCTAATTCCTTGGGTAAAACACACAAAAAAAAAGTTTCTACTTCGCATTGTAGATGCAATCTGACCACCGTCTTTGGGTTTCTAGTTTAGTTATGCTCACTTTAATTTCTTCGCTTACGGTGGCTGTCTGAAGCGGGTCACTCCCATTCCCCCAATATAGTCGAGGGGGTTAATGGCTGTTCCAGTAGTTATATTCGTAAACGGGTGCTGCTTGTGGGGACTGGTCCATCTGGAATATCTTTATAAATAACATATCTCATATCTCGGCCGTAAGGCATCACACTGGAGCTAGATCGTAAAATATTTCATTGTTTCCAAAACATCGCCTCCACACAATATGATTGAAAATAATTAGATAGGAAGAAAGAGAAAAAAAGGCAAGCTCGCTGAGCTTCTTCGCAGGATCTTCTCAGTGGACGCCGCGTTCCGATCCGGTGGTAAATTAGTATATAAATTAGATTGAAAAAAGATATGTAAATTGACTATTGGTAAGTGTCCCCGCAGGATCTATACAAAATAATTATTAGAGTTTGATTGACTATATTTTAATGACAGCTACAACCGTTGTAGCAATACAACAAATACAACCAAAATATAACATAATTCAATCCAATAAACCAAAAACAGAGAGCTGTCATTATTTTCACAGTTTGATTGTGAAGATTGCGGGTCTAGAGTGTCAAACGGTGGTAAGTTTCCTTAATTGCAGTTGTAGCGACTGGCGACTTGTTACATAAACTACTTCTTCTCGCGGCAGTCTCATGAACTATTCATACATTAGGAACCGTATTGCTCTTTTTATATTCCCACGTGTACCAGTACTGAACTGTATATTTGACTGCTAGTTACAACGAGGTCTGATGATCTGATGAAAGTAGCACATAAAATTTAAACGTCATGGTCATATATAAGCGAAAACACTTAGAATTTATCGGAATATCTGACAAACAGACTCGATGTGAAAAACCCCATGGAAGACAACCATTTGTTTTTGATAAGCATGTTTTCTAAGTAGCAAATCTATCTTGATGACTACAACGCATGACTTTTTTACCAATAACAGGTACAAGACACAGTATCCTCAATCAACCTGTATCTACCCTGCGATGTGTGTGTACCACTGCTGATGTAGTGTGTAGGCCTCTCCTCTATACAGACATTCATTCTGAGGGCCTAGCACGAAAACTTTCACTTAAACGTGACGACAGCGAGTAATAGCGCAGTCACGTTCATGTTGATTTAGTAAATGTATAGTGTGATAAGGATGACATATCAACTCGCTAGCGTCATGCTAACATCAATCTTTTCATGCTAAGCTCTCTGATCCTATAATAGTCTATTCGACAGTAGACCGTTAAAAAGTATTAATTTTATATATTGACAATATTTTTAGAAATACCTACCCATGAACATAAATCTGTATAATCCACTTTAATTAAACGGTTGTTGTTCTATTTTTTCTGTCAAAACAATACTTTCTCAATATAAATTATAGTTTCCAATCCCTGCTTATGCTGGGCTCACGTTTACAGAGCACTTAGCATTCAGCCCGGCCGACCGGTTACTTTATAGACAAATATTTCACTGTAACATACGAGCAGCACAAATAAATTCCACTATTTTTTCTTTAGATAATTTTTTTTCGTTCTGTCCTTTGAAGTTGGCACTTTATTTAATGCCATGTTAGTTCTTATTTTTCCACTCAACGGCACGAAACACTTGAAATATTAACGTATTTCAGTACTTTATTTATACTTTATTGTTAAAGTTCTATTTCTGAAAGTATTATGAAAATTGTCTGTTCACAGTGCTTTAGACATTAAATGATATGAGACTGTTATAACGTAATCAAAGTCTTAACATGAAAATTTAATATTTTTTCTTAAGGTTAAAGTAATAATATGACAAACCTGTAAACAAATCCCAGATAAAAGTACCTAATTCACAGCTATTTTTATAAAATAGTTTTATAGTCATATGACAGTTAAGTACTGCATTGAAAGTTGTGTATCGATCCCGAGGTTGGATTATGTTGGATATCTTGTAAAGAGCTGAAACAAAAGTATTGTTTTGTATTATTAAGTAAGCCTCCACCGATGCGCACTGGGTCCGCGTGGTGAAGTATGACCTAATCTCTCTCACCTTGATTTGTCAGAAAAGGCCTTTGCCCAGTAGTGGTAATATTATTATATTTAAGTTCCACTGGCCAATCGCCTTGACAATCATAAGCAGGCAGCCAGTTAACAGCTTCTTAAATCACTCAAAATATAAGTGACGCGCCAACAGTAATTATGTGCTGTCTTTGAAGGGCGCTATAATGTACAGCGCGAGGACGCTTAGCGTTGCTGAGAGCTCCCCGCCCACAATTTAAACACGCTTAGACGCCCACAATTTACACAGAACATTATTCGGCGATTTTCAGAGCTCTTATTTCAACTACTTAATACTGTCTAAAATTGCTTTAATTTTGTTCATCACCGACCCTTCGAAGGGAAACCAAATTTTAACGTATTTAATGCCCATTATTGCCAATTTTAAAATAATATATTGCAAAAGGTTGGTAACTACTAGAGTAATAAGGCAATATTTTACTTTTAATATAACCCTTGTATAGTTTATATTCTGAGAGGCGCTTGTAGTGCTTTGCGACCGCGGTGTTCTTAACAATTACTAAGCAGCGTTCGATTCGGTCGGCCTGAGATGGGTGACCGTTTGTGGCATTTTCATGTTCAAGCATCTCCGTGCTTTGGAAGGCAAAGTGGAGCCGTTGGTCCCGGCTACCATTTAATGTGGTAGTCGTCTTAAAAGGCGGCTTGATAATTTCCAATATCAGGTGGCCACAAAGCTGCCTCCATCAATCCGCTCTGGGTCCACGTGGTGGAGTATGACTTAGCCTCTCTCACCTTGATTTATGCGGGAAGGCCTTTGCCCAGCGGTGGGGAGTATAGGCTGATATTATTATTGTATAGCCTACTCCAATCAAACTTTAAATATAATCTTTAAATCAATATTTTCATTTCTATATCTTCGGAAATACTGTCGCCTTTATATTACTCTTATTATAGATTACAATCACAACTAAAACAACTAAAATGGTAATGGTTTGTTTAAAAAGACTGTTTTGTGAAAGTTTTTGACTTTGACTATATGTACCTATATACATGGTAAATATAATTCGTTAGATTCCTTTTGGTCGACTACGAACTAGTTCCGTACGATCGGCCGATGGACGTAGCATTCACGAGGTCATGGATACGAATCCTAACAAAGAATAATTTTTCGATAGAAAAATTTTCACGGAATCTGGCATTATGCCCAGTTTGATCGCAATAGGCTCGTCCTCTGTAAGGTTCTAACATCGTTGGCGAAAAGTGGGTGTACACATTACACTTCTGCTACCTCCGCTTGTTGCGATTGTTTAGCGCTCCGTCCGCAGCAAACAGTCAGCGTTATTTTGGATTGGAGTGGCCATTACCCGTGCGGACTGTCACAGCCGGAAAGAACGTTCGCAATTGCATTCGGAATGTCCCTTTTAATTTTTGAAATGCAAACTGTAAATTTGCATTTGCGGCCGCCGCGATGATTACCCGCCTAAAAGCTACAGTAGACATCACCGACGCATTGTTGTTGGTACAAAGGGCTCTCTCACATACAGCCGGATTTGCAATAACTTGTCTCAGCACAGTTCCATGTTAATAAACTACTAATGTATCTAGTTCAAGAACTAAATTTATGAATCCATTGTTTACATTTCATTTTGGGTTATAAATGTGTAAGACGTAGACTTATATCTTTGGCATAGAAAAATTATGCACCACCCTCGAGTAAAGTCCAAAGTAGACCTACTATTAAAGTTACAACCAAGTGTACGAATTTCACCACTTTTTTAATAGCCGAGTAACGTTAATCGTGTAGTAACTAACTGGCACTGTACTTGAGGGTAATAAAAGGAGGCCGCAGTTTTAAAGCACGACTGCAAATTTCAAATCCTGGACGGACATCGACGGACGGCTTGGTCCAGTGTTGTGGGTTCGATTCCCGCACGGGTCAAATCTTTGTGTGACCTACAAATGTTCGTGTGGGTGCCTGTGCATGTGACTTTCATTTTTGCAAACTCGACCACGAGACAGGTATAATACCTAGAGTGGGGCTATTAAAAAAATCATTCCGATAAAATATGTGGTGCATCGTGTGAATCGAAATGGTCTTTTATTTGGTCATGGTGTCACTCAATAAATATGTCTGTGAGTAAGTTCATTATTGCTTAGCTTTATATTACGCGAATGGAGTATTTATCTGGTGCTAGTTAATACAACTAAAATAATGATAACGCGAAACTATTTTCACAACAATAAAAAATAAATACATAGCCATACTGAGTTCTTAGATTTACGCGAATATTACACATGAAATAAAACTATTTTTTTCTCGGATTTTATCGCGGTTTATTTTGATTTTTAAGTTCCCGACGTTTCGAGTGCTTTGCAGCACCCATGGTCACGGGAAGGACTGAGGTGTTAGACGTCCAAAAGGCATAGTTGTTCCGGGGTACCCTCAAACTTCTTAATTGTTTTTGTTTTTGTTGGTCCGATCTACGCAGAATGAGCTCACGGTGTCTTGAGGTCTTGCAGTGTTATGCTTGGTTTTAGATTTGATTATATTAATTACTGGATCCCAAGACGATGGAAGCACCCAGCCATCTTCTCTATTGAAATTAGGATGTTTTTTAATTTCAATAGCCTCGCGAACCATCCTTGGTAGGAATCGGTGTTCTTTCACGAGGATTTGTGGTCTATCATCTGTGGCGACGGTGTTGACGGTGTTTTTGTGTGTTACGGTTGTTCTCAAAGAAGTCTGCAGTCTGTGAACATGTCCTTGACCGCACCCGCCATAACATCAGATTTGATAGTTTACCCGTTTTATCCGCTTATGTATCCAACCTTGTTTATCCTAGGCATGGTAGGATACAACGAGCTGGGAGTCAGAAGGGAACTCTCAGTTGTTTCATACCTGTTTAAGGTACTGAGAGGTAAGGTCTATAGCCCAGACGTACTGGGGCTAATTTGTTTATGCGTGCCGGATCGGTACGTGTGGCGGCGGCGGCGGCCGCGGCTGCTGGCGGAGCCACGCGCGCGCACTAACCTGCTGAGGGAGGCGCCGCTGACGCGTGCCTTTCGCACCCTTAACCTGATCGCTACGGAGACGGACTTGTTTAACAGTACTTTGAGTGAATTCACAAGGATAGCGTTATTTACTATATGTTATAAAAATAAGCCAACTTCTTATTAACAATAAGTTCCAAATTAAGTTTATACACTATCGAATTAGGTTATTCTGTAATGATGGTGTTATTTTTGAAAAATAAATAAATAAATAAACTGCATAAAAGTTAATGCAACCAGTATTTTTTATTAAATCCCACCACAAGGGCCCAGCCATGGTTATGGGCAATAATAGATAGGTACTTTTGCAAGAGGGCTCATGCCCCGAAACCGAGACCCAGCCGGGTTTTAATGTAGACCAGAAAGACTTCTAATCAATCTCTTATTAAAAATGCAACTGTACGATTTTTTTTGAATCGTGTTAATATATTTACCAGTACCATGCCAATGAATTTCGGGCTTAGTAGTAATTTCAGTAGCATAAGTTGCTTAACATTTTTATTTTTGCAAAGCGATCGATCAGTTTTGTTTTACACCAAATCCATTATATTTGTTAATAAAAAAAAATATACGAATATGATGCTAATAATTCGGTATTAAAAATGTACACCAAAGTTTGTAAAATAAAGAGTATTAGTGATTTGAAAAACTGAGAATGCTAAGCGGCTTACGTTGCCCTTTGGTGTACCATAAACACTTTACGCTTTAAAATCATGAGTGATTACTAAGCGACTGAAACATTTTTGACAAAAAGGTATTTGCATCCGCGTAGCTTTAGATTTGGTTGCTTGGTAAGGTTGCTTGCGATTGTAGTTTGGTCTATGAACAAATATAGTTTTAGTGAGTTACTTGTTTAAGTTTGCTATATTTACAGAGCGAGTTCAACACTTGACTCGCGTTTGCTCCGTGACGTTCAAGTTTTCCATTTCATTGTCGAGTTAGCCCAATTTGTGCTGCGTATGTCTGCATATATCCTGGTGCCCGCGCTCCATTGTTATCTTATTTAACATTTTCCACTTATGCCACTGTTAAACATGTGCACTAATATTTGTCTTGAATGTTGCCTTTTAAGTTACGACCTGTATGTATTTGAACAACAGTTTGTACATTAGCAATTGTAGTATAATTCATAAGTAGTATTATTGAAGAATAAAATATTTACTTATCAATAAAGCACCTGAATGGAAAGAACTTGTTGGAACTCTGTATTTTCTGCTTACCCTGCAAGGGACCTGGCGTGATAATATAGATAGATAGACTTATCAATAAAACAATATTACATTTTAAGACTCACACACTTAGTGGGTGACCATATGAACTGATTTTTTATTTTCTAATTGATGTGGTACTACACCATACATATGTACGTAGATTACTGCACATATCGCTATTTCTTCAAACACAAAATACTAACAGTGTTATTCTACCAACTTTAGCCTCCTATTTACTTGTGAAATATTAGGATAGGCAAGAAACATTTATGTAAGAAGATATCTACAATTACAGAAACCCAGGTAGTTACCGTAGTGTGATGTTCCGTACCCAGGCTGCCGGTCTCGGTTGCCAGCCACTTGATTTACAACATCTTGCACCGCCTTAATAGCTTCTGGCTAAACTAATAGATGATATTTCCGCTTAAATCGCTAAAACAATCTCCAATTTCGGCTATTTAACTTACTCCGCGCGCAGTACCAGATATGCAACTAGCCTAGAAAGCTATTAGTCAAGTGCCAGCTGTATGCTGAATAATCATAAACTTGAAACTTTAGAAAGGTAAGTTTTTGTAGCTCAAATACGACGGAGGTATCTTTTGTAGTTATGGAGTACCTATAGTCACTTTCTGGCTCCATGGTCAGATCAGCTACATGATACCATGTAATTGTTGTCATCAAAGTTACATAGGATTGTCAAATATGAGCTCAACGCGATGCCATAAAGCGCTTGAAAATGATTACAAATTCTGAATCGGAAAATCAGCCGTACGAAAAAAGCAAATTAAAAAATTAAATAATAATAATAATATAACCAAAACCTTTAAACATAAGTATCCTCCTAAGTAAAGAGTATAAGGTATTTTTTTTGGTATTAGTGTTATTTTCAATAATTATGTTTTCATTCGGAAATGTAAATATCATATTTTGTTGCGAATGCATATAACATGCGAAAGGTTGTTTTAATAAAATTTCTACTCGGATCGAATTTAACTTAACTTTCAAATAAACTGGGACTAGACTGGAGTGTGCTGCGCTTCCTTAATAGGAAAGAACAAAAAATGCTAAGGTTGCAAAGTTCCCATGAACTTTTAATTTAATCGTTACTTGAAATCTTAAGAAATGACTCATGATTAGTTTGTTTGTGGCACGGGTCGATGTGATGCGGTGAAGGTTTTCAATTACTTGAGCGTGCAATTAAGAAGATTCACTTTGCAGTCCGACTCCAAACAGATTAGTGCTTTTAAAGAGAATGTTGTCGTGTATTAGTTTAATGAAAACTACACCCGTCTGTGTATACTCAACATTTAAGCATTCCGTTTATTTCACCTGGCTAGTTGCATACCTACGTAAATTAATTAATAAATAAAATATTTATATTATAAGCAATATGTAAAACTCTGTGCGTCGTTTCTGACTATCTCGGTGGATTTTATCATGTAATATGGAAATTACTTCTCAATAACTCAGTTCAGTGGGATAGGTACAACCAAATTTGATATTATATTCGATGTTATATATCGTATATAGAAACCCAACATCCTTGGTGAAATGTGTGTATAAAAAACACGCCTCTACCACCGCCGCTTAGGAATATAAGCAACATGGTTAAACAAGATGGCTTAGCACGAACAGATTAATGTAAGCGTAACGTTATCAAGTTGATATATCATCCTTTTCACTCTACAAATTTAATGAATAAACATGAACGTGACAGCATGCTTCCTCGACTGCGTTACAATAGTGTTAATCAGCTCGTGCTAATCCGTAGGAAAATTGAAACGGTAACAACAGTAAGCAGTAACTGTGTTTAATAAATAACTAAATAAAAAAACACCAGCTTCCTATTTTCAAAGGAAATTTAATTTTGAAGGAAAACGTTCAATGTTTGACTTGTGTAATCTGGACAACATGGAAGTAACTGAATTAAAACATAATTCACGATTTTACTGAAATGCCAGTGGTATTAATTGCAAATTCAGTGGACCGAGTATCACATATCATACGTTTACATATTAACTGAACATTCGTCACACTCATAATTAAATGCAGTATTTGATGTAAATTTAAAGGTGCATTGAAGCAAATTGTGAGGTATTTTAACTGGGTTTAACTTTTAACAATAGTTCTACCATGAGTTAAGAGTGAGTCATCGAGTAAAGCGTTTATCATTTTGACCTAATTGTATGAAAGAACTTTAAACGCGAGAAACAAAATACCTTATAGTAATTGCCTGTTTCTATAATAAAAAAAACTTAAACACCATCACGCCTGCAGTCTTTAAGCAGGGGTGGTAGAAGTGTGCAGTGTACACCCATTTTAAGCCGACTATCTACGCAACTATATAGTCGGTGGCGACCTCGCGCGACTGCAGACTGCATAACGATTACGTAGTTCATTCTATTGTTAACATAGCGAACGAAGCGACGGTCAAGAAACTCCCTCGATTATACCATTTTAATTGTTTTTATATTTAATTCTAAATTGAGTTTTATTTCGGACTTGTTGATGATTTATTTTACCAAACATTAACACCAACGATGCTATGTCCCAATGAAAATGGGGGCGAACCTATTATACCGGGATGATAGACTCCGAAGGGATATTGAGAATCGTTGGATAGATAATAATTTATCTATCTACTTTGGATCTGACTTACCGACCTGGGATTCGAACCCACCTCGTGATTGCTACGACTATTATTCGCTATTAGACTAACGAAGCAAAAAAACTTGCGTAAATGACAAAGCAGCTCATGGCATGGTGTTATATAATAACATTTCAAATCATTGCGTGGGTGGGTAGTGGTAAGAGACCGTCGTCCATCCTCTCAATGATTTCAAACTTTATCGTCTACGTATACGTCATCAAAATGGTATTAAATGAAGCAATATATTTTTCGAATACTCCGGATGTAGTTAGGTATATATAAATAATAGCGAATAAATGTGCGAATAGTTATGAGGCCGCCGAGTTCTTAGCGGTCACCAAGTTAAAGCAGCGTTCTGCTCGGTCGGTCTGAGATGGGTAACCATTTGTGGCATTTTCATATTCGAGAATTTCCGTGCTTCAAAACCACATAACGTGGTAGTCTTTAAGCCAAGTTGGGAGCCTTATGGGCAACTTGATAAGTTCCAACAGCAGGTGGCCACAAACCTGTCTTCACCAATCCGCACTGGATCCGCGTGAAGTATGACCTCTATCTCTCTCACCTCGATTTGTGAGAGATGGCCTTTGCCCAGCATTGGGACAGTATAGACTAAATTACGCAATGTTTTTGAAAATGAGATGAGTCTTTTAATAAACTTTTTAATTACACTGTCTTAAACCCTTACAGACATCATGAAATTGTTTTGATTGACTTAACAAAGTAATTAACAATGGTGTTAGTTAGTTTGTTAAGGTACATTTGACTTTTTAAATAATAGTCTTACCTCATTACTTACATTATGTCAGGTGTATGATAAATTGCCTGCCTCGTTGGTCTGGTGGCAAAGCGCATCGCTTTGTGATCACGAGGTCCTGGGTTCCAATCCTAGGTTGGACAAATGTAGATTTTCTAACGAAAAATTCCCAGTATGAGTCCGGAGTCTGTAATTGTGCCCGGTATATGGTAATAGGCTCGCCCCCTATTACATGGGACCTAACATCGTCGGCAAAACGAGGATGTACTCAGTACACCTCTGCCACCCCCTCTGGGGAATACGCGTGACGGTGTTTTTTTTTATTGTATGATAAATTTTATTAATTATTTTAGACGTAGAGCGCCTGTGTAGGTTAAAAGTGAGGTGAGCTGGTTTAAAGTGTATACGTCGACAATGTTCTAATGGCGAATCACACTTAGCTATTCATGTCATCGTCACGCTAGTACCCTTGCAGAGTACAAAGTACGCCGCCAACTAACCTTTATTTTTGTTGTATTTCTTTCAACTTGGTTGTCTGGAAGAAATTGCTATTAGCAATAAGACCGTCAATTGTGCTTGTTATTTTACAACAACTACTTTGTTTTGTTATATTGTATTTGGTGTGCACACTAAAGAGTATTCTATCTATCTATCTAAAGTTCTAACAGATTTCGTCCTTGTAGACCTCTCTCGCTTCTTCCTGTCCCATACTTTGTCTCATACATGTTCTCGACCGAAGTGTCTTCCTGACTTGTCTTGTTACATACATCATTGTCTATAATTTATTCTGTAAATGATATGTTTGTCATTACATCTGAAATCTACTGTTTATGTGCTCCAGGGTCTCACTCCTTGATCCTCAGTCGATGCCTACAGGTTAAATACGAGTATTTCGTATGGTTATTTGAGTATATTGAACTATTTACAACTTCTAAAAAAACTTTTACATCTAGGTAGATCATAATTCGTTTCTTAACTCTTATACTTATTCTGTAATTTATTTATATTACGTATAATAGGTAAATTTGGCTTCTTTTTTATGAATATTGCTTGAATTGTTTATTTTTATTATTTTAGTTAAAATTCTATTAGATTGTTTCACTCTACCCATTCTTATTTTTATTGTAAGCATCTCTGTCCTCTACCTGAAGGTTGCCTGGAAGAAATCGCATTAAGCGATAAGGCCGCCTTACTGTACCGATAACTATGTCTAATACTTTTCTTTCTTTCTGTATTTTTTTTCGTGTGCTTTAAAGTATATTGTATTGTAATTTGAAACTACGAAACTATTCTAAATAATCTAAATAGAAATAATGCACGAAATATGGCACTACTCGTGCAAACGAGATAACTTTTGCGAGTGCAGTGTTGATCGAGATAAGTGTGTCTACGCCGTTGGATACTACGCTCCAGCCGGAGATTATTTAGAATTCTGAATAATGCTTTAAGCACAGCTTTCATCACGAAAAAACCAATAAACTAATTCTGACGGAACCTTCATTATTTCAATGGCATTGTTGTGACTTAAATAGTGCGATATTGTGTTATCATAATCGGTCGGACATAACAAGAGATATAGCTTGTTCGCTCTACAGACTTTACTATTTATTATAAACATGCTAGAAATTATTATGGCAATAAAATACCTCCTTCATAGAGTGAGTTGTACCTATTTTAGATAATGAAATACTGTGTTTTTATATACACCATAGCATTATTCTTAACCTTCCGATACTTTGACAACCAATAAAAGAAAAAACTAGTTATAAAACTGCAATATTCTCGGGATCGGTACAATTTTGTTCAGAAAAAGCTGGTGTCGGTACAGAAGCGTACCTCTGAGGCACGTGCCGGACGCGACGTTTAGAGAAAGAATATTCTTCAACTTTTTTTAAATAGTGCTTCATCTTACTCCAGTGTTTAAAAGCTTAATCCGCTTCGCCCACTAGATTAAGTGGTCGCGAGTTCGATTCCTGCGCGGGGCAAATCTTTGTGTGACCCACAAATGTGTGTTTCAGTCTGGGTGTTCCTGAATGTGTGAATGATTCGTAAATGCAATAATTTGGTACGTATTTTGAACAATCAATTGGGAATGACTGCTATAAAGGTTTTATTCATCTTTATTTATTTTTATAATATCCAGACATAGTAGTAGCACTTACGACACAGGAATAAATTCTAGTGTGGGGCTATGTCTTTTATTAAGAAGAATAAAGAACTACAGCACAGTTTACTCATTAGGTCGTATACCCTAAAGACTATACAAGGTGTAACATAAATACACAAGACCTGAAAGTAGTTTGTTGTGAATCGGTAACTAAATTGATTCCAAGAATTTTTAACGTATCTTACACTTTTTTAAATTTGCTATAAATACTGTTACTCCTTCAGTGCGCTACAACAAACTACATTTATTTTTGATTCAAAGCAATACGAAGATTTCAAATGCAATTCTAAAAAGTAATTCTTAATACACACACAGACACGTACACATTTCATGGTTACTTGGGTTATAAAAGTGTTTAAAAAATGGGTGAAAAACCTAAAATTTGTAAATCTGGTTTTCTTATTGAATTTGTGAAGCAATTATCTAATCGGGATCTTGCTTTTTTATGATACACCTGATATATGTAGGTACCCAGGTCGATCGCTGTCGTCTACACAATATCGACCGTGACATAGGTCGCTCTCAGAATCAGAACTTAAGTGTTAAAATTTTATTTATAGAGGTAACATTGTTTTAGATGGAGCTTGACCGTGGAAGTTGACACGTTGTAGGAGTAAGTGGTGCAGAGGGCGCCCTGCTGTCACCGCAAACTGGATTAATTCCGAGAGAAATATACTTTTGTACAATACAGCACATTTTGTACTATGAACCCGAAAGAAATAATGAAGTTTTGGATTTAATGTAGAAGTTCTTTATTTAAAAGTATTTTATTTCTATAGGACAATAAAGAGCAATCTTTATTGGTCTATAGAAATAACATACAATGTTTGACTTTGAATGAAACTAAACTTAGTTTTCGCGTATTTTTCTTTATCTATATCCTATATACTCGGAATTATTTCTGTAGTGTGGGTGCGTTTACAAAATATGCAATTCACATACACAAACACCCAGACCGAAACAAATGCTAGTGGCTCTAACCCGCGACTATTCGATCCAGTGGGCGGAGCAGCATAAGCTCTAAAGGTTTGATCAAACAGCCGACAAAGCGCGACGGGAGCGCGACAGAAGCGCTCAGCTACGTTTGGTTGTGACGTTTGCCGTCGCAACGTACATTTCAGTACATTACAACTCCCCAAGCCACGCCACCGTCGCGCTCCCGTCGCACTGCGTCGGCTATGAGGCGAGACCTTTAACCACTGGATCAAGACGTCCGTGAAATTGTTAGTCGTCCGTAGTATCCTGCATTGTTAGTCTTCAACAGAATTAAAACAATTTTTTTTATATGATTTTGGTAAAATAGACTTCAGCTTTAGTTATTACATAAACGCCTTTTACCTAGGTAACACCTAAACCATTCAAAAGCATTATTTTGATCAGATACGAGGCATAGCGTTAAAAAAAGAAACATAATAACTTGTAAATATTCATTTTAAAATTTGAATCCCCTATAATCGAACTGTATTAGGATTTGTATTGTAACCTTATAAATAACATACATGGTTCTCGTGTTAATTCGAAAATTGAAGCTGAGTCCCTAAGCCGAGCGCTTTGAAACAACCCTAAATCAAACTAAGTTTCCGCCTTGACACAGTGCATTTGCTTGTGTGTGTAACGACTAGCCTTACGAACTTGCTTAATTATATGAATAGTTTGCACTGCTGCTCAACACAGATTAAATGGGTGCAAGGGGAAAATTTAACATTCAACAATGTTGAGTTCTTAGATTTACGCGAATATTACACATGAAATAAAACTATTTTACGGATTTTATCGCGGTTTATTTTTTTATTTTTAGTTCCCGACGTTTCGAGTGCTTTGCAGCACCCATGGTCACGGGAGGGACTGAGGTGTTAGACGTCCAATAGGCATAGTTGCTCCGGGGTACCCTCAAACTTCTTAATTATTTTTGTTGTTGTTGGTCCGATCTACGCAGAATGAGCTCACGGTGTCTTGAGGTCTTGCAGGTTTATGCTTGGTTGCAGTGCAAAGCACTCGAAACGTCGGGAACTAAAAATAAAAAAATAAACCGCGATAAAATCCGTAAAATAGTTTTATTTCATTCAACAACGTATTTTGATTACATCTAGTTTCTAAAGAGTATGTAAAGTGTGCACAAAAAGTAGAAAGGTTATATTTTACCAAATTTATGTACCTACTTCTCTTACCAACTTGAAACTTGTGGCTATTGTTGTATTCATTAATAAAGTAAAATAGAGGCAAGAACCTCCATATTATTACAAACTACATGAAATGTGGTGCACTGGTAATATTTTTTTCAGGTATAAAAGGTGCCGTTTTCGTTAAAGCTTCGAAGATTGCAAACTCGTGAAGCAAGTTTGTTAGGCTATAATAGAAGGCGTGGGAAGTTCAGGGGGTGGGGAAGTCGGTGCATCACGTGTTGCCAGGATCAAGCTTGCAGGCGCGCTAGGAAGGCCATTCATTTTATTTAGTGCTTAAAACTCACGATCGTCTATTGACGTCTATGCAATTATATGCCTATTTTTTAAATCGCTGCCGGCGAATGTACCGGAAATACTACTTAATAATAACGTCACATTTCCCGCGTGCGTATATACATATTTTGTGTAAATTCGCATTTACTTCCCTGGATGCTTAAATTGAGGACCCAGCAAAATTTGCACGAAAAAACTAAGAGTGTCAATACTTATCTAGTAGGTACATACCTTATACATACAGTTAAATCATAATAAAATTGAACTTTAACACCCCGAAAAAAGGTTGAATGTACCTGAGTTGTCAATGTCTCTTTAGGTATTTAGCGATTTGTCAAGTCAAGAAGTAAACAGCTTCGTCAAAACGTTGAGAATGAAAACATTTAGTCTTTGTCCCCGAGTAAAGTAATTCTATAATACCTAGAGTTAAGTGCGGCTAAGAAAATGCCAGTCCGTACTTTAACTGCATTATAAAAAGAATATTAATAAATCTGCTCAGCTGAGCCAGATTACAAAGAGCTTTGAGCAATCCGCTCATATTGCTCACTTTGCTAAAGGTTTTAGTATTCAGCTTTCTCGATTACTTTGTCTTTGGTTAAATTATTAGAGAGAGAGAGAGAGAGAGAGATTATTACCTCCTTAAGTTATTAGCTCATTACTTGTTAAGTCTATAAGATTCTTCGAGGCATACGACAATAGTGCATTAATCCTTGAGAGGAATTTTATTGGCCATCTACTTATTTTGTTGACGATGTTATACTTAATTCTGTGCAATAATATAATATGCCGTGCCGTGCAATAATAATAATAATCTCTTCCCTCTATTATGGTCGAGGAGAGTGATGGCTGCTTCTCAAGTCATACTCGTGAACGGGTGCTGCTGGTGGGGCCTGGTCTGTCCTCTATCCTTAGACTAATTCAACATGTACCGTAGTACTGTTGAATTTTATCTCGTTCGGCATCATACTGGAGCTATAACCAATTGTTTTGTACGCACTCTTTACATATTTTATAGTAACCTTTTCTCTTACTATTATTATTATACTTTTTGACTGCCTCGTTGGTCTGGTGGCAAAGCGCATCGCTTTGTGACCACGAGATCCTAGGTTCAAATCCTAGGTCGGACAAATGTAGTTTTTCTAACGAAAAATTCCCAGTATGAGTCCGGAGTCTGGAATTGTGCCCGGTATATGACAATAGGCTCGCCTCCTATTACATAAGACCTAACATTGTCGGCGAAACAGTAATATACTTTTTATTATATACCTTTACAAAGACCCTATTTTGTAAATGAGAGGACTATGTAGACACTAACTGATACCATAAATCTAAGTACACTTATGTTTAATCTATACTTAAGTACATTTATTTAGCTCGATCTGCACTGTTTTCCCTGCATGAATGCAATGTAAACAAAAAGAATTGAACAACTCTCATGTTTAAAAAAGAGTAACCGTGGAGTTTCTTGCCCTTGCCCTTCACCACCGGAATGACTTTTCGAACGGGTGGTAGAGACTTGAGTAATCAATAATTTTCTAATTTTCACTATTCATAAGTGCCTCTTGGTTTACATGAATAAAAACCTTTTGATTTTGAATAATTATGTGTTTTAGTCTCCGGTTCGGATCTAATAAAGAAATAAAACTAGCTTACTGAACTCGTGTGAGTTCAGTTAGAATGAACTAACAAAAGATTTAACACTTACACCGTAGGGTGTACATTATCGCGACTGTTGCCTACAAAAGTAGCCACGCTGTTGTTAAAATGCGATTCCAAAATGTTATAATATTACAGTATGTTACATAATTCGACATATTACGATGTCACACTTGAAACTTTAATGTATATTTTTTTATAACTGGCTCGATTAGTCCGTTGTTTTTTTTCTCGGAATTGTGCATCAAAGTTATTTATAATAAGCTATAATAGCCCCGCGGCCAGCAGCGTAGGTCATTCATACTCACACACTCGTTGGTCTGGTGGCAAAGCGCATCGCTTTGTGACCACGAGATCCTAGGTTCAAATCCTAGGTCGGACAAATGTAGTTTTTCTAACGAAAAATTCCCAGTATGAGTCCGGAGTTTGGAATTGTGCCCGGTATATGGCAATAGGCTCGCCCCCTATTGCATGGGACCTAACATCGTCGGCGAAACGTGGGTGTACTCAGTACACCTCTGCCAAGCCCTCTGGGGAATATAGGCGTGACGGTGTGTGTATTTACATATTTATGTCTGTTTAACGTTGTTTCAGACTTATATTTAAATTTCATTTACTATGAAGCCAGCAGCAAGTACAACTTCACTTTTAGTTTCATCTTTATATATTCCAATTTAAATACAGCGTAATAATATAATAATAATATTAGCCCTGTTAAGAAACTGTCCCACTGTTGGGCACGGGCCTCCTCTCAAACTGAGAGGGTTTAGGCTATAGTCCACCACGCTGGCCTAGTGCGGGTTGGCGAACTTCACACACCTTCGAGAAACTCTTAGGCATGCAGGTTTCCTCACGATGTTTTCCTTCACCGTTAAAGCGAGTGATAATTAATTTTTAATACGCACATGCTTTCGAAAAGACAGAGGTGCGTGCCTGGGTTTGAACCCGAGACCTTTGAGTTTGCAGTCCAACGGTCTAACCACTAGGCTATCACTGCTATACAGCGATATAAATACAGCGTGCATGGATTTTATTGCAACTATGCTTGTGAATAGTTTTGTAGTTTGAAATCGCTTTGCCACGGTCTGGGCAACAGGTATCCGTATCAATTTTTACCTTTTTCAAGATAGAACTGTTGTTTGATTTGAACTATAATTTGAAAATTAGAATGTAAAAACAATAACTTTAATTTCAAAATAGCTTTTTAAAAACAAGCAATTATAACAAAAATACTACGAAGATATCTTGCTTAGTTGATGACTTGGCTATGGATTCTTACCGGCTCTATCATCGGACGCTGGACACCATCCGAGGGTAAAGTACTTGTCAAGACAAATTTAACGAGCCCAAACACGGCGGGGTTATATTGAGTTGTTGGGTGGTTCTATTGGCCATCTTTCTCTTTCATAATCAGACCCTTAACACCAGCTGGTTGTATAATACTATCTAAAAATCCTACATACGAGGGGCTTAAGTTGTATATTTCACATGTTCCTATGGCCAGCTTCCAACTCCAGCATCAGACCAGTTCCATGGAGCAATATTATCGCATTGCTACCAAATTTACATATGTTTGCCAACTTTTAGCTCAATTGGATACCCGCAAGTGCTTGAAAAAAGTATCACAAGATTTGAACCAGAAAGACATACAGATAGACATACAAACATTGTAAGTTAAATAAAAGCTTGTAAAAATACATTCATGCGGTTATGTTTTAACTTCAACCACATATGTAGGTACATACAGTTTGTGTCTTCCACATATGTAAATATCTAGCTCTAATCGTCTAAAACAGTACAGGCGATGAAAAAAGTACAGTTGCCAATCCCAACCGTATTATAAACTCCAGTGTTTAAAGTGTTTCACCATATCCAGCTTCATGGCATGCAAATATTTAGTTTCTTAAGCTAAAGTTGCTAAGCTTATATAACATTATTAAAATAAAACATTCGCATATTATTTCTATTAGATTGAAAGGGAAGAAACCAGAACGAATGTAAGGATTGTGGTTGGTAACGATGTGCTGGAGCAAGTGAATGAGTTTGTATGTCTTGAATGCGCCTTCAGTAAGGATGGGAAATACACCGCTGACATAGAGAGAAGAGTGAGTGCAGGGAACAGAGTGAATGGTGCGATGGGAAAGCTACTCGGGAGCCGGCACTTAAGCCATAAGGCGCAGCTGGCCATATATAACGGAGTTCTTGTCCCAACGCTGTTATATGGTAGCGAGAGCTGGGTATGTAAGAAGGAGAATGAAAGTAGGATAAATGCGGTAAAAATGCGAGCTCTGCGGAAGATGTGCGGAGTGAAGCTGACCGACCGCATTAGCAACAGCATAGTAAGACAGCGAGTAGGTATGAAAGATAGTATCGGTGTAAAGATGAGAAAGGGCATGCTCCGTTGGTTCGGGCATATAGAAAGAATGCCAGAGGAAAGAATGACAAAACAGATATACAATGTGAAAGTGGAAGGATGCAGGTACCGGGGAAGACCTAGACTATCTTACCACGACCAAATAAACCGAGTCTTATCTGATGGAAAAGTCAAGAGTCTCCGTAACCGGCGAGCGTGTATGAGACGAACTATGAGAGTCGAGGAAGCCAGAGAGGTATGTAAGGAAAGAACCTGTTGGAACTCTGTACTCTCTGCCTACCCCGCAAGGGATCTGGCGTGAGGTTATAGATAGATAGATAGATGGATTGTTATTAATATATTGATACATTATAATGCGCTTTGCGATCGCGAGGTCTTGGGTTCAAATTGGTGGTCGGATAAATGTAGTTTTTCTATTGAAAAATCCACAGTATCACCAAAATCCTATGACATGGGACCTGACATCGTCGTCGAGAGAATACGGTGTGTGCTATTAATGATATTAAAAAAATATATCATCACGCTTCTATCGACAACAGTACCTACATTTAATAGTGAAGTATGTCGCATATATGTGCACAAACTTGATTCCCTGTTCAGGTTCAAGAGACACAAACAGTATCTACTATCGTCGAGTCAGCGAGAAACGTCGCTTAGTGTTACACCACTTATTTTTAGAGCAATTCCTTTAAAGAAGCGACAGGTGGCAAGGATGTCAGGTATTCTTTCTTTTGTTATTGGTTTTTAAAAAAAAAGTAGCCTCACACTACGATTTATTCCTCAGTTGTGAGTGCGTTTACAAATATGAAAATTCACATACGCAAGTACCCAGACTGAAACAAATAATCGTGTGTCACATAAAGATTTGTCCGGTGCGGGAATGAAACACGGGACTATTCGACCCAGTGGGCGAAGCGGCTTAACCACTGCGTCAAATCTTCCGTCGCGCGATGCATAGATATAGTACTTAGTAGACTTCGGCTGTCATCTCAAGAGTCTTGTGTCGCGGGATATTTAAGCCTTACGAATACGAGGTTTTATGAATATGAGCTTCTATGTGATTGAAATTAATCAATTACATATGGTTATTTGGTGAAGGTCGCAGGTAAAAGCCGGATTCGTACAATGCAAGTTCATTCATTGGTACCAAAGATTGCCACCACGACCATCTTGCGTAGTACGCAAACTTGTAGGCGTTGTACCCAAAAGACGTCCACTGAAATGGACATCATTTGGCTGATAATTACATCGATATATCATAACAAGATGCACACTCCCGTTCAAAAGTTACACCAAAAAATATCCCTAAATACACATGAGTAGTTATAGATATAAACAAAAATTAGGGTAATAGTAACCTTACTATTGTACCTACAATAGTACCTTATTATTACTTGAAGTCGTATTTGCAATAAAGCGAAAGCCCGTCAATTTTTTAGTACCATCCACTTTTGCCTTTTAGTGGTGCCAATTTACGTGCAGCGAGCGTGTATCCTATACCTATATTTAATCGATGGATGATTATGATAAATAATCCCAATACCCAGTGGCAATAATGTTTCTAGAACGTGTAACGTCTACCGAAATTCGCTCAAACAGCCCATTAGAGCACAAGATAGATTTACTTCTTGAGTCTCCTAAATTTATGACATCTTCTAGAAGCAGTTATGCTATTCTATCCACTACCCTGTAACTAACCGCACTGTAACCGCACAGAATGTAGCAACCCCTTAAGGTGGACATTTATAGATATGTTGAATATGGCAATATCTTGAATATTTCCGAAATTTGCTTGGTGCTGGGTTAGATAGGTTAAAATTAACGTTCGTTCAGGCTGACTCGTTAATCTTCATTTCAACTATCAGAGCCATCTGCTTTTAGAGAAAACTGTCAATTGGATTTAGATTAGTTAGTCTAGAGTGATTCAGGTTTTTATAATCGGTGTCTGCATTTTTTAATTTTACACTGCTACGTAAGTTAATAAAGAATCTTTTATAAAAAAAGGTAAATCGACTTCAAAAAGCAAAAAAATTAATATTTGAAGTCGGTGCTGGTTGGTGCAGTCGGTTACTTGGCACCGACTTCAAATATTTATTTTTTTGCTTTTTGAAGTCGGTTTACCTTTTTTTATAAAAGATTTTTATTTTACAATTTTAAGTGACCAGTGAATTCTATAGTAGGGTACCTATAGGATTGACGTAATACCCATAATATCGCAATTTACACATGCCTATTGTTTGTCGTTAAGGAGTTCCCTGGTGTATCTTCTAAGTCCAGGGTCCAATGTCAATAAAATTAATATGGGACCACCTTGGAGATATACTGAACCCAATGCAAAAAAAATATCAAAATCGGTCCACAATTGACGGAAATATCGCTGAACATACATAAAAAAAAAAAGCATACATACAACCGAACATAGAACCTCCTCCTTTTTGAAGTCGGTTAAAAATTAAGGTATTTTATTCACCTACAGGAAATTTTATTTCACATGCCGATCTTAAATAAAATAATTAATGTTTTATTCAAAGTATTTAAATAAAAGATCAGCTCAGTATATAAATTTTCTTGGATACTAATTAACGATGATCAAAGCCATTGCGTTCATTTAATACGTAAAAATTTCAATATTTTGAAACGAATACTGAAATTGGAGTTGGTAAACAGTTATTACTCCCACTGGAGGTTATTAGTCTAATTTACTACTAACTGCGTTGGGGACAAATGTTACGCCATTTTAAATGTAGCATGTTTAAATATAATTGCAACAAATAGCTAATTAGTTTCACATTAGACGATGTATTGTAACTGTAATTTATATTGCATGTGGATACTTACTCATCTATTAATAAATATCTCGCGTGTGAAAAGAAATGCAGTAAAGTTTCTAGTTGATTGCAGAAAACAATTCGCTACCATTGTTGTTGAGGTGAGTACTTAAAAAAACCCAATGGCAATTTTATCCACACCAATGGTTGCATCTGAATAATTTAGCGAGAATATATAAAAAAAAATGTTTGTCAATGCTGTTTCGTGGATGGTATATGCATGAATAACATTAGTTACGCAGACACCATGGTGTTGCTGAGCGCGTCGGTCTGCGATCTCAGAAGTCTGGTTTCCCAGTGCGAGCGGTATGCTGCTACACATGGCCTAATCTACAATAGGAATAAAGCAGAAGTCATGGTTTTAAGGGCCGGGGGTAAGAGTCCGAAAAAATCCTCCTATAGCACTTAAAGGGACTCCATTGAAAACGGTGTATAAGTCCAAATATCTAGGTCATCTGCTGACTCCCAGACTGAAAGACGATGACGACATTGCACGAGAACGGAGGGCGCTGTCAATAAGATCCAATTTGATGACACGCAGGTTTGCACGTTGCTCATTTAAGGTTAAAATTACACTCTTCTGAGCGAACTGTACAAACTTTTGCACTTGCAGCCTGTGGGCTAGATTTACTCGAAAATCATACAGCGCCCTCAAAGTTCAGTGCAAAAATGACAGCCTGCTGAATATTATTTCCATCAGGCTGGACTGTGAGTCACTGCTTCGCCATCTCGCACGGGATAGCGCAGTATTAAATCGAATATTTTGTAAGTCGGAATACTAACATAGGTGAAGTTTTACTAACATTAAGAGTCCTGGTCACTCGAATAAAGAAATTATATTATTAATAGATTTATGCTTAAATTTAATTACATATTTTTTTCAAGTGCCGTTGCACGCCACGAAAAACAATCAACTGTTGTGACCTTTACCCGCGCAGACTGTAGAAAGAACGATTACAATTGCTTTTTAAATACTGCTTTTATTTTTTTAAACGTGTAAAATGTATATTTGTGGTTTGCACAATAACTGGCAGCGTAGAAGCTGCAATGATACGAGCGAACTCGTGTCGCTTTGTTGGTGATACAAAGCGCTCGCTCACATACTGACAGTTTTGCAAAAACTTTGCCTCGTCGCAGTTCCTCCTGCTGGTGATGGTAATAAAGCTTTATATTCACAAATTACATGCAAATATGTACCGTATAGTTAAATAGCCGCATAATAGTGACGGAAATATAGTAAAGACGCCTGTGACCCTTTTTACGCAACTGATAACCTGTATATGCTTTGTTCGGCGTTTCTCTACGTGATCGAATCAGGAATGAGGAGATTTGCAGAAGAACCAAGATCGGACCGTTTGCGCTAGAGAGTGATTCGGGAGGCCTATGTTCAGCAGTGGACAAGTATAGGCTGAGGTGATGATGATAATCTGTCTAGTAAGTTTTTTATTGCAATTCTTAGGCTATTGCGCGTAGCGATCACGAGGCCCTGGGTTCAAATCCGTCGATCAAAAATGTAATTATTCTGAAGAAAATTTACAGTACCGGTCCGGAGTCCGGAATTGTTTTCGCTAATGGCAATAGGCTCGCTCCCTATTGTATGGTTGTTTCCACAGTTGGCGAAAAGTAGGTGTACATGGTGCACCTCTGCCAACACTGCCTCGGGAATATACACGTGACGGTGTTTATTAATCTAGATAAATGATAATAGTTTAACTGCCATAGACATGGTTTACTACATTTTATATTCTGATAACCACAGAGTAGGATTAAAACAAAGGCATAAAATATTTAGAATGGAAAGCAAAACAAAGGAGTGCGTACATTTTGCCAAAAACAAAATTCAATAGTCAGTGATGAAAATGAAACGAATACAGTGTTACTTTTCTTTTAGTATTGTGCTTTTATCCGATGTCTCCAGATTAAAAAGTGGGACGACCACAATACGAGGTGCGGTCACTGTGCGATATGATGGTTGGGGAAGAGGAGGTGTGACGTCAGCGCGGTTATATTATTTAGTACCGGTACAAAATTAATTATACGATTTCACTGTTCCGTTCATTTGTTCAAATTGCTGAGGTTTCATATATTGAGTTCTCAAGGAAATTTTAAGATGAGTACGTTCAAAATTACAAAATATCGGGGCCCCATCAGGGCCCTTATTCGGTATGACCAAATGCTGTGTGTAATGGTACTCTGCTTGCGCCTGGAGTATAATTAAACGATCATTTCACGAAGTAATCGTAACACGCTGCATTATGAATTTAATTCGCCATAGCGAATAAGAGCCCTGTTGAAAAACTAATGGAGTGGTGGGCGTAAAACCCTTGACTTAATAAGAATGAACTGAAGATGGACCTTCATAACGTCAAAACCCAAAATACTATAAGCACTTTTCGCGTAATTCGGAAAGACTTTCATATTTAAAAGTCAGTACTAAATCTGTAGATTATCGTATAATCTAAAAACATTTGTGGCATGCGCCTAACTATCAATAATTCTTAGCACAAACAATATTTTAACTTTACACTTTTTATAGCATTTAAATAGATAGACACGTCTTCTGCAGACACATAAAAAGTTTAACATTCCAAAACTACGGCTCCATTCTAAAATATTACTCCCTGTTGTCGGTAAATGCTTTTATTTATGGAAAATTTTCCTCGATCCTATTTGTCCCTTTGTGTGACACCTAGAATGTTCTAATTGCATTTCTTTATTGTCAGCACATTTAATTCACAATGGAACAATACTTATTCCATCGCACTACTCGCTATTTTTGTGATTAGATTTATTACTGACTTGCATAGTTTAAGTCTTAGGGCCTCTTTCATCACCCTCGAGTAAAGTCTGAAGTAGACTAATCGACAATTAAAGTTGCAAGTATGTCTATGTACAAATTCACCATCTCTGAGTAGCCCTATCCGACGGTTAAACTAGACAGTTTTAATTTCTTAGCGTTACTTTTCGCTAATAGGGACGTAACTAACCAGCACTTTAAATTAAGGCCCTTAAAATATTATATTTTGTGACAATAATGGAGGGAAATAATAGTGCTGTTCATCTTCGATAGCCTTTTACCTTAATGCATTTTTTTTGCAAGCTTTTATTTAACTTGCAATGTTCGTATGTCTGCCTCTCTGTCTGTCTATCTGTATATGGTTCAAATATCGTGATCCATTTTTCAAGCACTTGCGAGTATCCGATTTAGCTTAAATTTAGCATAAGTATGCGGCTTAGGTGACAATGCAATAATATGGTACCATGGAGCAGGTCTGATAATAGAGTCAGAAGGTGAGAATAGGAACATGTGAATTATACAACGTAATCCCCTCGTGTTTAGGCTTGTTAGATTGGTATTGACAAGTACTATACAAGCAGATAGTGTTCAGGCTATGATAATTAAGCCGAAAGGTGGCCAATGGAACCAACTAACGACTAAATTATAGCCCTCCCGTGTTTCGGCTCGTTGGATTTGTCTTGACGAGTACTTTAGACTCAGATGGTGACCAAGGTCTGATGATGGAGCTGGAAGGAAACCATAGAAACTCTTCAACTAAGCAAGATGTTTTCGTTGTGTTTTTGATATAAAAGCTTGTTTATAAAAAGGTATTTTTATATTAAACGGAGACATGCATCAGTTTAATCACAGTTGATTTTTAATAACCTCTATCTCATCCTCATTAGCTATATTTAAAAGAGCAACAATGCGGAATACTTAATAGATCTAGTACTTAACCTTTATCCTACTTATATCCCATATACTACTCATAATGAATACAAAACTGGTTTGTTAATCAATCACATCTAAAGGCAGATTATCACTTATAATATAAGAATAATAAAATTATAAACTGTATAAATAAAGCAATGGCCAAACAAGGTGCGGTCAAAAACTAGTATTTTATAAAAGTATCTCTCATTTAATATGACACAAAAAAAAAGAAAAAAAAAATTGGAATGTGCAGCTTACTTAACTAATGCGGCCTTCTGATATGGCAAATAGTCTCGTAATAGTGTACAAGTTACTACCCTAGTCGGGCTGGTCTATTTGTGGAGCATAGTGACACTTGACATCCGTTTGCATGTCACAATGTTCTGCGTTCATGGTTTTCTTTAGCACTACAATCAATCAATCAATCAATCAGCCTATCGCAGTCCACTGCTGGACATAGGCCTCTCCTAACACGCGCCATTGCACACGGTCCTCCGCCTTCCGCATCCAGTCTGTCCCAGCGACCTTTTTGAGGTCGTCGGTCCATCTAGCTGAGGGCCGTCCTACCTTACGCTTACCAAGTCGCGGTCTCCACTCTAGGACACGCTTGCTCCATCGGCCGTCGGTCCTTCTGCAGATGTGACCAGCCCATTGCCACTTTAGCTTACTGAGTCTGCGAGCTATGTCGGTAACTTTGGTTCTTTGTCGGATTACCTCGTTACGAATTTTATCCTTCAAAGAGACGCCGAGCATAGCTCGCTCCATAGCCCGCTGTGCGACTTTGAATTTGTGGACTAGTCCCACTGTGAGTGGCCACGTCTCAGCCCCGTAAGTCATAACAGGTAGGACGCATTGGTTATAGACTTTAGTCTTCAGGCATTGCGGTATAGGCGAAGAGAAAACGTGACGTAGTTTGCCAAATGCTGCCCAACCTAATTGGATCCTGCGGTTGATTTCTTTCTCGAAGATGTTTCTACCAAATTGGACAACTTGTCCAAGGTAGGCATATTCCCGAACAACTTCGAGCATCGAACCATCGACGTAGATCGGTCCCGGCGTGACATGTTCATTAAACATGATCTTGGTTTTATCCAAGTTCATGCCGAGACCTACACCTCGAGAGGCTCCATTTAGGCTATGCAGCATTTCGCTTAACTGTTCCAGTGACTCTGCCACGATGACGATATCATCGGCAAACCGAAGGTGTGAGATGTATTCGCCGTTGATGTTAATGCCCCGCCCAGTCCAGTCCAGCGTCTTGAAGACGTCTTCGAGTGCATTGGTGAAGAGCTTGGGGGATATTACATCCCCCTGTCTTACCCCTCGACGCAGCTCAATCGGGTTGGTCTTTTGGTCCTGGAGCTGGACGGTCATTGTGGCGGTATCATACAGACATCTCAACACCTCGATATAGCGCCAATCGATGCCACATCGCTGCAGAGCATCCAAAACCGCCCAGGTTTCGATGGAGTCGAAGGCTTTCTCGTAGTCCACGAAAGCCATACACAGCGGCTGATTGTACGCTTCGGTCTTCTGTACAATCTGCCGAACAGTATGGATGTGGTCTACGGTGCTGTAGCCTTTTCGAAACCCGGCTTGTTCCGGTGGCTGGAACTCGTCGAGTCTTCTGGCGAGGCGGTTTGTGAGTACTCTCGAGAACAACTTGTAGACGTGGCTCAGGAGTGAGATGGGTCTGTAGTTCTTCAGCAAGGTTTTGTCACCTTTTTTGAAGAACAGAACCACCGCACTCCCGCTCCACGCTTGAGGTGTTAAGCCCTGGTGGATGACGGAATTAAAGAGGCTCGCTAGCTTTTTCAGGATTGGAGTCCCGCCTGCTTTTAGGAGCTCAGTGGTGATTCCGTCATCGCCTGGCGACTTGTTGTTTTTGAGCTGCTCGAGAGCCACTCTGACCTCGTCCTGGTTGACATCAGGGATGTCTTCCGTGTGGTGGCGTGTGAGTGGGGCTCTGTGGTCGTCAGCGCTGGGTCTCGTGGGTTTAGTCATCCGTGATGCGTACAGGTCTTTGTAGAAACTCTCAATTTCCTTGAGTATCTCGAACTTGGAGGTTACGGTTTTGCCACCCGCAGTTTTAAGTTTCGTCAGATGGGATCTACCTAACTGGCGAGCGAAGACTTTGGTGCCTCTGTTCTGTTCAATCGCAGCCGCGATGGCGCGGGTGTTGGAACATCGGAGGTCACGTCGCACCCGCTTCCGGATCTTCCGGTTGAGGTTCCTCCCATCCGGCGAAGACGCCTGCGTGGATGACATTTCCCGTCTCTGCCTCATAAGTTCGAGAGTCTCAAGCGAGAGTTTAGACTCTCTGTTACCGCTTTTGCCGGGAAACACCCTTCGAGACACATCCTGTAGCGTTTTGACCACTGTGTCGGTTTTCTCGTCAACATTGCCTTCGGTTTCCAGCAGGTCGAAACGATTTTGAAGCTCCAGTTGGAACTTTTCGGACCCTAAAGCTATTTGAGGCGCAGTAGGTCTGAGAGTAGACCCCATCATACGACGCCTTTCGGCCCTGAAGTTTATATTTAGAGCGCCTCGGACAAGTCGGTGATCGCTGCCGGTATTAAACCTGTTGATCACGGAGACGTCTCTAAACATAGACTTCCTGTCAGTCATGATGAAGTCTATCTCGTTCCTCGTCACAGTGTCGGGGCTTCGCCATGTCCACTTTCTATGAGGCTTCTTCTTAAAGAACGAATTCATCAAGAAGAGCCCCTGCGACTCCAGAAAGTTGACCAGCATCTGCCCCCTGTGGTTTCGGCGCCCCACGCCGTGGGGTCCGATTATCGTTTCGCCGCGTTCTTGTACTCCCACTTTGGCATTGAAGTCCCCCATAACAACGCTGTAGTGAGCCTTGGTGGTGCCATGTAATGCCTTGGCGATGTCTTCATACATGGCTTCGGCTATGTTGTCGCAGTATGTCGAAGTCGGCGCATATACCTGTACCACCTTCAGGGTGTATCTGTCGGTGATTTAAATTATGAGGTACGCTACCCGTGTCGACACACTGCTGACTTCCACAACGTTGTTAGTGAGAGCTTTGTTGACCAGGAAACCGACACCGCCCTGAGAGGGCCGATCACCTTCCCGAAAGTAGAACAGGTGGCCTGACTCAAGGGTTATCGTGTCCTCGCCCTGTCTTCGGACTTCGGATAACCCCAATATGTGCCAGTTTATGCGACCTAGTTCTACCTCGAGTTCAGTGAGGTGTTGGTCCAGCCGTAGAGAGCGTCCATTGTACATTGTTAGCACTACATATTAAGTTATTTCCTTGTATTGTAGGTACAGTGAAAAGCACCCGAAGCTTTTTTTTGTTAAAAAATACGTAGTAGTACACTAGGATTTATTCCTGTAACGTGGGTGCGTTTACAAACATGAAAATTCACACACACACACACAAATACCCAGACCGAAACAAATAATTGTGGATCACACAAAGATTGGTCCCGTGCGGGAATCGAACCTGCGACTATTAGACACAGTGGGCGGAGCGGCTTAACTCGTCACCACTGCGCTAAATCGTCCGTCATGTAAGACTCGCACGGTAAATGTAAACTTTGCATTTGCAGTGCGAGTCTTACCTCTACGGCGATTTTAATATGAACGGTACAAATTACAATGTGTAATGCTCCACGAACGTATTATAAGTGCGTTTTCCGCCACATAAACACCAAGACCGTAACACATACACACAATATTTATCCTATGCGGGGATCAAATGTATCCACTAAATCCATTACTTTGTAAATGCCACTTTCTGCTTACCTCGCAAAGGATCTGACGTGATGATATAGATAGGAAAATGTCTCTTTTTTAAGTATGCTATGTGCACGCCCTATAACTCGTCTTTTGATTAAACCTGAAGTTAAAGCACAAAATAATAAGGTACAGAAGTCCAGCCACGTATGTACCTCACTTTTCATACCTACGCTCGGCGGTCGCGCTAGGGTTATCAACTCTGGCTTATGCAAAATAACTATCGTGGTAGTGGCACTCTTATCTAGTTGTTTGATTGATTGTTAAGGATAAAACAGGAAGAACGAAAATAAAAACCAATAATAACTGAAATTATTCAATTTTAATGACATTGTTATACCTATTATTATTATTATAGGTATAGTATTGCGAGAGTTAAATTAGAGTGAAAACTTCGGGAATGCACTTTTGGTAATTTCATGTATGATAATTTGCACTGTTAATTAAATATGACTCATATGCATTTGAATACGCATCTAAAAGACACACTCAGGTAAAATACATTATTAAATGAGCTTTACTACTCAGCATTAAAGGGTGCCGGTAGCGGTTTTTTATGTTGTTGTTACACACCCAAGATTTTCCGTCTAGGGCCATAAGTAGTTGTAAGAATAGTAGTAAAGGACTTTCGAAATTAGTACGTGTCTACACGTGTATTCGGCGTAAACAGAACCTTAACTGTCTTGATATTATTCTTAACAGAGGCTCCTTAGTAACATATTACCGTAAGGCATTTAATATTAATTCATTCATCATTAATGTTCTACAGGAAAAATTTGCTACTAGATCGTAAATGTTTTTTACAACATCATTCTCATTATAATCTGCTAAAGAAAGTACGTTTCATTTCATTATTTAGTAACTGGGTGAACTCAATATTAAACGTGAATATATGTAATATTATTACCAAGGCAACAGCTGGGACAGAATCTTTAGAATTAAGTACCTGTAGGAATATGACCTGCCGCAGCGTATGTATGTGGTCTATGGTACTAAAACCTTCCCGGAAACCGGCTTGTTCGGGAGGCTGGAAGTCATCAAGCCTTCGTTCGAGACGATTCGTAATGACTCTCGAAAACAACTTATAAACATGGCTCAGCAGTGTGATGGGCCTATAGTTCTTCAATAAGGTGTTATCACCTTTCTTGAAAAACAGCACCACCACACCCCTGTTCCATGCTTGCGGCGTTTTCCCTTCAAGCAAGACAGAATTAAATAGCCTCTGAAGGACTTTAAGTACCGGCGATCCGCCCGCCTTCAGAAGTTCTGCAGTAATTCCGTCTTCACCCGGCGCTTTGTTGTTTTTTAGTTGTTTGAGAGCCATCCTAATCTCGCACAGGCTGATGTGATGGATATCTTCAGTGCAGTGTCGGGTTAGCTTGGCTCTTGAGTCTTTTACCAAGTCAAAAACAGGTTTAGCTACTGAGGTATATAACTGTCCATAGAACCTCTCTATCTCCCTGAGCACCTCTGACCTATTTGACGTTACGTTTCCGTCCTCCGTCTTCAGTTTCGTCAACTGGCTCTGCCCAATAGACGCGTCTCTTGCGAACACTTTAGAGCCCTTGTTCTGCTCTATGGTCTCCTCAATACGCCTTGCATTGAAGGACCGTAAGTCGTGTCGCAAGGACTTTAATATCTGTCCATTTAGCTGCCTATAGGACTTAGCATCATCGGAGGTTTGGAGCGTCATGGAACGTCGCTCAGCCATGAGGTTTCGGGTGTAGTCAGATAGTTTTTGAGGCCTATTTTTACGGTGGGTCTTAAAATACTTGGACCCTACCGTATGAACAGTCTCTACCAGCCTGTTGTTGATTTCGTCCACTGATGCGCTGCTGTCTAGCAATTCGAAGCGGTTTGACAATTCGAGTTGAAAGTTCTTTGGCTTTGTTAATATAAATAATTTATTTACTCTCGGCCCGGGATCCGCGTTCTCTTTTGTTACATTAAAATGAAAGAATGTACTCATACATTGTTACTAAGCATTTTTGCAATTTTAAAGCAACTTGTAGTGATATACATCAGGTTGCTTTAAATTGTCCAATACCTGTATAGCCAAAAAAAAGTTCGATTGCACACTGCGTCATTTGAGAAATTGTGATCTATTTTATTTTGTGTTGATACAGTGTCTCATATTTGGAAATAGGGTTAAATTAATTCTAATATTATGGAATTATTCTGGCATCTAGCGTACACAATGTATTAAGGAAACTGTATGGAAATCGAGAGGCCCAACCCCAATAATTCGAACGTTTGTACACATCTGCTACCTGAGGGTTTGGAATTGATATGCCATCCTTTTCACATTTCAAATTTAGTTAATACACATGAACGTGACGGCACGCTTTCTCGACAACGCTACGATAACGTCAATCTGTTCTTGCTAAGCCCTCTGTTATCCAATTCCTCTAACTGCCAACGTAAATTTAAGCTTACGAGTAGGTACTTGTAGTATACATGTATGTGCATGGAATTATTAAAATATCACTGTAACTTGTAATGACGATGTTAGTATACCAGGTAAGAATGTATGTCTTTTATGTGTGTTCTCTATAGCACCTTAGCGGCTAGCGATCACGAGGTCCAAGTCTCAAATTCTAATTTGGACAAAGTGCTCTTAAAGATTTTTAATCAACATATTTTTAGTTGCAGTATAATGACATGAGCTTACCCTTCTGATGAGATCTATAATCGTTGGGTCAAAATTTCGGGTAAACACATTTAGCCACCACCCTCACGTAGGAAATTTAGTGCCTTGGAGCTTGGCTGTGCAATGTCGCTTCTGAAAAAACGGTCGTGAGTGAGACCTATGTCCTCGTCGTCCTTTGTCGACCTATGTCGTCGTTACTAATAAGTTAAGTCAAATGCCTTATGTATTGACTTAACACATTAGTAAAGTGAATTAATAATCTATAAACGAAATTATAACAAAAGTTAAGAGAATTCTGTGTGGGGAAAGCGTAGGTATGTAGAATTATTATCACACTAAAACTGCCGCAGGCGGCCACAGCAGAGGGGCGTCTGGAGCTCCAAACGAAATCCATCGATGCCCCTTTCTTATACCTCACTTGATAGCACGTCTTGGGGGTAACATCATCCACTCCCTGCATCGTTACTTACATCAGTATGGAGTTACACCGGCGTTCTCTTGGAGACCTCTCCCATATCCCAGAAGTCTGCAAGCCAGGATCTTTCATCTCCTGTAAGCCAGGATCCACAATGGTCTTCTTAGATGAAACCAAGGTTTGAACCTTAGGGTGTCCCGGCCAGTGCTTTAATTGTCTTGGAACC
This sequence comes from Phalera bucephala, assembly GCA_905147815.2. Taxonomy (NCBI): domain Eukaryota; kingdom Metazoa; phylum Arthropoda; class Insecta; order Lepidoptera; family Notodontidae; genus Phalera; species Phalera bucephala. The sequence goes on from LR990622.1 coordinate 17,945,610, forward strand.
CGCAAAAAATTTAATGAGTAATTCCATTTTCCTCCTTTGCAAAGCGCAACACAAAAAATTGGCAGATCATCTATAGAAGGAGACTACAACTAGGATAAGACCAGTTGTAAAGCACCACGCATACGAAAAAATATTATTAACAGGGCCTCTCCGAGGAAATACAGTCATCTACTACGAGGTATCATTAACTCCGTAGTTGTAATTATTATGTACAATATTATCGTAATAGCTCTCGTGGTCACTTTACGATTCATCGACAATCTTGTTAAAATTAGAATACGCACAATTATTACTAAGAATAACCGGAGTGGTTGGGGCAAATGAAATTTTGATAAGGGAACGTCATAGGCGCGCCGCGTGGCATGTTCGTACGTGATTATTGTAATAATTGGAACTCCGTGAGCTCTTCATTATTCGCGTTCCGAATACAAATAGGTAGATGGCTCCGATAATTATGATATTTGTGATTCCAAAACACTTTTAATCATACGTTTTCGTATGTAAATGACGTACAACGGAAATTTAGTCTATCTTCATATCTCAGTATCAGTATCTTTATATATCTTCTGCTCAGGATCCTATTTCTTTAATTAATTGAGATACAAGAATCTACATACCACCTACCAATATTTACTACCTACATTTTGAAAGTCATGGTGTGTAAGTCTGATGTGTAACTTATGAGCACTGACCTCTTATGAGTACAATAGCTGTAAGAGTAATTAATACAATCTTTTCTGAATTTTGTAATAGGGACTGAAATAGGGAGTATTATAGTAATATAAAATATTTTATTACATGAATATATTGCATGAAGTGTCTTTACATAATATAAATAAAATAAGCCTTTATTGCTATTAATCTTTAACTTATTTGCCAAATTAAGAACTACATTTAAAATGTAGTTCTCGTTGTTCTAGGTCGGGAGTTGTTTCCGATGCCTAGAAAGCGGGAGTTCAAACACATTGTTGTGCAGATCCCTCCAGCTTAACCTCAGTAAATTGTCGACATAAAACGTTATGAGAAAACGCCTCAAACCGCACAAGGCTGCCTCCAATCTCTCGTTGTTGTACTTTGCATCTGGAGTAAATCACTTCTAAACCGAGTTTCAAGTCCCAAGACACGGCATTGTCTGCGTTGAATGACCATTCAACTTACTCGTTCTGAATATTTTTAGTTTTTAGCGGTAAATTTCCGTGGACGCATAAAATATACATGCAACGATATTGTTGGGTATACACAGTTTTACACCCTAACGATTCTTTTATATTACTGAACGGCTGTTTAAACGAACTTTGAAAGTGTCCTTTTTAATAAATGTTTATGTATTGCGCTACTCGAAGAGCATAAGTTGACAGTGCGCTTTGAAAGAAGTAATGTGATCTTTATGATTTTAAGAAAGATATTTAAATTTGGTAGGATTCCAAATGCAGTCGTTGCCAACGCTCTCTTGAATAGATTTATGATCTCCGGCGGACCGAGAACTAAATGCTGCGAGGTGACTGAGACCCGGAAATACTCTGATCGATTTCTGAATGAAACTTAAAAGTATTTCAACTTTACTCCCGTTAATGAATGGTAAATATTTCCCAATCTAGTCATTGAATTCAAGCGTTCAACGTATTACAAGCTGATATTGTGAATTCAGTTTTACGTGCAGTTTAACGCTATTTTATTTTTTTAACATGTTTGTTTAATTAGGTTCGCTGGTTGGAAAAGAGTGAAATGCGGATTAAAGCCATATAACTCGTATACCTACATATCTTACGCATGAGTAGCATTGGAGATGTTGGTATACGAGTTATATGGCTTTTTTGTAAAGCTGAGTAGCTTTACACACACTCAGCTTCACAATATTTTTGTGTGAGATTTATGCTGTTGGCCAAAGGGATTTTACTGCTTCACAACACCAGAAAACAAAAACCAATTGTAAATAAACAAAATCAGAGTTCATTTTTCACTGTCGGCAACTTTAATATTAGGCCTTTTTAGTTTAACTGCGTACAAATGTAACAGTGGCACAACACAAGTATTAGCCTAGTTGATTTAAAACTTTATATTAAATACTAAAAAGTTTGATTTCTCATGTTCTTGCCTTGTTAGTTGGATCCCACTGCCATTCGGAGAAAGAATAGACATCAATTGATGAGTATAGAAGCGATATTGGCATGCATTGATTAGGCGTCAATTATTAAAATTGACATTGGTGTTTAAGGGCAAATCAATGAATCAATGTAGCAGATTCATTCCACAATTTTGTCATCTCCGGAAACTTGTGTATCTATGTATTTTTAAGTATTCATTACAATAATTAGGCACAAGAACGTAAACCTAATGCGACACTGCCATACTTCTTCTTATTGTTTCGATGGCAAACATGCTATAGTTATATAGAAGCAGCAAAGAATGCTGCCACATCGACGGCATTGACGGAGGCAGCCATCAGGCCTTGTTGCGTACTGGTGTTAGGGCATGCGGGGCACGATATAAGGTGGGACATCGTTTGGTTATGCCACCATAACAAAAACGCAAATCTAGTGCGATATCTACTTAATTCAAATAACATACTATCACTTGGTATGGCTAACGATGTTATTTACGAAGTCATGAGTTCAAATCCTATGGCGTACAGTATTATTGGTTGGTTTTCTATCGACCGGTAGCTGCTAGGTCTTTTTATTGGATTTTTTCTTACATGGTTTACGCAATGCAAATAATTTGTGCAAATAATTCAACTCGCACTAGTAACTTGCGTTACTGGTGCAAACAAAAAAGAAATACATAGAAATTATGTGTAAAAAGAGGATTTTACACATAATTTCTATGTAGGAATAAAAAAATATGGTATATACCTAACTCTTTCTTCCGCGTAATTTACTATATCTATATATTTCTCTAAACATGACCAGTTTGACCAACGAAGCAAAAACACTTGCGTAAATGACTAAGCAACTCATGGCATGGTGTTATATTATAACGTTTCAAATCATTGAGTGGGTGGGTAGCGGTATGAGGCCGTCACCCATCCTCTCAATGATTTCCAACTTTATCGTCTACGTATACGTTATTAAAATGGTATTAAATGAAGCAATATATTTTTCGAATACTCCGGATGTAGTTAGGTATATATAAATAATAGCGACTAAATAAGCGAGAGGCGCTCGTAGCGTTGTGCGGCCGCCGAGTTCTTAGCGATCACCAAGATTAAGCAGCTTTCGGCTCGGTTGGTCTGAGATGGGTAACCGTTTGTGGCATTTTCATATTCGAGAATGTCCGTGCTTCAAATCCACATAACGTGGTAGTCTTTAAGCCAAGTTGGGAGCCTTATGGGCAACTTGATAAATTCCAACGGCAGGTGGCCACAAACCTGTCTTCACCAATCCGCACTGGATCCGCGTGGAGTATGACCTAATCTCTCTCACCTCGATTTGTAAGAGAAGGCCTTTGCCCAGCAGTGGGACAGTATAGGCCGATATTATTATTTTAGCGACTAAATTACGCAATGTTTTTGAAAATGCGATGATTCTTTTAATAAACTTTTTAGTTACACTGTCTTAAACCCTTGCAGACTTCATGAAATTGTTTTGATTCACTTAACAAAGTAATTGGAATGGCAAGGACTTGGCATAAACATCAATGGCAAATACATCACTCACCTTCGATTCGAAGATCTAGGACGAATGCTCGGTGACCTCAACAGAGTATCTCAACAAGTGGGTCTTAAAATGAACATGGACAAAACGAAAATAATGTCTATCGTCCATGTCGTACCCACCGCACTCACCGTTGGGAACTCTACTCTTGAAGTTGTCGACGAATACATTTACCTGGGACAGGTAGTCCGGTTAGGTAGGTCCAACTTTGAGACAGAGGTCAATCGACGAATCCAACTCGGCTGGGCAGCGTTCGGGAAACTGCATAACATCTTCTCATCTAAAATACCTCAGTGCCTTAAGACTAAAGTTTTTAGTCAATGTGTGTTACCAGTGATGATATATGGATCAATCAATCAATCAATCAATCAGCCTATCGTAGTCCACTGCTGGACATAGGCCTCTCCTAACACGCGCCATTGCACACGGTCCCCCGCCTTCCGCATCCAGTCCGTCCCAGCGACCTTCTTGAGGTCGTCGGTCCATCTAGCTGGGGGCCGTCCTACCTTACGCTTACCAAGTCGCGGTCTCCACTCTAGGACACGCTTGCTCCATCGGCCGTCGGTCCTTCTGCAGATGTGACCAGCCCATTGCCACTTTAGCTTACTGAGTCTGCGAGCTATGTCGGTAACTTTGGCTCTTTGTCGGATTACCTCGTTACGAATTTTATCCTTCAAAGAGACGCCGATCATAGCTCGCTCCATAGCCCGCTGTGCGACTTTGAGTTTGTGGACTAGTCCCACTGTGAGTGTCCACGTCTCGGCCCCGTAAGTCATAACAGGTAGAACGCATTGGTTAAAGACTTTAGTCTTCAGGCATTGCGGTATAGGCGAAGCGAAAACGTGACGTAGTTTGCCAAATGCTGCCCAACCCAATTGGATCCTGCGGTTGATTTCTTTCTCGAAGTTGTTCCTACCAAATTGGACAACTTGTCCAAGGTAGACATACTCCCGAACAACTTCGAGCATCGAACCATCGACGTAGATCGGTCCCGGCGTGACATGCTCATTTAACATGATCTTGGTTTTATCCAAGTTCATGCCGAGACCGACACCTCGAGAGGCTCCATTTAGGCTATGCAGCATTCCGCTCAACTGTTCCAGTGACTCTGCCACGATGACAATATCATCGGCAAACCGAAGGTGTGAGATGTATTCGCCATTGATGTTAATGCCCCGCCCAGTCCAGTCCAGCGTCTTGAAGACGTCTTCGAGTGCATTGGTGAAGAGCTTGGGGGATATTACATCCCCCTGTCTTACCCCTCGATGCAGCTCGATCGGGTTGGTCTTTTGGCCCTGGAGCTGGACGGTCATTGTGGCGGTATCATACAGACATCTCAACACCTCGATATAGCGCCAATCGATGCCACATCGCTGCAGAGCATCCAAAACCGCCCAGGTTTCGATGGAGTCGAAGGCTTTCTCGTAGTCCACGAAAGCCATACACAGCGGCTGATTGTACTCTTCGGTCTTCTGTACAATCTGCCGAACAGTATGGATGTGGTCTACGGTGCTGTAGCCTTTTCGAAACCCGGCTCGTTCCGGTGGCTGGAACTCGTCAAGTCTTCTGGCGAGGCGGTTTGTGAGTACTCTCGAGAACAACTTGTAGACGTGGCTCAGGAGTGAGATGGGTCTGTAGTTCTTCAGCAAGGTTTTGTCACCTTTTTTGAAGAACAGAACCACCGCACTCCCGCTCCACGCTTGAGGTGTTAAGCCCTGGTGGATGACGGAATTAAAGAGACTCGCTAGCTTTTTCAGGATTGGAGTCCCGCCTGCTTTTAGGAGCTCAGTGGTGATTCCGTCATCGCCTGGCGACTTGTTGTTTTTGAGCTGCTCGAGAGCCACTCTGACCTCGTCCTGGTTGACATCAGGGATGTCTTCCGTATCGTGGCGTGCTAGTGGGGCTCTGTGGTCGTCAGCGCTGGGTCTCGAGGGTTTAGCCATCCGTGATGCGTACAGGTCTTTGTAGAAACTCTCAATTTCCTCGAGTATCTCGAACTTGGAGGTCACGGTTTTGCCATCCGCTGTATTAAGTTTCGTCAGATGGGATCTACCTAGCTGGCGAGCGAAGACTTTGGTGCCTCTGTTCTGTTCAATCGCAGCCGCGATGGCGCGGGTGTTGGAACATCGGAGGTCACGTCGCACCCGCTTCCGGATCTTCCGGTTGAGGTTCCTCCCATCCGGCGAAGACGCCTGCGTGGATGACATTTCCCGTCTCTGCCTCATAAGTTCGAGAGTCTCGAGCGAGAGTTTAGACTCTCTGTTACCGCTTTTGCCGGGAAACACCCTTCGAGACACATCCTGTAGCGTTTTGACCACTGTGTCGGTTTTCTCGTCAACATTGCCTTCGGTTTCCAGCAGGTCGAAACGATTTTGAAGCTCCAGTTGGAACTTTTCGGACCCTAAAGCTATTTGAGGCGCAGTAGGTCTGAGAGTAGACCTCATCATGCGACGTCTTTCGGCCTTGAAGTCCATATTTAGAGCGCCTCGGACAAGTCGGTGATCGCTGCCGGTATTAAACCTGTTGATCACGGAGACGTCTCTAAATACTTCCTGTCAGTCATGATGAAGTCTATCTCGTTCCTCGTCACAGTGTCGGGGCTTCGCCATGTCCACTTTCTATGAGGCTTCTTCTTAAAGAACGAATTCATCAAGAAGAGCCCCTGCGACTCCAGAAAGTTGACCAGCATCTGCCCCCTGTGGTTTCGGCGCCCGACGCCGTGGGGTCCGATTATCGTTTCGCCGCGTTCTTGTACTCCCACTTTGGCATTGAAGTCCCTCATAACAACGTTGTAGTGAGCCTTGGTGGTGCCATGTAATGCCTTGGCTATGTCTTCATACATGGCTTCGGCTATGTCGTCGCAGTATGTCGAGGTCGGCGCATATACCTGTACCACCTTCAGGGTGTACCTGTTGGTGATTTTAATTATGAGGTACGCTACCCGTGTCGACACACTGCTGACTTCCACAACGTTGTTAGTGAGAGCTTTGTTGACCAGGAAACCGACACCGCCCTGAGAGGGCCGATCACCTTCCCGAAAGTAAAACAGGTGGCCTGACTCAAGGGTTATCGTGTCCTCGCCCTGTCTTCGGACTTCGGATAACCCCAATATGTGCCAGTTTATGCGACCTAGTTCTACCTCGAGTTCAGCGAGGTGTTGGTCCAGCCGTAGAGAGCGTCCATTGTACGTAGCCAGGGTCAGGTGTTTTTGGTAGCCTTGTGTCGTAGCCCGGAGATTCTTCGCACCCCCTGCCCCGCTGTTACCGCGACCGCTACCGTGGCAGCGGACAGCGGGACTACCGGGAACTGGGGGCCTTTGCGTTTGGTGTCTTAACATATTAAGAGGTTTTTGGCCTACTATACCACGCTGGCCAGACGGGTTGGTATAGGGTTTGTTTCAAATTTTCCTTTTCTGGTCGTTGATCGGATGACGTTACTACCTTTGGTGGACTCTTACCACCAGCCAAGCAAAAGTATGGCTACTGGGGCATTCTAAGTTTTTCTTTCGCTTCCAGCCCAGTAAGGAAGACTATATATGGATCAGAGACGTGGTATCTTACAATAGGTCTCATAAAAAAGCTCAGAGTTGCTCAGCGAGCTATGGAGAGAGCTATGCTCGGCGTTTCTCTACGCGATCGTATCAGGAATGAGGAGATTCGTAGAAGAACCAAGGTCACCGACATAGCCCTTAAGATTAGCAAGCTGAAGTGGCAATGGGCGGGCCACATAGCGCGTAGATCGGACGGGCGTTGGGGCAGAAAGATTCTAGAGTGGAGACTACGCATTGGCAAGCGCAGCGTGGGACGACCGCCTGCCAGGTGGACCGACGATCTTGTGAAAATCGCAGGAAGTCGTTGCATGCAGGTGGCATCGAACCGGTTACGCTGGAAAGCGATTGGAGAGGCCTATGTTCAGCAGTGGACAAGTATAGGCTGAGATGATGATGATGATGAAAGTAATTAACAATGGTGTGAGAGTTTGTTCAGGTACATCTGACTTTTTAAGTAATAGTCTTATCTCATTAAGTGACTTACATAATAGAGGTTTAGGTCAGGTGTATGAGAAATTTTATTATTTATTTTAGACGTAGAGCGTCTGAGTAGGTTAAAAGTTAGGTGAGCTGGTTTAAGGTGTTTACGTCGACAATGTTCTCATGGCGAATCACACTTAGCTATTCACGTCATCGTCACGCTTCACGTACCCTTGCAGAGTACAAAGTCCTAACAGATTTCGTCCTTGTAGACCTCTCTCGCTTCTTCCTGTTCCACACTTTGTCTCATACATGTTCTCGACCAGAGTGTCTTCCTGACTTGTCTTGTTAAATACATCATTGTCTATAATTTCTTATGTAAGTGATATGTCTGGCATTATATCTGAAGTCTACTGTTCATGTTCTCCAGGGTCTCACACCTTGATCCTCAGTCGATGCCTACAGGTTAAATACGAGTATTTCGTATGGTTATTTGAGTATATTGAACTATTTACAACTTCTAAAAAAACTTTTACATCTAGGCAGGTTATCATTCGTTTCTTAACTCTTATACTTATTCTGTCATTTATTTATATTACGTATATAATAGGTAAACTTGGCTATGTTTTATAAATATCGTTGGAATTGTTTATTATTATTATTTTAGTAAAATTCTATTAGATTGTTGCACTCTACCCATTCTTATTTTTATTGTAAGCATCTCTGTCCTCTACCTGAAGGTTGCCTGGAAGAAATCGCTTTAAGCGATAAGGCCGCCTTACTGTACCGATAACTATGTCCAATACTTTTCTTTCTTTCTGTATTTTTTTTCGTGTTCAATAAAGTATATTGTATTGTAATTTGGGGTAAAAAAATTTATTGTAATTTGAAGTAATTGCTTTGAAATAATATATTTTATACATCTAAATAGAAATAATGCACGAAATGTGGCACTACTCGTGCAAACGAGATAACTTTTGCGAGTGCAGTGTTGATCGAGATAAGTGTGTCTACGCCGTTGGCTACTACGCTCCAGCCGGAGATTATTTAGAATTCTGAATAATGCTTAAAGCAAGTTTTTGTCTGTTGTTTCGGTCATCACGAAAAAAACAATAAACTGATACTGACGGAACCTTCATTACTTCAATGGCATTGTTGTAACTTAAATAGTGCGATATTGTGTTATCATAATCGGTCGGACATAACAAGAGATATAGCTTGTTCGCTCTACAGGCTTTACTGTTTATTATGAAGATGCTAGTAATTATTATGGCAATAAAATACCTCCTTCATAGACTAAGTTGTACCTATTTTAGATTATGAAATACTGTGTTTCTACATACACCATAGCATTATTCTTCACCTTCCGATGCTTAGATAACCATTAAAGAAAAAACTAGTTATAAAACTGCAATATTCTCGGGATCGGTACAATTTTGTTCAGATAAAGCTGGTGTCGGTACAGAAGCGTACCTCTGAGGCACGTGCCGGACGCGACGTTTAGAGAAAGAATATTCTTCAACTTTTTTTAAATAGTGCTTCAACTTACTCCAGTGGTTAAAAGCTTAATCCGCTTCGCCCACTAGATTAAGTGGTCGCGAGTTCGATTCCTGCGCGGGGCAAATCTTTGTGTGACCCACAAATGTGTGTTTCGGTCTGGGTGTTCCTGTATTTGTGAATGATTCGTAGTTAATGCTATAATTTGGTACGTATTTAGAACAAACAATTGGGAATAGTGACTGCTATAAAGGTTTTATTCATCTTTATTTATTTTCGATATCCATCATAGGCACATAGTAGTAGCATTTACAACACAGGAATAAATTCTAGTGTGGGGCTATGTCTTTTTATTAAGAAGAATAAAGAACTACAGCACAGTTTACTCATTAGGTCGTATACCCTAAAGACTATACAAGGTGTAACATAAATACACAAGACCTGAAAGTAGTTTGTTGTGAATCGGTAACTAAATTGATTCCAAGAATTTTTAACGTATCTTAAATTTTTTTTAAATTTGCTATAAATACTGTTACTCCTTCAGTGCGCTACAACAAACTACATTTATGTTTGATTCAAAGCAATACGAAGATTTCAAATGCATTTCTAAAACGTATTTCTTAACGCACACATACACGTATACATTTCATGGTTACTTGGGTTCTAAAAGTGTTTAAAAAATGGGTGAAAAACCTAAAATTTATGAATCTGGTTTTCGTATTGAATTTGTGAAGCAATTATCTAATCGGGGTATCTGAGGTCTTTTTTTTTACGTGATACACCTTATATATGTAGGTATTTACCCAGGTCGATCGCTGTCGTCTTCACAATATCGACCGAGACATAGGTCGCTCTCAGAATCAGAACTGAAGTGTTAAAATTTTATTTATAGAGGTAACATTGTTTTAAATGGAGCTTGACCGTGGAAGTTGAAACGTTGTAGGAGTAAGTGGTGCAGCGGGCGCCCTGCTGTCACCGCAAATTGTATTAATTCCGAAAGAAATACAAAATGTGCTGTATTGTGCAAAAAACTTTTGCACAATACAGCACATTTTGTACTATGAACCCGGAAAAAATAATGAAGTTTTGGATTTAATATTGCTCCAATCTTGCTCTTTATTGGCGTATAGAAATAAAATATAACTTTTGACTTTGAATGACACTAATCTTAGCTTTTCTCTTATTTTTCTTTATCTTTATAAAGACGTTGCCCCATACTAGGAATTATTTCTGTAGTGTGGGTGCGTTTACAAAATATGTAATTCCCATACACAAACACCCAGACCGAAACAAATGCTAGTGGCTCTAACCAGCGACTATTCGATCCAGTGGGCGGAGCAGCACAAATTTTAAAGGTTTGGTCAAACAGCCGACAAAGCGCGACGGGAGCGCGATAGAAGCGCTCGGGTACGCTTGGTTATGACGTTTGCCGTCGAACCGAGCGTGGCTGCGCTGTGTGGCGTCTCTTGTACATTTAAGTACATTGCAACTCCCCAAGCCACGCCACCGTCGCGCTCCCGTCGCACTGCGTCGGCTATGTGGCGAGACCTTTAACCACTAGACAAGACGTCCGCCAATTGTTAGTCGTCCCTATTATCCTGCATTGTTAGTCTTAGAATTAAATCAAAAATCTTTATATGATTTTGGTAAAATAGACTTCAGCTTTATTAATTACATAAATGCCTCTTATCTAGGTAACACCTAATCCATTCAAGAGCATTATTTTGATCAGAAACGAGGCAGAGTGTTAAAAAATCACATATAATATCTTGTAGACATTAATTTTAAAATTCAAATCCCCTATAATCAAACTGTATAAGGAATTGTATTGTAACCTTATAAATAAAATACATGGTTCTCGTGTTAATTCGAAAATTAAAGCTGAGTCCCTAAGCCGAGTGCTTTGAAACAACCCTAATTTAAACTAAGTTTTCGTCTTGACACAATGCATTTGGTTGTGTGTTGAACGACTAGCCTTACGAACTTGCTTAATTATATGAATAGTTTGCACTGCTGCTCGACACAGATTAAATGAGTGCAAGGAGAATATTTAATATTCAACAATGTATTTTGATTACATCTAGTTTCTAAAGGGTGTGTCATCGTCATCATCATCTCAGCCTATACTTGTCCACTGCTGAACATAGGCCTCCCCAATCGCTTTCCAGCGTAACCGGTCCGATGCCACCTGCATCCAACGACTTCCTGCCATTTTCACAAGATCGTCGGTCCATCTGGCAGGCGGTCGTCCCACGCTGCGCTTGCCAATACGTGGTCTCCACTCTAGAACCTTTCTGCCCCAACGCCCGTCCGATCTTCGCGCTATGTGGCCCGCCCATTGCCACTTCAGCTTGCTAATCTTAAGGGCTATGTCGGTGACCTTGGTTCTTCTACGAATGTCCTCATTCCTGATTCGATCACGTAGAGAAACGCCGAGCATAGCTCTCTCCATAGCTCGCTGAGCAACTCTGAGCTTTTTTATAGTAAGAGACCACGTCTCTGATCCATATATCATCACTGGTGACACACATTGACTAAAAACTTTAGTCTTCAGGCACTGAGGTATTTTGGATGAGAAGATGTTGCGCAGTTTCCCGAACGCTGCCCAGCCGAGTTGGATTCGTCGATTGACCTCTCTCTCAAAGTTGGACCTACCTAACCGGACTACCTGTCCCAGGTAAATGTATTCGTCGACAACTTCAAGAGTAGAGTTCCCAACGGTGAGTGCGGTGGTTACGACATGGACGTTAAACAATATTTTCGTTTTGTCCATGTTCATTTTAAGACCCACTTGTTGAGATACTCTGTTGGGTAAGGGTATGTAAAGTGTGTATAAAATATAGAAAGGTTATATTTTACCAAATGTATGTACCTACTTATCTTACCAGGTTGAATCTTGTGTTTGTTAATTAATAAAGTACATAGACTCAAGAACCTCTATGGTATTGCAAATTACATACATTTTGCATTGGAAATATTCGTTTTCGTTAAAACTTCAAAGATTGCAAACTCGTGAAGCAAGTTTGTTAGGCTATAATAGGAGGCGTGGGAAGTTCAGGGTTCAACACGTTGCCAGGATCAAGCCTGCAGGTGCGCTAGGAAGGTCATTCATTTTATTTAGTGCTTTACAACTCACGATCAGCTTTTGACTTCCATGCCATTACGTTGAACTTGCTGTTATGCTTATCAATGTTGTCATTGATAAGTTGGTAACAACAACTGAAATGCCGATTTTTTAAATTTCTGCCAGCGAATGTATCGGAAATAATACTTAATCATAATATGGAATTGCACGCCTACTTATATACATATTTTGTGTAAATGCGAGATGTTGAAAAGTCCCTGGATGCTTGAATTGAGGACCCAGAAAAAAATCCGCGGTATATATAGGTACATACCATATACATACAATTCAATCATAATTAAATTGAAATTTGACACCCCGAAAAAAGGTTGAATGCACCTGAGCTGACAAAGTACGTTTAAGTATTTAGCGATTTGTCAAGTCAAGAAATAAACGGCTTCGTGAAAATGATGAAAATAAAAACATTTTGTCATTGCCTCCGTGCATACAGCCATTCCAGAGTAGTTCTATAATACCTAGAGATAAGTGACACCAACATAAAGCCAGTATGTACTTTAACTGTGTTATAAAAAGAATATTAAGAAACCTGCTCAGCCGAGCCAGACTACAAAGAGCTTTGAGCAATGCGCTCATATTGTTCACTTTGCTAAAGGTATTGGTATTCAGCTTTCTCCATTACTTTGTTTTTGAGTAAATTATTAGATTTCCTCCTTAATTATTAGCTCACTGCTTGTTAAGTCTTTAAGATTCTTCGAGGCATACGACGACAGTATGCCTCGAAGAATTATTATCGTAGAGAGGAATTTTATTGGCCATCTACTTATTTTGTTGACGATGTTATACTTGATTCCGTGGAATAACTAAATATTTTATTCTTCGGTTCAGATCTAATAAAGAATTAAAACGTGCTACTGAACTCGTGTGAGTTCAGTTAGCACGAACTAACAAAAGATTTTTTATATTGTATGGATATAATACGTACACTTACATCGTAGGGTGTACACTATCACAACTGTTGCCCACAAAATAGCAACACGGTTGTGAAAATGCAATTTCAAAATGTTATAATATTACAGTATGTATTACAATGTGACATATTACCAAGTCACACTTAAAACTTTAATTTATTTGCTGTATAACTAGCTCAGTTGCTGCTTTGTTTTTTTATTGGAACTGTGCATCAAAGATATATCTAGCATCGATTCGTAACACAAAACAAACTTTTTTATTTATATATTTTTGTCTATTCAACGTAGTCATCATACCTAAATGTCATTTGCCATCAAGCCCGCAGCAAGTACAATTTCCTTTTACGTTCTTTTTTATATTTTCCAATTTAAATTCCGCGTGCATGGATTTTTTGTGAATATTTTTGTAATTTGGAAACCGCTTTGCCACGGTCTGGGCAACAGGTAAACGTATCAATTTTTACCTTTTTCAAAATAGACTTGTTGTTTGATTTGAACAATATTTTGGAAAACAGAAGGTACAAACAACAATTTTAATTTAAAAGTTCATGCAACAAAAATACGACCAAAGATATCTTGCTTAGATGAGGAGTTCTTATGGCTTCTTTCCGGCTCTATCATCGGACCTTGGACACCATCCGAGGCTTAAGTACTTGTCGATATAAAATTCAAACAAGCCCAAACACGGCGGGGTTATATTGTTGTTGGGTGTTTCCATTAGCCATCCTTCGATTTCATTATCGAAACTTGAACACTATCTGGTTGTACCTATAATATTATCTAAGAAGCCTACACACGAGGGGCTTAGGTTATATATTTCACATGTTCTTATGGCCACCTTCCAACTCCATCATCAGACCAGCGCCATGGTGCCATATTATTGCATTGCCACCGAATTTACATACGTATGCTAACTTTTAACTCAATCGTACACCCGTAAGTGCTTTGATTTGAACCGGAAAGACACAAAGACAGACCGATAGACATACAAATATTGTAAGTTAATTAAAAGCTTGTAAAAAATATTCATGCGGTTATTTTGTAACTTCAACTTCATAAGTATGTACATACCGTATACTTAGTATACTAAGTAGAGTAACGTTCTGCATAGTAAGTAATCGGTTTTCGTATGGTGCATAAAAAAAAAACAAAAAAATATATGCATTTGGCCAAGTTTCGGAATACCCATCGAGTTTGCATCTTCCATATATGTAAATATCTATTCAGCTCCTATCTTCTAGAATAGTACAGGCGATTAAAAAAGTATACGCGATATATATTACGGATCACGAACAAAATTATAGCCAAATAACAGTGTTTGAAATGTTTCACCATATCCAGCATCATGGCATGCAAATATTTAGTGTCTTATAAGCTAAAGTTGATTAGCATAATAAGTGATCAAACGAACTTACCTGAAGTGAAGTTCGATCATTATTATACGAAGTCCTTCGTTCGAAGATATAAACTATATTAGCAGCTCTCTCGAGTCGCTTGGCAACCGCGCGTCATTTAGCCAATTAAAAAGTCAACGCCGCCTCTATGGTATCTGTGGACATAACCTCTGCAAGCATTCCTTTTAGAAGTAGTACATTTCAACTTTACCAACGGGCAGGGCGGGTTGGGTACTTATATCTTCGGACGAAGGACTTCGTATAATAATGATCGAACTTCACTTCAGGTAAGTTCGTTTGATCACTTATTATACTGTGTCCTTCGTTCTCGATATAAACTATATTAGCAGCTGTTTAGAGCTATAAGGGTAAAGTTGAAGTATACCACATAAGGTTTTTTTTTTTTTTTTTTTGAGCGTGACCTCTAAAAAATAACATATCATTAGTATATTTGTACTATAACACATTCCCGTTCTTTGTTTTTCCATACAACACAAACAACAAATATATACACATATATTGTTTCTTACAACCAGTCTGTCTAACTTATTTAAAATAAATTTATATGATTAAATTCTATAACATATTATGTTATGTAGTGTAGATCCATCCCAACAAAACCTTTAAAGCACCTGTTATATACCTTTATACCACACCTGTTGTCCAAAATTCATTAATACCGGGTAATATTAATCAATCATTACTTATCAGATATCAGTGCAGTCTCTATCTGTTATGTCTTCTATAGAGATGTTTCTTCTATAGATATCTTCTATATAACAAGAGTTGAGGAATTGCCCATCTAGAGTTTTGTTTATATAAAATTAAATCCTTTATAATAATTCTTGTATCATTGACAACCATTATGAGACGAACTATGAGAGTGAAGAAAGCCAAGCAGGCATGCAAGGAAAGAACCCGTCGGAACCTTGCACTTTCTGCCCACCCCGCAGTAGATCTGGCGTCATAATATGGATAGAGATAGATAGATAGCTAGAAACCCTTACTGTGTACTAGACCTGAAAACAAAGTCTGTTAGTACCCAATCTATAACAATATGATACAAATATAACAGGGAAACCTATTTCCCCACTAATGTGTCTTCCAACTGTTTTTTGTCAAATGATCTCCTTTTGAGTACGGTACCAAACGAAGGCTACGAATTAACTTGGTGATTATAAGAATGGTTTTGCTATCATTACATATTTAATTTATGTTTTTTTTTTTTTTTTTTTTTTTTTAATATCAACATTCGGCTATATTTAATGTTAGTTATATTTTTAATCTTTAAAGATGTACATATATCAAAATTTAACATTTTTTTTTTTTATTTTTTTTTTTTTTTTTTTGTACTAGAGGCCTTTGTACTAATGAACTTATATGGAATTAAGTCCGGTGAAGCTGTAAAGGCCTCGCGGCCATCAGCGTACATCACTCACACACACACCTTATCTGGAGATATTCCTCCCATAAGGCTATGTGCTTTACCTATATTATCTCGCCCCCCCCCCCCCCCCCCAATTTTAGAGTCTGGAACGAAGGGCAGTACTAATGCGTGGTAAACAAACATAACCTACCCCAGTGTTATTACTATACCACTATTATTAATTCAATTTAAATTTCGAAACTATCCCGGAATCATTTCCATGTTCTGAGTGTGCGCCGACAAATAAATCCTTGGCTACATAAATATTTATGTATTACTTAACGATTCGTTCTTGCGCAATAACGCCCGCGAACGTTCGTTTTGGCAATACGATTGGACCACTCCTGAACCAATTACATTACTGATACTAAAAATACTAAAAAATACACTCCTAATTTAGTAATAACTTAAGAAGCGAATAAGTTACAGTCGACTAAACCGAACCATGGGTTACAACTGTATCATATTGGGAATCCTATTCATAACTGAATTATTTCATACCATGAAATTTTCATTTCATACCACACTTCCTTTGCTTCTTTGTATGTGACTGTATTTATAAGTAAAAACAAAAATTGCAATGGGTAACTTTCTAGTTAGTTCTAGATGTCCAACCGAGAAATTTGAGTGTTACTCAACTTATTATTATGTATCCCCCATTAATAATAAATAAATAATATCAAGTTCCTTAGGACTTAGATTATTGCTGATACTACATAATATTTATCATACCTGTGATAAGAATATACTTTTGATTATTCTCGTTTAAGATAATCCATACTTTCAAATACTGTAACTCAATATTTCATCCACCGTAGCTTTTCAACATAATATCATTAAATTTTCAAATGGATATTATTATCAAGTCATTTGCATGCCTTTATTTTCTTTTTATATATAGATACCTATTTATAAGATACATGTAACATGTGGATGTAATAATTTAAGTATAACAATACCAAAATTGCAAATTTTTGTATGATATCTCAATCCAATATTTTTTACTGAAACACCTTTAAATAAATTACAACATATATAGTGCTCTAAAACCAACTTGTTACTTTAATGGTAGCAGTTTGTACTTGTGTTATCATAACTATACCAGAAAACATCATTGGTGTTCAAAATAACTGTACACATTCCAAACTAATTACAAAACTATTTTTATAGTTATTAATTTCTTGAATAATCTTATTTAATTACATATTATTTATTGATTATCATATGATCAAACAAAAATACAGTAAAAACATCTAATTCTCCAAATCATGAATTGATGTATAGCTTTCCATTGTGTGCCTCAAATTTCTAATATTATTAAGTACACTATAATTGATGCAGGAAATAATCAAGAACCCAAAACCATTGAACTCATTACATGATAGAAAACTGAATAGGTACTAATAAATTTTCTATTAGTATATTTATTATGACTGTAAGGTCTGACGTGTTAGCATTAAGTTTTTATTTTTATTTTTAATAAAAATAGCTATAAATTATATTTCAAATTATTAAACAATAGTGTTTCTAATAATAATGTTTCTATACATAATGTTAAACATATGTAGGACAAGATTCACTTGTCTGAAGTGCAAGTACTTGCACAAAAACCAATAAAATTATGTTTGTCGTTGAAGGCATTATTAGTGTCATAGATACATACCACCGTCAGTGAATACCTTTAGCCTCCAATATTATGGCTTCTTTGTAAAACCCATGTTGTATTCCTGATAGTTTTTCTGAATTTTTCAGCAACTTAAAAACCAAGTCCTTGTGTAAAATGCCTATCATGCTTTTTGTACCTCACTTTCTTTGGTAGGAGATTTCCAATGTCCAACGTGATGTTGTTTTTGGTGAACTGATAGGTACACTGTGACTTAATATTTCCATACCCAGGATGAAGATTGTTGTTCTATATTGGTTACAACGGTGGTCGTTTTATGAAATTTTAACTACTGGCTATGACTAGCTAGTTAATAATTCCATATTGATAATCCACTATATTAACACTCCTTTTATGCAAAATATATACTGCTGACCTTAAAGGTTCTTTCTCAATAAAGGTTTCATGGCTGTATTGTTAGGATTAATCTTTTCTGGCTACCCTGCAAGGAGTCTAGGTTGATAATATTGATAGATAATTATTAGTTCTATGTTAACTGGATAGACCAGGTATTTTATATTATCTTTTAAGTATCTTTGTGCATAACACAAATTATCCCACAACCTGCCTGCCGCAGCATCGGTAGGATAAGATATTATATTTGGAATGTATCCACAGTCCTGTTGCTTGTCAGTTACAACAGGCATTGCCATTAGTATATTACTTTGGCTTATTTGGTTATAAACCCTGTTCAGGAATAAGTATTGCTGGATTTAACTTTTTTAATACAAGTACTCATAATTTTGCACAATTCTTTGTGTAATAAGCTCCAGTTTGGGCTATTTCAGTATTATTATACAAGTATGTCTAATAATGAAATCAATAAAAACACTATGTTTCTGCAAAGGAGTGACTTTTGTTATTAATAATGTATTGTTATACATAAACAATGTCACTTTAATTACCCTTTCAGTAAGTCTCCTTTTGGAAATATAATATGACAAATTGCTTATAGTTTATAGCAATAGTCTTTGTATTTACTGTTTTAGACATGTTTCAGGTATGTATTTTAGGTAACATTTTTGATTCTTACCATTGTAGAAATGTGAACTGCACAGGAACACCTCATGGATGAAACCTATGAGTAGTATGACCTTCAGCACATATCTCGTATGGGCCCCAAGTCTTGCGGATCACGCCGATGTATCTCGTACACCACTCGTGTCCTTGAATTATCGTCAAGTCTTGCGGACCACGTCGATGTATCTCGTACATCACCCGTGTCCTTAAAATGCCATCGATCCTGAACAATCATCATAATTGATGAACGTCCCCCTAATTTCTCTTATTGGAGGTATAACATTGCCACTTTATAGACGGTTAATAATCGTTTTCAGGTATATTTCGTGTTAAACTGTTTGTACACGAATAGGGACGTAGACTTCATAAGTTTACTTTTCGGACGACGAAGCTTTCCCAAATTTTAATATGACGAAACTCACGTCCCCAAATATTAGATATTATATAAATAAACAAGTTAAGCTGAAAAACACCACAAATAAACAACTATCGGTTGATCTTTTTAGAATGTACTTCTTTGCCAGGACGTAAACTTTTCTAAATTTGCCTATACGATGTTTTAAATTTATTTCACAAGGTCACTTGAGTATATTACAACCTTTTTGTTATATAATTTCAGTGCCATTACAAGTTATTAAATTAAATGTCGACCAAAAACTTTATTACAAAGCGTCGGCTGCCGCGCTTTCAAAAGAATGCTTGCAGAGGTTATGTCCACAGATACCATAGAGGCGGCGTTGACTTTTTAATTGGCTAAATGACGCGCGGTTGCCAAGCGACTCGAGAGAGCTGCTAATATAGTTTATATCGAGAACGAAGGACACAGTATAATATAACATTATTAAAACAGAACATTCACATATTATTTCTATTAGATAGTTATTAACATATTAATGTTTATAATATATCTGGATAAAAGTCTTCAAAGACTGAATGCGATGAATCAAGGGGTAAAAATGGGTGATCTATGAAAGACGACTGCACGATCAATGGCTTACATTTGAATGTGAAGAAAACCAAAGTTATGGTTTTTGAACGGGAAGAAACCAGAACGAATGCAATGATTATGCTTGGTAACGATGTGCTGGAGCAAGTAAATGAGTTTGTACATCTTGGATGCGCCTTAAGTAAGAATGGGAAATACACCGCTGATATAGAGAGAAGAGTGAATGCAGGGAATAGAGTGCACGGTGAGATGGGAGCCGGCACTTAAGCCAAAAGGCGCAGCTGGCCATGCATAACGGAGTGCTTGTCCCAACGCTGTTATATGGCAGTGAGATTTGGGTATGTAAGACAGAGAACGAAAGCAGGATAAATGCGGTCGAAATGCGATCTCTGCGGAGGATGTGCGGAGTCACGCTGACCGACCGTATTCGCAACAGCGTAGTAAGAAAGCGAGTAGGTATGAAAGATAGTACCGGCGTAAAGATGAGAAAGGGTATGTATGCTCCGTTGGTTCGGGCATATAGAAAGAATGTCAGAAGAAAGAATGACAGAACAGATATACAATGCGAAAGTGGAAGGATGTAGGTACCAGGGAAGACCAAGACTATCTTACCATGACCAAATAGACCGTGTCTTAGCTGAAGGGCAAGTCCAGATTCTCCGTAACCGGTGAGTGTGTGTGAGACTAACTACGAGAGTGGAGGAAGCCGGAGAGGTATGTAAGGAAAGAACCAGTTGGAACTCTGTACCCTCTGCCTACCCCGCGAGAAAGCTGGCGTGATGATATAGATAGAAATAGATTAACATATTAATACATTATTATTTTATTACATCTCTCTGAGATTCACGGGCTCCAACACGTAGAGTGCCTTTGCGACAAGTTAATGTTATGTAAGTCACCTACTGAGATCAATTCCTGAAAATGAAGAAACATAAACAGCGAACTGACCCCGGCAGGCGCGAGATTCGATGGACAAAAACTGGACTATTTCGAAGGGGACGGACACCGGATAATTAGTGATACTTAACTACCCGTGGCGGCGGTGACTCCGGCCGCTTATTATTTTTATTATTAATCTGACATTTGCAATTACAATTTTTGTCACAGTAGGTATATATGATAAATTCATCTATCATTTAAGTATTCATCCACCAAATATTAGGTCTTTTAATTTAATAACTTTCTAACCGTATGTTCATGGTTCATCATGGTTATTTCTAAAACCTAATATTGACTTCGGTGGATTATTATAAATACGGTATTCGGTAGATTACTTTAATTAGTTTCAGTTATTAATGATATCACATCTTATTATTGTATTAGTTTTAGCGAACTGTAGCATTTCAACGCGTCCTCACGTCGGCTATAGTTGGATCTAACTGATTCTAAATAAGACCACACCCATATATGTGCTCTTATTGTTCGCGCCGTTTTCGGATTGTTGCCTTTAATCTATAGTATTAGTGGTCACCACGCATAACCATTTTACTTTTTTTGATATTGGGTAGGTACTTTGGTGAAACAGTGTCGGCAAAAAGGAAAATCCTGCGCTTATCCGTACAATTGTTATGGTAAAAGCTAGGGGATATGACATGCTAAATCTGCTTGTACATTTGGTGTATCTTATGTCCAATAATCTTTATAAACAGCAAGGATTTCATTATTGACTACAATAAAAACTACTAAGTCTTTCCCTCTTTCTGAGTTCTTAGATTTACGCGAATATTACACATGAAATAAAATTATTTTACGGATTTTATCGTGGTTTATTTTTTATTTTTAGGTTCCCGACGTTTCGAGTGCTTTGCAGCACCCATGGTCACGGGAGGGACTCAGGTGTTAGAAGTCCAAAAGACATAGTTGTTCCGGGGTACCCTCAAACTTCTTAATTATTTTTGTTGGTCCGATCTACGCAGAATGAGCTCACGGTGTCTTGAGGTCTTGCAGTGTTATCCTTGGTTTTGGATTTGATTATATTAATTACCGGATCCCAAGTTGATGGAAGCACCCAACCATCTTCTCTATTGAAATTAGGATGTTTTTTTTAATTTTAATAGCCTCGCGAACCATCCTTGGTAGGAATCGGTGTTCTTTTACGAGGATTTGTGGTCCATTAAATCTGATATTAACTTAAAAATCAAAAATAGACCGCGATAAAATTCGTAAAATAGTTTTATTTCTCTCCCTCTTTTTCTTTATTTCGGTGTATTTTATTTTTCCTTCTTAAATAAAATGTAGCCCTACACTAGGATTAATTCCTGCGTCGTGGGTGCGTTTAAAAACATGAAAATTCACGTACACAAATACCTAGACCGAAACAAATAATTGTGGGTTACACAAAGATTTGTCCCGTGTGGGAAGCGAACCCGCGATTATTCACCGGATAAATGTAGTTTTTCTATCAAAAAATCCCCAGTATCAGTCCTGAGTCTGGCATTGTGCCAGATATGATCAATAGACTCGCTCTTTGTTTCATGGGACTTAGCATCATCGGCAAAAACTTGGTGAACACAGCTCGACCATCCCGCTTGGAGAATATAGACGCGACGGTGTATGTTATTAATGATATTAAAAAAAATATGTCATCACGCTTCTATCGACACCAGTACCTACATTTAATAGTGAAGTATGTCACATGTATGTGCACAAACTTGATTCCCCATTCAGGTTCAACCAACACGAAGAGTACTTATCATCGGCGAGACGGCGGGAAACGTCGCTAAGTGTTACACCACTTATATCTAGAGCAATTCCTTTAAAGAAGCGACATGGTTAAAAGGATGTCAGGTATTCTTTCTATTGTTTTAGGTGTTTTAAAAAAAACGTAGCCCTTACACTAGGATTAATTCCTGTGGCGTGAGTGCATTTACAAATATGAAAATTCACATACACAAAAACCCACACCGAAACAAATAATTGTGGGTCACAGAAAGATTTGTCCCGTGCGGGAATCGAAAGCGCGACTTTTCGACCCAGTGGGTAAAGCGGTTTAAGCGCTTAACCATTGCATCAAATCGTCCGTCCCGCGATGCATAGACATAGTACCAATACTAAGTCTATATATATATATATATATATATATATATGCCACGATGTGACCAGGTTTCAGCCGACATCTCAAGAGTCTTTCGTTGCGGGACATTTGAGCCTTACGAGTACGAGGTTTTATGAATACGAGCTTTTATGTGATTAAAATTAATCAATTTTATATGATCATTTGGTGAAGTTCGCGGGTAAAAGTTGAATGCGTACAATGCAAGTTCAGTCATAGGTACCACAGATAGCTATCATAACCAATTTGCGTTGTAAGCGAACTTGTACGCGTTGTACCCAAAAGACGTCGACTGTGGATATCATTCGACTAATAATAATATCGTAACAAGATACAAACACGCGTTTAAGAGTTACACCAAGAAACATCCCCAAATACACATGAGCAGTTATAGATGTAAACATAAATGGGTGATAGTAAGGTACAATAGTACCTTATTATCACCAAAAGTCGTATTTGCAATAAAGCGGAAGCCTGTGAATGTTTTAGTATCGTCCACTTTTGCCTATATTTGATCGATTCATGATTATGATTAATAATCCCAAAACCCTACAGTGGCAATATTGTTTTAGAACGTGTGACGTCTACCGAAATTACGTAGCTCAAACAGCGCTTTAGATCACAGAATAGATTTACTTCTTGAGTCTCCTAAATTTATGACATCTTCCGAACGAAATTTTGCTATTCTATCCACTACCCTGTGACTAACCGCACTGTAATCGCATAGAATGAAGCAACCGCATAAGGTTCTTGTCCATACATATGTTGAATATGGCAATATCTTGAACATTTCTTGAAATTTGCTTGGTACTGACTAAATATGAGTTTAAATTAACATTCGTTTAGGCTGACTCGTTAATCTTTATTTCAACTATCAGAGCCATTGAGCCATGCCTTTAGAGAAGACTGTCAATTGGATTTAGATTAGTTAGTCTAGAGTGATTCAGTTTACTGAGTTCTTAGATTCAGTTTTTTATGATTTATTTCATGTGATTCAGTTTTTTATGATCCGTGCCTGCATTTTTAATTCTACACGGTACGTAAGTAAATGCAAAATTAAGGTATTTTAGTCACCTACGGGTGATTTTGTTTTACATGCCGATGTTTAATAAAATAATAAATGTTTCATTCATAGAACTTAAATAAAAGATCAGCTCAATCACATATATTTTATTGGATAGAAATTAACGATGATCAAAGCAATTGAGTTCATTTAATTCGTGACAATTTCAATATTTTGAACCGAATACTGTATTGGAGTTGGTAAACAGTTATTACTCCCACTGGGGTTAATTAGTCTAATTTACTAGTAGCTGCGGGGGGGACAAATGGTACGCTATTTTAAATGTAGCATGTTTATGTATAATTGCAACAAATAGCTAATTAGTTTCACATTAGACGATGTATTGTAACTGTCATTTATATTGCATGTGGGTACTTAACCGTTTATTTATAAATGTCTCGCGTGTGAAAAGAAATGCAGTAAAGTTTCTAGTTGATTGCAGTAAACAATTCGCTGACATTGTTGTTGAATTTATTCGTTTTTCTAAAAAGAGCTTCTAAAAATAGGTGTTTCAGTAATTAAAAAGTAATGGCAATTCTATCCGCACTAAAATGGTAACATCTGAATAATTTGGCGAGGTAATATAAAAAAAATATTTGCCAATGGATTTATGCTTAAATTTCATTACATTTTTTTTTCGAGTGCCATTGCACGCTCCGAAAAAAAAACAACTGTTGCGACCTTTAACCGCGCAGATTGTAGAAAGAACAGTCGCAATTGCTTTTTAAATGCTCCTCTTAATTCTTTAAAAGTATAAAGTTTTGCAAAAACTTTGCCTCATCGCAGTTCCTCCTGCTGGTGATGGTAATAAAGCTTTGTATTCACAAATTACAAGTTAATATGTACCATATAGTTAAATAGCCGCATAATAGTGACGGAAATATAGCATAGACGCCTGTGGCACTTTTTACGGAAATTATAATCTGTCTATGCTATGCTGTTTTTCTACGTGGTCTACCAAGGTTACCGACATAGCCCGTAGGATTAGTAAGCTAAAGTGTCAATGGGCGGGCCACATAGCGCGAAGATCGGACGGGCGTTGGAGCAGGAAGATTCTAGAGTGAAGAATACGTATTGCCAAGCGCAGCGTGGGACGACCGCCTGCCAGATGAACCGAGGATCTTGGGAGGATCGCAGGAAGTAGTTGAATGCAGTTGGCACCGGACCGGCTGCACTGGAAAGTGATTGGAGTGGTCTATGTTCAGCACTGGACATGTATAGGCTCAGATGACGATGATAATCTGTCTAGTATATTTTTATTGCAATTCTTAAGCTATTGCGCGTAGCGATCACGAGGTCCTGGATTAAAATCCGTCGGACAAAAATGTAATTTTTCTGTAGAGAAAATACTAGTCGGCCCGGAATCTGGAATTATGCTCGCTAATGGCGTCCATCAATCCATCGTTGACAAAAAGTAGATGTACATGGTACACCTCTGCCGACACCGCCTGGGAAATATATACGTGACGGTTTTATTAATCTAGATAAATAATAATAGTTTAACTACCATAGACATAGTTTACTAGAATTTTTATTCCTATGAGCACAAAGTAGGTATAAAATGAAGACATTAATTATTTAGAATGGAAAGCAAAACAATGGAGTGCGTACATTTTGCAAAACGAAATTTCAATAGTCAGTGATAAAAATGAAACGAATACAGTGTTACTTTTTTTTAGTATTGTGCTTTTTCCGATGTCTCCAGATTAAAAAGTGGGACGACCGCAATAAAAGGTGCGGTCTCTGTGAGATATGATGGTCGGGGAATAGGAGATGTGACGTCAGCACGGTTATATTAGTTTGTACTGGTACAAACTTAATTTTACACATTTTACCGTGCGGTTCATTTGTTCAAATTGCTGACGTTTCATCCATCGAGTTCTCAATGATTTTTAAGGATGAGTACGATCAAAGTTTTAAAATACCAGGGTCCCTATTCGGTATGACCAAATGCGGTGTGTAATGGTATTCTGTATGCAACTGGAGTATAATTAAACGATCATATCACGAAGTAATCGTAACCCACAGCGTTATGTATTTAATTGGCCATAGCGTATAACTGAAGATGGACCTTACATAACACTAAAACCCAAAATACCGTAAGCACTTTTCGCGTAATTCAGAATAATTTTCATATTTAAAAGCCAGTTTTAAATCTGTAGATTATCGTAAAATGTAAAAACTTTTGTGGCAACTATCAATATTTCTTAGCACAGACAATGTTTCAACCTCTCACTTTTTATAGCATTTAAATAGATAGACACGCTTCTGCAGACACATAAAAAGATTAACATGGCAAAAACTACGGCTCCTTTCTAAAATATTATTTCCTGTTGTCGGCAAGTGCTTCTATTTATGAAAAATGTTCCTCGATCCTGTTTGTCCCTTTGTGAGAAACCTAGAATGTTCGAATTGCATTTCTTTATTGTCAGCACATTTAATTCACAATAGAACAATACTTATTCCGTCGAACTACTGGCTATTTTTGCGATTAGATTTGTTACTGACCTGCATAGTTTAAGTCTTAGGGTCTCTTTAATCACCTTCGGGTAAAGCCTGAACTAAACTAATCGACAATTAAAGTTGCAAGTATGTCTATGTACAAATTCACCATCTCTGTGTAGCCCTATCCGACGGTTAAACTAGACAGTTATAATTTCTGTGTAACGCTAATAGAGACGTAACTAACCAGCACTTTGAGTTAAGGCCCTTAAAATATTATATTTTGTGACAATAATAGAGGGGAATAATGGTACTGTTCACCTTCGATTGCATTTTACCTTGATGCATTTTTACAAGCTTTTATTTAACTTGCAATATTGGTATGTATGTCTGTCTGACGGTCTGTCTGTCTTTCTGGTTCAAATATTGTGATCCATTTTTCAAGCACTTACGGGTATCCGAATTAGCTTAAATTTGGCATAAGTATTCAATTTAGGTGACAATCCAATAATATGGAGGCGGTTTGATGATGGAGTCCGGAAGGAATAGGAAAATGTGAATTATACAATGTAACCTCCTAGTGTTTAGGCTTGTTAGATTGGTATTGACAAGTACTATATAACCAGATAGTGTTCAGGCTATGATGATCAAGCCGAAAGGTGGACAATGGAAATACCTAACTACTCAATTATAGCCCCGCCGTGTTTGGGCTCATTAGATTTGTCTTGACGAGCACTGTAGACCCAGATGGTGTCCAAGGTCTGATAATGGAGCTGAAAGGAAGCCATAGAAACTCCTGACATAAGAAAGATGTTTTCCTTTTGTTTTTGCTATAAATGCTTATTTTTAAATAGGTATTTTTAAATTAAAATAAGGTTATTAAAAATCATATTCTAATTAAACCGTGGCATGCCTCCGTCTATCGCTAGTCAGTCTTTAGTATAGATATTAAAGACTGACTAGCGATAGAAGGAGGCATGCCACGGTTTAATTGGAATTTGATTTTTAATAACCTTTAACTTGTCCTCATTAGTTATATTTTAAAGAACAACAATTCAGAACTTTTTAGATCTAGTACGTAACTTTTATCCTACTTATATCCCATATACTACTCATAATGAATGCAAAACTGGTTTGTTAATCAATCACATCTAAAGGCCACTTTATAAATAAATAAAAATATAAGATGGTCACCTTATAAACTGTTAAGTAGGAATAATAACGTTATAAGCTGTATAAATAAAGCAATGACCAAACAAGGTGCGGTCAAAAATTAGTAATTTATAAAAGTATCTCTCATTTAGTATAATATGTATGTACAGCTTAGTTAACTAATGTAGTCTTCTGAAATGGCAAATAGTCTCGTAATATTTTCAATAAGTTACTCCCCTAGTCGGGCTTGTCTATTTGTGGAGCATAGTTCAACTTGGCATCCGTTTGGATGACACATTGTTCTCTGTTCGTGGTTTTCATTTCATGATTTTCTTAGCACAACATATTTAGTTATTTCCTTGTATAAAATGAGTTTGCTATAAAAATAGCGCATCATACCTGATAATAATAGTTAAGCATTTAAGTTTAGTAAATTAAGGGTCGATTCATATAAGGAATCTTTTCAGCTTTGTAATATATATTAGGTATATTGCGAATAATCGGACAGACCAAACAAAATCAATTTATAGAATGTTGCGCGTCGCCAGTCACGCCAGATGGTTAAAGGGGGCAAGTCGATATAAGGATGATGGGAAAAGTAAGAATTGTAGATACAGAATTGTAAGCACACTAAGCTTATTTTTTTTTTAATAATACGGAGTCCCACACTAGGCTTTATTCCTGTGTCGTGAGTGCGTTTAAAAACATGAAAAATCACAAGCACACACACACACAAATACCTAGACCGGAACAAATAATTGTGGGCCTACACAGTGGGCGAAGCGGCTTAAGCAAATGTAAGCTTTACATTTGCAGTGCGAGTCTTATCTCTACGGCACTATCTTTAGTATGAACGCTACGAAGTCCAATGCGTAATGCTCCACGAACTCTAGTCAGCTGCGCCTTCCTGGTTGTTGACGACCTTGATACCTACTACAATTCAACATTGAAGAAAATACATTTCTCCTCTCGAGGAATCAGTCCCGTATTATACGTTTATCGCCACATAAACACCCAGATTGAAACACATACATAAATGAATCGCACCATATTTATTATATGCGAGGATCAAAACTGCATCCACTAAATCCATTACTTTGTAAATGCCTCTTTCTGCTTACCTCGCAAGGGATCTGACGTAATTATATAGATATGAAAATGCTTCCTTTTTAAGTATGTATATACATGCCCTATACCCGGCTTTTGATTAAAACTAACCTTAAAGCTTATTGAATCGCGAAAGTTAAATTAGGGTGAAAACCTCGGGAATGCAATTTTGGCAATTTCATTTATGATACTTTGCACCAATAATGAAATTTGGCTCGTATGCATTTGAATACGCATCTAAAAGACACACTCTGCTAAAATACATTATTAAATGAGCTTTACTAATCAGCATTTTATAGGGTGCCGGTAGCGGTTTTTTATGTTGATGTTACACACCCAAGAATTTTCCGTCTACGGCCAGAAGTAGTCGTAACAATTGTAGTGAAGGACTTTCGAAATTAGTACGTGTATTCAGCAAAAGTAGAACCTTAACTATCTTGATATTATTCTTAACAGATGCTCTTTAGTAACATATTACCGTAAAGCATATAATATTAATTCATTCGTCATTAACGTTCTACCGAAAAAAATTGCTACTAGATCGAGAATGTTTTTTATAATATCATTCTTATTATAATCTGCTAAAGAAAGGTCGTTTCATTTCATTTTTCAGTAATCGGATGTACTCAATGGCAAACGTGAATATATGTAATATTATTACAAAGGCAACAGCTGGGACAGAATCTTTAGAATTAAGTACTTAAAGGAATATGAAAAGATCTTTAAGTTTCGTCGTGAACCACCGCGGTATTCCTTTGATACCAATATTGGGATTATATCTATAACTTTCTTACAAGTAGGTATACCCGGGGTAAAGTGTTTTTTCGGACATCTTTAACGAATGTTAGTGCCAGTTGAGAGTGTGGAATTGTGCGTCCTATAAAGACAATAGCTGTAAGCTCACTCCTCTTACATTCGGTGCCGACATCGTCGGCCCCGACGTTGGCGAAATGTGGGTGTACGCAGTACATCTCAGTACACCACCACATCTAGAGAAGATAGCGTGACAGTGTTTATTTTTATTTAGTTATAGCAGGTACAATTCCCTCTAATTCCTTCGTAGCACTGTGGTAGGCACGAAGTTTGTAGCGGTCACGACGGCTTAAATAAGCATTAGGATCGGTCATTCTAGGATGGGTGCCGTCACTGTTTGTGGCATTTTAATTTCTGAGCTTCTCCATGCTTCGAAGGCATGTGATGGTACTCTGAAAGCCTTTCGGGCAGTTAGATGAGTAAGAAGAAGACGTTGGCAACAAACCTGCTTCTACCAGCGCGAACTGACTCTTATTCACTATTATTTCAATTTATGACAGAATGTTTCAACAGTTAAGGCTGATTTATTATAATACGTGTAGCTGCTAGGTCTCTTAGGTTACAGTCTAAAAGAGGAATTCAGTTTTTTTTTTGTTTGTGATTAGATTTAACCAGCACCGGCACACCAATAATATCACCCTTTATTACGGGGTGTATGAGAGTTTTGTGGTAAGACTTAAAAAAATCTGATTGCAAACGTTCACAAATTCGGTCGTGGTATTACAACTTTTTAAAGATGGAAATTTCCATGAAATATTATCCCCCTTTCCCTCCAACACGAAATGCGATCATGAACCGATCTGCCCAAGTTGCCAAGTAGCATTTGGATGCACGTCGCCTGATTTGTAAAGACGATATCCGGTAACAGTGTCGCTAGGAAGAACTGTATATTGACTTTTCAAATTAATTATTTCCTGGTTTAAACAATTATGTTTGAAATTAATAAGTTACCTAATTAGTTAATGTTGAAATTAATCATGATAAATGTGAAAGATTACTGTTAGTGACAAGCCTCGGGATCAGCTCAGGCATTGTGTTAGGTTGATGTCGTTGCCGGAGGCAGCACTCTGTGTTTTTTGCCTTAATGTGTGTGTATGTTTTATACATGAATAAAATAATACCTTTTGTCCGGCCCTTCATGACGTACGCTTGTGAGGTGTTCGGGCACGCCGCCTGCTCTCACATCGATAGACTCCAAACGGTTCAATCCCGTTTCCTCCGCAAAGCCGTCGGAGCCCCGTGGTTCATACTGAATGTCGATCTCCATTCTGATCTCGGTCTCGAACCTATTCGCGCCTGTATTAAAAAGGCGATAACCCGATATTTTGCGAACGCGTTTAATAATAGTAATCCGCTAATCGTAGCCGCCGCCGACTACGAACCCAACTCCCCTCCTATCAGCCGCTACCGCCGTCCGCGGCATGTTCTCACCAACCCGGATACAGATACCGCACACAAGATCAGACACCGACCTTGCCAGCGAGGTCGAAGAATCCCTTGCCCGCCGGCCGGTGCAGAGCACCACGGCGAGACACCTAGTTTACGCCCTCCCCCATAGCGACTGCCAAAGCCGAGGCCTTTCCTCCGTGAGGCGCCCTTGAGCTAGTTCGCCCCTTGCCATTCTGGCTCGAGCATAGTGGTAGCACGCTCGCCCTCTTGTCGTAGCGTAGATCATTCACACACAAATACCTTTCGTCATAAAAGAAATGCTCAAAAATTATTTTTTCTAACGTGTCATCCTCACAACTTTTTTATAAGTACGTTACTTAATATTTTTCTTTAAAAACATTTTCGACATCATAGATGAAAAAAAGACCTCAAACTGGCGATATTGGCTGAGCGCAATGTAAATACATAATTGTGCCAGTATAGTAAGTCGCCAAGAAGGAGAGTGACTGAAGCCACGGTGACACCACGAGTGACGCACCGACTTTACATTACTGCACTGGCGCTTCTCATGCGAGTGGATAGTATATAAAAACAGGTATTAGCAAACATAAGGTAATATATAGCTCTCGTATATTTTTATTAAGTATTATAATTTCCATGATAAGAGAATTATGAGAGCAAAGGAAGCCAGAGAGGTCTATGAGAAAAGATCCTGTTGGGACTCCGTACGGTCTGCCTACCCCTCAAAGGTTCTAGCGTAATGATAGGGATAAAAAATGTAGTATTACTATTTCTCAGTTTGTCTGTTAAGTGCACGAAGTACTGAATGTTAAGTTTTGGCTTTAAGAGCAAATTTTTTAATCGTCATATAAATGTGGACTGTAATAATTATTGAACAATTTTATTTATGTTCTATTTTATTCTGCGAATAGTATTCAGCTGATTACTGAAAAGATGGCTCGAATTCAAATTATTTTAGTGGGTTGAATTACCATGCAATTTTATTAGGAAAACTTAAGTAAATGGATTTCCTTGCGAATACAATTCTGTGTTATGTGGTGAAGGTTTTCAATTACTTGAACTCGAAATTACGAGGTTTCACTGCGGACCCGCGCACTCCGGACAGATGAGTGCTTCCACACAGAGCGTGGTCATGTATTAGCCTAATTAAATGTATCCTCTTCTTTTTCAGGATAGGATAATATATGCAAGTGGTACTATAAATTTAAGTGGACGTTAATTTAAAAGCGATGAATTCTGTTATTAATAAACTAGAGTGACGCCGAGTACTATGACATTTATTTCGACATTGTAAAAGTATGTAGGTGTTTTTGTTAGAATTAAGTACTTAATATCTCTACCTATTTATCTTTCATCTTTCCATGGCAGTACATACCTGTCTCTATTTAAAACAGATTGTTGTGTTGTTAGTAATAATCAGGAGTACGGAATTTTGTGAGTGTCTGGTATAAATGTTCGCCCCCCTATTACATTAGTACTTAACCTCGTTGGCGATGTGAGTGTATAATGTAAAACTACCACTCCGCTTGGGAAATATAGTCGTGATGGCGTACATTTTTGTCTTTATTCCTAAAATGCTAACAATTTTATAGCTAACGTAATCTCTCCTAACTACTTATTCCAGCTGGATATCTGCATCACCGTCTAACAAAACTACAATGCTTTATTTTACTGTGGTAACACTACAAATATAGGGCCACCACTACAACTAGAATTTCCTTTTATTATATTAAGTTATCTTCTTTAACCTACCGATTATCAAAAGTGTGTCCAAATCTTGTTTGGCAGGATAAAAACAAATGAGGTCCGCTACATAAAATATGAAAATTTAATCACGCAAAATGTCGTGGCAGTTCACCCGAATAAAGTGATTGTTATCGTGCAAGAAAAGTGGTGATACCCGAAAAATTCCGATTACATTCTCAGCGTCACAAGAAAAGTCACCAAAGGAGTGAAGGCAGCGCTTTGACACTAACGGCCAATAAATTCTCTCTGAATAGATTAAAAAAACCTTTTAATATAAGAAGTTTTAGCTGCTATGAACGCTCACCGACAACAACAGATAACATTTTTCCGCCGGAATTACATATTTGGTGGGATGTTAAACTTTTTATACAGGAACCTATAAAATATATTTATGTTCAATGGAATTTAACGTCACAAATAACTTACTATGGTTGGTTCTTCATTGATTAAAGTAAATGAATATTGTATAGAATTTTTGGATAGTACTTGGATTAAGGTACATTCATATATCTAAGTATAGACTGTGTATAATCACATAAAAAATAGACGAGTTGTTTTGTCTCACTGTATTTTTTTCTAACCTGCGTTTTCCCTATTGTGTTTGTATCTCACAACCAGGCAAACTCACCTCTTTTCATCAGTTATGTTACACAGTATTAAGAAATATAAGCATAATGATTCGAATAGAAGCGGATTGATAGCTTGTCACATACCTATGTACCAGGCAACTGAAATCATTCCTGTATCTGAGTTTTACGACTTACGTGCCGTATGATTCGGGCTGACAGATGTTACTTGAGGGAATAAACACTTCGATCCATATTTGTTTTGTCGACAACGCAGAAGTAGAATATACTTAGATACAGAATTGTTTATCTAATTATTATCGTCAGAGAGTACAGAGAGCTTAACACGAAAAGATTGACGTTAGTGTGACATTAGCGAGTTGATATGCCATCTTTGTCACACTGCAAATTTACTAAATAAACATGAATGTGACACCACCATCACTCCCTAGTGGCACGCTAAAATTAATCTGTTCGTGTTATGCCCTCACATTCTCAGCAGGATTTTTAATTTCACACCTCTAGCTTCCCCCACTTTCAGTTCCTAATTTCTTTGACTTAATAATAACTTAATACTTTCCTTTTTATAATATCTTACAGTTTAAATCTTCAATACAGCTTCTCATTAATATTTACCTAAAGACACCACAACTGCCCGCGGTGGAGCAGATTTATCTCTCGCAAACTACACCGCTTCTAAAATTAAATACAATTACGGCTTTGTTAATACAAATAATTTATTTACTCTCGGCTCGGGATCCGCGTTCTCTTTTGTTACATTAAAATGAAAGAATGTACTCATACATTGTTACTTAGAGTTTTTATCCGCGGTGACACTAATTCCATTGTGCATGTCACTAATATAGACACACAGTACATGCAAGTTTATTCCATGCCTTATTCTTTTGTAGTAAGCGTGTTATAATGGAGTGTAAGTCATGAGCTAATAAGGTCAATAACATTGACTGTTTGAATATTTTATTAAAATTAAGTGTCAAAAGCATTTTCTTTCGTTTAAAGAAGATATACCGACGATTTAGTTTGCGTGGTTTGAACAAATGGTGAGTTTTTGTTTTTATTTATTATTATGTCGTTTACCTACATTATTACTTAGATATAAAGAACTTAAGACATACATTATTTAGATTGTAAGTTTCGCCATTATCATGACTGAAGTTTTCAATAAAATATGAGCATTGTTCAGAAACATAATTGTAAGAGTAGAATCTTTCAATTCACCAAAACATATTTATTTATTATTCAATGTAAGAAAATGGTATAAAAATGATTAAGTATTTTAATAGTAGCTGCAGGTACTGTTGTTATGTGTGTCGTCGTTGATTATAATTTCGTAGCGTTTTGTTTAATAATGTCTTTAGACTCTCCCTAAAGTGTCAGTTATGGGATGATATTTACTGGTTAAGTTTCAAATTAAGGGAAGTAGGTAATTTAGAGGGCTTGTGAAACATAATACCTACCATTTTGACGCAAAAGGGTGGCCAGAGTCAACAACATGATTCCAAACTCCATATCTGTAACTGCATTATTGTATTTTACCACCACACGATTTTATTTCTTGAGGATTTAGTGAAAAGCTACTAGATGAAAAAAACCACAAACGGTGAGCTGTTCTTACCCACTGAAGAGCGATTGTGTAAATTTGATGGCAATGTGGTCCCTCTGTTATGTGAGCTGTTTTAAATTATTCAATTTCTTAACACATACCGTCTTATAGTATACAAGGTGTAACATCATAAACGCAAGACCTGAAAGTAGTTCGCTCTAAATATCGATTTAGAGCGAACTACTTTCAGGTCTTCTATGTATCTGACTGAAAATTTCAGATTCATTAAAAATTGTTAAAATCAATTCAGTTATCGAACTGAATTAATTTAAACAATTTTTAATGAATCTGATTTTTTTTTAAATTTGCCAAAGTTGCTGTTATTCCTTTGGTGCGCTATTATACCAAATTAATTATTTATTCAAAGCAATACGGAAATTTCAAATGCATTTCTAAAACGTATTTCTAAATACGCGCACATACATGTACAAGTCTCATTGCCATAGTCTTTTTCACGAAACATGGGTACGGTGACGTTTGATCATGTTCCATTTTACGCGTATTGTATTTAAGATTATTAAAAATATAGAATCCAAAAAATAAACAGGAGTAAATAATACATCAAAAATCGAGTTTTAGTTTCATTTAAATCATATACTGTGCATAAATTAGCGTAATTATTTAAAAAACTTAATAAAACTCCATTAACCAGTTATGTAAATTGTAACGGATATATTGTTATTTAAAATGTACAAAATTGATTGCCAATTTTTTACGAATATATTATTTATTCTATGTATCTGACTGAAATATTAAGTATTCTCATTGTCAGAAATTAATAAATAAACGTAGATGCGCTATCTTAATATATTAAAACAGAGTTTTATAGATTTTTTAATAATAATACACGTAAGCGACGAATCAAGCGATTTGTCAGACGATTTCTCTGACCAATGGCTTGATTCGTAAATAAATAATGAGATTGTTTTATTTTGTTGTGTTTTTATTCCTAAATTATTTTTATTAATATCGATTCATTCTTCGTTATAAATCTCGATACGATATGCAATGGATTTTACTTCACACTCACCACATTTCTAGCAACGTCAAATCTAAAGCGCCAGCGTACCCATGACTGGTGAAAAGGACTATAAATGAGTATAAATGTTTAAAACAGGGGTAAAAAATTAAATTTGGAAAATTGGTTTTGGTATTAAATTTGTGAAGGAATTATTTAATCAGGGTATCTAAGGTCTCGCAATATTCATGATACTCCTTGTATGTATATCACGTTGCTTTATATTGCTCAGTACTAGTATTACCAAAAAAATTGCACACTGCGTCATTTGAGAGATTGTTATCTATTGTATTTTGTGTTGATAGAATGTCTCATATTTGGAAATAGGCTTAAATTAATTCTTATATTATGAAATGATTCAAGTATCTAGCGTACACAATGTATTAAGGAAACTGTATGGAAATCGAGAGGCCCAACCCCAATAATTCGAACGTTTGTACACATCTGCTACCTGAGGGCTTAGCACGAACACTTTGATGTTAGCTTAAAGCTATCGAATTGATATGCCATCCTATTTGGATTTCTAATTTAGGAAATACACATGAACGTGACAGCACGCTTACTCGACAAGATTACGATAACGTCAATCTGTTCTTGCCCTTAAGCCCTTTGTTATCCAATTTCTCTAACTGCCAACGTAATCTTAAGTTTACGAGTAGCTACTTATATACATGTCATCATCATCATCATCATCTCAGCCTATACTTGTCCACTGCTGAACATAGGCCTCCCCAATCGCTTTCCAGCGTAACCGGTCCGATGCCACCTGCATCCAACGACTTCCTGCGATTTTCACAAGATCGTCGGTCCATCTGGCAGGCGGTCGTCCCACGCTGCGCTTGCCAATACGTGGTCTCCACTCTAGAATCTTTCTGCCCCAACGCCCGTCCGATCTACGCGCTATGTGGCCCGCCCATTGCCACTTCAGCTTGCTAATCTTAACGGCTATGTCGGTGACCTTGGTTCTTCTACGAATCTCCTCATTCCTGATTCGATCGCGTAGAGAAACGCCGAGCATAGCTCTCTCCATAGCTCGCTGAGCAACTCTGAGCTTTTTTATGAGACCTATTGTAAGAGACCACGTCTCTGATCCATATATCATCACTGGTAACACACATTGACTAAAAACTTTAGTCTTAAGGCACTGAGGTATTTTGGATGAGAAGATGTTGCGCAGTTTCCCGAACGCTGCCCAGCCGAGTTGGATTCGTCGATTGACCTCTCTCTCAAAGTTGGACCTACCTAACCGGACTACCTGTCCCAGGTAAATGTATTCGTCGACAACTTCAAGAGTAGAGTTCCCAACGGTGAGTGCGGTGGGTACGACATGGACTTTAGACATTATTTTCGTTTTGTCCATGTTCATTTTAAGACCCACTTGTTGAGATACTCTGTTGAGGTCACCGAGCATTCGTCCTAGATCTTCCAGCGACTCCGCCACGACCACAATGTCGTCGGCAAATCGAAGGTGAGTGATGTATTCGCCATTGATGTTGATGCCAAGTCCTTGCCATTCCAAGAGCTTGAAGGCGTCCTCTAAGGTGGCCGTAAACAGTTTCGGAGAAATGACGTCTCCCTGCCTTACTCCTCTTTTTATGGGGATCGCCTTCGTGCACTGCCCCTGTACTCGGACTGACATGGTGGCGTTATTATACAAGCACTTCAACACTTCGATGTACCTATAGTCAATGCGGCATCGCTGGAGAGATCTAAGAACCGCCCAAGTCTCGATCGAATCGAAGGCTTTCTCATAGTCCACAAACGCCAAGCATAGTGGCCGATTATACTCCTCGGTCTTCTGTATAATCTGCCGCAGCGTATGTATGTGGTCTATGGTACTAAAGCCTTTCCGGAAACCGGCTTGTTCGGGAGGCTGGAAGTCATCAAGCCTGCGTTCGAGACGATTCGTGATGACTCTCGAAAACAACTTATAAACATGGCTCAGCAGTGTGATGGGCCTGTAATTCTTCAGTAAAGTGTTATCACCTTTCTTGAAAAAGAGTACCACCACACCCCTGTTCCACGCTTCCGGCGTTTTTCCTTCGAGCAAGACGGAGTTAAACAGCTTCTGAAGGACTTTAAGTACCGGCGATCCGCCCGCTTTCAGAAGCTCTGCGGTAATTCCGTCTTCACCCGGCGCTTTGTTGTTTTTAAGGTGTTTGAGAGCCATCCCAATCTCGTACAGGCTGATGTCCGAGATATCTTCAGTGTAGTGTCGGGTTAGCTTGGCTCTTGGGTCTTTTACCAAGTCAACAACAGGTTCAGCTACTGAGGTATACAACTGCCCATAGAACCTCTCTATCTCCCTGAGCACCTCTGACCTATTCGACGTTACGTTTCCGTCCTCCGTCTTCAGCTTCGTCAACTGGCTTTGCCCAATAGACGCGTCTCTTGCAAACACTTTGGAGCCCTTGTTCTGCTCTATGGTCTCCTCAATACGTCTTGTATTGAAGGATCGTAAATCGTGTCGCAAGGACTTCAATATCTGTCCATTGAGCTGCCTATAGGACTTAGCATCATCGGAGGTTTGGAGTGTCATGGTACGTCGCTCAGCCATAAGGTTTCGGGTGTAGTTGGATAGTTTTTGAGGCCTATTTTTACGGTGGGGCTTAAAATGCTTGGACGCGACCGTATGGACAGTCTCTACCAACCTATTGTTGATTTCGTCCACTGATGCGCTGCTGTCTAGCAATTCGAAGCGGTTTGACAATTCGAGTTGAAAGTTCTCGGGGTTTTGGATATGTGCATTAGAAGGTTGGAGCGTAGACTTCATCAGACGTGATCTTTCCATTTTGACATTAATATTTAATGTGCCTCGGACCATTCGGTGATCTTTGCCGGTTTTTACCCTGTGAATCACGGAGACATCATTAAATATTTGTCGCTTGGTGCTCATGATGAAGTCTATCTCATTTTTTGTGGAACCATCAGGGCTCATCACGGTCCATTTCCTATGAGGCGGCTTCCGGAAGAAAGAGTTCATCATAAAGAGTCCCTCCTTCTCCAGATATTCGGCCAGCCTCTGACCCCTGGGGTTACGTTGCCCATATCCAAATTGCCCCACTCTCAATTCATCATCGCCCCGTTTGCCCAGCCGCGCATTGAAGTCACCCATAACCACTGTAAAGTGTGCTTTGGAAGTATGTATGGCTCTACTAATGTCCTCATACATTACTTCGACGTCATCATCTGAGTATGCCGAGGTCGGTGCGTAGACCTGTATGACCTTCAGCGAATATCTTTTGGATATTCTGAGTATCAGGTACGCTACCCTGCTCGGCACACTAGTGATGGACACAACGTTGTCTATGAGTGACTTGTGGACGATAAATCCGACACCACCTTGGGACTGCTGTTCGCCCTCCCGGTAGTAAAACAAGTTGCCGGATTTTAAGGTTATCGTGTCCTCGCCCTTTCTTCGGACCTCCGATAAACCAACAATATTCCACCGCAACTTGTTTATCTCTTCTTCCAGCTCAACAAGCTTCTCATCTGTCCTTAACGTGCGTGCGTTGTATGTCACCAGGGCCAATTTTCGGTGTTGGTGGTAGCCGAATCTCTGCCGGAGATTCTTAGCACCCCTTGTCCTGTCGTTACCATGGCTGCTACCGTGGCCAGGACGAACAGGACCGCCGGGGACTAGGGGCCTGGTTTTCTTACATTCTTCCATAATTGGGGGTGTTTGCCATACTCACCACGCTTGGCAGGCGGGTTGGCGAGCGCAGTTATTGGTCGTCGAAGTGCTAAGGGAACGCTGCTGCCCATTCCCTAGTTTTCCTAGTCGCCTTGTACGACACCCAATGGGATGAGATGGGTTGGTCCTATTCTAAGCCGGGAACCACGCGGCAATACATGTATGTGCATGGAATTATTGAAATATCACTATTACTTGTAATAACGATGTTAGTTTACCAGGTAAGAATGTATGTTCGTCCATTGGTGCTATATGTAGCTATAGTTTTAAATTCTAATTTGGACAAAGTGCTCTTAAAGATTTTCTGTAAGCTTTAAACTTTAATCGACACATGTTTTGTTACTACTGACATAAGGTCACCCTCATGTTGAGATCAATCATCGTCGGCGAATTGTGAAAAAATCCATTTAGTATAGCTCTGCCATCCTCACTTGGGAAATGTAGTGCCTTGGAGTTTGGCAGTATAATGTCGCTTTCAAGAAAAACGGTAGTGCGTGAGACCTACGTCGACTATATTTTCGATTAAGATCTGACTTATAATAATCAGTCAGATTTTAAGATATTTTCGTCGATTTCGTCGTTACTAATAAGTTAAGTCAAATGCCTTATTTATTGACTTAAACCAATAGTAAAGTGACTTAATAATCTATAAACAAAATTATAACAAAACTTAAGAGAATTCTGTGTGGGGAAAGCTGAGGTATGTAGAATTTTTATCACACTAAAACCGCCGCAGGCCTCCACAGCAGAGGGGCGTCTTTAGCTCCAAACGGAATGCACCGATGCCCCTCTCTTATACTTCACTTGATAGCATGTCTTGGGGAAAGCATTTACCACTCCCTGCATCGTTGCCTACATCAGTATGGAGTTACACCGGCGTTCCCTTGGAGACCTCTCCCATACCTCGGACGTCTGCGATCTCCGAGGGAATGTTGCTTGGCACCAAGCCGGCCACACATACTCGCCATTGTATCTCCTGTAAGCCAGGATCCACCGCCATTGTATCTCCTGTAAGCCAGGATCCACAATAGCCCTCCTAGATGACACCAAGGTTTGAACCTTGGGGTGTCCCCGGAACTGGGGTTGGAACCCGCAACAAATTTAATGAGGCAAAAAATCAGAAGGAGTAGGAAAAATAAAATCCTGCTTTCCTCCTTTGCAAAGCGCGACACAAAAATTGGCAGATCATCTATAGAAGGAGACTACAACTAGGATAAGCCCAGTTGTAAATCACCACGGATACGTAAAAATATTATTGACAGGGCCTCCGACGCAGTACAAACACCTACTACGAGGTATCATTAACTCCGTGGTTGTAATTATTACGTATAATATTATCGTAATAGCTCTCGTCATTGCTTTCTTACAAGTCACCAACCTTGTTAAAATTGGAATATGCACAATTATTACTAAGAATAACCGGAGTGGTTGGGGCAAATGAAATTTTGAATAGGGGGCGTCATAGGCGCGCCGCGTGGCATGTTCGTACGTGATTATTGTAATAATTGGAACTCCGTGAGCTCTTCATTATTTGCATCCCGAATACAAATAGGTAGATGGCTCCGATAGTTATGATATTTGTAATTCCAAAACACTTTTAATTATTCGTTTTCGTATGGAAATGACGTACAACGGAAATTGAACTAGGCCAATCAATTGATTTATCAACAATTATCTCAGTATACGTATCTTTATATATCTTCTATTCAGGATCCTATTTCTTCAATAATTTGAGATACAAGAATCTACACACCACCCACCAATATTTACTACCTACGTTTTGAAAGTCATGGTGTATAAGTCTGATGTGTTACTTATGAACACTGACCTCTTATGAGTACAATAGCTGTTAGAGTAAATTTTGTAATAGGTACTGAAATACCCCCTCAAAGTAATATAAAATATTTTATAACATGAATATATTGCATGAAGTGTCTTTACATAATATAAATATATTTATATAAATGTAGTTCTCGTTGTTCTAAGTCGGGAGTTGTTTACGATGCCCAGACAGCGGGAGTTCAAACAAATTGTTGTGCAGATCCCTCCAGCTAAACCTCAGTAAATTGTCGACATAAAACGTTATGAGAAAACGCCTCAAACCGCACAAGGCTGCCTCCAATCTAAACCGAGTTTCGAGTCCCAAGACACGGCATTGTCTGCGTTGAATGACCATTCAACTGACTCGCTCTGAATATTTTCTAGTTTTAAGCGGTAATTTTCCGTGGACGCATAAAATATACATGCAACGATATTGTTGGTTATATGCAGTTTTACACCCCAACGATTCTTTTATATTACAAAACGGCCGTTTAAACGATCTTTGGAAGTGTCCTTTTTAATTAACGTTTATGGGTTGCGCTACTCGAAGAGCATAAGTTGACAATGCAGTGCGCTTTTTAATAAGTAATGTGATCTTTATGATTTTGAGAAAGATTTAAATTTGGTAGAATTCCAAACGGAGTCGTTGCTAACGCTCTCTTAAATGGATTTATGATCTCCGGCGGACCGAGAACTAAATGCTGGGAAGTGACTGAGACTCGCAAATACTCTGATCGATTTTCGAATGAATATCAAAAGCATTTCAACTTTACTCGCATCAATGAATGGTAAATATTTCCCAACCTGGTCATTGAATTCAAACGTTCAACGTATCACAAGTTGAGGTTGGGAATTCAGTTTTACGTGCAGTTTAAACGTTTTTATATTTTTAACATGTTTGTTAACACCGTCGCTCAAAGAAGTCTGCAGTCTGTGAACGACATGTTCACAGACTTGACCGCACCCGCCATAACATTAGATTTGATAGACCACAAATCCTCGTGAAAGAACACCGTTTCCTACCAAGGATGGTTCGCGAGGCTATTGAAATTAAAAAACAACCTAATTTCAATAGTGAAGATGGTTTGGTGCTTCCATCGACTTGGGATCCAGTAATTAATATAATCAAATCCAAAACCAAGCATAACACTGCAAGACCTCAAGACACCGTGAGCTCATTCTGCGTAGATCGGACCAACAAATACAAAAATAATTAAGAAGTTTGAGGGTACCCCGGAACAACTATGCCTTTTGGACGTCTAACACCTGAGTCCTTCCCGTGACCATGGGTGCTGCAAAGCACTCGAAACGTCGTGAACTTAAAAATCAAAATAAACCGCGATAAAGTCCGAAAAAATAGTTTTATTTCATGTGTAATATTCGCGTAAATCTAAGAACTTAGTATGTTTGTTTAGTTTAGTTGCTGGTTCGAAAAGAGTGAAATGCGGCTTAAAGCCATATAACTCGTATACCTACTTATCTGACGCATGAGTACGCGTTCGATAAATAGGTTTACGAGTTATATGGCTTTTTTGTAAAGCTGAGTAGCTTTACACACACTTAGCTTCACAATGTTTTTGTGTGAGATTTACGCTGTTGGCCAAAGGGCCTTTACTGTTTCACCGGGCAAGAAGGCGCGAGTTTAACAACTACGCTTCAGCCAGAAGGGCAAGGGTGCTAACCAGCTCAAGGGGGCCTCGATTTGGGCTGTCGTTATGGGCAAGGGCATACTCACAGCCATATGTTTCACTTTTGTAATAATCACCTCGGCAACTTTTCTATTTTTCACTATTATTACTGACAAAACTCGATAGGAATTTGTATAGGCACAGAAAATGTTCACGGATTGGACAGAGACTTTTGGAACCTCATATGTATTTATACGAGATCAAAACAATTCAATACGATGCTGCGATGTAATAATAGTCATATGAAATCCTTGAGTTCACTTTATAATATCGATAGGAAGGAAAAGCGAACTTATCCTACTAATATTATAAATGTGAAAGTTTGTAGGTATGGATGTATGCTACTTAATCGCGTATGAACGCAATGAACTGATTTAGAAATTTGGCGCACAGATAATTTATTACCTGACTTATAACTTGGACAACATAGCATACTTTTTATCCCAGAAAAATGTAAGGTCATGTCCTGTCTAAAGTCACCGCGGACGAAGCCGCGGGCAGAAACTAGTTATGCTATTAATATCAGATTCCAATATCCACAAGAGAAAAACTAATCACATTTATTTACTAATCGGTATAATTAAACAGCAGGCTTGCTTGGGATTACCAAAGCCCAAGATTAATAGTAAATCTGT
Source organism: Phalera bucephala (assembly GCA_905147815.2). Taxonomy (NCBI): domain Eukaryota; kingdom Metazoa; phylum Arthropoda; class Insecta; order Lepidoptera; family Notodontidae; genus Phalera; species Phalera bucephala. Next base: position 17,989,063 of record LR990622.1, read on the forward strand.
CTAAGGTACATTTTTAACAAAGATTGATGTGTTATAATGTATTGATTTAGCAAACTTATATAAAACAGTGATCTAAGCGTGACGATGGCGAGTAATCATGCTGTCATATTCATGTTTGTTTAGTACATTTCTAATCTAACAACGATGGCATATCAACTCGCTAGCGTCACGCTGACGTCAATCTTTTTTCCTGAGCTCTAGCCCAACGCTCGGAATTATTCCTGTGTCGCGACTGCGTTCACAAAGATTAAATTACACACATAAATACAAATACCCATATCGAAATAGACATTTGTGTGGCATCATTAATTTCTTCATTTTCATTCTTCATTTCATTGATCATAAGATACAGTGGGCAGAACGGCTTAAGCCCTTTACTACTGGACGAAACCGTCCGTTAAATAATGGGAGTCATCATAGAATTTGTCGAGTCAATTTGTTTATGACTAATACTTGACATTTCTCTTTCAGAGCAAATCAATGATCAATGTAGCAGATTCATTTCACAATTTTGTCATCTCCGGAAACTTTTGTAGATAGATAGATAGATAATACTTTATTGTTCCACCAGAAATACAAGAAGGAAATAAAAAGATACAATATTTCAATTGAAAGATAGTGTAACAATGGGCGGCCTTATCACTAATAGTGATCTCTTCCAGGCAACCTTGGGATGGAGAGGATCTAAAGAAAACACAAGATTTAGGGGTGTACTTAGCTAACAGAACATAACAATACACAAATAAATCTATCATAAACTACTTAAATAATATACCTATATATACACAAGTAAAAATAATATACACGCGTCAAAGAAGTGTCTATAATATTAAGCAACTAGCAACAGCATATAGAAAACATCCAGCAAATTTAATTTAATTAATCGGTCATGTAGAACTTTTTCACTTGACCTCTGAATATATGAATAGATGGAGCACTCCTTATAGAAACAGGTAGTGAGTTCCACAGTCGTACGGCTGTGACCGTAAAAGAGTTATCATAAAAGGTGCTAGAGTGTAGAAGCATTACGAGAGCCGAGTTTTCTGATGACCTTAAAGAATACGAGTTGGAAAAGTGAAGGAAATTGAATCGTTCCTTAAGGTAGCGTGGGGAAGAATATAGAAACGCCACGCTACCTTAAGGAACGATTCAATTTCCTTCACTTTTCCAACTCGTATTCTTTAAGGTCATCAGAAAACTCGGCTCTCGTAATGCTTCTACACTCTAGCACCTTTTATGATAACTCTTTTACGGTCACAGCCGTACGACTGTGGAACTCACTACCTGTTTCTATAAGGAGTGCTCCATCTATTCATATATTCAGAGGTCAAGTGAAAAAGTTCTACATCACCGATTAATTAAATTAAATTTGCTGGATGTTTTCTATATCTGACTGAATAAAATATTGTACAGAAGACAGAGGATATGAGTATTCCGGCGAAGACGTATAGGGAGCCACTTGAGCTTAGAACGAAACTGAGATACATGATCATATTTGCGCAAGCCAAATATAAATCTTATACAAAAGTTTTGAAGACGCTCAAGTTTATTTAACTGGTCTTCAGTGAGATCTAGATAGCAGATGTCAGCATAGACGAGAATAGGAAGCAACAGAGATTGTGCTAGAGCAATTTTAGTGGTAATAGGCAGAAAGTTTCGCAGTCTTCTAAGAGAACTTGCTGCAGCGTATAGTTTGCGACTGGCGTCTTACAGCTGAATTTATTTTTATTTATTCATCAAATAATAAGGCACAAGAACGTAAACCTAATGCGATACTTCCATACTTCTTCTTAGCGTTTTGACGGCAAACATGCTATAGTTATATGGAAGCAGCATAGAATGCTGCCACATCGACGGCATTGACGGAGGCAGTCATGAGGTCTTGTTGCCTACAGGTGTTAGAGCAAGCGGAGAACAATAAAAGGTGGGACATCGTTTTGGTTATGCTGCCATAGGACAAACTTAAATCTAATGCAATATCTACTTACTTCAAATAACATACTTTCATTTGGTATGGCTAAAGATGTTATTACCGTAGTTCTGAGTTCAAATCCTATAGCGCACGGTATTATTGGATGGTTTATCTTTGAAAAAATTTGGACAGGTAGCTGCTAGGTATTTTCACTATCTATTTTCTTCCATGGTTTACGCAATGTCATTAATTTGCGCAGGTAATTCAACTTGCACTAGTAACTTGCGTTGGCATAAATTCATTTAATCAAAACAGGATTTTATACATAATTCCTAAGTGGGAAAAAAATGGTTACCTACCTCTTTGTTCCGCCTAAATTGCTGCAATCTTTCTCTATATATGGTAATTCTCATTTAGTTTGTACTGACTATGTTGCTAGCATCTCGGTATAAAACCACAAGGCTGTTTATCTTCTTAACGAGAGGGTGGGTTTGGTAGCAGTACCTGGCTCATATACTTTTTGTATCTATGTGAGACGTTAGGTTTCCCGTGAAGTGGGTCTGAATTTAATGAATAATGATAGGTATCAAGCTGCACAATGAAACCCTTTGTTACCGTAACCTAACCTAATTTAATTCATGACCTAAATCAATAAGTTATTTAGATTACGGACGACTTAGTCCAGTAGTTAAGAGCTCAAGCCGCTCCGCCCACTGGATTGAGTAGTTGCAGGGTTTTCACACGGGACAAATCTTTGTGTGTCCCACAAATGTTTGTTTCGGTCTGGGCGTTAGTGTCTGTGAGTTTCATGTTTGTAATCGCACCCATGACACAGAAGTATTTCCTAGATCAAGGCTACGTTTTTTAAAAACAAAAAAAAGATTGTCTTCAATAGTATTGTAGACATGCCTCATTAAAGACAAGCATGACTGCCTCGTTGATCTAGTGGCATAGCGCATCGCTTGGTGATCACAGGGTGCTGGGTTCAAAACCTAGGTCGGATAAATGAAGTTTTTTAACGAAAACTTCCCAGTATGTGTCCGGAGTCTGAAATTGTGCGCGGTATATGGCAACAGGCTCGCTCCCTATTACATGGGACCTAACATCGTTGGTGAAAAGTGGGTGTACTCAGTACACCTCTGCCACCCCCGCTTGGGGAATATAGACGAGACGGTGTAATATTATAGACTAGCGACCCGCTCCGGCTTCGCACATGTGAATTATACACAGAAACACTTCTCTTGAATCACTCTGTCTATTGGTGAAAACCGTATGAAAATCCGTTCGGTAGTTATTGAGTTTATCGCGTTCAGACAGATAGACTGACGCGGCGAGGGACTTTGTTTTATAATATACAGCGATAACAACATAGGACTCGTAATAATAAGACACTAGAAGTCGTATAGCCGCGTGAACCGGTCGCCACACCTGTGTGAAAATTATCACATAATGTTTCGGAACTGCGTCGACTAATGTGTGTGATTCAGTGGTTTAAGTTGGGATGATAGTCTTCCGAAACTTATAAATGTACTTATTAGGCAATATAATAAAAAATAAAAAAAATATTTTATTTCAGACTAGAAAGTCCATAATGTTAGTATGTACAATAATAACTTAAGAAACTAATGTTAGTAAAAAGTACAGAAATAAATAGGTAGTGGTTGTCACACTAGAGCACTGCACACTTAGCAACAGGCGCGTGCAGTTGTATCCAGTGCTCCAGCATTGGGCAGCCCCACCTATCGCATAACGCTGTCAGGATGCTGTTTGAGCTAGCACGCCATCTATGTAGGAGGGATGCACAGCTTTTTCGGCGGATGGCATGGAAGCCATCAAGTCCAGCCTCTGTAAATATTCCAGAGGCACTACAAAACCGTGGGAACCCCAACAGCACCCTGAACGCATCATTGTACTGAACACGCAGGTAGCTGTATGCCCTCTTCGTATAGCTAATCCACCGACTACACGTTTACTGTGACTGACAGTAAGCTCTAAAGAGTGTAGTTTTCACATTTGTAGTACATCGTGCGAATCTGCGGGCCAGCATATTACATCGGACAGCCAACACTCTACGTGCCCTCTCTATATCCTTGTTATCTCTTAGGTCTTCAGTGACCCAGTGACCCAAGTACTTAAACTGAGTTACTTGTGTAAGGGAGTTGTATAAAAATACTGGTGGCACTTTCAAGTACTCATTATTGCCAACCTTGAACACAAGTAACTCACTCTTTTTGGTGTTCTACCTGAGGCCGTGGGTCAATCCATATTCTTCACTCAATAGACTCAGCAGCACCATATCATCAGCATAACTGATATTGTTGATACATAGTCCATCAATATGATATCCGATGTAGGAGCTACTGAGTTTAACGATCAGACCGTTAATGTGCAGGTTAAAAAATCGGGGCGAGGTGATACCCCCCTTACCTTACCCTGATCTTACACCGCATTCCAACCTGTATATATTATATACAGGTTGGATTGCGGATACCAATATTTGAGCAGAGCGGTAACTTCACTATCGACATTGATTTCGTTACGAAGATTATCCTACAGAACGTCATATGCCACCATATCGAAGGCACGGGACAGATCTAGAAAGCAGGCGTTTACAGGAGTTTTTCTTCTCGTATAGTATTGAACAGTTCACTTGACACACAAAATGGCACTCTTAATAGAAAGCACGGGCTTAAACCTAAATGCTCATCGTGCAAACAAACAAACGTCTGTTCCCCCTTGTGGAGACGACGTTAGAGATGAACGATAACATATCTCGTATGTATCGAATATTGTTTTGTTTACCTAATCAATTATGATGCAGTCAACCGGAATCTAATTAATATTTACTTAGGAAAGTGATTATTGACTAAGGTATACACTACGGTGCGACGAAATACATGGGTAAATGCTCTTACATACTGATGGTGTTAGTGTCAGCGATATTATTAACTGGGCGATAGCGTAGTGGGACCGTAGCGAGATCGCAACGTGCACGCGACGTACTTGACGCGTGCTTTCTGCGCTCAAAAAATGCTAGTGTATTTAACGGTACTCAGTACAAAAGTAAGACGTATTTGTTTTTACTGAAGCTAGTAAGTGGAGTGTTGGTAATAGTGCCTTTTATCCTGTCTCATATTTTGTCTAGTGGTGCAGTCACTAGGACCTGGATTAAAAATTTTTACGAATTTTGATTTTTGTTTTTCTATAGCATGGCTCTTTCATTAACTGGTTGGATTCCCGAATTGTATCCATTATAATGGCCATAAGCTTCCTGTTGGAAAAATGAGAATAATGAGAAAGATACCATATAACCAAAATACCGCCATATAATGTGTGGGCGATTACAAATTCCTTATGCAAGTGTATAAAATACCTATAAACACTAATACTGAAGGGATACGTACCTAATCGTGATGTATAGCTTAGCTGCAGTTCTCGTAACTGCGCCGCAGGGAGCGGCGTGTATTTCTTGCGGAGTCAATCCAATTTGCGGTGGCAGCAGGGTAGCCGCCAGCCAGCTCTTATTTAAACAACGTGTCCTCATATCTGTTACGCTGTTTGTATCTTCTAAAACGTTATTCCGCTTGCTGTTATTTCACATTTCGAATGGAAGGATGAATGACGATGATGATGATAGACGGACGATTTAGCGCAGTGGTTAAGAGCTTGAGCTGCTCCGCCCACTGTGTCGAATAGTCGCGGGTTCGATTCTCGCACGGGACAAATCTTTGTGTGATCCACAATTATTTGTTCCGGTCTGGGTATTTGTTTGTGAATTTTCATGTTTGTAAACGCACCCACGACACAGGAATAAATCCTAGTGTGGGGCTACGTTTTTAAAAAAGATAAGATAGATAAGATAATTACAGTAGATTTATATTGAACAGTACTTAACTATCATGGTTTCTCCAAATACGTTCTTATTTGTGCTTCTAAACAGTTCTACGGGTTGCTAGATAGCAGCGGCACTGTTGCTTAAAGGTATTGTGAAATGGGTTATAAATTAAAAAAAAGCATCGTCACGCTTATATTCTTCAAGCAGCGGTGGCAGAGATGTACTGTGGATATCCAAATTTTGTCGACGTTTTTAGGATCTAATGGTGATGAGACTGATGCCATCGTACTGGGGCCAATTCGAGACTCGCGGACTACTACTGAGAATTTCTCGATGCAAAAACCTCAACAATAATACTTAGATCGATCCCTAGATCGATCGAGTCCGACACAGGATGTTATGATCGCTAATCATCCCCATCATGACTGTCAATAAAGAAAAAAAGGTTGAAACAATATTAACATCGATCGAATAATCTATTCAGGCAATAGGGTACGGAATGAGTCTGTTAATTTTGTATAGATTATTTTGAGACCATATTCGTAGAATGTAGAAGTTTAAAATACGTCTTTGACCGTCTCTTCAAAATCGTTGACATTTTAATCACATTTTTATTTAATGGCCTGCATTTTAATTGTAACTTCGCCATTATCAAGTAATTACAGAGTATAACGGTAAATGTGGCCTACTCGCGACATACCTATGTTTTTAATAATATTTTCAATTGTTAATGTTGTATTTAGGAAGTCATATTTAAACCAGTTTCATATGTAACGGTGAATGAAGATTGAAGCTTATCTGTCTATCTATAACATCCCGCCAGGTCCCTTGCGGGATAGGCAGAGAGTGCAGAGTTCCAACAAGTTCTTTTCTTACAGACCTCTCTGGCTTTCTCCACTCTTATAGCTTATAGTAATTTTATTCTAGTTACATGAGTGTCAGGAGTATAGAGGTCGTTATTCACGCGAACTTTGTTCTCTTTTTGCACGAATATATAAAGTTTCGTCTTATTTTAGGCAGTTTTAATTTACTGGAAGTTTTTGTTGTAGGAGTGAACATTACACGCGTATATATTTACGCGTATTATGTTCACGATAATAAATTCGGAGAGGTAGTCATTGAAAGAATGCTGATTGTCTTATTTAAAGTGCACTTAAGTTAATATATTGATGTTAAATATTATGTCACTTTTTATGAACATCAAGGGCAAGAAGTGAAGATTCTTTATATCGATGCATATAACACTATATAGTCTTCTAATAGTTCTACATTTTTTTAATCTACAACAGTAATGTCCCTTTTAGTATCTACGTCACGAAAACACGATAGATCAATTTCAATCAAAGACTATATTCCTCCCGCGCTTTGTTACTTATTCCGCGTCAATCAATATTGAAACGTTTGAATACCAAATGATTGTATCTACGTGGCTACTTAATGTAGATACAATGTAATAGGGTTAGTACGTGAGAAAGTCAAATCTTGGTAGCGTACAGATTTTCAGACTTTTCAATTGCTGGACTAGCGAACCGGTGGTACACGAGCTATTTGATTTACCTATATACCTCTTTCATCACGTCACCTTTGCCGAAATCAGCTGGATTGATTGATTGATCATGGTGTATTTTATATAAAAAAAACGTTCCCCCACTCTAGAAATGAGTCCTGTATCGTTAGTATGCTTACAAAATTTACATATATAACACCCAGATTTGTCCCGTGCGAGTATCGAACCCGTGACTACTACATCCATTGAGTAGAGAGCCCAGCGCTTTAACTATCAGACCAAGCTCTTGTGTATATGTGTTGTTATTATTATATCAGAACACACAAAAATAATTCGATTAAATAAGAATATCAAAGAATAGGAAGCCTTAAGTATAGATTGTGTAAATAAAATTATCCTACAAATATTGGAACAGTAAATTGGTTAAGTAATAGTCAGAAAAAATATTAATTTACCATTTTAGCGTTCCTGTTCTCGGAATTTTGTATTTAGGAAGATCCAAAGAGCTCATTCAATTTGAACAAGCAGATTTAAGATTGTATTAAATTTGGTATAACTGTTACATAGTAATACGTACAATAAAGCGAGTTTACATAACTTCGTTTCTTCGGAAGCGAAAGTCTTAAAAGAGCTTTCAAATTGTTTGAATGTAAATAACTAATGACGTATTTCTTAATTAGGAGCGTAAGGTGTATCTCATTAGAGTACTTGGATTAATAATGTCGGTCGGCCCGTCCTAACTTTGTCTGTTAGTTTAACTTTCATTGAGTAAAATGAATTGAGAGAATTTTTACTACATTTCTGTAGGCAAAATTTAATAAATTTCTGAAAGTTTGAAGCACCTGTTTTGGACAAATCTTGCACTACGTGATGACAGACGGTGAGATCTACCTATTAATCAATATCATCACGCCAGATCTCGTGCAGGGTAGGCAGAGAATACGGACTCCAACGGGTTCTTTTCATACAGATCCCTCTGGCTTTCTCCACTCTCATAGTTCGTCTCATACACGCACATCGGTTACGGAGACACATAAATAATAATAATAAGAATAATAAGCCCGCAGGGCAGCTTGTGGCGAGCTGTTGGTGAGTAACGACACCACGGACCCGAGTGCTTCAGAGAGTCGGTCAGTCAGGTCTTCGTCGGTCGAGTGGAAACCGAAGGGTGCCTGCAGGACTCTCGGCTCTGGCTAGCCTTAATTGACTGTCCAGAGAGGAGCCGTGAGAGCTATATCGACGTGGGAAGAAAATGCGTTCCGACGTCGATGTACTCCAGGGGTGGAAGTGTTAAAGGGCCTAACGCCGCGAGTAACTTCGGAGAAAGCGCAGCACACCTCTCTACACCCCTGAGCCGCTCACACCGGTGTTGCTCTCAGTTGTCCTAGGACGACCGTTTGATTTTGGGCCGATCCTGCTCGACGAAGGTGACGGCGCCGGGGCGGAGGCACAGCCCGCCCAGGCCCCCCAGCCCAATAGCCCGGGGCTTAAGAATACGGGCTAACTCGCGTCTCCCGCCGTAATATCTGGCGGGGGACCCCCCCTGCACCAACATCAGCAGGGGGGCCTTCGTGGTCGCGGACGAAAGGGGCGGGGGCCTTGAGCGTTCTTCACGAGCGACCCCGAGGAGGACGGCGGCGTGGTGTGGCCCACGTCGCCGTGAGCACCGCGTTGGTGCGGGGGGGAGCGTGTCATTAAGTCTCCCCACGAAGGCGGGCTCTTCAGAGCGTGGCACAAGAGGGGCACCGGTGCGTTCCATACGGAGATCCCGGAGCCCCTCCAAAGTGCTGATGTCGGCCACCCTGGGGTTTTTAGTCGGTAAGAATCCGACACGCTCCGCGAGTTTCCCCCGAGGCTCGCGGAAGTCCTATGCAGGATTTTCCCCAGGTAAAAAAAAAAAAGGACGACCGTTTGAGGGCCAATCTAGTAGTCAATCTAGTAAACGGCGAGTCACCGCCGGCCACGGGTAATTAGGTATCACTAATTATGGCCCGTGTCCGTCCCTCATTTACATAGCCCTCGTTGCTTTCCATAATTTACAATAGTCCTTGCACCTGCCGGGGTCAGTTCGCTGGTTATGTTTCTTCATTTTCAGCAAGTGATCTCAGCAGGTGGCTTACATAACATTAACTTCTCGCAAAGGGCCTCTACGTGTTGGACCCATGCCCCCATGCAAGCCTTTCAAAGGTCCGGGTAAAGCCCGTGAATCTCAGAGAGATACATATAGAACAATAATATAAAATCTTCATTGTTAAAATACAAATGACTTGCCCTTTAGATAAGACACGGTCTATTTGATCATGGTAAGATAATCTAGGACTTCCCTGGTACCTGCATCCTTCCACTTTCGCATTGTATAATATGGAAGTCGGGCACATATCGGGATATCAATTCACATTTTCCTTTTCTCGTAGTTTTCGATATTTTATTAATTACTAGCACTTTGCGGCACGTTCGCACGCGGTCGCCAATAGCGCCACCTACCGGGTCTATGTGATTTCTGGATAGTGTGGCTTTCTAATGATAAAAGATTTTTGAAAATCGTTCCCGTTGTTTCAGAGTTCAGCGATTACAAATAAACAAACAAATCTTTCCTCTTTACAATATTAGTACTGTTAATGGTTGGATAAATTAAATCATCAACAAGTCCAAAATCATCATTTCAGCCTATATTTGTCCACTGCTGAACATAGGCCTCCCCAATCGCTTTCCAGCGTAACCGGTCCGATGCCACCTGCATCCAACGATTTCCTGCGATTTTCACAAGATCGTCGGTCCATCTGGCAGGCGGTCGTCCTGCGCTGCGCTTGCCAATACGTGGTCTCCACTCTAGAATCTTTCTGCCCCAACGCCCGTCCGATCTTCGCGCTATGTGGCCAGCCCATTGCCACTTCAGCATGCTAATCCTGAGGGCTATGTCGGTGACCTTGGTTCTTCTACGAATCTCCTCATTCCTGATTCGATCACGTAGAGAAACGCCGAGCATAGCTCTTTCCATAGCTCGCTGAGCAACTTTGAGCTTTTTTATGAGACCTATTGTAAGAGACCACGTCTCTGATCCATATGTCATCACTGGTAACACACATTGACTAAAAACTCTAAATAAAACTGATTTAATTTCAGCTTTAAACATATTATAAAAATAATCAAAAAGTTAACAATAGAATGAAGTTGACTATGGAATGGTAATGCAGTCTTCAGTCGCGCGAGGTCACCACCGACTATATAGTTGCGTAGATAAGTATAGATTTGAATGATACATATTATATACGCAGGTACAATAACAGGTACATAGAATCTAGATGGCATTTCTGCATCATAGAAAATGCCTAGAAATTCCAAAAAACTATACACCCGATTTTTGGTTTGGGGGTTATTATTTAAGAAAGTCTTGCCCCCACTTTAAAATTAAAAGCGCTCTATACGATCATGTAACAAAATAAAATCTCGTAACACTTAGGGCCGTGAAAAAAGACAAGCTAATGATCTCTTTTTCGACTGTTCCTTTTGACGAATAACAATTTGAGGCGAGGCTTTATTAACTAGTAATTCTTCGTGAATTTATTCTATTCTATAAAACAAAAGCAAGATAATTTTTTTTCAACGACGACAAATTCTATTTATTTAATGTACCACAATAGTTTCGGCTAAGGCCCCGATTTACTAAACTACCCAGTTATATAAATATTATATTTTACTAGCAAACGTAAATCGCCTTATTAATGTGATAACTGGGCTCGTATCACGCAACTTCCATTTATTGTTTTTATTACTGGCGCTTTATGCCAAGTTGTATAATTGTTATGAGTGTACTTAGAATAAAATGTTGGACAATTAACAGTTAAAGACCTTTTTGATTTGAATATTTATTACTTTTACTGGATACTTAAAAGAGGCAATCTTGATTTTGTTGCCCTGTTATTGGCATTCTCATACTTATAGAAGCAGACGAATCAGTTTTAATTAAACGGCAAAACAAACTTTATCAATTTAAAGTTTTAAGGATTAACAAGACTGTTGGTATTAAAGCATCAATTAATCTAACCGATTTCGGCAAAGGCAAAGGCGTATCTGATGGCTTTACTGGTGTGAATAAAATTGAAAGCCTTCACCAAAGCCAATAATGTGTGAGTGATGAATATTAAAGTGCATAAAGGTGCGCGCAAACCCAGATGCACCCTTTCTGCCTCTTCTTTCAGACTCAATAGAACGGGTGTCCGTAACTGGGAAAGACTTCGGCTGCACTGTCTGGCCTACAGTCACTTTTGACCTCCACTGTCACCCTAAGCCTTCCACAACGCCTTGCTACGTAGAATCCGTCAACGTACGACGCTTATTAGCATTGGGTTGCCTTCTCTTCCGACATAGTATTCGTGAGCTCCGCGGGAGGTTACCATGTTCAATCTATTTTAAAAGACAAAGATTGCTCGTCAAGGTTTTTGCCCGTGAGCCGAAAGCATACTATAGATTTGAAAAATCATGACCATTGTAATGTCTTTGGCTTGCCCCTTTCTAGCCCTCAAATTTTTAGACTAGTGATAATTATGAAAGTATTTCACGACGTCACCTTTGTGTGTGTGAGTGTGTGTGCCTGTGCGTGTGCGTGTGCGGGTGCGGGTGCGGGTGCGGGTGCGGGTGCGTGTGCGTGTGCGCGTGTGCGTGTGCGCGTGTGCGTGGGCGCGTGCACGTGTGTGTGTGTGAATGATCTACGCTGTTGGCCGCGGGGCCTTTACAGCTTCACCGGACAAGTCGACGACACCACAAGACCCTGAGGATGAATAACGCTCTAATACATACTTTTTCTTTAAAATAAAATCGTAGCGCCACACTAGGATTTATTCCTGTGTCGTGGGTGCGTTTATAAACATGAAAAATCACATAGACGAACACCCAGACCGAAAAAAATAATTGTGGGTCACACAAATATTTGTCCCGTGCGGGAATCGAACCCGCGACTATTCGACCCAGTGAACGGACCGGCTTAAACTTTTAACCATATTTATCTTTTCTTTTTCATTTTCAGAACTCAACCACTAAATAGTGATTGATTGATCTAATATTAATTTCATTATTTTATAAATTCATTTGCCATCAAGTATTGATAAATAATTAATATTACACACAACAAAGTCTAAAACATTTATTTGTTTCATGGTAAGCAGGAAATTTTAGACGTAATAATTAATATTTTGTTAAATAGGTATCTTTATAAAAAGTGAACATACCGTCCCAAAGTATCGCAACGTTGAAATACATAAGTAATTGTGCGTACTAAATTGATCTACCATTGCCTGTTCTTTACTCGTATTTTCTTCTTTCCACTTCACACATCAATATTTTTGTTGAGAGAGTTATAAATCTCGATGGTTTTATATCACCACAAACCAGTTGAATAATGAGATCTTAGCGCGAACTGATTAGCGATAGCGTGACGAATTTGTTAGCTTACCTCTTCCCACAAAAAAAAAACTAAATAAAGGTGCCAGCATGATTTCACGACAACGTACTACCTTTAACGCCAAAGGGTTTGCGCTTAGATTTCAGGTCTCTGTTATCACCACGATATCACGCTACGTTTCTGGTCGCGATCTGATTGTGATTCCTTCCCGGCCTATTCAGTTATTTATATATAAAAACATTGTTACACAGCGTCTGCTTGAATAGTATTATTTCAGTTTCATATCACTGTTTGTTTTCATAATAATAAAAAAATGAATAAAATAATGTCTCCCAAATGTACGACGACATTATTTTTTCTTCCAATCTCGATACTGTTACATACACGTTGTAATTTAGTTGTCCTGGAGCAAAAGCCTAGTGCTGTACCTGCCTACCTGATGCCTACTGTTCACTGGTAATAAAAAAGGTAAATTCAATAAGTAACATCTCTATAACAATACTAATTTTGTGCATTAAAGAACACCTATACCAAACGTAAAATAATATTTAGCTGGCCGGTAGATACCTTCGGTGCTGCGGATTTTCACCCTAGCTATGAGTATCCAATAGGTCAGTAGGTAGATGCTACTTATTGAAGTCTAAGATTGAAGTATTACTTTTATTATTTTTTCATTATCAGTGAACGGTAGGCATTGGATACATTAGCCGGGCTTTCGCTCTAGAACGACAAAAATGACACCGAGTGTATTGTAAGATAAAACACTATGCATACAGATATATATTCTAATTAAGCTAATAATGCACGCTATTCCGTGTGGATGCACTTATCGTTCCAAGCGTTCAGGGCCCGTATTTGCTATGACCTAAAGCGACGCGTTACGATGTCTTCGTGAAATGACATGTTTGCCATAGGACATTAAACGATCATTTCACGAAATTATCGTACCGCACTGCGTTACGTTTTTAATGAGTCTTGGTGAATATGGGAACGAACGTCTAAAGAGAATCCTAGTAATTACGAGCTCAAGTAATTAAATGTTCACCACAACGCATCGAGCCGGCCTCACAAGAAACTAACGATGGATACTCGTTAACTGATGATTAGGTCACAAATTAATTCAATCTTTCCTATAATGTTCGGTTACCTTTCTAATATTAGAAAGAGGGGAAGCAACCTTGGTTTTTAAAGTTCCAATTTATTGATAAGTGAATTTAAAATGTACGAATCTTTTATGTTATACCAAAATATATCAATAATTTTCCCGTTTAACAAACACACTATATTATGTTTCCAATACTTTATGTAGTTGCATTTCTTTCATATTAGATATATAGCTTATGTTTAGAAGGGCGATTTTTGATAGGTTTCTTGTTAATTAAACATTCAACAAACAAACAAACAAAACTATCGAAATAATTAACGATGTATATTTTATGTGCTTACAGAAATGTGTTAATACATTTACTCTCACATCCATTCTAAGACGACTTAAATCAGTATTCCTTCGGACCAGATTAGATAACACGAGGCCACCTTAGTAGTATTACGTCAAATAAATATATCCTAAATTTACACGCAATGGTTCGGATCTCTAACAGAATACTGAACCTGAACAAGTCGCACCCGGAAGGACCTGCAGTAAATAACATGTAGACACAACTTCACCGAGAAATAATGCTTAGCAGCAAAACAAACACATAAACCGTTACTTACTCCCACATTTACTCCTCGTATAGAGTGGTTCACCAAAAGGCATTGCGAACTCTTAAAACTTACATATCGATTGGATAGCCGACGGTTTCTAAAAATGGTGTAGCGGATATGGGCTTATAAATCAGGTTGTGCGTCCGGACGCGAGTTGGCAACACTGGCTGGGTGCTAGAACCCTGTAAACGTATTACGAACGTGGCCAAAGGTACTTGGAATATTAACAAGAAGAGAGAAAAACTACATATCATCACAATAAACCTTGCAAAGAATGGGCATATAGCACATGATACTAGCAAATTTTAATTTTATCAACTTCATTAAGGGATAAAATGCTTCACTCTCCTAATCCGACTCACACACTCTCACCAATTTTAGAAACTATTTACCAGGCCCTTACATAACATGCAATGTTCGTATGTCTGTTTGTCTGTCTTTCCGGTTCATTCTTGTGATCCAATTGTCAAGCACTTGCGGGTATCCGATTGAGCTAAAATTTGACATACTTATGCAAGTTCGATGACAATGCAATAATATGGTATCACAGAGCTGATCTGATGATTAAGTCAGAAGGTGGCCATAGGAACACGTGATTTAAACAATAACCCCCTCGTGTTCAGGCTTGTTGAAGTACTATTAACGAGTACTTTACAACCAGATGATGTTCAGGGTCTGACGATGAAGCCTAAACTTGACCAATTGAACCACCCTATTGCTTGTACCGCCTTGTTTGGGCTCGTTGGGTTTATCTTGACAAGTACTTTAAATCCGGATGATGTCCAGAATCTGATGATGGAGCTGCAATGAAGCTATAGGAGCTCTTCAACTAAGAAAGATATCTTTATTGTGTTTATGATATATAAGCTTGTTTTTATAAAGGTTTTCTTTCAATTAAAGTTATTAATGATATGGTAGAACTATCTGGTCCTATTTTACTGAATAAACGATGCTCAAGTGGTGTGGCTTTTGAGCATAATTCATTCATTATTACGATTATACGATATATTACCACGACAACGGCTGTGTGACAACGGTGTAATGATGGCTTGGTCTAATGGTGTAGGCCGTTCGGTTCACTGGCTCAAGTAATCACGGGTTCAATCTTCGCACGGGAAGAGGCTTTGTGCGAACCAAATTATATTTTTTCTGGTCGGGTGTTTGTGTATATGAATTTCATATTTGTTACCGCAACTAGGATAGGAAATATGAATGTATCACATAAAAACGTAGCCCCACATTTGGATTTATTCCTGTATTGTGGGTGCATTTACAAACATAAAAATTCACATACTCAAATACCAGGCCGGAGCCAAACCAAACTAAAAAATAATGTAAGTTCAAGTAAAATATCTCTTATCTACCTATCTATATCAATACGCCAGATCCCTGGCGGGGTAGGCAGAGAGTACAGAGTTCCAACAGGTTCTTTCCTTACGTACCTCTCTGGCTTCCTCCACTCTCATAGTAAAATATATACTGTATAATTTAAATTAATTGTAATTGACACTTTTTGGAGTTAATCTGCTACACATCACATCCTCCACACTTACTCGTGTACTTAAGATACAATTTAAAATAGCGTCCGTTTTTTTAATTGTCTATCCATTGAAGTTTGATGGTGGAAGAGTAAAGAAGTTCAATTAAAAAAAGGATACAAGAAGAGTAGGAAATAATTAAGATTCACTACCGTCCTTTACAAGGCTGGAGACAGGAATTAAAAAGTAGCCATAAAGAAGGTGAAGAAATGGACGCCATTTTCTAGCTTAAATTTCTACTATATAAGTAAGTTAATTTAGTGCCACACGACGACTAACTGGCACGACAATGTGCCTCACATACTGGTCAAATAGCGCGTACAAATCCAATGCGTCCCTATAAATCTTGGTAATTGAAACTTGCTTACAATAAAGAAAAAATACAAAGTAACCGAAGAATCTCAGAATACTGAACCAATAAAATGTAACGAAGCTATCTCAAGAAATATCGGTGACTACCCGTGGTGATTACGCAAATCTTTGAGGGGTTAAGAGTGGTATTTATAAATAAAAGTTAGCAACACTGGTGGAGTTGGAACACTTTACCTAAAGTCTATAGGTACACTTCAGCCGTGGTGAGTTCCCTAAGCCATGCGGCCTGGTAGATGTCCATTATTGTCAACGAATTATTTGTGTTAAATACTTCTCTCCAAATATGATTTCGGCTTAGAAATCGAGAAGATAGAAAATCTATTAAGTTGACCGATTATTACTATGTTACTCGAAATAATTTAAATTATTTATTTTTTTATTGGTAATTCGCATTTCTTAAACTTAATAAATCTTTCCTGATTCAAACAATTAAGTAAAGCGTAAATAATACATACTTACTTACAAGTTGGTTTCTAAAAAATGTCGTTCCATAAAATAAATTAAATATGATTCCGGAAATTTGACAAAGACTTTTAAACTGCAAATAAGTAAATATACCTATTTTATTCCGTATTACGTGTACTCAGTACACCTCTGCCACCCCCGCTGGGGAATATAGGGGTGACGGTGATGTTATTACGTATACTCTGCCAACTCTGTAGTGATCTGGCGTGATGATATAGATAGATAAAGACTATCATATTGCAGTCACCAGTATCTTTCACAAGGCGCTTACAATTTATATCCTATTAAGTATGATTAAGAGAAAAAAATTATAAGTGTAAATACTTCTGGAACACATAAAAGACATTACTTCTTATTATTACGACTTCTGCGGTCTGTGGCATAGCGCTCGGTCACTTGGACCGCGTTTGCCCTCTGCAACTTTCAAGTTTTGTATTTCGTTCTGAAGTTAGCAAAATTTGTATTGCGCACGTTTGCAATCTAGTAATAGTAAAGTAATAACTCTAGAGATTTTTAATCATAAAACCGACTTCCAAAAATAAGACCTTAGACAAGTACCAGTCACACAAGCATTTATATTTCACTTGGAACATACAGCACTGAGAACATTTAGATTGCAAACGTGCGCAATACAAATTTTGCTAACTTCAGAACGAAATACAAAACTTGAAAGTTGCAGAGAGCAAACGCGGCCCAAGTGACCAAGCGCTATGCCACAGACCGGAGAAGTCGTAATAATAAGACACAATAAGTCGCATAGCCTCGTAAACTCGTGG
Organism: Phalera bucephala; assembly: GCA_905147815.2. Classification (NCBI taxonomy): domain Eukaryota; kingdom Metazoa; phylum Arthropoda; class Insecta; order Lepidoptera; family Notodontidae; genus Phalera; species Phalera bucephala. The sequence goes on from LR990622.1 coordinate 18,006,573, forward strand.
CCTTCCAGCTGCAAAATGGGCAAATTCAACGGTTAGCATGCCCGGGATGGAAAAAAGAATCTGCACATATTTGATATGAATTTTTATTAGAGTTAGTCGTATGAAGCTTTGGCAATTAAGTGATTAGAATCAGACAGGAGAATTGGGTAAAACCCCATAGAAATCGTAAAAATAAGACACTTTAAGTCGCATAGCTATGTGAACTTGTGGCCATCCAGACTCTGAGCTAGGCGAATTCCATGTTTAGTATGCCAGGGATGGCAAATGGAATCTGCACATATTTTATATGAGTTCTTTTAGAGTTAGTCGTGTAAAGCTTTGGAAATTAAGTGATTAAGATCTGACAGGAGAATTGGGTAAGATCCCATAGAAATCGTAAAAATAAGACACTAGAGGTCGCATAACTACGTGAACCTGCGACCTTCCAGATTCCGGGCTAGGCAATTCTATGTTTAGTATTCCGGCATGGAAAAAAGAGTCTTCACCTATTTTCTATAAATTCTTTTAGAGTTAGTCGTGTGAAGCGTTGGAAATTAAATAATTGGGATCTGACAGGGGAATAGGGTAAAATCCACATAAATCGTAATAATAAGACAATAGAAGTCGTATCGCCACGTGAACTTATCACCATACATGTGAGAAAATTATTACAAAAGCTTCAGGACTGCGTGGACCAATGTATGTGATACAGTAGGTAAAGTTAGTATGAATGTCTTCTCAATCTTGTAACTGTACTTATAAGGTAATACAAATCATCGGAAAACATTTTTTATAGCAAATAAAGTGGGTATATGTTAGTCTGTCCCTATTTTTACAAGCATTCATTTAACTTGCAATGTTTGTTGATTTAGAGCAAACTTTACAAGCTAAATTAAAAACACTTTCCTTTATCCTACGGAGTCAAAATTTAGCAAGTTGGTTCAACCCTAATCAGAATGCATTTTTATGGTATGATTAACCCGATTCTACACCCAGGATTTGCTCCAGACGAAGGTAATACTCGACGGCCAACAGAATGGACACGAAATTATGTATACACATTTAATTTTGATTGGCCGTTTTAAATTACACCATTACCTGGCCACATATTTTTTACAATAATTCAAACAGAGAATGTATGACAAAACGGCGACAGTAGTTTCTTACAAAATCGTGTTATTTCACTTCTAGTGCTTTATTATTATGATTTCTGTGCCACAGACGGACTTGCGTGAGTTACACGTCGGTCGCAAACTGGCCTGCTGTGTCCAGTTATATAACTTGTTTGTCATTTCTGCAGCGGGCATGGACCGCGCTATACGCCCTAACAAAATATATAACTTACATTTCACTCCCCTATACCCCGAAGAAGTGGGTGTTTACAGTACGCCCATATTTTTTCAAGACATTTTTAGGCCCAATATGCTTTAGGCATATTTGTGCCTTTTATGTGTTTTATAAACTATAACATATAAGTTTAAATAACAAACTAAAAATAAAAACAAAGCAGGTAACAAAATTTTAAACAATAGTTAAGCGCCAATAATGCGTGTTTATATGTTTGACGTTAAATAAAGAAGTGTTTGTTTATCTTAAGTGTATTTAAGTATGTGTGTATGTGTGTGTGTGTGTGTGTGTGTGTGTGTGTGTGTGTGTGTGTGTGTGTGTGTGTGTGTGTGTGTGAGTGTGTGAGTGTGTGTGTGTGTGTGTGTCTGTGTGTGTGAGAGAGAGAGAGAGAGAGAGAATGATGCACTCAAGTAAATAAATTCGTATTCGAGTTTGCCTGTTAAAGAAGAAACATATCAACTAAAGTCAACATAAGGACTTAAGCATAGCCTCAATGTCATCATAGCTTTTAGTATTAAGCCTGGTCGTTAGGGTCTTTTTGCAATCGGAGAATGTCAGAGGCTATATGTTCAATTGTTTGTTCAAATAATTATATAGGCGGGATGACTGTTTAGTGTATTGTCTTTCTGCAAAATTTGAGTTTACTTTGATTTCTGGAACCACCCGATAATTAGTTCTTTTTTGAAGGATATTTTTTCAAAAGGAAGGCTTTTGTGTTTCCTTAAGACTATATGTAAAATATATAGCTTTCTAACAGTAAGCAGACCGGTATTTAAGTAAAGGTTTTCTGTTGAGAATCTGTACGATTTAAAACTTATGACCTTAAGTAGCAAGCGCTGTGCCCTCTCTAATTCCAGAAACTTTACTTTGGTGGCACCCCCCCACACAGGTAGGCAGTACGTTATAATAGACTGTACGAGCGATATATAAATTTGTTTAAGGACGTCTATTTTAGCTACATAACGTAGGGTTTTAAAAATCCATGTCAGCTTTCGAACCCGGTTCATGATCGTTTCTGTGTGAAAATCCCATGTTATACGCTGATCAATAATTATTCCTAGATATTTGATTTGTGAGACTTTATGTATTACATCCTAGGAGCAGTTCACATTATGGGGGTTTTTACATTTATGTATTTGAAGTTTAAAATGAATAGATGGTTGTGTGCGGTTGTACTTCGAAAAACAAATGTAGCTAGTTTTAAGGGCATTTAACGTTAGTAAATTTACATATAACCGGGCTGCCACCTTCATCAGTCCAGCTTCGGCAGTTATCCGTACATTGTCCCAAGTATCATCAGAAAAAATTATAGCAGTATCGTCTGCATATGAGATGATATGTCCATTACATAATCTATACTTATAAAATACAATAGGGTAAAAGCCGGATAGTTGCCTCAGTGGGATACATGCCCCGGTTTTAAATACACTATGTTAGGGATGTTGGTGGCATTAGCGCTTTATTATAATACGATGTGCCCCTCTTGTAGGCCTCAGAGTCATGTAAGCCGTCGGAGTAGGCGAATGCGTTTTGTCCGTGTGAGCAAAAATCCTCCGCGGCGAAACTTTGACGGGCGTCGAAATTATATTGCTAGGTAGTTTCTGTTGAATATTTTTATTACTGATTGTGATTTCATTCAACTTTTTGTTGTTTCTTTGCTTGCATTAGGGTTTAAGTTACACTGTTTATAACGTTTTATTGTTAAATAGTTTTTATTTATTTTTTAAATAAAAAGAGCAAGTATCCGTATCAAAAAGGATAGTCGCCCTATTTACTTTTGCGGATAGTTGCTCTAGGGGCAACTATCCGCATCTATGAATTCTTTAACGAATAAAGACATTTTTTGTTCTTTTGGTGATTTTTCCAGCTTATTGTGACTATAACTTGTATTAAATAAAATAAATAATAACTGTTTCATGCGTTTAATCTAGGTGAGCAAAACGCCAGAGCAGAATAGCGTGAACCAAAATCACTCGCCACTTAGGCCGTCTTTAAACCTCTTGAATTTCCCAAGATTGTTTAGCATGTCATGCATCCAACGACTTCCTGCGATCTTCACAAGATCGTCGGTCCGACTGGTAGGCGGCCATCCCACGGTGCGCTTGCCAATACGTGGTCTCCACCCTAGAATATTTCTGCCGGAACGCCTGTCCTATCATCTTACTATGTGGCCCGCCTATTGCCACTTTAGCTTACTAATCTTTTGGGCTATGTCGGTGATCTTGGTTTTTCTACGAATCTTCTCATTTCTGGTTCGATCACGTAGAGAAACGCCAAGCATTTAAAAATCAATTACTTTTAATAATTATATGAGTAGCAAGCTCAAGATTATTGGTTAGTGTTATCACAAGCTGCAACACCAACAATGTTCCATAAATTAAGGAATTTTTTAATTAAGTCGCACACTAAAATTCATTTATTATCAGGGCCACACGACGTTAACATGTTCCTTATCTAGCCGAGCGCACTTAACTTTTTTCCAGCAAAACCGTGGCCTCCATTTTACCACAGTATTACATATAATAGCAACGACTTGAGACTTTTATTTGAGTCCATTCGGTTAGGATTTAGAGGCTGTTAACGTCATATAACCGCAATTTAGCCGAGCCGCCGTCGCAATGTTATCAAATATTGTTAAAATTACACACATTTCATGTATTATGATTCTCTCATGCACTCATATTTTGGTGAAATTCTTAGATGTGTCGCGGCTTGCCATTGTTTATTTGCTGGATTTAGTACATCATTCTTTATTTCCGCATGTTACAGGAAGCAAGGTAAAGGAGATTAAATTGTATGGGCTTGTGTTATTAAGCGTAACAAGAATAAATACACTGTTCCGCTTAAATTCCTCACGCGGACGGCAGAGGTATATGAGGATAATAAGTTCCAATATAATAGAGAGTGAGCTTATTGCTAAAAGTATTTCGGAGTTTGGTTTACAACACTGAAATAGTAAAAACCTTATTTTACAAAACATATATTTACGTGGCCTATGCTGCCATATAGAAAGTAGATGAAAAGTATAAATCTGATCGTTGTGGCGATCGTTGGAGGAAGCCTTTGTCCTGTAGGGGACGTTTCTTGACTGATGATGATGACGCCTATTCTCCTGGTAGGTAGATTAGAGAGAATTTTTTCTTTTTCATCTCTTGGATTTTCTTTCCGTTCATAATATATTACCACTGGTTTTCATATAAACCACTCGCGCAGCAATCAACAGAGAAGTGAATATATAAATGACCTGAGCTAGATTTTACATTTCGGTAGTAAACATGGGAGCCTGCCACACATTCTCATCACTGTAAGTCCTGTAAGCTAGGATTCACAATGGCTCCTGTAGATGACATCAAGGTTTGAACCTCTGGGTGTCACGGGGAGCGATTTAATTGCTTTGGAACTCGCAACAAGAATTGAAAAAGCAAGAAAATAGAAGTAAGGAAAAATTAACTTGCACTTCCCTCCTTTGCAAAGTTGGTGATAGTACACAAAAAGTAGCAGATCAGCTATAGAAAAGTAGACTACAAGAAGGATAACCGCAGGCGTAAAGCACCACGGGCATCGATATATTATTTATAAGAGATTAAACAGTGTGACAACGGTGACAGGTTGAAAACCTGCAAGTTAATAGGAATGCTGTCTGCATAGGTAGCTGTCTTATTTAGAATGATCCGACTATAGCCAACTCAAGGAACAATACTTCAGTTTGTAAAAAACTGCTGTAATAAAATATCCGAGGTCGTTAGTAATTTAAATACGAGTAGGTATAAGTGTGTGTTAGTAAGTATGTATGTCTAGATGCGGTCTGTCTTTTTTGACTGACATTTTTGTCGTGATTACCAATCTACCACATGTATTAAAGAGCTTTACAGGGCATTTTATGAGAGTTTACCTTGATTTTATTAATATGTATAGCAAAATAGTTTGACCGTCACGCCTATATTCTCCAGAGGGGGTGGCAGAGGTGTACTGAGTACACCCACGTTTCGCCGACGATGTTAGGTCCCATGTAATAGGGGGCGAGCCTATTGCCATATATCGGGCACAATTCTAGACTCCGGACTCATACTGGGAATTTTTTGTTTCGTTAGAAAAGCTACATTTGTCCGACCTAGGATTTGAACCCAGGACCTCGTGATCACAAAGCGATGCGCTTTGCCACCAGACCAACGAGGCAGAGGCAGTAGTTTGAACCATTGGATTATTATGTACTTCGTACTAGAGAAGACGCATCAAGTCAAAATTTTTCGTCCCAAAACATAGAGTACACACACACTAGTTCTCTTTGTTCCATGCGCAACGTAACACCTTCGAGTGCTACGTTTTATTTTAGAATTTTTATTTAAAAATACCTTTTTAAAAACGAGCTTTTACAGTGAAAATGCGACGAAGATACCTTGCTTAATTGAGGAGTTCCTATGGCTTCTTTCCAGCGTCATCGTCCAACCCTGGACAACATCCGGGTCTAAAGTACTTATCAAAATAAATCTAACGAGCCCAAACACGGCGGGGTTATATTGAGTTGTTGGGTGGTTCCATTGGCCACCTTTCGGATTTATCATCAGACCTTGAACACAATAGGTCGTATAGTACTTGTCAATTCCAATCTAACAAGCCTAAAAACGAGAGGGGTTCCGTTGTATATTTCACATGTTCCTATGGCCGCCTTTCGATTGCGTCAATAGACCAGCTTCATCGTACCATATTATTGCATTGTCATCGAACTTACATTTGTAAGCCTAATTTCAGGTGAATCGGATATCCACAGGTGTTTGAAAAATGTATCACAAGATTGTAACCGGAAAGACAGACATACATACGAACATTGCAAGCTAAATAAAAGAAAATGTTTAAACAACTCGATAAACAAAATAATGTATTATCTATGAAAGCAGTCATTTAGCTCATCCCGCATTCGTTGGTTTAGCCTAAATTAGAACCACTTCCTCTTATTCTACGGACTTGAAATTTGACAAATTGGTTCAGTTCCGATTGCAATTCATTTTTGTAGCAAGCATGAGCTGATTCTACACCCAGGATTGGCTCCAGACGAAGGAATTCCTTAACGGTCAACAGCATAGATACGAAATATTGTATACATGTGTGTGTGTGTGTGTGTGTGTGTGAATGACCTACGCTGTTGGCTTCGAGGCCTCTACAGCTTTACCGGATTTTAAAGGCGAGCGTGCAACCACTACGCTCCAGCCAGCCAGAAGGGCAAGAGGCGACATACTCGAGGGCGCCTCGAAGAGGCGCCCTCGGTTGGGACAGTCGCTGTAGGGGGACGGGTGCACTACTAAGCGCACCGGTCAACCGCCGGCTATGGGAGGGGATCTACTACTACGTCTATGTCTACTTCGTCGTCGCTCGTATTCTGAGCGGAAAGAAGGGATGACAAAGCATCGGGGGGTCGGTGAGAACACGTCGCGGCCGGCGGTAGCGGCAGGGGTCGGTTTAAAATGGATTGGTCGTTTTAAGTTGGACCCTTATTTGGCTGCTACACCCAGGATTCGCGCCCGATGAGGGAACTCCTCAACGGTCAACATAACAGACACAACATGTTGTATACGCATTTAACGATGATAGCCTGTTCCAAGTTACACCATGAAATGGCTACTGTACTAAGGGTTGGGCCCCGACGAGGGAACTCCTGAAAGGTTAATAGCATACACGTGAAAATTTGTAAACACATTTAATTTTGATTGAGTGATTTAAATTGCACCATGGCTGCGTGAAAGCTTGTTTCTACAAAGTATGTTTAAAATATATATTTTTTTTTGTTTAAAAATACCTTTTAGTTCCTAAAATGTTTACTTATATACTCGATAGCATGAACGCACAATAATTGCCCTGTGTAGTGAGCAAAAAAGTAAACATAACATGCCCGCGCACCTTCTTAACATGAAGAATTTTCTAAATATAGTAATCTAGCAGTCATACACAAGCTCTATATACTCCAAAACGTCATATTTGTGTAGTAACGTCATCTCCCCCGGTTCGTGCTATCCCGTCGCCGTCAAGCCTCTCATTGTGTCCGCCCCTCTTTTTAATCTGGAGACGTCGAAAATAAGCACAACACTGAAATGGATCTCGCTCGCTATCGTTCTATTTTGATTGAAAGATTAGATGAAACATTGTTTCTGAACATCTTTGTAAGAATCCAATACAGTATAGGCGTATAATAGGCACGTATTATCCATATTATGACTATATTAATATGGAATATGTGGATTTTTTTTAAGGATTTGTTGACACTAATGAAAATATAATGTTTATTTATAATTATAAAGACTGAAGAAATATGTATTGTAGACTTATTACGCTGTACAGATTATTTAAGATTTCTCAAATAACACGACCTCCCTTCATCTTACAATACTACACTAAGGTAGTTATTGTAATTGACTAAATAGTTAATTACTAAATTAAAATAATGTTGACTGATTGCGGTAAAATCTATTGTGGTTTATGAAATAATTCAAATGCAATTACATTGTCATTACATTTGCAAATGTAGCAGTAATAACCACTAAAATAAGAGACTTAAATAATTAAGTTAGTTATTCACTAAATTATTGACCCATGGCTGAAATATATAATTTTTCAACAAATTGTCAAGCGTAGAAACACGTGCTATATAAAATTAACGCGTCGAAATTAATCTCAAGACGCGCGTAGACGCCGCATAATTTTGTAGGACTATCTACTGGCAGAATAAATCATAGCTATATTACCGAGTCGATGTGCGGCAGCTCGTAATACATTAACGGGCCTAAAGAAACGGGCGACCAAAGTACTTTCGGAATTTACCACCTTCTCATACTAAATACATGCGTGAGTACTGTGAGAAAATTACGCCGCCGCGCCGCGCCTGCCACTAAGACAATTGTGATGAAAACTGTAGCCATCTACGGCGAACGACACACGTGCTAATAAGTATGATATATGTCCTCTTTGTATTAAATAGTTTGTCTTGTACGCAATAATCTTACTACTTCATGATTCTGATGAAACACATTAAGGCTGAGCAAACGGGAAGGAGATCAAAATGGTCGTTTTTTACATCATAATGAGTACCAAAATATTATGCGTGGTGGAGTATGACCGAATCTCTCTTACCATGATTCGTAAGAGAAGTCCTTTGCCCAACAGTGGGCAGGATAGGCTGGTATTATAATTAGTAGTAATAAAAAACGAGAACCCCGCAAGGATCTGGTATAATGATATAGATAGAACAAAGAGTGAGAATTGTAGCTTGATGCTGTGCGTTTTATTTGTTTAGTTGTAATTAAAAAATAATTACCAAATAATGGTTAATTTTCCCTGGCAAACGATACCTATAAGATCCCGTCTGTGCTGTGATAAATATTATTTGCTCTGAAGTAAAAAAGATTTAAACAAAAATATATCTCTTAGATATTAACGTTGCCCCACTCTAGGATGTATTCCTGTGTCGTGGGTGCGTTTACAAACCTGAAAATTTACATACACAAATACCCAGACCGAAATAAATAACTGTAGGTCACACAAAGATTTGTCCCGTGCGGGAATCGAACCCGCGATTATTAGACACAGTGGGCGGAGCGGGTTAAGCTCTTAACCACTGCGCTAATAGTTGATTACTGTAAAAGAATATACTACCTACTTTCTTACATTTAATTATTCATAAAATGCCCATTGGTAATATTGTTCACCATCTCATCGTTCATAGTCTGTCATTTTTTTGCTTTAAGAAATCCATGTTCATTAGACATTAGATTACTTAAGCAACGACGCCCACGTGGATTCATTGCAAAGCTCCATTGACAGATCTTACTCCACTTGAATACATCATGGGAAAAAGTTTCAAGCAATGATACATCAATGAGAGAAACATATACATGGTAGAAAAATAATTTTCCAAGCAAAAGGAATGTGTCAAAAAACTTTTGCCTCTGCACGGGGCAGCACTTGTCACACATAGTGTTGTAAAAACCCTTGAGTCGGCGCTTAAACGCTTGAGTCGGCGCTCAAAATGTTGCTAAACACTGGAGTACAAAGTCGAGTCGGTTTCAGAGCGCACGAGCAGCGGTTTGAGCGCTTTATTTAAAACGCTTACTGGAGCGTTACGCTCGAGTTTTATGGATGATTTTAAGTCATGTTCATACTGATACGTTTGCGGGGTAATTGAATGCCGAATAACGTGCGAAGTAGGTACTTTAGTAGGCGCTGTAAACACAAAACAGTACGTCGAACGCAAATACACACAAGCTCTAATCATACACTAGAACTACTCTCGTTAGTACCCAAATACTGCTTCCAAGTCGCTGAGTCACTCGTAGTATCCGTATATCGTTGCTAAGGTTGCCGGTGTATTTCACTTAGATCGCTTGTTCTCCGGTTTGATCACTATCACTTCCGAGAAGAGACTGTGTCTGTCCCCGCGCTCTATGCTTCTTTTATACTCGTATGAAAGTTCTAGAACGGACGCGAGCCGTCTGTAGTAAATCGATAGATGTACATCGAACAATAGCCGGCGCGGCCCACAAAGCGGTATTATTATTACATACTTATTTGTGCGTGAACAAATAGATACTTGTATACTGCCACCGCGCGCCGGCGATAATTAAGAGGAGGGACCTTCTAGACGTTTAAGCACTTAAGCGCGGATTTTAGATCTTTCTAGACAGCTCGCCAAGGGACCTAATGGTGTGTAATGCGTTTTAGAATCGACATCCCCCGATAAAGGGTTTTCAAGATATCGGGGTATGTTCGGGTCGTAACAATACATTAATATTTACTGCGTGGAGTACCTATTTTCTTTTAATTAACTTGCTCTGTTCGTATGTCTGTCTATCTTTTTCGATCCAAAGTTATCGTTAATTAAAAGGTAGTTAGTGGTCTAATTTTCAAATACTTGCGGTTCTCCTATTGATTTGAAATTGAGCATACGTATATAAATTTAGACAAACGATTTACGGCGTGGTGAAGAGCTTAAGCCACTCCACCGACTGTATGTAATAGTCTCGCGTTCGATTCCCGCGCAGGACAAATCTTTGTGTGATCCACAATTATTTGTTGCGGTCTGGATATTTATGTATGTAAATTTTCATGTTTATAAACGCACCCACGACACAGGAATAAACCCTAATGTTTAGGGTGTGGTTTAACCAGGGGTTACGTATTTTCAAGAAAAAAACAAAAGTTTGGTGACAATGCAATAATATAGTACCATGGACATGGTTTGATAATGGTGCATGGCCAATGGTATAATTAAATTGCAATTCAGCAAACACGTTGAGACCAGCGAAAGATGGCTCCGAGCTGCCTTCCACCAGAGTCCTGCGGACCACGTTGCTGGGGAATGGATACTTCAGAGACAATGTCTTCACAAACCTGGCCACCCACGTCATGGTGGGCTCCGTTAGTGATAGCGCCGACCTGCTTTATTTGAGTGAGTATGATAAAAAAGCAAATTGATCCTTAGATTGTGCTCATATTGTTTTGATTACTTTTTGCAATATACTTATTTTGACAAAAGTTTACTGGTGAATTACATTTTTTTTACTTTACCAATGAACTCGTGTTATAGCATGTGCAATATAACGAACACAGAAAGTCTAGTACTCATACATATTAGGTTATAATTAGAAAAAAGAACCAATAAACGCTTATTAGTCTACTACATTTTCACCAACATGAATTGCCATTTTTTCACAGCTCGTTATACCCTTGTCAGCTACCCAAGTACTTAACATTTTTTTTTCCTGGGGAAGTTCCTGCATAGGACTTCCGCGAGCCTCGGGGTAAGCTCGTGGGACGTGTCGGATTCCTACCGACTAAAAATCCCAGGGTGGCCGACATCAGCACTTTGGAGGAGCTCCGGGATCTCCGTATGGAACGCACTGGTGCCCCTCTTGTGCCGCGCTCCGACGACCCCGCCATCGGAGGGAGACTTGATGACACGCACCCCCCGGCACTGACGCGGTGCTCACGGTGACGTGGGCCACACCACGCCGCCGTCCTCCTCAGGGTTGCTCGTGAAGGACGCTCAGGGCCATCGCCCCTTGCGTCCGGGACTCCGAAGGCCCCCCTGCTCATGTTGTTGCAGGGGGGGGGGTCCCCCGCCAGATATTACGGCGGGGGTGCGAGTTAGCCCGTATTCTTAAGCCCCGGGCTATTGGGCTGGGAGGCCTGAGCGGGCTGTGCCCCTGCCTCGGCACCATCGCTTTCGTCGAGCAGAATCGGCCCTCTCCCGATCCCGCTCGGCCTCCTCCTTCTGGGACATCACAGTCTCGTAAAAGGAGGATACGGCCCCCCACGCCGTTCCCCTGCCAGCATAGCCGCTACTTCTGCCGGCAGGGAGAGGTCCGGTCCGATCGGTCTACCAGGATCCGCCGCTAGAAGACCCACGCTGGGCACTCTTCGAGCGTGTGGTGGGCGGAATCCTGATCCCCACCGCAGTGGTGACAGGACGTCGTCGCCTCGCGTCCGATCTTGCTCAGATAATCACCGAAGCAACCGTGACCGGTGATTATCTAAGTAAATCTATAGGTGACTCGTCCTCTCCTCCGCTGGTGCCGGGCTTCGAAGGACGGCAGGATAGCTTGAACGACGCGCTTGCGCGCGATGTGCTCTTGACTGAGCCTCGCGCGCCACTCCTCCAGAGCGCGCCGTTGTTACTCACGTCTCGTCGTTACAATGACTGTCTACTTAAGTACTTACTCAAGTGAAATAAAACTATCGGGAGAGTCACTCCCGTGATCATGAGTGCTGCAAAGCACTCGAAACGTCGGGAATTTAATAATCAAAAATGAACAGCGATAAAATCCGAAAAATAGTTTTATTTCATGTGTAATATTCGCGTAAATCTAAGAACTCAGTATACTTACTCGAGTACATAATATCAGCCTATACTGCCGAGTACTACGCAAAGGCCTTCTGTCACAAATCGAAGTGCGAGAGATTAGATCATACTCCACCACGCGGACCCAGTGCGGATTGGTGAAGGCAGGTTTGTGGCCACCTGCTATTGGAACTTCTCAAGCCGCCTACAAGGCTTTCAACTGGGCTTAACGATTTCCACATTAAGTGATAACCGGGACCAATGGCTTAACGTGCCTTTTGAAGTATGGAGACGAATATGAAAATGTCACAAACGGTCACCCATCTCAGGCCGACCGAGTCTAACGCTCCTTAACCTTGGTGATCGGTAAGAACACCACGGTCGCACAGCGCTACGAGCGCCTCAACGTGCCTTACTCAAGTTCTTCACAATAGCTCTAAGTAGTGCCCAGGGTCCGATGATGAAACCGAAACGTGGCTATAGGAACTATTTAAAGAAAAGTGTAATAGCCCTAGCTAGATGATAAGCAGAATAAGCCTGAAAGAGACCTTATAAACTCCAAGAATGAAAATACTTTCTATCATTACGCCAGATCCCTTGCGGGGTAACGTGTGACCCCGCAAAATACTAATTTAATAAAAAAAGATAATATTCAATGGGAATCTAGATAAATCAATGCGTTTTGGTTGGCTATTCTTTGCCCAATATCGTAATACTCGTAGCAAGCACACCTAGAATCACAAAACGTCGTCCAATGCACTGACAAATCCTTTGTCGGCGCGTTTGATGTTTGTGCAAACATCCGGACATGCCGGATGCCACATCCGGTCACATCCGGATGCATACGTCAGGACAAAGGCGTGAAGGTGTGTGTAAATAAATGTAATTTAAAAAAATATTAAATCGTTTGTTTCATAGTAGGTATCGCACATACCCAAGCCTTGAGTCTACGAAAATTCGTATTTTTTATTATCTATCACCGGGAAGACATTTTCTATTGATGTAATACTTACTATTGAAATACGATCACATAATTAATTACCAATTGAGTTGGGCAGCATTTGGCAAACTACGTCACGTTTTCGCTTCGCCTATACCGCAATGCCTGAAGACTAAAGTCTTTAACCAATGCGTCCTACCTATTATGACTTACGGGGCCGAGACGTGGGCACTCACAGTGGGACTAGTCCACAAATTCAAAGTCGCACAGCGGGCTATGGAGCGAGCTATGCTCGGCGTCTCTTTGAAGGATAAAATTCGTAACGAGGTAATCCGACAAAGAACCAAAGTTACCGACATAGCTCGCAGACTCAGTAAGCTAAAGTGGCAATGGGCTGGTCACATCTGCAGAAGGACCGACGGCCGATGGAGCAAGCGTGTCCTAGAGTGGAGACCGCGACTTGGTAAGCGTAAGGTAGAACGTCCCCCAGCTAGATGGACCGACGACCTCAAAAATGTCGCTGGGACAGACTGGATGCGGAAGGCGGAGGACCGTGTGCAATGGCGCGTGTTAGGAGAGGCCTATGTCCAGCAGTGGACTACGATAGGCTGATTGATTGAATTAATTACCTATGATACAATGAGCACAGTGTGAACGCACCCCATATACATAGTCGGCCCTTTCAAAGGATTTATTTTACCTATTGTATTTAATAATTTCATTTTCGGCTTCTCTTTTAATCTCTCTACTCTTTCATAACATGCCTCCGCAACCGCTCTGCCCTGCAGAGCCTTTGGCGGGTATACGTACACAGACAAATAACCACAACTGGCATAAGTACGAAGGACCCGCACCTACATTTTTATTATATTTAGGTATAATATAAACTGTTTGACTGCCTCGTTGGTCTAGTGTCAATGTGCATCGCTTGGTGATCATGGGTTCCTGGGTTCAAATCCTATGTCGGACAAATGAATTTTCTCTAACGAAAACTTCCCAGTACGAGTCCGGAGTGGCAATAGGCTCGCACCCTATTACATGGGACCTAACATCGTCGGCGAAAGTGGGTGTACACAGTACACCTCTGCCACCCCCACTTGGGGAATATAGGCGTGACGGTGTGTAAACACCCTCTGTCTAGAAGCTTGCCATTAACATATTACTGCACTTGTACTTGCCACAAGAGCTGCCCTTGGAACAAAAAGACATTAATGCAAATACGAGCTTCGTGTTGGTCATTTTAAAATTACACACCTTTTTCATTTATCAAAATTGATGCAAAAATCTTAGTTACTGGTGTTAGGTACGCCTCTGTTATACAGTTATTTCGACAGTATAAATTAATTTCGACTTTCGACGATCAAAGCAAACGAAATAACGCTATAACGCTTGAGCACCTAATTCGAGCTATAGTCCAAGTATTTAACGCTCCATGAGCCTTAAACACGCCAGCGTTTAACGCTTGAATCTCGAATGCTCGTAAGCGTCAAGTCAGCGTTGAACGCTCGGCGCTTATTTTACAACACTACTTACACAGTCTTAGTACATTTTTTTTTATTTATTTGGGAAAACAAACGATTGTGATGTAATTTAACTTAGGGCTATATACAAATTTACACATACACAACCAACATCGTGATCCACTACTGGGTATAATGTAAGAAAGGAAGAAAGTAATTTAAATAGGAAATAATTAACAATTAAGGTGGTCTGCTTTAGCCAAAGATTGAAAGTTACAAGTAATTAAAATCTAACATGCAAGGATATGAGGATGTATAGGTGCGTGAGAGTAAAAGAGTTTGTGATAACATTTGCATCAGTTGGCGTGTGCACTAGTAGGAATTAGGACTATTAATTTATATATTTTATAATAACGGCCCTAGGGAATCTATTAGAGTTTTTTTGTTTTAATTTGTGCAAAGACATAGCAAACAAATCTACCTCAGAAAAGTTATCATTATACAATTTCATAATACGATGTACAGGAGCGCGTTCTCCGGCGTTTGTTTTACAAAGCTTAGGGGCAAATAGACGGTGTGCATAAGCGTCTCAAATTCGCTGAGAATGGCTAGGAATGCGTAAATAAATTTGATTAGTGAGTTGGTTGCAGGTAAGTTTCTACAGATTTTATAGAGAAAGGTAACATCTAAAAGTAAGCGTCTATTATGTAGATTAGGTAAAGAGTACCTATTTAAAAGAAAACGATAGTATGAAGTAAGGGAGTGTGTCAATTTATAATTGACTGATCGAAAGTATTTACTTTGCACGGTTTCTAGTTGGTCAATATATTTTTGATAATACGGACTCCAGATCTGCGTAGCGTATTCTAATTGTAGCCTAATTCTAAGTGCTTTTAAAAAGTAACAAATAAGTACTAGGCTTCTTAAATAAGTTACAGGTTCGCATGATAAATCCATATAATTGGAATGCTTATTATGTTGATAAAATAAGTATCATAGTAGAGTTTAGTATCAAAGGTTATGCCGAGATCTTTAATAAGTGCTACATGTTTTAGGGCAGAGAGAATAGGTGAATTTAATGTTACTCTTTTTCTTTGAAAAAGTTGTAGACTTACATTTTGTAATACTTAACTGTAGTTTATTTGCATGACAATATATTGACAGGCGGTCTAAACCCTGTTGGAATTTATAACAATCATCAATAGTTCTAACAGTACTGTAAATTTTAAGATCATCTGCATAGAGAAAAAATTGTGTATGTGTAAAACAAGTGTTATTATCGTTGATGAATAATATGAAAAGGAGAGGACCCCGAGAAAAGCCCTAGATACAAATAGAGCTAGATTGACATTATTATAACGTTGTCGAAAAAGGGTGCTGGCACGGTCATCTTCATTTAGTAAATTTTTTGTGTAAATAGATGGCAATCAAATTCGACTAGGTTACGCTAATGACAATGTATTTGTGCCTAACTCTAGTAACACTCGGGGTGTTAGGCAAACAGTCATCGTGCAATATTAATACGGATTCTCTTTTTGCCTTTAAAGAAGTTACAACCGACATTTTCAATGCAATCGGTTTTTTCAGTAGTCAGTGTGAGTACTGGCCACTCGAAAACGAAAATGTGCAGTCTTTTTGCAGACTACGCTTAAGTAATGAGCACTCGTTTATTGTATGTATAATGTTCATGACAGCTTTCTTATCCGGTAAGGAGGGTTAATATAGAGCTGTTTGATCTGACCAACAACGTAACATATGTAGATAAACCTTATGTAAGAACTTCAAAAGCATTTAGTTTGTCGTATTCCAAAATTTTAGTAAATATGTTCGGAATATGCAATGCGAACAGTTCTGATTGTTTTCAATATCATTAAATGGCGGTAACGGGATTAAGACATAACACTTCAAATATAATTTGTACTCCATCATCAATACAAAGTACAAATACTTATTTAGTAACCTTTAATACTTTTAAAATAACAGCTGGAACAATAATTACAGCTCGTAAGAAGATATAATAGCCTACTTGTCGATTTACGCTTTATTTTCGGCGTAACATTAAATAAAGTCCATTCTGAGGCGCCTACCCATTCAATAGCGTCAGCTGTAATGGAGGCAATCATCTTAAATACGCAATTTAAATATCTGGCTGTTGGAAAGGGTTGTGTGGGAGCCTCGAGCGCCCACGGGCCGGCCGCCACGTGCTTCCGCCCCGAGAGCCTTCTTAATACCCACTAATAATAAAAGTCAACGAGCAAACGACTTGTAACAAATTGCATTATCTGCCGAAATGGCCCTTGAAGAACATCTATGTTGCCGCTCTGTAACGTTAACTCCTTCCCGTTTTGATCTCCACGTAATTAATTTTGCAAGAGGAAATTGAGTTTTTGATTTTCTAACAAAATTAAGTAGAGTTATCTACGTAACGGATTACTATATTTGTCAGACGCTTTCAGGTCACGCTGCAGTGTATATTTATAGATAGAAAGAACGACATTTTTGTTGAATATAAAGTTTAATTTTAATTGCAGAAACGACCTTACATTTTTTTGCCTCTACCGTCAATATAAAAACGTTTCAGCTCTTTTTGTGTGAATATTTTAAAGTGTTCTTAATTTTTTGCCAAGTCTAAATCTTAGACTGGCTCAAAATTCTATTTGATCTCTTGCCTAGTAGATGTGAGTAAGAAAATTATGGATTATTTCCATACGTGCTAATAGTAATGACGTAATGACTGATGATTTGGCGCAATGGTTAAGCTTAAGCCGCTCCGCCTACTGGGTCGAATAGTCGCGGGTTCGACTTCCGCACGGGACTAACCTTTGTAAGACTCACAGTTATTTGTTTCGGTCTGAGTGTTTGTGTTTGTGAATTTTCATGTTTGTGAACTCACCCATGACACAGGAATAAGGTCTAGTGTGGGGCTACGTTTTTAAAGTAAAAAGCAAGTTATAAAAGTCTACAGAGTCTGTTCTTTAAGATTATGTAACCACAACACAGCCTCGGATTTAATCAGATTAATAATACCATTCCTGCATTCCGCAGTGACTTATATAAAAGGGTTGTACGTAACATTTATTTGCAACAAATAAGTTTACATTAACTTAATTTCGAATTATGTAACTGAATTGTGCTTTATGTAACTGAACTAAGCCTACTTTTGTGAATTGTGGACAGTCATAATGGTAAATGTTCTAAAAGTCAACGGCCACTCGAGGCTATAGTTACGAAGACATAAAAACCATGCAGAAGAATTTCGCCAATGTGGTTAATACCCAAAAAATGTCGCTTCATTAAAGTTAACTACACACTTGATATATATTACGCACAGAGACCTCGACATTTTCACTTTAGGCCGAACAAAATGCGACTCATATGGAACTAGTCCAGGCGTCGGTATAATCTTTTCTAGTCAGGAAGTGCCATTTTATCTGTCTAACGACGTCTGCAATCTCATATTTAATAGCTTTCTCTGACAACTAACCTACGATTATACAACGGATGTCAACTCTAATGCTCAAGCATTTTATTAACTGATATATTCAATGTTGGGTGATATTTCGCGGCTTCTTTCTAGATTGAGGTGGATCACATCTATACTTACTTTATAAAGTCAGTGGTAACTTTTTTAAGACTTTCGGAATTACGTTTTTAAAGAAGTTATGAAAATACGGCTTGTGAAATTTAATGAAATCGAATACGAATGGTAAAGTAACAAAAAAACCACCCTACCATATTATATACCTCATGGAAGATATTCAATAGAATATCTTCCACGAGGTGTTCTTCATCTAGTTGCAAACACATGATATTGCACTCATCGTTTATTTCAATAAAACTCTCAAGGCAAAATCTAAAAAAAACGTATAAATGCAGTTATGACTATTAAAATTGAAAATTTGATCCCGATTTCATATTTGCAAAATCTAATGCAAGAATTCTTCCAAGTGTTATTAAATAGGAAAGCTCACGAGGAAATTAAATTCCATACTTGAAGCCAGAATTCAAGTGCACCATCTGAACCGCTTTCGGCGCGCATAAAACTCATAAATCTCTTCTAATAAAAACATTCTCATTCCACTTCGCTTTGGAAAAGAATGTTAGGGCTTAAGCAATGTAACCGTGTTATGAGTATCTGTACATTTATAGTTTATATTCAAAAACAATGTCTTCTTTCTTTCGTCGTTCTTCTTCTTTTATGTAGTACCTTAAGTGAAACACACACTAGCTCTTTTTCATCTCATACGAAAATTGAATATATCCCGATAATTTATGAAATTACAGTACTATTTTATTTTAATAAATTGTAATTTGCATGTGTCTTTGGCGCATGCCATTCTTAACAGTGAGCGCACGTTGCAAAATGTAACACAACCAGGTGTACATAAGAAAGATCACAAAATAAAAATATGTTTAAATGTATATTACATTAATTGACTGACGAATTAGCGCAGTGGCTAAGAGCTTAAGCCGCTACGCCCACTGGGTCGAATAGTCGCGGGTTCGATTTCCGCACGGGACAAATTTGTGAACCACAATTACTTGTTTCGGCCTAGGTATTCGTAAATTGCACTGTTGTAAATGCGCCCACGACACAGGAATAAATCCTAGAGTGGGGCTTTGTTCCTAGAGACGTTTTGTTCTTTTTTATATACTTAAAATATTTTTTTTAAAATTATGTAAAATATAATAATTATACCTACATTATAAACAGTCTAAATCAATTCAGTTGTCAATTTTAAACAAGTTACCTTCGGGTCTTGCTTTAATTATATTACAATCTATCTATCTATATCATCACGCCAGATCCCTTGCGGGGTAGGCAGAGAGTACAGAGTTCCAACAGGTTCTTTCCTTACATACCTTTCTGGCTTCCTCCACTCTCTTTATTACTATATATATTTATTCATTAATTAAATTATCTACTATATTAAAGTTAATTGCAATTATAGTTAACATATATAGTATTATATTTGTACGTTTTAATAATAACTATCGCAATAGTTAAGAAAAACTAGTAATTGGCCTTAATTTCAAAATGAAATAACTGTCTGCCTCGTTGATCTAGTGGCAAAGCACATCGCTTTGTGATAACGAGGTCCTGGGTTCAAATCCTAGGTCGGATAATTGTAGTTTTTCTAACGAAAAATTCCCAGTAGTGAGTCCGGAGTCGAGGCATGCCTTTTAAGTGTTGTCGTTTTAAGAAAAAAACACAATTAGAACCTTATAGTACTTTTTATTGTTTTTCAAAGTATTCACCACGTACCTTAATACACTTTTCCATTCGCTCAAACCAGTTATTATAACATTTATTCCACTCTAAAGTGGGGGTGTTCAAAATGGCTGACTTGAAAGCGTCGACTGCTTCTTCACCGGACTAGAACCTTTGACCTCGAAGACTTTTCTTAATTTTAGGAAATGTAAAGAAATCGTTAGGGCTTAGGTCAGGACTGTATGGAGGATGGTCAAGAATTTCTACTTTTCCCTGCTTCAAATACTCAATCGTTTGACGAGCGCTGTGTGAGCTTGCGTTGTCGTGGTGCAGGATGATGCGTCGCTTGGAGTTAGATTTTCCAAGTTCGGCGATAACTTGTGGTAAACAAACTGTGGTATACCACTCTACGTTAACCGTTCTACGATCTTCAAGTGCTATAGTCGCAACATGGCCGGTTTTTCCAACGAACGTGGCCACCATCTTCTTTGAAGTGCTTCGAGAACGAACAACTTTAGTCGGCTTTGGCTCGTCTTGAAGACCCAGATTGTAGATTGTTCTTTGGAATCAGGATCGTAGGAATAGATCCAAGATTCGACACCACTGATGATGTTGTAGACGTGATTTGACTCTCCTCGGTTGAACCTTTGCAGAGTTTTCTTACACCATCTGACGCGGGCCGCCTTGTGATCGTCGGAAAGCAGATGCGGTATCCAACGGCAAACTAGCTTTCTCACACCAAGCGCTTCATGCAAGATCTTCTGCATGGTTGTCACTGAGATGCCTAATAGAGCCTCTATCTCTCGATACGTCACATGATGATCTTCGAGAATTAGTTGTCTCACAGCAATGATGTTATCTTCAGTGAAAGCGGATTTTGGGCGTTCTTCGCGAGATTTGTCACTAACACTAGTATGTCCGCGCTGGAATTCTAAGTACCAGCGTTCGACAGTCCGCAGACATGGGGCTTCATCACTGAATACAGATGTTAGCTCTTCAAAACACTGAAGCCGTGTCAGGCCTCTTCTAAAGTTGTAGAAAATTATTGCACGAACATTTTCCTTAGAAAGATTCATTTTCGTACGTAACCTGACAGATTCCAATCGACGCTGTGACTAAACAATAGCATTAATCCTAATACTTTCAACTGTTTTGAGATTCAACTTTCAAAAACATTCGAATATAGAACAGTTCCAAATTCAAAATTGCCGGGATATATGGAAACGAGAAAAATAAAAGGCATGCCTAGTACTTGGGACCTAACATCGTCGGCGAAACGTGGGTGTACTTATTACTCCTCTGCCAGCTCTACTTGGGGAGTATAGGTGTCACGGTGTTTTATGAAATAACTGTATTTGTAATTTTATAAGGGCTATTAGATTTTTAATAAAGAAAATAATAGTACATTCAGGCTAAGTGAGATATGTTACTATGAAAATAGTAGAAAACTTTAAAGTGTCTGGCAGAAGTTAGTGCCCACGAAAAGTATCTGGCAGTATCGAATGTTGCTTTTTAACAATATTCTGTATCACATATACAGAAAGCAACATTCATACTATGACGTAGGTTAGCACCGTTTAATGCATCTTTTGAATCTGCCATCTCTCTATAATAGAATATTTTAAATGTAAATACTCGCATTAACTGTATAAAATATTCTGAATTAAAAATATAATCGTAATTTCCCTTCCTTTTATGAATAACAGGTTTTTATTTCGCTTTCACAGCTTTGTTTAAATAATAGCCATTTCAATAGCCCACTCATTGTATAAAATACACCTTTTCATAGTCACCAGCAAGCTTTAAATAAAATTATTTCTTTAATAATCTACCCAATAATATTTGAGCTTAAATGTTTAAAAATAGGTGTTTCGTATTCTGTGGAGCGAGTCACAATTTTCCCTCTGATACCGTCGATGAGAGTGATGGCTGCTTTTTAAGTCATACTCGTGTACGGCTGCTGCTGGTGGAGACTGGTACGTCCTCTATCCTTTGACTGATTGAACATGTACCGTAGTACTGTTGAATTTTGTCTCGTTCGGCATCACACTGGAGCTATAACCAATTATTTTGTACGCACTCTTTACATAATCTATAGTAACGCTTTTTTTCTCTTATTATACTTTTTATTATATAGCTTTACAAAATCTTTATTTTGTAAATTAGAGGACTATGTAGATACTGACCGATACCATGAATCTAAGTACACTAATGATTAATCTATACTCAAGCACATCTATTTAACTCGTTCTGTATTGTTCTCCCATACCCAATGAATGAAATGTCTACAAAAAGAATTGTTAAACTCTCATTTTTAAAAAGAGTAACCGTAGAGTTTCTTGCCCTTCTTCTCCAGAGGAATGACTTTCCGAACGGGTGGTAGAATCTTAACTTATCAATAATTTTCTCTTTTTGACTATTCATAAGTGCCTCTTGGTCTACGTGAATAAAAAAATTTTGATTTAGAAATGATATATTTTTATAATAAGTAGACGATAAAAAAGTGTTCTGAAATTAATAATTACACCTGATACAAAAGAATTATGAATAGATGGCGATAACGAAAAGGAAAAAAATACACACTGAACTTGAATCGAACCTTCAACCGTTAGATCTAAAGAGCCTACGCACCTTACCTGGCAACCGGGCTTAGTACAAACAGATTGACCTTATCGTAACGCTATCGATTTGATATGCCAACTTTTCAAACTAGTCATGTATCGCTTGCTTTAATGATAACGTAGCTAACTAATATTTAAAAAATACGGTAATGTAACGTTATCGAGTTGATATACGCATTTTCTAAATAAATGAAGCAGAACGTGACAGTACGTCTTAACAACATAACGATAACGGCAAATGGTTTGTACTTAGCCCTCGCTCGAACCACATTCGTCAAATACTTTTGAATTTGCACTCCGATCTAGGTCTCGAACCTATTCGCGCCTATATTAAAAAGGCGACAACACGACACTACGCGAACGCATCTACCCATGCGAATCCGTTAATCGTAGCCGCCGCCGACTACGATCAATATATTCATGCCTTGTCCTTGCCAGTCAAGAAGCTTAAAAACGTCTTTCAGCACGGTGGCGAATAGTTTCGGAGATATAACGTCTCCTTTACTCACGCATCGCTGCAATTGGATGGGGCTTCAGTTCTGGCCATGGAGACCGACTGACATCGTGGCTTTTTCATACAAACTCTTCTTCACTTCGATATAATTGTGGTCTACTTGGCACCGCTGGAGAGACTGTAGAACAGATCATGTCTCAATCATGATGACGAAATACTGGGTTCGAATCCTAGGTTGGACAAAAATTAATGTCCTATCTATCTATCTATAACCTCACGCCAGATCCTTTGCGGGGTAGGCAGAGAGTACAGAGTTCCAACAGGTTATTTCCTTACATACCTCTCTGGCTTCTTCGACTCTCATAGTTCGTCTCATACACGCTCGCCCGTTACGGAGACTCTTGACTTTTCCATCAGATAAGACTCGGTTTATTTGGTCGTGGTAAGATAGTCTAGGTCTTCCCCGGTACCTGAATTTAATTAATGTTCGATAGAGAAATTTCCGGTATCAGTCCCGAGGTATATTTATTTACAAAAAAAGCTCTCTTATTTATTGGGGAAACATCCTCAATTAATTTAAGCGAATCGTTTTACCACCTGCAGATGTGTAACTTAAAGTCCAAGTATAATTAAACTTGTATTGTACGCCAACCCGGTTATTTGACGATACTATAACACTGCCTCAGGCCCGCTACCGTTTATTAACTACAACTTTGGCCATAATTTATACTAGGTACTGTTGGTACTGTGTGTATAAACTTGCGTTCTCAGCCAAAAAATAATATTCATAAAGTAATAGGCAACACTTCAACCAAAAATCTGTAGTAAATCAGGATATTCCCAGCAAGTTATTGCTCTTATAGTGTCGTCCTAGTCCTTAGCTATCCATACGCAGGATATTGCGGCGGTCCGTAAAATTTCATTAATATTCATCGTAAAATGCGGCATGCCATTTTTTTTTATATTGATTTATGAGCGGCTCAGATACGCATGCACGATTGTGCTCACGTGACAGCTCGTATAGATAATATGCAAAATATTATCTCTAGTGTCAGTGTTAGCATTTCACACTGCAAAACTAAATAAAGATAAACGAGACAATACAAAGTGTATTGTCACAACAACATTATGATAGCGTAAATATTTCCTCAATTGAATCTGAAATGACACCTTTAAAATTGCAAAGGAAAAAAAAATATACAGTACAAATGCGAGTAAAAGTATTGCAACTTTTATTTATAAATACTTTTTCTATTAGAAAAAAAAAATTATACATTCTAGGTTAAACTTTGGTAGAAAAAAGACCAATAAATGTTTTGGCGGGAAGTCGAAGAGTGATGTTGTCAATTTGTTTTAATTTCCAAAACATGTGTTATTTCGACTAATAATGTGTAATGTTGGTGGAATATTAACTATTATGTGTTCTTATATATGCATGAGTGAAGGTAATTGTAACAAAGTGATAAAACGTGCCTTTTCGACTTCCCTCAAAACGGCAGTTGCAATTGGTATGTAAAGTATCCACCGCTTTACCTACTATCCAGGGTGAGGTACTTCATTAATTTCATTATCATCGTTGTCATCAAATTCCATCGGGGAGTCGAATCAATTTATACAAACACGATTATATATCTCACTGGACACTGGCAAAATACACTTAAAATTAGTGTGAAGCCATAACTTGAAGAAGAAGAAGAAACTTTGGTAACACAAAAGGTATCTTTAAGAAGGAGCTAGTACGGTACTCGTAAAGGTGCCATAAATATTCTCTTCAGGTAACAAAATTACACAGGTATCAAGCTGGTGCAAAGTGTGTGTCCGCCATTGAATATGAGTATCACTCACGTAATATTGTTTTAGATTGTTACTTTAAAATAACTTTTGCATCTAGGTACTCGTAAGTGCAGAAATTGCTTGTGCGAACTTAAACTGTTACGCATTTACTAACTATAAAAAAATATTTATTTGTTACGTTATTGTTTAAACGAATACTTTCCATAACTCACAGCAATAACACCAAAGGTTTCCAGTTACTCATCAAACCGATGTAAATCACGGACTCTACGAGCCAAGGCGCTGAAGCAGCAAATTCTCATACGCGACGTTCTTAGAATGATTTGCCAAATTTTCGCAGACGTACGCAGCTCTGCGTGCTAAAACTAGCTAAAGCCTCACGAAACTCCGTTACACAGTCATATAACGCTATGACATCGTATTAGTGTTGTTCCCCCGACAAGTAGAGCACGTAATCGCGTACGTGATTATAATGTTGGAACTATAAAACGCTTTGCTTCGTTTTTCAGCAAACACGGCCCAAATTTCTTCGGTACGTTTTTGCGATATTTTCTTTTTAAATGTGATAAGTAATGCATACGATATGGTTGTAGTACCGGCTGTACCGATTTCTTACGAATTTCAAACAAAAATAAGACATTTTTTGGATAATGGACATTCATCTGAAAAATTTCAACCACTCCTTATAAAGTCTGAAAATATAAATTAGAAATGCTTACGGCGATTTGCATATATTAATTAGGTAAATAATAAACTAAATATTAAGTGATTAAATGCATGTAAATCTTGAATGTAGTAAGAAGTAGCATTGTTTACACGTATTTCGTGTTGTAAAACACAGGAAACGTCGGGAACAATAACCTTCATAAAATGAGATAAAAATGTTTCATTTATACCTAATATGTACGTAGATCTAAGTAAATATAAAACATGTATTTAAATGCAAAACTTTTCAGAAGACACATATTCTATCGATCGTAAACTATTTCAATGTAACCAAAACATTACACCACACAATAAAATTGAAAAAAATAGAAAGTAAGAAAGAGAATTAAATAAAAAAGATAAGCCCGCTGAGTTTCTTCGGTGGAACTGCTCAGTGGGGGCCGCGTTCCGATCCGGTGGTAGATTAGTATTTAAATTATGTAGAAATTGAATATTGGTAAGTATGGGGATACTTACCAATAGTCAATGTACATGTTTTTCAGGGGTCTATACAAAATAAATTATTTGAGTTTGATTGATTATTATTTTAATGGCAGCTGTAACGAATACAACTGTCATTATTTCCACAGTTCGTTTGTTAAGATCGCGGGTCTCGAGTGTCAAACAGCGGTAAGTTTCCTTTAATTGCAGTTGCAGCGACTGGCGACTTGTTACATAAACTGCTCCTTTTCGCAGCAAAGCCTCATGAACTATTTATACATTAGGAACCCTATTTCTCTTTTCATATTCCCAAGTGTGCCAGTACTGAACTGTATATTTGACTGCTAGTTACAAGATGGTCTGATGACATGATGAAAGAAGCACATAAGAGTTAGACGTCATGGTCATGGAGGTCTTTGTATGAGGTGATGATAATACCTATATCCTATTGTTGGCATATATAAGTATGAAATAAAAAATATGTAAAAGATAAATTTTTATATACTTAAAAATTATAAAAACTGTGCGAGAGCGAGTGTGGTCCGCAAGGGAGCAATTTGCAAGTGTGCCGATGATGTCGCTAAACCCCGCCTTCCGCGGCTGCAGTGAAGGCGAAAACGTAACACCTATTTCGTTTTATAGGTGACTTTTGAGATTCGTGCTGATGTGGAATTCCATAATAAGTAGATCCCATTATTCATATCCATATCAAGTATAGGTATGAGGTACAGTTCTTATGCACTGTCATATCGATATGTTCATTATAATTTTTAGGTAGGAGGTATATTCAAGATGCCATTTTTATTATAATACTATATAGGAGCCAAAATGCTTAGAGTTTATCGGATATTTTCACTAACGAAAAAAGTCGTGGAAAATAAGCCGTTTATTATAAGGGTATTTCCAAGCGAAAAAGTAACAAACCTGTCTTCATTATTACGATTCATGCCGTTTGCACTAAAAATAGGTACAAGACTCCCTTGTATTGACCTTTCATCATCATCATCAATTAGCCTGTATCTAGCCTTCTATGTGTGTGTGGATCACTGATGATCGTAGGTCTCTCCTCACATTCATTCTGAGGGCTTAGCACGAAAAGTTTAACGTACGCGTGACACTAGCGAGTAAACATGCTGTCACGTTTATGTTTATTTCGTAAATTTATAGTTTGACAAAGGTGACATTTCAAAACGCTAGTACGCGTCATGCTAATATCAATCTTTTCGTGCTAAGCTCTCTGATCCTATAATAGTCTATTCGACAGTTGACCGTAACAAAGTGTTAATTTCATATATTGATACAATATTTTTGGAGGTACCTAACCATGGACATCTCACTTTGTATTAAACGATTGTTGTTATATTTTTTTTCTGTTGAGACAATATTTTCTTAGTATAAATTATATTTTCCAATCCCTGCTTATGCTGGGCTCGCGGATACAGAGCACTTAGCATTCAGCCCGTCCGACCGGTTACTTTATAGACAAATATTTCACTGTAACATACGAGCAGCACAAATAAACTCCACCATTTTTTCTTCGGATTAATATTTTTTGTTCTGTCCTTTGAAGTTGGCACTTTATTTAATGCCATGTTAGTTCTTATTTTTTCACTCAACGGCACGAAACACTTGAAATATTTATGTATTTCAGTACTTTATATATACTTTATTATTAAAGTTCTATTTCTGAAAGTATTTTGAAAATTCTCTGTTCACAGTGCTTTAGACATTAAATGATATGAGACTGTTCTAACGTAATCAAAGCCTTAACAGATACACAGGCGAAATGATTTACAAAAATTTAATATTTTTATTAAAGTAGTTAAAGTAATAATTTGACAAACCTGTGAACAAATCCCAGATAAATGTACCTAATTAACAGCTATTTAAATTTAAGCTTTGCATTAAAAGTCGTGAATCGATCCCGAGGTTGGGTTATATAAAAGTACACACCGTCACGCCTATATTCCCCAAGCGGGGGTGGCAGAGGTGTACTAAGAACACCTACTCTTCGCCGTTGATGTTAGTTCCCATGTAATAGGGGGCGAGGTTTTGCCATACACCGGGCAAAATTCCAGACTCCGGACTCATATTGGGAAGATTTTCGTTAGAAAAGCTTCATTTATCCGACCTAGGATTTTAACCTAAGACCTCGATCACCAAGCGATGCGCTTTGCCAATAGATTAACGCAGTAATTAAAATTGTAATAGCTGAAAACAAGTAATTTTGTATTATTATGTAAGCCTCCACCGATGCGCACTTGGTCCGCGTGGTGGTGTATGACCTAATCTCTTCCACCTGGATTTATCAGAGAATGCCTTTGCCCAGTAGTGGTACACTAAAGGCTGATATTATTATTTTTAAGTTCCACTGGCCAATTGCCTTGAGAAACATACGCAGGCAGCCTGTTAACAGCTTCTTAAATCACTCAAAATATAAGTTTCGCGCCAACAGTAATTATGTGCGGATGTCTATGAAGGGCGCTATAATGTACAGCGCGAGGACGCTTAGCGTTGCGGAGAGCTCCCCGCCCACAATTTACACAGAACATTATTCGCCGATTTTCAGAGCTCTTGTCTTCAACCACTTAATACTGTCTAAAATTACTTTAATTTTGTTCATTACCGTCCCTTCGAAGGGAAACCAAAATTTTAACGTATTTAATGCCCAATATTGCTGCTTTTAAAATAATATAACGCAAAAGGTTGGTAACTTTATCGATGCTGTGTTTCCATTCCCTATCTATACTTGTATATTCCTATCTATATATATTTTTTACCATACTTTTTTATATAAACGTAGCCCCCCTAGTGAGTCGACGCTTACGAGCGTTGAAACACATAGAAGACGCGAGCGTTTTAAGCGCCGACGCGAGTGTTTTCACAATACTAGGATTTATTCCTGTGTCGAGGATGCGTTTACAATTATCAAAATCCACACATACAAACACCCAGACCAAAAAAAAAATTTGTGGAACACACAAAGATTTGTCCCGTGCGGGGATTTAAATCGCGACTATTTGATCCAATGGCCGGAGCAACTTAAGCTTTTAACCACTGCACTAAATCGTCGGTCATTTATGTAATTGCTAAAGACAGTTACAAATATTTACATCCCATTATACCAAATTCTTTTTTTATACATACATATACTTACGTCTGTATCCCACTGGGTTAGGTAGAGACTACAGCCTGCCACACACTACGATTCTGACACACTTTTGATGTATTTTTATAGATCAATAAAAAAAACTATAGTATTATATAGGTTTGGATCATCTTCATAGTAGGTGATACGCTAGCATATTTGGCATGCTGTCAACAAGGATTGAAATCTTCTAAAATCTGCTCTTAATCATCACTCGGTTTTGCTTACCCCAAAATAGGTACAGACAGACAGTGTCTATATATAAAAGTAATTCCGACTTCGTCATTCAATAAGAAATTGGCTGACACACTTAGCGAGCAGTTTTAATTTATCTCTGTTTTTCCCTTGGAACAAAATGATCTTACAACGAAGTTAGAGAGATTAGAGCCACTGAAATTAGCTGAAGCGATCTCGTGGAAGATTACAGATAAATAAATGCTCATGGACTTCAATGCACTTATTATTATATATATATACTTACTACAACATACGATTAGATATCCGACTACATAGTGCGACAAGGATATTTTGGTTATTTCGGCCCAAATACGACATTAACAGGGGTCGGTGTGAAATTAAGGGTATCGTTTAGTAAAATGTTCCTATATTCAGGGAAATATTTCAACAAGTGGGTTCGCACGGTTACGAATTAAAAAAAGAACTTAGGTAAATTTCCTACCAACTTGCAACACTGCGACTGTCATTAGGTGAAATTTCACTTGATGACAGCGTTAGTTCCGATATCGGCCGCGGGCCTAAAATTTCCTTGTGGGACTGTACTTGCAATTGTTTTTCGGTACGGTGGGTCCTTATTCGCTATGACACAACGCGGCGCGTTACGATAACTTCGTGAATTATTGGTGTAATAGTATCGCTGTATGCTACTGGAGTATCATCAAAAGAGCATTTCAAGAAGTTACAATGACACCTTGCGTTATGTGTTAGATTTGTCATAGCAAATTAAGGCACTGAATTGATGTAAACATTTTGCCTTTGTATCGTATAATTGTCAAGATTTTGACGATATGAAAAAGGTAAAGTTTTTAATTACGGTACATCGTAGATCCTCATACGACTTAGGCAGGTATTCATAATCAAATGTGTGCATTATATGGCATCAAATGTGTGTAAAAACATGTCTTTATGTAAACTTGAACATGTAAGCCTCAAATTTTTAATATATAGTTTGACCAAATAACGCACATATTTATTCCAATACAGGAATAAATCCTAGTGTGGTAGTCCAACAGGTTTAAAAAAAAGTAAAAAAAATATAGTAGAATGCCTGTTTCAAACATTCATGCATTATTTACGTGACCTCTACCTTTCGGCGCAACGCACCAGAGAAAGCTGATTTAATTAGTGTTGTTGGTATAGTTCCGCGGTGCTTGCAAATAATCTAAGTTTAACTCGGACCGTGTCCGACGTTCACAGTAAGAATGCTTTAGTTTTCTTCTTGTTAATAGACCTTTGGTTGTAAACTCTTTACCCAGACATTAGGTACCTCTTTCCTTAATTCCTGTACTCTTTGCCGACCGTATTTTTTTAGATTACCTACTAAGGTAACTGTGGTGTAGGGACCTTTATGGTCGGAATGCAGTCTATTGAGGCAGGGGCTGTGAATTATGAGTAACGGATGTCAGTTCGGAATAAACCCTGTTACTGAATACCTGTGCCACATTGCTCTCCTGAGAAAACATTACAGTAACTACTACTAAGTAGTTAAGTAACATCAGCCACAAATAGCTATAACCTGTTAAATGTGAATAAGTTTAATTAATCCATTCACATTTAAGGGAGGTTTAATTGAGACTATGATATTTTTGACTTTGAGTCACTCTTAATTTCATATGTGAGAGTGTCTACAAATTGTGTAGTACCTCTAGTGAAAATGCGAATTACAAAATGTCAATTTTGATTCTATCGTGAGTAGAATAAGTTAGGTAGGTACTGACATGACTCTTACAGTTTCGGATTCAGCGTTATTTAATGACATCAAAATAGTGCCAGTTTAAAGTGGGGACTGTGGAGTAGTCCCCACATTCAGTACTATTTATCGAATCCAAATCCTACTCTACATTTGTTTGAAATTAATAAAATTGCAGGTAATAATAATAATACACTTATTCAATGGTTCAGAGCCATTTTTTACATCACAGTTATTATATGTACTTTTAGTATAGGGAGGTCTGTCCAAGAGCGTGCTCGTCGCGACCCCTGCCAGTCATTATGGCTGCAATCTTGGACCGAAGACGTACCGCAGTGCGGGCTAGGGCGTCCCCCCGAGGCGACGCGTACCGGCCCGCCCCCGTCGGTACGAATATAGGTGGAAGCGGCGATGGGGGCTGCCACCCATCACGCCGGGCCCGAACTGGCGAGTCGTGGGGTGCAGAGTGCCGAATAGGCACTTGGAATGTACGGGGTGGTATGGAAGATAAGATGTATGAGGTGATTGATGTGATGAAAGAGAGACGCCTGGATGCTCTGTGTGTTACAGAGACTAAGCGAAGGGACAGTGAAACCTGTGATCTTCCTGATGGCACGATGGCTCTGTGGTCTGGGGTACCGCAGGGCAGTCGTGCCAGCATGGGAGTGGGTATCTTGCTGTCTCATCGACTTGCCTCTGGAGTGAGAGATTATGGTCTGTACGATGCAAGACTTCTCTGGGTCTGTTTAAAACTGGGTGTCACTAAAGTATTTTTGGTCGCAGCATATGCTCCCGTAAGCTCGTCGACACCCCAGGGCCTTGAGAAGTTTTGGGATAATGTGAGAGAAGTTCTGGGTCTGGCTGAGGCTAATGAAATGGTGATCTTGTGTGGCGATCTGAACGGATGGGTAGCAACCAGGCGGCAAACTTGCGACGCTGCTTTGGGTCCTTATGGTGATAAGAGAGTGAATGATGCAGGTAAGCTCATTGTGGATGTATGTTTGGAAAGGGGCCTTCTTGTGTCTAATACGATATTCCAACATAAGGATATACGTACACGTGGAGAAGGAATGAACAAAAAAGCATGATGATTTGATCTAGGTAGATAACCGTCTCCGAAGCAAACTCCAAGATACACGTGCGTATAGAGGCATTGAATCAGACCACTATCTCGTAGTTGCGCGGTTTAGTGGTCTGTTCCGGAAGTGGGAGCACTGGCGAGAGCGTATCCCCTTCGGAGACCTTGAAAGAATAAAGGTTGAAAAGTTGCAAGATGAGAGCGTGAGCAGAATGTATGAAGACAGAGTCCGGGACAAGCTTTTGGCAGTAGGTTCTTCGAACTCAAATGTAGATGAATGCTGGAATAGCCTGAAAGAGAGTTTAGTAGATTCCGTGAAAGAAGTATGTGGTTGCTCAAAGAAGCATAGTACAGTAAAAGGTGATGCATGGTGGGATGCGGAGTTGCAAAGCTCCGTAGAAAGTAAGAAGAAAGCATGGCAGGACTATGTTTCTTCTTGGAACCTGAATGCCAGTATGACAGAGATGAGGAAAGAAATATACCGGCAATGCAAGAATGCCACCAAAACCTAAGTAAAAGAAAAGCGTGAAAGAGCCAGTGCGATTGAGGAGGAGAGGCTGGCGAAGAACTTCGAGAACAACACTAAACTCTTTTGGAGCAAAGTGAGAAAGACTCGAGGTGATTCGTCAGGTTCCAGAATGGAAAGAATAAAGTCTAAGGATGGTGACTTTCTTGCAGATACACAAGCTGTATTAAACCGGTGGAGTGAATATTTTGGAGAAATGTATGGATATGCCCCGGATGCTGATGCCACAGACGAGCCCAGAGGCGAGTTTGTGGCACCGGAATCAACAGAGGCATCACTATGGAAGAAGTTGAATGGGCGATAGGAAGTATGAAAAATGGTAAAGCTGCGGGAATAGACATGATATCTGCCGAGATGATCAAGTATGGTGGAACTTGCGTCCGGGACGCCTTTGGGGTCCTTGCAAACCTTTGCTGGAGGACCGGTAGGGTCCCTACAGATTGGCGCCGCACAGTCATTGTACAAAGGCAAGGGTCTACAATATGACTGCGCCAATTACAGAGCCATTAGCTTGATCAGCTTGGCAGCCAAGGTGTATGGTAAAATTATTGAAAGGAGAATGCGCGAGAAGTCCGATGGAATGTTGTGCGAGGCACAAGGGGGTTTCAGGTCCGGAAGAGGATGTTCGGATCAAGTTTTCTCCCTTCGCAACATCGTAGAGAAGCATCTGGCAGTGGGCCGGAAGGTTTTCTGCGGTTTTGTGGATCTGGAGAAGGCGTTTGATAGAGTTGTGCGAAAGAGACTTTGGGACATTTTGCATGAGTATGGTATAAATGGCACTCTGCTGTGGGCCGTTTAGTCCACCTATGTGGACTTCAAGGTACTGTTTATAATATATTTAGATAAAAGTCTTTAAAGACTGAAAGCGATGAATGAAGGTGTACACAAGTCCTTACATTCGTTCTGGTTTCTTCCCTTTCAAAAACCATAATCTTGGTTTTCTTCGCATTCAACTTATACTACTCATAACGATAAAACAGACCCTATTACACTCTCTATACACACACAAATACATTAACACACACCCACATACACATGCACGCACTCACAGGCCAGTATATCCACATGTAAAATTTGTAATCATTATTTTATTCTGAGTTTAAATTGTAAATTACTTTTTATTTTGAATTCTCTATAGGACAAGTTTTATTGTATTTAATATAATAACAATATTTTCTTTACTTATAGGAAGGCGAAGGTATCTCTCATACAGTTTTCCTATAACTAGTACAGATACCACCGCACCGCACCATAAAGTTGTTACTCTTGTTCCCTATACTTCTATCTATCTATCTATAACCTCACGCCAGATCCCTTGCGGGGTAGGCAGAGAGTACAGAGTTGCAACAGGTTCTTTCCTTACATACCTCTCTGGCTTCCTCGACTCTCATAGTTCGTCTCATACACGCTCGCCGGTTACGGAGACTCTTGACTTTTCCATCAGATAAGACTCGGATTATTTGGTCGTGGTAAGATAGTCTAGGTCTTCTCCGGTACCTGCATCCTTCCACTTTCACATTGTATATCTGTTTTGTCATTCTTTCCTCTGGCATTCTTTCTATATGCCCGAACCAACGGAGCATGCCCTATCTCATCTTTACACCGATACTATCTTTCATACCTACTCGCTGTCTTACTACGCTGTTGCTAATGCGGTCGGTTTTTTTTTTTAAATTTAATTATTAAATATCAAAAAACTTAGCCCTACACTAGTAATTATTCCTATATCTATAGATGTATATTCTGTAGGTACGTTTACAAACAAGAAAGTCACGGGTTTCGTACACATTTTCGTAAGACATTTCTTGTAAGCCTATTTTTACGAGGCCAGATCATCGAAAAGCTATTTGACTAACGGGACATACACAACCACCTAAACCAAAAGAAATATTTGCGGGTCACACACAGATTACTCGATCCAGTGGGTGGCACTGCTTAAGATCTTAACTACTAGTCTAAATTGTCCGTCTAAGTTAAATATACAAGACTGACAATTTCTGAACTCACACGCGATAGTAGCCTATGGTAGGGGCGCTGATCACGTTATAGGCCCTCTGAAAACAAAGTGACTTTACCGATAATAACAGCATTTCCTACTTTCGCCATGCAAGCCACTCCCGTTAAGTAGACATTTATGGCAATGGGACGGGCGTAATACTCTAACGTCACGATACAATACCTCCTCATGAAATAAGTATACTCGTAACCCTATCGCTGTCGGCACGCATTGGGTTCCCTTACAGAGAAAATTGCATGTTTATCTAATACATACTATAAGATATTGGATAAAGAAACATCATTTATAACATTATCGATCACAGACTGGTCGATTCATTGGAACTCGATCCTATGAGCTGAGTAGACTACAGAATCGACGGTCAAGGGTTCGTTTTTTCCCCTTCTTTCACTTAATCCTTCAAGTGTCGTCAAAAAACAAAGTAATCATTTTATTAGGTCTACTATTCTTCTATTTTACTGAGTTAATTGGCAGATAATTTTATTAATTTTCTGCGCATTTCATTTATTTCAACCCGTAAAATTGTGCCAAAAAAGCATTTTCTAAGACGCTTATTAATATTTTGTACGTGCGTAATATTTTGTACTAAAATGTAGATTGTCTCCGATAATAGGTGTTTCTTCAATGATAGAATAAGATGGCTTAATAACCATCCAATTTGCATAACGTAATTCCTCGTGGCTGCGTCAAATTGCTGACAGATCTCCGAGCCCGTGCTCCGCTCATAATGGATGGGAAGGCGATTCCAATAACTCCGTCAACTGACAAGAATATATTCCCTCGTTAATTTATCGCGACATTACTATCGGGTTTGTATTTACCACTGTTCCTTTATTGTTCAAAAATGTTGCTCCACGCTAGAAATTGTATGGTAGGTTTGTAGGTAGAATTCCATATGCCAAACCGAAGCAAATATTGTGAATTGCAGAACGATTTATTCCATGCGAGGATCAAATCTGCATCTATACAGCGGTGCGGCCTGTGCTCTGACTATTAGAGCAAATTACTGTGTCTTATCACTACACTCAATATTTGTTTATGATTTCATGTGTTTACGTCAATAGGTCAATGTTGTTTATGGAAACGTAGTATATAAACTTGTTTTGCTCAATTAGGGACGGTTCAAAAGAAATGTAGTTTGTTCAAACTTAGACGAAATTGTTTGCAAAAATAGGAAAACGCGTCACGCTGAGTTCTATTCGGTGGCTAGACGTAAGTGAACGGCTCACTCGGGCGGTGTAAACCGTTCCTTAAAATGAAAGAAATACAAGTACAACCTTGTTGTCCTGTATCGTCGTAACATCATCTTTTGGGGCCGTGGATGGGTCATTCTAATACAATGTCTTTGCTTGTGGTGGACTATATTCTAAGAGTCGCTCCAACATCGATAAAGGAGTGATGGCTGCTCAACATACAAAATTAAACTTGTAACACATTAGCTTTTATACCTTATTTAATCCTTATTCAAATCTTACAAACCGTCACAAAACACCAAACAATTCAGATTTTTTCATCTTCAAGATCCATTGTATCTTGAAGATCAGAAATCTGAATTGTTGCTAAAACATAATAAATACCTAATAACATTAAGCTCGATGATTCAAAGCTTAGATCGGACAAAGTGCTATTGCTGTATTCTACATATCTCTGTTGTAGTTCTTAGTCTAAAATTTTATCTTCCTTTCCTCCATCAACCCGCTTGGAAGAAGGCCTTTGCCCATCAGTGAGACAGTATAAACTGATTTATTATCAAACTTAATTCTCAATCCTTTTGCTATCTTAAAAATCACACATTTCCAATGAATTTATTTTCTACAATGCACACATCTGTGAGAATTTAAGGCTTTAAAACTTTTATCATGCGAGACGGGAATAAAGGGATTTAAATCGGAATTCAGTTTGTAGTCTTACATCTTGCACTTTGCCCAGTAGACCCCAGCTGGCACGAGCTTCACGGAATCGTATTTTGAGTTATTTTATGCTGAAGATGATATTTTATTCGTCACCTACCTGTAAAAATATCGTACAGGAATCGACTTGTAACAATCTATACATTACATACAGTTATAAATCAATTCATAATTTTTTTTTTAATTTGGCATATTTATAACATTTGTTTATGTGTACTATATGAGTATAAAATACAAACAGATATTACATATATAAGTAAATATTACCGTAAATATGCTGTATGTTTTCAAAAATATATAAAAATATAAACCGTCACGTCTATATTATCTAAAGGCGGGTGTCACAGGTGTACCGTGTACGCCCACTTTTAGCCGAAGATGTTAGGTCCCATGTAATAGGGGCAAACTCAATACCATCATACCGGGCACAATGCCAGACTTTAGACCAGATACTGGAATTATTTCTGTAGAAAAATTCGACTGAAAAAATCCAGTATCGATCAAATAAACTTTATTTTTCGATCTTGAATTTGATCCCAGGACCACGTAAACGTTTCGCGCATTATTCACCACTAAACCAACAAGGCAGTCTCATACCAGCGAGTTTCAAAAATATGTGGTATCAAACTAACCATATACCACAGCTTCAGGTGCACCATTTCACAGTTTATGCCCTGAACAGTTTCTTTCAGGTCATCATGATCACTAGTCAAAATACATCTATTGCAAAGTAAAGGCCTCCGCCTAATATAACCACAAAAATCGATTTGTACTTTGCGCATTCAGCTTTTACTCAATTTATTAATCAGGTCAATCAATATAATTATTAAATCAATATAAATATTCGTAGGTACCTTTCATCATATTTACACATCTATACCTACTCGTAGCTGACAACTATAGAAATTAGTTTTCAAAGTCAAACACAAAAATTATTTATTTGTATAGGCCAATGCTCAAACCACCGTATCGGAATGCTGCTTCCACTGAGAAGATCCGGCGAGAAACACAGCAGGCTAGCCTTTTAACCTAATTCATTTGGCTTTTACGATAACCACTACTTGTTTTACAAAATTGTAAAAGATCATGTTTGTTCCGTGTATTAACATGATAAATATCGCTATATTTTTCAAAGTTCTTGATATTTTTTTTACGTTATTAATGATCTCAGATCTTTCTATTATGATAATTTTGGCATATTGTATTATTTGAACGTGTCCGCACACTGGCTATTGTCGGGTCGAACTAATTCGAAATAAACCTATTTTTCAGTCCGTTTTTCAGACAGCCACCACAATATATAATAGTAGAAATAATATATCGATACCTCACAAACAACGTTGAAATAATTCATATAAAATATGTGCAGATTTCTATTTCCATCCCTGGCATACTAAGCTTGGAACTCACACAGCCCGGAGTCCTGAAGGCCCTGACCCGGATGTATGTAGTTATTTATAGCTTAAGGGATCAGTGCATTGGGGTGTAAGGGAAGCTATCACAGGCACTCGGCGCTTACGCCAGTTTAATATATCCCGGTCTTGTCGTCTGGACTTGTGCAGATATCGAGAGAAGAATAAAATAAAATAAAAATAATTTCTGACCTACCAAATATGTACTATTTACATATGGAATAAAAAATGATTACTACTTCTTCCCATAGACTTCGTAAAAAGGATACATACATATAGAAATGCGTTTATGTATATATGTAGGTTGGATGCGGTTCATCATCATCATCATCATCTCAGCCTATACTTGTCCACTGCTGAACATAGGCCTCCCCAATCGCTTTCCAGCGTAACCGGTCCGATGCCACCTGCATCCAACGACTTCCTGCGATTTTCACAAGATCGTCGGTCCATCTGGCAGGCGGTCGTCCCACGCTGCGCTTGCCAATACGTGGTCTCCACTCTAGAATCTTTCTGCCCCAACGCCCATCCGATGTACGCGCTATGTGGCCCGCCCATTGCCACTTCAGCTTGCTAATCTTAACGGCTATGTCGGTGACCTTGGTTCTTCTACGAATCTCCTCATTCCTGATTCGATCGCGTAGAGAAACGCCGAGCATAGCTCTCTCCATAGCTCGCTGAGCAACTCTGAGCTTTTTTATGAGACCTATTGTAAGAGACCACGTCTCTGATCCATATATCATCACTGGTAACACACATTGACTAAAAACTTTAGTCTTAAGGCACTGAGGTATTTTGGATGAGAAGATGTTGCGCAGTTTCCCGAACGCTGCCCAACCGAGTTGGATTCGTCGATTGACCTCTCTCTCAAAGTTGGACCTACCTAACCGGACTACCTGTCCCAGGTAAATGTATTCGTCGACAACTTCAAGAGTAGAGTTCCCAACGGTGAGTGCGGTGGGTACGACATGGACTTTAGACATTATTTTCGTTTTGTCCATGTTCATTTTAAGACCCACTTGTTGAGATACTCTGTTGAGGTCACCGAGCATTCGTCCTAGATCTTCCAGCGACTCCGCCACGACCACAATGTCGTCGGCAAATCGAAGGTGAGTGATGTATTCGCCATTGATGTTGATGCCAAGTCCTTGCCATTCCAAGAGCTTGAAGGCGTCCTCTAAGGTGGCCGTAAACAGTTTCGGAGAGATGACGTCTCCCTGCCTTACTCCTCTTTTTATGGGGATCGCCTTCGTGCACTGCCACTGTACTCGGACTGACATGGTGGCGTTATTATACAAGCACTTCAACACTTCAATGTACCGATAGTCAATGCGGCATCGCTGGAGAGATCTAAGAACCGCCCAAGTCTCGATCGAATCGAAGGCTTTCTCATAGTCCACAAACGCCAAGCATAGTGGCCGATTATACTCCTCGATCTTCTGTATAATCTGCCGCAGCGTATGTATGTGGTCTATGGTACTAAAGCCTTTCCGGAAACCGGCTTGTTCGGGAGGCTGGAAGTCATCAAGCCTGCGTTCGAGACGATTCGTGATGACTCTCGAAAACAACTTATAAACATGGCTCAGCAGTGTGATGGGCCTATAATTCTTCAGTAAAGTGTTATCACCTTTCTTGAAAAAGAGTACCACCACACCCCTGTTCCACGCTTCCGGCGTTTTTCCTTCGAGCAAGACGGAATTAAACAGCCTCTGAAGGACTTTAAGTACCGGCGATCCGCCCGCTTTCAGGCTCTGCGGTAATTCCGTCTTCACCCGGCGCTTTGTTGTTTTTAAGGTGTTTGAGAGCCATCCCAATCTCGTACAGGCTGATGTCCGGGATATCTTCAGTGTAGTGTCGGGTTAGCTTGGCTCTTGGGTCTTTTACCAAGTCAACAACGGGTTCAGCTACTGAGGTATACAACTGCCCATAGAACCTCTCTATCTCCCTGAGCACCTCTGACCTATTCGACGTTACGTTTCCGTCCTCCGTCTTCAGCTTCGTCAACTGGCTTTGCCCAATAGACGCGTCTCTTGCAAACACTTTGGAGCCCTGCTCTATGGTCTCCTCAATACGTCTTGTATTGAAGGACCGTAAATCGTGTCGCAAGGACTTCAATATCTGTCCATTGAGCTGCCTATAGGACTTAGCATCATCGGAGGTTTGGAGTGTCATGGTACGTCGCTCAGCCATAAGATTTCGGGTGTACTCAGATAGCTTTTGAGGTCTATTTTTACGGTGGGGCTTAAAATGCTTGGACCCGACCGTATGGACAGTCTCTACCAACCTATTGTTGATTTCGTCCACTGATGCGCTGCTGTCTAGCAATTCGAAGCGGTTTGACAATTCGAGTTGAAAGTTCTCGGGGTTTTGGATATGTGCATTAGAAGGTCGGAGTGTAGACTTCATCAGACGCGATCTTTCCATTTTGACATTAATATTTAGTGTGCCTCTGACCATTCGGTGATCACTGCCGGTTTTTACCCTGTGAATCACGGAGACATCATTAAATATTTGTCGCTTGGTGCTCATGATGAAGTCTATCTCATTTTTTGTGGAACCATCAGGGCTCATCCAGGTCCATTTCTTATGAGGCGGCTTCCGGAAGAAAGAGTTCATCATAAAGAGTCCCTCCTTCTCCAGATATTCGGCCAGCCTCTGACCCCTGGGGTTGCGTTGCCCATATCCAAATTGCCCCACTCTCAATTCATCATCGCCCCGTTTGCCCAGCCGCGCATTGAAGTCACCCATAACCACCGTAAAGTGTGCTTTGGAAGTATGTATGGCTCTACTAATGTCCTCATACATTACTTCGACGTCATCATCTGAGTATGCCGAGGTCGGTGCGTAGACCTGTATGACCTTCAGCGAATATCTTTTGGATATTCTGAGTATCAGGTACGCTACCCTGCTCGACACACTAATGATGGACACAACGTTGTCTATGAGTGACTTGTGGACGATAAATCCGACACCACCTTGGGACTGCTGTTCGCCCTCCCGGTAGTAAAACAAGTTGCCGGATTTTAAGGTTATCGTGTCCTCGCCCTTTCTTCGGACCTCCGATAAACCAACAATATTCCACCGCAACTTGTTTATCTCTTCCTCCAGCTCAACAAGCTTCTCATCTGTCCTTAACGTGCGTGCGTTGTATGTCACCAGGGCCAATTTTCGGTGTTGGTGGTAGCCGAATCTCTGCCGGAGATTCTTAGCACCCCTTGTCCTGTCGTTACCATGGCTGCTACCGTGGCCAGGACGAACAGGACCGCCGGGGACTAGGGGCCTGGTTTTCTTACATTCTTCCATAATTGGGGGTGTTTGCCATACTCGCCACGCTTGGCAGGCGGGTTGGCGAGCGCAGTTATTGGTCGTCGAAGTGCTAAGGGAACGCTGCTGCCCATTCCCTAGTTTTCCCTTAGTCGCCTTGTACGACACCCGATGGGATGAGATGGGTTAGTCCTATTCTAAGCCGGGAACCACGCGGCAAATGGATGCGGTTTACGCACTGTTATTTCATTCTGTAATCAAGCTATCCATGGCTGTAAAATGGATTCTCATCGTATGTTAATACTATCTGCATATCTTTATTCGGTTCCAATATGGGAATTTATTTACGTTTAGATTATATCGACTTAAAGAGAAACACTATGACTTGAGTCATATCTACATTGAGACACAAACAGATTATTATTCGAGTGTTCTATTATAAATCTGCCAATACTGTCATTGCTGGGCAAATGCCCGCCCTCACAAATTCCCTTTGGAATTGCCAAAATAAGCGGAAGCATGCCAACTGCAATTGGAAGTTATCAAACGGCGCCCATAAGGCTTCCAACTTTTTTAGCGTAACGCAACGCAACTCCAGCCAGATAAATAACCAGAAACTATTTAACAATGCCACATAGGAATGTTATGTAAAAACATTTGGAAGGCTCCACTTCAAAAACTTAAAGATACAAACTTTACTAGTCAATCTTAAGCACATAGATGCTCTAATCATAGCTATCCTGCGCCCAACATTGTTTAACTTTGCCAAAAATTGGTGTTCGGTAGCTATACTATACAGTCAGGGCACCTTCAAAAATAATAGTAGCTTCATCTCACTAAACTAGAAAGCTTATAGCGTTCTAAAAATGTATTACTTCCATGAAACATATGACATCTTAATATGTAGTTGGTCAAGGAATCAGTATTCATCGGTTAGCTTTTAATAAACTGGAAGTGTTGAGTGTTCACAACGGTTGGCCGAGAATCCAGGCGGAAAAATTAAATTCTTTCGGACAAGCAGGGCGAGGCAAGTGCGTGCACTCACGTCGCCTCGGACACAACTGGACCTCGACATTGTAAAAAAATAAAGCAACAAAATTTATTTTTAAAAGATTAGATTACAGTAGTAGGTACCTCAGACATTATAGCGACGTGAGATTCAAATAGAACAAATAATTCAAGTGAGCAGTTTCCTTGTGCCTCGCCTGATTCGGTAACTAATAAAGTTGGTTAACACGATTACATACATGTTGAGTGAATTCGACAGACTGATACAATAGTAGGTACCTACCTACATACTACTTATTAACATAGTAATTACAAGTTTTGTGGTATAACTGCGTCATTTGTCTAGTAGCAAAGCACATCGCTTTGTGATCAGGAGGTCCTGGATTCAAATCCTAGGTCGGACAAATGTAGTTTTGCTAACGAAAACTTTCCAGTGTGAGTCCGGGGTCTGGAATTGTGCCCGGTATATGGCAATAGACTCACCCCCTATTACATGGGACCTAACGTCGTCGGCGAAAAGTGGGTGTACTCAGTACATCTCTGCCACCCCCACTTGGGGAATATATGCGTAACGGTATTTATTTTGTTTTATTTTTACAAAAAGATGGATGTTTTTATATACATAAGCTGTGTTACTTCCCTAATATTCTTGTAATTTTTTTGCGGTTTGAATAATTCTTTATTATAACATATCTCGTCACCAGTATAAATTTTATTCTTATCAATATAAATAATCACTGCTATTACCGTGAAATTATTAAACGGGCAAATGTAAAACTGTCAGGCGCGTTAAAGTCTGTCGTTTTTTAAAAAATATAACCTAAGCTGTTATGTGTATCACTACTGGCATAGGTGTCTTCTTCCTTGCTTAATCGACCTCTGTTCCCAGTCAATGATAGCAATTCGTTGTTTTTCTCGCGCCACACTTTTGCGAGTCTACCATGACGACTATGTCCCTGTTGGAAAATTCATTCGGTAGTACGTTTTGACCAGCCTATTTGAGCCTATTCGGTTGAGGTGATCCACAGAATTCCATTTGAATGCCGCGCTTTATATAGTCTACTCCTGCAATTCGAAACGTATAACGAAGTGTCCCCGTTTCGACATCTAATTACACGTTTTACACCTAAGATGCCTACACTCCTTATGTTTGAGCTCGTTGATAAA
The DNA here is from genome assembly GCA_905147815.2 of Phalera bucephala. NCBI lineage: Eukaryota > Metazoa > Arthropoda > Insecta > Lepidoptera > Notodontidae > Phalera > Phalera bucephala. Next base: position 18,049,808 of record LR990622.1, read on the forward strand.
CCTTCACCACCGTTAACTGCTATAAGCACGAAATAAAGGTAAGTGAGAACGACCGAGATACATCAAACGGATAAATTTCGATTCTATGTTAAAGGAATGTCGCCTTCCAAAACCTGTACACCGGATCAATAGATTCTTCAGACGTTTTCGATACGATAGCCGATTTATTTGTTTTGCTTATTTTCGATTAAAATGCATAAAAGTAGTTAACGGCAAAGAAATAAAGAGAGCACTTGACTACCTCGCTGATCTAGTGGCGAATAATACGTGTAGCGATCACGAGGTCAGAGTCAGAGAAAATGTAATTTATTCAATAGAAAAAAAAACAGAATCAGTTCAGAACCTAGAATTATACCCGGCATAAAGTACCACCGAATATCGTCGGCTAAAAGTGGGCGTACACGGTACACCTCTTTCACCCCCGCTTGGGAATAAAGGCGTGAAGGTGTTTAGTTTTATAGGTTATTTTTGTAAAATAAAAACAATTTTATGGTTAAAAATAACGTACACTCGAAGATTTAGTGCCCATAGAGATGGCTTATAATGTTAAAAAGCTTTTTCATCGTGAAATTGCGACAAATAAATGCAGACATGTCTTCTTGAATCTTTTCTCCATAATTGATTCAGTCTTGAGAAATATGTCTGTAGGTATTTTTATTTGAGTACGAAGAGGCCCTCGGGATCGGCTTTGTTTTCTTAGTTTTTGTTTTACTTTTACTACGAAACTTCTACGCACAATACTATTACCATAACTCAGATATAGCAAGAGGATTATTGTGAACTTGTTTTGGTCTCCGCTGCGGAGTCGCACAATGAATCAATGCGGTACAATAAAACGCTTCAGTTTACGAACATTGCTTGTAAGAGGTTCTTAACGTGTTATTTGTAATGGATCGTTTACAATGTAATATAGTATTTCACAAATCATTTTGAAATATTCGGTATTTAATAGGAGAGAATTGAAGGAGGAAAACGGTAAGATGGAGTTTATTGTTATTTGACAACTATATATTTGGAGTACATCTTTGGTATAAGACCATCGGATGAAGGTACATTTTCTCTCGAAAAATTTCCAGTATGGAATTGTGCCCACTATATGGCAATAGCCTCCTATCTGGTACATAAGACCTAATATCGTCAGCGAAAAATGGATGTACACAGTACGCCTCTGCCACCCCCACTTATGGAATATAGGCGTGACGGTAATTAATCAGAAATTTCCGATACTTTTAATAATTTACTCCGGTTTTGAATTTGACACAAGAGAAGCAAATGAAATTCTTAACACATACTGCAAACGTATTACATTGACGTATGACATTCTTACCTTTTCTCTAAAGAAAAAAACAGTGGCTCTCCGAGAGTGCCGACAGAAGTGAAAACTTGAACAACGTGCATATGTATTTATGTACGTACATGCACAATATATGTACATACTTATATACAGAGGTGTCGGTAACGGTAAGAGTGTCGCGAGTTAAATGGTTTTTTCCCATCTCAAAAATGCCCAACGCGCCTATAGAAGTTTTCACTTCAAAAGAAACATGATTTTTCAACCAGTATTTACAACACGAACTAATTTAAATTCAGTAATTTTGTCGCAAATACTTCGAGATAAAGTAATATCTTGGGCGAGAATAACAAAAGCTTCCACATGACTTGGGTGAAATGGTAAAATACAGCACACAAACAGTCACCTTTCTGTACATTGTTAAAATACTGACTTAGAGCGAAGAGTGCGGGGTTTACGACGCGGCCGCTCCGACAGATAAAGGCGACTGTAAATTTTGTCGCTTCCGAGACTGGGACGCGGTTCTGTCATATGTAAATAATTAGGTATACATTTGCGTGTTTTGTCTCAAGCTTTGGTTAAACGTTACCTGTATTATGCTTTAGGCTACCTATCTTTTTCTCATAAAAACAGCGCTATTTTGAGTAAATTTCAAATTTAACCAACAATGTTAATAAAATTTCGTTATTGTACTTTTTATGACTTCAAAACTTCTTGTTTTATTTTCTTAAAAGAACACATATTCCAAACTATCTATAACTTTTCTGTTTGTATTAAAAAAGTATCTTCACACTTGGAATTATTCCTATGTCGTGAATGCATTTACACATATGAAATTCACATACACGAACACCCAGAACGAAACAAACATTTGTGGGTCACACAAACATTTGTCCCATGCGGGAATCGAACCCGCCACTACTCAATCCAGTGGACGAGGTGGCTAAAGCTCTTAACCACTTATACAAACAGTCTGTCACCTACATGTCAACGATAGTATCTCCAATCCAATAAAAAGACTTAGATAAAACTCAATTCACCCGAGCAAGTTCATCGAAAAACTTAATTAGCGTTTAAATATATATATTTTCAGTATAACCTGAGGGTATGTTATATAATAAACAGTGTGTATATCAATTTTCCCTTAATTATTTGAAAATTTGGTGTTTTAAACTCAGTAAGCGGTATCTGCGCGGAAAGTTTTTAGTAATAGGCAACTCTTTCCGCGTTGCGCGATTCCGCCCGCGCAGATTTTGACCTCACTTCGGTGAAGCAGCTTCAAAATTACTCTCGTAACTTTCGCTTATAGACACAAAATAGGTTCGTTCTTTGAACAGCGTAATGAAGACTTGGGTACAATAATGAAATGTAACAGTTATCTCAGCTCAGACCGTATTTGAATTGTCTACCCGGCCGGATCTGCCAAATTAATTCTCTTCTCAGAGGCAAAATTTCTAATATATTAATTCTAGTCGGTCATCTGATTTGAATGTTATTGCAGAGTCCATAAAATTCCGTGGATTATAGGCTGTGTCCACCAGATATGTAGATTTAATCCATATTCATATAAATATGAAATCCATTACACAATATTCATTTTGTTCTGTCATTTATATTTAAAACTGTGAAATATTTTGTCCGTAGAGGCGGCTTTCGTAGAGGAGCTTTTAAGAAATAAATATTTGATAACAGGTGCCTTGAACTGACAAAAAATAAAAATGTACTCTCATTATTTCATCTCTTTTAGACGGTCTACTATGAAAAATATATTTTATTTATGTATAGTGAATAGTAATAAATGGTAATGAGAGTAAAGGCCGCTTCATTGGCTATTTAAATTATATTTTAGAATAACTTGTGGAAACTATTGCTAAATTCAAGCAAGTGCTTTGTTTCATAGAAAATTAGGTCTGACTTAGTGTTGTTTGCAGACACTTGACTTGAAGGCGGGGTCTTTCGCGACTAAACTTGAGAACTACTTGAAAATACCACAGTGCAGTGCTTTTCTTATAAACGTCAACGATTACAACATTTTATTTGCAAAGTAATATGTTATTACATGTAATATGTATCTATCTATATATATCATCACGCCAGATCCCTTACGGGGTTGGCAAAGAGTACAGTGTTCCAACAGGATCTTTCCTTACATACCTCTCTAGCTTCTTCCACTCTCATAATTCGTCTCATACACGCTCGCCTGTTACATGTAATATCAGGATTTGAAATCACTTGACTGTCTCTGGTCCAATGGCGAAGAGTGTTGTTGGTTATCACGAGGTACTGAAATCGAATTCTAGTTCAGAAAAAAAAACTGTGGATATTCTATCTCAAAATTCGAAATATAATATGCCGCCCGCTATATCACATTAGGAACTAAAATCGTCGGCTGTACCGTGTTTTTTTTTTATTTGAAACCTTGAAGTTCCACTTTACTGTCTCCCTATATCATCACGCCAGATTTTTATGGCTTAGGCAGAGAGCACCAAAAAAGTACTCTACTATCTACGGTAGCAACATGGGTTACCAATAAAATATTTGCTACAATTAAACTATGGCAAACAAAACAATAGAAAGACAAATAATTAAAAGAGGGCAAATGATGAAATTTGTACTTAATTTTTAAACGGATTTCCATATAGGTCCGAACTTAGCACATTAGGGCACGTCCTTCATTCAATCGTATTCAACGAGGCTCGCAATTATTCAGGCTCGGTGGCCAGCAGGCCAAATCGATTTATTCTCTGACATACCATAAATGTAAACAGGTTCTCACTAATTGGCTGAAAACCAAATATATGAGGAAGTGGAGATTCTGTTACACACTACCCAATAAGTAAAATAACAATGTAGAACATGCCGTCAGTGGAAGATGCTTGCGTTTTCCACTGACGGCATGTACTATGTTGTTGTTGTATTCAGGCCCTCTTTACAATTGAAGGCTTCGTGTAATTACTTGAAATGACTCTCAAAGACGGAATTTTATGATTGAACCAGGAAAAGTGTTTGAATTAATATACGCCACCCGAGAGAATTGGATATTTGATATAGGACAAGAGTATCTTTGCCCGTATTGTGTATGTGTTTACATGACATATCGTCCCCGACGAGTATAAACCTCGTGTCTAAAACAAAATGCATACACCGACAGTCTTGCAGAGTCTCTCATTTCAAAACTGCAGACCTCATAGATGGATTGAGAACTTACGACAGTCATGGATGGCCTTGTGCACTATCAAACTGAATTTGGGTGTGTTCAAGTTATGTGATATGATCTTTTACAACTATATAAAAATTACTCCTGTTTTGGTAAAAGTTTCGACTAACAAGGTTTTCACGCGTCGCCGACGATATATACATGCACATTATTTAACAAATTATTTTCTGGGTGGTTCAGTCGTGGTTTAAAAAAATGTATTTAAATTATCTATAAATTTGGACTGGTACACATTAATAATTTACTGTAATAATGTGACAGCTTGAAATCTACAGTCAATCCTGAATAGCTTTGAAATCACTTTCTAATGCAGTAAATCGTTTAAGAACTGTTAAGGGTCATAAAGATAAGTTGTATATTTAATGAGCGGTTTTACTCAACAAATAAATATTAAATTACAAAGTTACTTTATAATTTCGAAATTCTCTGACATGTTTCCCGATACTAGTTTTGTTTTCGAAATCCATTTTCTACGTTTATTATGAACTGCCCAAAGAGGTCGTTAGAAATCTAGGTTGCATTGTAATCCGAAACGTTCTCAGTGCACAATTATTAACGAAAATACTTAACACACAATAAGGTGCTACAAATAACTGCTCGTGTTATAAGTTACGATACTGCATTATTGCAGCTTTAAGCACAACAGGTGAAACTATTCTTTACTCAAGTATCTACTCACAGTAAGTAACCTTTTACGTGAGAACCATTCGTTCTTATTACACCTTGCCATATATTTGCGACATCCGTCTGCGGGAACTTTAAAATATTATTTTAGATACACCTGTATACTTTTCTACGTCTGTCTCGTAGATAAGTATGTGTTGTACGTATGGAATAGCTGTTAATTTCGTGATAGTCGTGACTTCATGGTCGTGTGCCCAAATCTCAGTTCTAACAAATTATGTTTTGGGATTTTTCTATTGAAAACTTCTAAGTAGTAGTTTGAAGTCGGAATCGTGTTCAATGTATTATGTTGGAACCTAAAATCGTCCGCTAAATGTGAGTACAAATATATCTCCACTTAGTGATACTTACCGCCTATTGGTACTTTTTTTAAATTATTCAGTTACAGGTGATAAAGAAACCCATAAGATTTTCAACTTGGCTTACGATACGACTACCACATATAGCGGTCCGAGATTAACTTAGCTTACCATCTGTAGGATGGCGATGCTCAGATATAAAAATTCTGGAAACGGTCACCCATCTCAGACTGACAGAAAATAAAGTTGCAACATCACGGTCTCCCATCACTACAAGCGTCTTAGTATTGATCGCTTGTTCCCTTCAAGATCAAGATAGACCGTTATTAACGCACCTACGTGGTAGAGACCACAGTATAGTTACAACAGTAATCTAGTTCATGTTAAGCAGGTTTATAATAAACCAGCCCACACTGTCCCATTGGGCAAAGCCTTCTCTAACAATTTAAGGATAAAGAGATAAGGTCATGCGCCACCACGCGGCCCCAGTTTGGTGTAGGCAGGTGTGTGACCACCCACTTTTGGTATTTATCAGCTGCCTAAAAGACTTCTTACTTGTCTAACGGCTACCACATTAGGGGGTAGCTGAGATCAACGCTTTAGCGTGCGCGCACGGTGTTTCCAAGCACGGAGACGCTTGAATATGAAAATGCCACAATCGATCACCTAGTTCAGACCGACTGAGCCAAACGCTGCCTAACCTTGGAGATAGCTAAGGACATTGCGATCGCCAAGTGCTACAACGCTTAAATTAGCGAGTATTGCATCTCATTCATGTGATCGAGAGGAATTTCGCTAGACAATCGAAAGAAATATTTAAGTCGCAATGGTGGCGTTTCGGCAAAATTGCCCGTTTTTAAATTTGCGTGGCTGGTGACACGTGTTCCGATTTATCGATTTGGCCTGCTGGCCACCGAGCCTGAATAATTGCGTGCCTCGTTGATTACGATTAAATAAAGGACGTGCCCTTATGTCCTAAGTTCGGACCTATCTTGTAAATCCGATCAAGAATTAAGTTTTATACTTAAGTCATTGTTTGCCCTCTTTTAATTAATTGTCTTTCTATTGTTTTATTTGCCACGGTTTAATTGTAGCAGAATATTGTACTGGAAACTCATTTTGTACAGTAGGTAGAAGGTACTTTGTAGGTTCTCTCTGCCTAACCCATAAAAAATCTGGGGTGATGATATAGGGAGATAGTAAAGAAAGTGAAACTTAGAGGAATCAAATAAAACAATCAAACACCGTCACCCCTATATTTGCGAGGGTGGCAGAGGTGTACTTCTACATACAGCCGACGATTATAGGTCCTAATGTGATATAGCGGGCACAATATCAGAATTTTTAGATAGAAAATCCACACTTTGTCCGACCTAGAATTCGAATTCAGCAACTTGTGATAGTCGGCAACACTTTTCGCCATTAGACCATAGAGACAGTCAAGTGATTTCAAATCCTGATATTAAATGTAACTGGCGAGCGTGTATGAGACAACCTATGAGAGTGGAGGAAGCTAGAGAGGTATGTAGGGAAATAACCTGTTGGAACTCTGTACTCTCTGCCTACCCTGCAAGGGATCTGGCGTGATGATATAGATACATACATATTACATGTAATAACATATGACTTTGTAAATAAAATGTTGTATTCGTTAACGTTTGGAAGAAAAGCACTGCACTGTGGTATTTTCAAGTAATTCTCAAGTTTAGTCGCAAATATGAGACCCCGCCTTCAAGTCAAGTGTCTGCAAACAACCCTAAGTCAGACTTAGTTTTCTATGAAACAAAGCACTTGCTTGAATTTAGCAATAGTTTCCACAAGTTATCCTAAAATATCATTTAAATGGCCAATAAAGCGGCCTTTTATGCCATTATCATTTATTACTATTCATTATACATAAATAAAATATATGTTTTATAATAGAACGTCTAAAAGAGATGACATAATGAGAGTACATTTTTATTTTTTGTCAATTCAGGGCACCTGTTATCAAATATTTATTTCCAAAAAGCTCCTCTATGGAAGCCGTCTGTCTCTACGGAAAGAATATTTCACAAATTTATATATAAATGACAACAAAATCAATATTGTGTAATGGATTTCATATTTATATGAATATGGATATCCACGGAATTTTATGGACTCTGCAATAATATTGAAATCGGATGACCGACTAGTATTAATATAATAGAAATTTTGCTTCTGAGAAGAGAATTAAGGTTTTCTGCGGTTTTGTGGACTTGGAGAAGGCGTTTGATAGAGTCGTGCGAAAGAGACTTTGGGACATTTTGCCAGAGTATGGTATAAACGGCACCCTGTTGCAAGCCGTCCAGTCCGTCTACGTGGACAGCAAGGCATGCGTACGGGTGGGTGGTAACATGTCACCTTGGTTTGACGTTAAAATCGGCGTCAAGCAGGGTTGCGTGTTGTCCGCTAGACTGTTTATAGTGTATCTGGATAAAAGTCTTCAAAGACTGAATGCGATGACTGAAAGGGTAAAAATGGGTGATCTAGTGATAAACCACCTATTGTATGCAGATGGCGCGGTTTTGATAGCGCCAACAGCCACTGATCTGCAAACACTAGTCACAGTTATGAGAGACGACTGCATGAACAATGGCTTACATTTGAATGTGAAGAAAACCAAAATTATGGTTTTTGAACGGGAAGAAACCAGAACGAATGCAAGGATTGTGGTTGGTAACGATGTGCTGGAGCAAGTGAATGAGTTTGTATATCTTGGATGCGCCTTCAGTAAGGATGGGAAATACACCGCTGATATAGAGAGAAGAGTGAATGCAGGTAATAGAGTGAATGGTGTGATGAGAAGGCTACTTGGGAGCCGGCACTTAATCCAAAAGGCGCAGCTGGCCATGCATAACGGAGTGCTTGTCCCAACGCTGTTATATGGCAGTGAGAGTTGGGTATGTAAGAAGGAGAACGAAAGCAGGATAAATGCGGTCGAAATGCGATCTCTGCGGAAGATGTGCGGAGTCACGCTGACCGACCGTATTCGCAACAGCGTAGTAAGAAAGCGAGTAGGTATGAAAGATAGTATCGGTGTAAAGATGAGAAAGGGTATGCTCCGTTGGTTCGGGCATATAGAAAGAATGCCAGAAGAAAGAATGACAAAACAGATATACAATCCGAAAGTGGAAGAATGTAGGTGCCGGGGAAGACCTAGACTATCTTACCATGACCAAATAGACCGTGTCTTAGCTGAAGGGCAAGTCAAGAGTCTCCGTAACCGGCGAGTGTGTATGAGACGAACTATGAGAGTGGAGGAAGCCAGAGAGGTATGTAAGGAAAAAACCTGTTGGAACTCTGTACTCTCTGCCTACCCCGCGAGGGAGCTGGCGTGATGATATAGATAGATAGATATAAAGAAGAGAATTAATTTGGAAAATCCGGCCGGGTAGACAATTCAAATACGGTTTAAGCTGAGATCACTGTTACATTTCATTAATGACCAAGTCTTCATTACGCTGTTCAAAGTACGAACTTATTTTGTGTCTACACGCGAAAGTTACCAGAGTAATTTTGATGCTGCTTCACCGAAGTAAGTTCAAAAACTTCGCGGGCGGAATCGCGCAACGCGGAATGAATTGCATATTACTAAAAACTTTCCACGCAGAAACCGTTTACTGTGATTCCTTAAACGTTTTACGTTTGAAGTAAGTTTGAAGAAGTAAAGTTTACACAAAATTTTAGAATAATTCAGGGAAAATTGATTTACACACTGTTTATTACACAACATACCCTCAGATTATACTGAGAACATATCTATTTAAACGCCAATTAAATTGTTCGATGAACTTGCTCGGGTGAATTGAGTTTTATCTAAGTCTTTTTATTGGATTGGAGATACTATCGTTGACATGTAGGTGACATACTTATTGTTTAAGTGGTTAAGAGCTTTATCCGCTCCGTACACTGGATTGAGTAGTGGCGGGTTTGATCCCCGCACGGGCCAAATGTTTGTGTGATCCACAAATATTTGCTTCGGTCTGGGTGTTCGTGTATGTGAATTTCATATGTGTAAATGCATCCACGACACAGAAATATTTTCAAGAGTGAGGCTACTTGATTTTTATAAAAACAAAAATGTTTTAGGTTTGGAATATGTATTTTTTTACGAAAATACAACAATAAGTAAACTAACCAAATTTTATTAACATTGTAGGTTAAATTTGAAATGTACTGTATATGGCAGTGTATTTATGAGAATAAATACGTAGACTAAAGCATAATACAGATAATGTTTAACCAAAACTGCATGAGACAAAACACGCAAATGTATACCAATTATTTACACATGACAGAACCACGTCCCAGTCTCGGTAGCGACAAAATTTACAGTCGGCTTGATCTGTCGGAGCGGCCGCGTCGTAAACCCCGCACTCTTCGCTCTAAGTCAGTATTTTAACAATGTACAGAAACGTGACTGTTTGTGTGCTGTATTTTACCATTTTACTTAGGTAAGTCTTGTGGAAGCTTTTATTATTCTCGCCCAAGATGTTACTTTATCTGGAAGTATTTGCGACAAAATTACTGAATTTAAATTAGTTCGTGTTGTTAATACTGGTTGATGAATCATGTTCTTTTTCTTTTGAGGACAGATTATATCAGATATTTGTACTGTGTACACTTTTAGCCGACGATATTAGGTGGTACATTAGGCCGGCTACAATGCTAGACTCCTAATTGATGCTGGATTTTCCTATTGAATAAATTTCATTATCTTTGACCCAGGATTTGAATCAAGGACCTCGTGATCGCAGCACGTATTATTCATCACTAGATCAGCGAGGTAGTCAAGTGCTATCTTTATTTCTTTGATATATTTTAATCGAAAATAGGCAAAACAAATAAATCGACTATCGTATCGAAAACGTCTGAAGAAGCTACTGATCCGTTGTACAGGTTTTGGAAGACATAATTCCTTTAACATTGAATCGTAACTTATCCATTCATGAATGCCGGTCGTTCTCACTTATCTTTATTTCGTGCATATAGCATTTAATGGTGATCAAGGTGTATCGATGCGGTCAGACCTATGGAGTATGGGCATCTTAGGTATAAAACGTGTAATTAGAGGAAGGAACAGGGACACTTCGTTATACGTACATATTCAAATGGAATTCGGTGGATCACCTCAACCAAATGGGCTCAAACCGGCTAGTCAAAACAGAGACATAGTCTTCATGGTAGGCTCGGAAAACTGATGCGCGATAAAAACAACGAATAGCCATCATTGACAGGGAATAGCGAGACATATAACAGCTTAGGTTTTTTTTTTATAAAAAACGACAGACTTTAAAGCACCTGACATTTTTACATTTGCCCGTTGAATAATTTTACAGTAAAAGCAGTGATTATTCATTGCATAAGAATAACATTTACATAGGTCCATACTGGTGAAGACGAATAAAGAATTATTCAAATCGCAAAGAAATTACAAGAATATGAGGGAAGTAACACACAGCTGATGTATTTAAGAACGTTCACCTTTTTGTAACAATAAAACAAAATAAACACCGTCACGCCTATATTCCCCAAGCGGAGGTGTACTGAGTACACCTACTTTTCACCGACGATGTTAGGTCCCATGTAATAGGGGGTGAGACTTTTGCCATATACTGGGCACAATTTCAGACTCCGGACTCATACTGGAAAGTTTTCGTCAGCAAAACTACATTTGTCCGACCTAGCATTTGAACCCAGGACCTCCTGATCACAAAGCGATGTGCTTTGCCACTAGACCAATGAGGCAGTTTTACCACAAAACTAATAATTAGTATGTTAATAAGAAAAGAAAGAAAAAATATTTATTCAGCACAGCACACAAAAAAATATATGAAAGGTAACAAAAGAAAATAAAAACGAAGATAGACAAATAAACTGCTACTGCTTCTTGTGACGTTTGCCTCGGTGTGAGCTGTGCCGAAAGGCATTGGGCTTAGCATGTGTTGGAGGGGAACAAAGTCTCCCCAACGCTGGTTTTCAGCCAAAGCCTCCTCAGCTACTATTAATTTTTTTATAAATTTTTACCCTTAATGCTGACGCAATCGCGTATACTGCGTATTACAAATACAGTAAATACCTAATTATGTAATATAAATGTATAAATAAAGAGACATAAATATTGTTTACATATATAATGAATAGGATAAATGCGGTAGAAATGCGAGCTCTGCGGAAGATGTGCGGAGTGAAGCTGACCGACCGCATTAGCAACAGCATAGTAAGACAGCGAGTAGGTATGAAAGATAGTATCGGTGTAAAGATGAGAAAGGGCATGCTCCGTTGGTTCGGGCATATAGAAAGAATGCCAGAGGAAAGAATGACAAAACAGATATACAATGTGAAAGTGGAAGGATGCAGGTACCGGGGAAGACCTAGACTATCTTACCACGACCAAATAAACCGAGTCTTATCTGATGGAAAAGTCAAGAGTCTCCGTAACCGGCGAGCGTGTATGAGACAAACTATGAGAGTCGAGGAAGCCAGAGAGGTATGTAAGGAAAGAACCTGTTGGAACTCTGTACTCTCTGCCTACCCCGCAAGGGATCTGGCGTGAGGTTATAGATATAATGAAAGAAAAAGTTATGATTTACTATGAGATACTAATAAGTAGAATGTAGGTACCTACTATTGTATCATTCTGTCGAATTAACTCAACATGTATGTAATCGAGTCAACCAACTTTATTAGTTACCGAATGAGACGAGGCACAAGGAAACAGCTCACTTGAATTATTTGTTCTATTTGAATCTCACGTCGCTATAATCTAATCTTGTACAAACAAATGGAAATGTATTGCTTTATTTTTTACGATGTCGAATTCCAGTTGTGTCCGAGGCGACGTGAGTCCATGCGCTTGCCTCGCCCTGCTTGTCTGAAGGAATTTAATTTTTCTGCCTGGATTCTCGGCCAAGCGTCGTGAACACTCGACGCTTCCAATTTATTACAAGCTGACCGATGAATACTGATTCCTCTACAATCTACATATTAAGATCTCGTATGTTTCATGCAAGTAATACGTTTTTTGGACGACATCAGCTTTCTAATTCAGAGAGATGAAGCTACTATTATTTTTGAAGGTGGTCTGTCTGTGTAGTATAGTGACCAAGCGCCAATGTTTGGCAAAGTAAAACAATGGTGAGCGTAGGATAGCTATGATTACAGCATTTATGTGCTTAAATTGACTAGTAAACCCTTTCGGTACTTATCACCCTTCAAGTTGCTAATTTTGACTTTTTGAAGTGGAAACTTCCAAATGTTTCTATATAACATTTTTATGTGGCATTGCTAAATAGTTTCTGGGCATCTATCTGGCTGGAGTTGCGTTGCGTAACGCTAAAACAGGTTGGAAGCCTTATGGGCGCGGTTTGATAACTTCCAACTGCAGTTGGCATGCTTCCGCTAATTTTGGGGTTGCGATTTGTGAGAGCGGGCCTTTGCCCAGCAGTGGGACAGTATTGGCTGATTAATAATAAAACACTTGAGTAATGATCAGTTGATGACACAATGTAGATATGACTTAAGTCATAGTGTTCACTATGTATATTTTCTTTTTTGCTGTTTAAAAATCTTACCTCCTTGTAAATAATTAATACAGTTTCATCTAAATGTAAATAAATTCCAATACTGGAACCGAAGAATTATATGCTGATAGTATCAACATACGATGAGAATCCATTTTACAGCCATGGATAGCTTAATTACAGAATGAAATAACAGTGCGTACACCGCATCCAACCGCAGAGCAGAAAATTTTGGGAAAATGGGAATGCAACACATTTCTACCATTGTATATATATCCTTATAATGTTTGTTTATTCAGAAACAAATTAAACATATATTCGTTCAGAGTGGATCCCTAGTCCAAAGGAACCCATTTTATTTACATTAAGAAAGTAATGCCTTTAAACCGTTGCAAATGTCTCTGAATATCCCTTCTGAGTTAACGGCTGTGATGTATATATCTTGGACCATCTACAGCATTCATGTTTATTGAAAAAAGTAATGTCTTATTTTAGTATATGGAACTCAGAAGTAATAAACGTGAATATGGATTTAGCACAGTGGTTAAGAGCTTAAGCCGCTCCGCCCACTGTGTCTTATAGTCGTGGGTTCGATTCCCGCACGAGACAAATTTTTATGTAATACACAATTACTTGTTCCGGTCTGGGTATTTATGTATGTGAATTTTCATGGTTGTAAATTCACCCAAGATACAGGAATAAATCTTAGTGGGCTACGATTTATAAAAAAATGGTAGAAGGCAAGATTTTTCTATTCAAAATAAGATATTTCATTTATATAAAATATCAGTTAAGGTAATAGTGCCTTTGTACTGCCTATATGTATCCTTTTTACGAAGAGTGTGGGAAGAAGTAGTAACAATGTTTTATTACTATATGTAAATAGTGTCTATTTGGTGGGTAATAAATTATTTTTATTTTATTTTATTCTTCTCTCGATATCTGCACAAGTCCAGACGACAATACCGGGATATATTAAACTGGCGTAGGCGCCGAGTGCCTGTGATAGCTTCCCTTACACCCCAATGTACTGATCCCTTAAGCTATAAATAACTACACACATCCGGGTCAGGGCCTTCAGGACTCCGGGCTGTGTGAGTTCCAAGCTTAGTATGCCAGGGATGGAAATAGAAATCTGCACATATTTTATATGAATTCTTTCATAGTTGTTCGCGTGAGGTTATGATATATTATTTGTACTATTATAGATTGTGGTGGCTGTCTGAATAATGGCCTAAAAATAAGAGCGCAGGTATTGCTGTGGTCTTATTTCGAATTAGTTCAACCCGACAATAGCGTGTGAGGAAGCGTGTAGTGTGAGGAAGCGTTAATAATAATAATAATAATTCATTTATTCGCGTAGACAACATTGATCCATTATTTATTAGTAAGCTTAAATTGTAGGAGTTAGTAGAAATTAATCATATTAAATCAAATTAAATCAAATCAAATTAAATCAAATTAAATCAAATTAAATCAAATTAAATCAAAATAAATCAAATTATATCATATTAAATCAAATTAATTCAAATTTAACAAATTAAATCAAATTAAATCAAATTAAATCATATTAAATCAATTAAATCAAATTAAATCAAATTAAATCAAAACTAATCAAATTAAATAAAATTAAATCAAATGAAATCAAATAAATCAAATTAAATTAAAATAAATTAAATTGATTCACTACCATGCATCTTTTTATTAGACATTGCCAGATAGGGGAGGCAATGTCTTCCGCCACAACCTTCAGTATGCGGTAGGGACTGCGCCTCACCGCTCCAACTAATGTTGCCGTCTTTTTCCTGAGGATGGCTGAAAAACCATCAATTTGGTACTGTTCAAACATCTCCGAGGCACTGCAAAACCGGGGTAGTCCCAGCAGCATTCTGAATATATTGCTATATTGGATACGCAGGGCATCCATCGATTTTTTGGTGTGGCTAACCCATAGATACCCCGAGTAAAAACCTTGACAGTACGCCTTAAAGAGCGTAATCTTAACGTCGTCAGAGCAACGGTAAAATCTACGGGTCAGCATATTACCTCTGACCGATAGCGCTCTGCGCTCCCTCTCAATATCCATATTGTCTTTAAGGTCGTCGGTAAGAACGTGCCCCAGATATTTAAAAGTTTTTACACGTCTAATATTTACTCGATTAAAGGTGAAAATGGGTAAGGACGGGATAAAACGCTTACCGGCGGCCCCAAAGACCATATATTCGCATTTTTTCACATTGTATCGAAGCCCATGCGCACCAATATATTTCTCACAAATCGACGATCCAGCACTAGGGCCCAGCAGTACCATATCGACTGCGTAACTGATGTTGTTAACGCTTATACCCCTTTATTCGACAACCAACATGCATACTGCTGAGCTCCACCAATAGATCATTAACATAGAGGTTGAAGAGTCTAGGCGAGGTCAGCCCTCCCTGTCTCACGCCGCACTCCAGCCCATACGTCTCAGTGTTTGACCATTTTACAGAATTCGTTTGTTTGCAATACCAATACTGTAAAATCCTCACCACCTCCGCGGGTACACCGGTCTCGGCCAGCTTCTTCCAGAGCATATCGTACGAAACAAGGTCAAAAGCTCTGGAGAGATCCATAAAACAGGCGTACACCGGGGTTTTACGGTCTATATAATATCGGACTGTATGCTTGAGACTCAGTATTGCGCTTTCAGTGGATAGCTTAGGTTGAAAACCAAACTGCGCGTCACTTAACTTAATGTGTTGTTCCAGATAAGAATAAGAATACTACAAATTGCTATCATATCATAATATGCTATCGTATCATAATAAAAAGATCTAAGTTCATTAATAATGTAAAACTAGTTTCTATAGTTGGTAGCTACGAGTAGGTATAGGTGTGTAAGTATAATCAAACGTGACTGTTCTTGACTGTCATTTTGTCTTGTCAATTATATCGATCGACTTGATAAATTGGATAAAAGCTGAATGCGCACAGTAAAAAATCGGTTATTGTGGTGATATTAGGTGGAGACCTTTACTTTGCATTGGACGTCTTTAGGCTAGTGATCATGATGACCTGAAAGAAACTATTCAGGGCATAAACTGTGAAACGGTGTACCTGAAGCTGTGGTATACGGTTAGTTTGATACCACATATTTTTGAAACTCGCTGACATGAGACTGCCTTGTTGGTTTAGTGGTGAATAATGCGCGAAACGATTATGTGGTCCTGGGTTCAAATTCAAAATCGAAAAAAAATGGATATTGGACCGATACTGGATTTTATTTAGTCGATTTTTTCTACAGAAATATTTCCAGTATCTGGTCTAAAGTCTGGCATTGTGCCCGGTATGATAGCATTGAGTTGGCCCCTATTACATGGGACCTAACATCTTCAGTTAAAAGTGGGCGTACACGGTACACCTGTGACACCCGCCTTTAGATAATATAGACGTGACGGATTATATTTTTTATTTATTTTTGAAAAAATAACAGCGTATTTACGGTAATATTTACCTATATAAGTTACATTTATTTGGGTTTTATACTTATATAGTACAAATAAACAAAATCGCCATGGATTGATTAAAAACTCTATGTAATGTATAGATTGTTATACGTGAATTCCTGTACGATATTTTTACAGGTAGGTGACCAATAAAAAATATCGTCTTCAGAATAAAATTACTTAAAATACGATTCTGTGAAGCTCATGCCAGCTGGGGTCTACTGGACAAAGTGCAATATGTGAGACTACAGACTAAATTTCGATTTAAATCCCTTTATTCCTGTTTCGCATAATAAATGGTTTTAAAGCCTTAAATTCCCACAGAAGTCCGCATTGTAGAAAATAAATGTATTGAAAATGTGTGACTTTACGATAGCAAAAGCATTTAGAATTAAGTTCGATAGTAAATTAGTTTACACTGTCTCACTGATGGGCAAAGGCCAGATGAGGAAAGGAAGATTTACTAAGAACTACAACAGAGATATATAGAAAACAGCAATAGCAATTTGTCCGATCTACGCTAAAAGCTAAAGGTTATTAGGTATTTATCATGTTTCAGCAACAATTTAGATTTCTGATCTTCAAGATACAATGGATCTTGAAGATGAGAAATCTGAATTTGGTAGATTTTTCACGATGGTTTGTAAGATTTGAAGAAGGTATAAAAGCTAATGTTTTACAAGTTTCATTTGGTATGTTTGGGCTGCCATCACTCCTTTCACGATGTTGGAGCAACTCGCATAATATAGTCCACCACAAGCAAATACATTGTATGAGAATGACTAACCCCCCCACCCATGTCCCCCGAGACAGTGGTAGAAAAGTAAACAGATTCCGTTCGAGGAAAGATATGATGTTACGGCGATACATTACAACAAAGACATACTTGTATTTGTTTCATTTTAAGGGACGGTTTACACTGACCGTAACGGCTCACTTTCGTCTAGGCACCAAATGGGACTCAGCTCAACGCGATTGTATATTTTTTAAACATTCGTCTGAGTTTTAACAAACTTTACGTTTCCTTTAAATCGTCCCTAATTGAGCAAAACAAATTTATACAAGGTGTAACACATAACGCAAGGCTTCAGGCACCCCAACTAGATAATTGTTTTCCAAATTCAATACGAAAATCAAACTTCTCATTTTTAGAAGTATTCTAACATTTTTTAAAGCCCTTTGGTACCCAAATTCACCACGAAATTTAATAAATAATTCTCTTTTGTGTGCATATTGATGTGTGTTAATAGGAATGCATTTAAAATAGCCGTATTGCTTTGAATAATGATTAAATTTTGTTTAATACAGCGAACTGAAATAATATCAGCAATTATTCAAATTCAACATACTGCAAAAATAGTTGGAATCGATTCAGTTGCCGAGTTAGATCAAACTACGTTCAGGTCTTGCGCTAATTACGTTACACATTGTATACTACGTTTACATAAACACCATTGATCTATTGACGTAAACACATGAAAACATAAACAAATGTTGGGTGTAGTGATAAGAGACAGTAGTTTGCTCTAATAGTCAGACATAGGCCGCACCGCTCTATATATGCAGATTTGATCCCTAAATGGAATAAATCGTACTGAAATTCACAAAGATCTGCTTCAGTTTGGTCGTTAATGCATATGGAATTCTACTTTCACATCTACCATACAATTTCTAGCGTGGAGCAACATTTTTGAATAATAATGGAACCGTGGTAGATACAAACCCGATAGTAATGCCGCGATAAATTAACGAGGGAATATATTCTTGTCAGTTGACGGAGTTATCGGAATCGCCTTCCCATTCATTATGAGCGGCGCACGGGTTCGGAGATCTGTCAGCAATTTGACGCAGCCACGAGGACTTACGTTATGCAAATTGGATGGTTATTAAGCCATCTTGTTCTATCCTTGAAGGAACACCTTTTATCGTAGTCCATCTACATTTTAGTACAAAATATTACGCACCTCTACGCGTCTTAGAAAAGGGTTTTCTGGCACAATTTTACGGGGTAAAATATATGAAATGCGCAGGAAATTAATAAAATTATCTGCCAATTAACTCAATATAGAAGAGTAAAATAGAAGAATAGTAGACCATAGTAGTTTATAATGATTACTTTGTTCTTTTAAGAGACTTCAAGGGTTAAGTGAAAGAAGGAGAAATAAGCTTATCATGGGTCGTGCGGTGATCGAACCCATGACCGTCGATTCTGTGGTCCACTCAGCTCATAGGATCGAGTTCCAGTGAATCGATCGGTCTGTGATCTATAATGTCATAAGTGATATTTCTTTATCCAATATCTTACAGTATCTATAAGATAAACATGCAATTTTCTCTGTAAGGGAAGCAAATGCGTGCCGACAGCGATCGCGTTAAGAGTATACTTATTTCATGAGGAGGTATTGTATTGTGACGTACGTGGATTACGCCCGTCCCATTGCCATAAATATCTACTTAACGGGAGTGACTTGCATGGCGAAAGAAGGTAATGCTGTTATTATCGGTAAAGTCACTTTGTCTTCAGAGGGCCTATAACGTGATCAGCGCCCCTACCATTGGCCACTGGCGCGTGTGAGTTCAGACATTGTCAGTCTTATCTGTTTAAATTAGACGGACAATTTAGTCCAGTACTTAAGAGCTTAAGCTGCTCCGCCCACTGGATCGAGTAGTCGTCGAGTCACCGGTATAAATATGTGTGTGACCCGTAAATATTACTTTCGGTTTAGGCGTTTGTGTATGTTCCATCGGTCAAATAGCTTTTCAATGATCTGGCCTCGTAATAATGGGCTTCGAAGAAATGTCTTACGAAAATGTGTACGAAACCCGTGACTTTCATGCTTGTAAACGCACCTACCATATAGGAATAATTCCTAGTGTGGGACTACGTTTTTTTGAAATTTAATCATTTTGATTTAAAAAGTATTTTAAAAACAAGCTTTAAAAGCAAAAACACATCGAAGACCGATAAGTACTTTTATAGTACTTTTCAAGACAAATCCAACGAGCCCAAACACGGCGGGGTTTGTTTACTAGTTGGGTAGTTCCGTTGGCCACCCTCTGGCTCCATCATCAGACCCTGGACATCAACCGGGTCTACAGAATTCGTCAATCGAGTTCTGTTGACCCGGTTGATGTCCAGGGTGCGCTGATCACGTTATGGGTCGAATCCAACGAGCCCATACACGGTGGGGGCTATGTCCAGTAGTTCCAAATTCAAATCTATTTATTTCAGGCAAAAAACACCCATACAATCAACATTAAAATTATGACACATAAACATAGTCATAATAAATTAAATAATAATAAAATCATACAGTCACATTAAATTTTCAAAAGTCAATACGTTGTTCCCTTTCAATACTTTCTTTCCGGCATTGGTACAGCGATATGTCTGCTGAAGCAATGCCGGATGAAAGGGAAATCTAGCCTACCCGCGATCATTGCCAGGACTGTGTTAGAGCTGGTCCGTACTCTGCGCTTCAAAGACGCGGCGCGCTTGCGCCTGGTTGCAGGATAAGTTCCCTTGGCCACCTTTCCTCTTCATCATCAGACCCTGAACATCATCTGGTTGGATAGTAGTTGTCGATACTAATCTTACAAGCCTAAACACGATGTCGTTATGTTGTGTACTTGACATGTCCTCCATGGCCTCCTTCCGATTTCATCCTCAGACCAGCTCCATGGTACCATATTATTGCATTATCACCAAACTTATGTAAGTATGCCAAATTTCAGCTCAATCGGTAACCGCAAGTGTTTGAAAAATGGATCACAAGATTTGAACCGGAAAGACAGACAGGCATACGAACAGTGCACGTTAAATAAAGGCATATAAAAAGTAAAGAAATCTTAAACACCAAAACTTGGTACCTGTCACTGTTCCCCGCTCAAAATTGTCCTAAACTTTGCACGAACCTAATTTAATATTCAGTTGATGGTAGGGGCGCTGGCAAAGTATTTATATGATGCCGGCGCTGAAAAGTTATCGCATAAATGGGACCCATTAGGGGATGGGTAGATATTGAAAAATACCTTCTATACATACCTGCAATTTCATTAACTTCAAACAAATCTAGACTAGGATTTAGATCAGGTAAATACTACTGAATCTGGAGACTACTCCACAGTAGTCCCCACTAAACATGTACTATTTGGATGCCATAAAATAACGCTGAATCCGAAACTTTAAGAGCCATGTCAGTACCAACCTAATTTCATTCTACGCACGATAGAATTAAAACAGACATTTTGTAATTCGCATTTTCACTAGAGGTACTACACAATTTGTAGACACTCTCACATATAAAAATAAGAGTTACTCAAAGTCAAATAATTCATGGTCTCAACTAAACCTCTTTTAAATAGGAATGAATTAATTAAACTTATTCGCATTCAAGAGGTTATAGCTATTTGCGACTGCTTTTACTTAACTACTTGGTAGTAGTTACTGTAATGTTATCTCAGGAGAGCAATGAAACACAGGTATTCAGTAACAGGGTTTATTCCGAACTGACATCCGTTACTCACAATTCACAGCCCCTGCTTACATAGACCGCATTCCGACCATAAAGGTCCCTACACTACAATTACCTTAGTAGGTAATCTAAAAAAAAATTACAGTCGGCAAAAAGTAAAGGAATTAAGGAAAGTGGTACCTAATGTTTGGGTAAAGAGTTAACAACCAAAGGTTTATTAACAAGAAGAAAACTAAAGCATTCTTACTGTGAGCGTCGAACACGGTCCGAGTTAAACTTAGATTATTTGCAAGCACCGCGGAACTATACCAACAACACTAATTAAATCAGCTTTCGCTGGTGGGTACTTCACGGTTGTGCCGAAAGGTAGAGGCCACGTAAATAATGCATGAATGTTTGAAGCTGGCATTTTACAAAGCATATTGGAATAAATATTTGTGTTATTTGGTCAAACTCTATTTTAAATCTTGAGCCTTACATGTTAAAGTTTACATAAAGGCCTGGTTTTGGTCATATAATGCACATTTTTCATTATAAATATCTATCTAAGTCGTATTAAAAACTTTACATTTATCATATCGTCAAAATATTGCCTATTATACTATACAAAGGCAAACTGTTTACAAATCAATATTTTACCTATACAGTGCTTTAATTTGCTATGACAAATCTAACACTGATTGCCTCGTTGGTCTAGTGGCAAAGCGCATCGCTTGGTGATCACGAGGTCCTGGGTTCGAATCCTAGGTCGGACAAATCAAGTTTTTTTAACGAAAACTTCCCAGTATTAGTCCGAATTCTGGAATTGTACCCGATGTATGGCAATAGGCTCGCCCCCTATTACGTGGGACCTAACATCGTCGGCGAAAATTGGGTGTACTCAGTACACCT
This sequence comes from Phalera bucephala, assembly GCA_905147815.2. NCBI lineage: Eukaryota > Metazoa > Arthropoda > Insecta > Lepidoptera > Notodontidae > Phalera > Phalera bucephala. The sequence goes on from LR990622.1 coordinate 18,071,700, forward strand.
CTGCCACCCCGCTTGGGGAATATAGGTGGGACGTTCGTCGTAGTCGTTAAGAACTTAAGTTGCTCCGCACGCTGGATCAAATAGTCGCGGGTTCGATCCCTGCACGAGACAAATCTTTGTGAGACCCACAAATATTTGTTTCGGTCTGGGTGTTTAGGTACATACACAAACACCCAGACAGAAACAAACATTTGATATTATAAACATGAAAATCCACATGGATTTTCATGTTTATAAACGCGCCCATGACATAGGAATAAATCCTAGTGTGCGGCTAGGTTTTACCAAAAAAAAATTATGTAAAAAAATATATAGATACACAGCTTTAGATAGGGAATGTAAACACAGCATCGATAAAGTTACCAACCTTTTGCATAATATTATTTGAAAAGCGGCAATAATGGGCATTAAATACATTAAAATTCGGTTTCCCTTCGAAAGGTCGGTGATGAACAAAATTAAAGTAATTTTAGACAGTATTAAGTGGTTGAAGACAAGAGCTCTGAATATCGCCGAATAATGTTCTGTGTAAATTGTGGGTGGGGAGCTCTCAGCACGGCTAAGCGTCCTTGCGCTGTACATTATAGCGTCCTTTATAGACATCCGCACATAATTACTGTTGGCGCGTCACTTATACTTTCAGTAATTTAAGGAGCTGTTAACAGGCTGCCTGCTGATTCTCATGGCATTTTGCCAGTGGAACTTAAGAATAATAATATCAACCTATAATGTCCCACTGCTGGGCAAAGGCCTTCTCTGATAAATCCAGGTAAAAGAGATTAGGTCATACTCCAACACGCGGAGGCTTGATCAATCCAAGAGATCCAACATAACCCAACCTCGGGATCGATACACGACTTTTAATGCAAAGCTTAATCGTCAAATGACTTCGAAACTATATCATATAAATAGATGTGAATTAGGTACTTTTATCTGGGATTTGTTCACAGGTTTGTCAAATTATTACTTTAACTACTTTAATAAAAATATTAAATTTTTTAAATCTTTTTAAATTTTTGATTACGTTATAACAGTCTCATATCATTTAATGTCTTAAGCTCTGTGAACAGAGAATTTTCAAAATACTTTCAGAAATAGAACTTTAATAATAAACTATATATAAAGTACTGAAATACATAAATGTTTCAAGTATTTCGTGCCGTTGAGTGAAAAAATAAGAACTAACAACTTCAAAGGACGGGAAAAAAAATCCGAAGAAAAAATGGTGGAGTTTATTTGTGCAGTTCGTATGTTACAGTGAAATATTTGTCTATAAAGTAACCGGTCGGCCGGGCTGAATGCTAAGTGCTCTGTAAACGCGAGCCCAGCATAAGCAGGGATTGGAAAATATAATTTATACTGAGAAAATATTGTTTGGACAGAAAAAATAGAACAACAATCGTTTAATTAACCAGGATCGTTTAATTAAACACAGAGTTAGATTAATGTCCATGGTGAGGTATCTCCAAAAATATTGTCTATATGTGAAATTAACACTTTTTAACCGTCAACTCAAAAAGGTCGCTGGGACAGACTGGATGCGGAAGGCGGAGGACCGTGTGCAATGGCGCGTGTTAGGAGAGGCTTATGTCCAGCAGTGGACTACGATAGGCTGATTGATTGATTGATTGAACCGTCAACTGTTGAATAGACTATTATAGGATCAAAGAGCTTAGCACGAAAATATTATTGTTAGCATGACGCTAGCTAGCGTGTTGATATGTCATCCTTGTCACACTATAAATTTACTAAATAAACATGAACGTGCTAAGCCCTCTAAATGAATGTGAGGAGAGGCCTTTGGTCAGCAGTGATACACACACATATAACACAGTAGATACAGGCTCATTGATGATGATGATGATGATGAAAGGGCAATACAAGGGAGTCTTGTACCTATTTTTAGTGAAAATGTCATGGATCGTATTAATTAAGATAGGTTTGTTACTTTTTCGCTTGGAAATACGCTTATTAGGAACGGCTTATTTTCCACGACTTTTTTCGTTAGTTAGAACATCCGATAAACTCTGAGCATTTTGGCTTCTATATAAAAATGGCATCTTGAACATACCTCCTATCTAAATATTGTAATGAACATGTCTACATGAGAGTGCATAAGACCTGTACCTCATACGTATATTTCAGCGTGAATCTAAAAAGTCACTTACAAAACGAAAAAGGTGTTACGTTTCCGTCTTCACTGCAGCCCGCGACAGGCGGGGTTTAGCGATATCATCGACACACTTGCAAATTGCTCCCTTGCGGACTACGCGCGCTCTCGCACACTTCTTACACTTTTTAATTGTATAACAATTAATCTTCTACTTAATTTTCATTCCATACATAAATATACCTCTTAGTTGAAGACCCAACAATGGGATATAGGCATTATCATCAGTCATAAAATCTTTTAAGAAAAAAGGTAAACCGACTTCAAAAGGCAAAAAATAAATATTTGAAGTCGGTGCTCGTTGGTGCAGTTTAACCGACTTCAAAAAGGGGGAGGTTCTATGTTCGGTTGTCTGTATGCTTCCTTTTTTTAATTTTATGTATGTTTAGCGATATTTCCGTCAATTGTGGACCAATTTTGATGTCTTTTTTTTGCATTGGGTTCAGTATAGCTCCAAGATGGTCCCATTTTAATTTCATTGGCATTGAACCTTGGACTTAGAAGATACACCAGGGAACTCCTTAACGACAAACAATAGGCATGTGTAAATTGAGATATTATGGGTATTACGTCACTCCCATAGGTACCCTACTATAGAACTAAGCAGTATATTAGCCAACTTCAAAAAAGGAGGTTCATAATTCGTCCTTTTTTATAACTCATTTGCTTATGAACCGATTTTGATGATTCTTTTTGAATTGGGTTCAGTATAGTTTTGAGGTGGTCCTATTTAAATGTTATTGGTATTGGACCTTGACTTTGAAGATACAAGAGGGAACTCCTTAACGGCGAACGGACCGAATGTATAGATTCCGTTATTATAGTCATTATATTAATCCTGTAGGTACCTTACTGTACAACTCAGCAAAATAATATAATATCGGTATATCATCATCATCATCATCATCATCTCAGCCTATACTTGTCCACTGCTGAACATAGGCCTCCCCAATCGCTTTCCAGCGTAACCGGTCCGATGCCACCTGCATCCAACGACTTCCTGCGATTTTCACAAGATCGTCGGTCCATCTGGCAGGTGGTCGTCCCACGCTGCGCTTGCCAATACGTGGTCTCCACTCTAGAATCTTCTGCCCCAACGCCCGTCCGATCTTCGTGCTATGTGGCCCGCCCATTGCCACTTCAGCTTGCTAATCTTAACGGCTATGTCGGTGACCTTGGTTCTTCTACGAATCTCCTCATTCCTGATTCGATCACGTAGAGAAACGCCGAGCATAGCTCTCTCCATAGCTCGCTGAGCAACTCTGAGCTTTTTTATGAGACCTATAGTAAGAGACCACGTCTCTGATCCATATATCATCACTGGTAACACACATTGACTAAAAACTTTAGTCTTTAGGCACTGAGGTATTTTGGATGAGAAGATGTTGCGCAGTTTCCCGAACGCTGCCCAGCCGAGTTGGATTCGTCGATTGACCTCTCTCTCGAAGTTGGACCTACCTAACCGGACTACCTGTCCCAGGTAAATGTATTCGTCGACAACTTCAAGAGTAGAGTTCCCAACGGTGAGTGCGGTGGGTACGACATGGACGTTAGACATTATTTTGGTTTTGTCCATGTTCATTTTAAGACCCACTTGTTGAGATACTCTGTTGAGGTCACCGAGCATTCGTCCTAGATCTTCCAGCGACTCCGCCATGACCACAATGTCGTCGGCAAATCGAAGGTGAGTGATTATACGCCATTGATGTTGATGCCAAGTCCTTGCCATTCCAAGAGCTTGAAGGCGTCCTCTAAGGTGGCCGTAAACAGTTTCAGAGAAATGACGTCTCCCTGTCTTACTCCTCTTTTTATGGAGATCGCCTTCGTGCACTGCCCTTGTACTCGGACTGACATGGTGGCGTTATTATACAAGCACTTCAACACTTCGATGTACCGATAGTCAATGCGGCATCGCTGGAGAGATCTAAGAACCGCCCAAGTCTCGATCGAATCGAAGGCTTTCTCATAGTCCACAAACGCCAAGCATAGTGGCCGATTATACTCCTCGGTCTTCTGTATAATCTGCCGCAGCGTATGTATGTGGTCTATGGTACTAAAGCCTTTCCGGAAACCGGCTTGTTCGGGAGGCTGGAAATCATCAAGCCTGCGTTCGAGACGATTCGTGATGACTCTCGAAAACAACTTGTAAACATGGCTCAGCAGTGTGATGGGCCTATAGTTCTTTAATAAAGTGTTATCACCTTTCTTGAAAAAGAGTACCACCACACCCCTGTTCCATGCTTCCGGCGTTTTTCCTTCGAGCAAGACGGAATTAAACAGCCTCTGAAGGACTTTAAGTACCGGCGATCCGCCCGCTTTCAGAAGCTCTGCGGTAATTCCGTCTTCACCCGGCGCTTTGTTGTTTTTAAGTTGTTTGAGAGCCATCCTAATCTCGTACAGGCTGGTGTCCGGGATATCTTCAGTGTAGTGTCGAGTTAGCTTGGCTCTTGGGTCTTTTACCAAGTCAACAACAGGTTCAGCTACTGAGGTATACAACTGCCCATAGAACCTCTCTATCTCCCTGAGCACCTCTGACCTATTCGACGTTACGTTTCCGTCCTCCGTCTTCAGCTTCGTCAACTGGCTTTGCCCAATAGACGCGTCTCTTGCGAACACTTTGGAGCCCTTGTCTCCTCAATACGTCTTGTATTGAAGGACCGTAAATCGTGTCGCAAGGACTTCAATATCTGTCCATTGAGCTGCCTATAGGACTTAGCATCATCGGAGGTTTGGAGTATCATGGTACGTCGCTCAGCCATAAGGTTTCGGGTGTAGTCAGATAGCTTTTGAGGCCTATTTTTACGGTACGGCTTAAAATGCTTAGACCCGACCGTATGGACAGTCTCTACCAACCTATTGTTGATTTCGTCCACCGATGCGCTGCCGTCTAGCAATTCGAAGCGGTTTGACAATTCGAGTTGAAAGTTCTCGGGGTTTTGGATATGTGTATTAGAAGGTCGGAGCGTAGACTTCATCAGACGCGATCTTTCCATTTTGACATTAATATTTTATGTGCCTCTGACCATTCGGTGATCACTGCCGGTTTTTACCCTGTGAATCACGGAGACATCATTAAATATTTGTCGCTTGGTGCTCATGATGAAGTTTATCTCATTTTTTGTGGAACCATCAGGGCTCATCCAGGTCCATTTCCTATGAGACGGCTTCTGGAAGAAAGAGTTCATCATAAAGAGTCTCTCCTTCTCCAGAAATTCGGCCAGCCTCTGACCCCTGGGGTTGCGCTGCCCATATCCAAATTGCCCCACTCTCAACTCATCATCGCCCCGTTTGCCCAGTCGCGCATTGAAGTCACCCATAACTACTGTAAAGTGTGCTTTGGAAGTATGTATGGCTCTACTAATGTCCTCATACATAACTTCGACCTCATCATCTGAGTATGCCGAGGTCGGTGCGTAGACCTGTATGACCTTCAGCGAATATCTTTTGGATATTCTGAGTATCAGGTACGCTACCCTGCTCGACACACTAGTGATGGACACAACGTTGTTTATGAGTGACTTGTGGACGATAAATCCGACACCACCTCGGGACTGCTGTTCGCCCTCCCGGTAGTAAAACAAGTTGCCGGATTTTAAGGTTATCGTGTCCTCGCCCTCTCTTCGGACCTCCGATAAACCAACAATACTCCACCGCAATTTGTTTAACTCTTCTTCCATCTCAACTAGCTTCTCATCTGTCCTCAATGTGCGTGCGCTGTATGTCACCAGGGCCAATTTTCGGTTTTGGTGGTAGCCGAATCTCTGCCGGAGATTCTTAGCAACCCTTGTCCTGTCGTTACCATGGCTGCTACCGTGGCCAGGACGAACAGGACCGCCGGGGACTAGGGGCCTGGTTTTCTTGCTTTCTTCCATATTGGTTGGGGGTGGGCGAGCCTATTGCCATATACCGGGCACAATTCCAGACTCCGGACTCATACTGGGAATTTTTCGTTAGAAAAACTACATTTGTCCAACCTAGGATTTGAACCCAGGACCTCGTGATCACAAAGCGATGCGCTTTGCCACCAGTCCAACGAGGCAGTCTCAAATGATTTATTTTGTGTAAACCCTGTGGGGACAATTACAAATAGTCAATTCTCATTTTCTTTTTTCAATTCTAATTTAAATACACTACTACTAATCTACCACCGGATCAGAACGCGGCCCCCACTGAGAAGATCCGGCGAAGAAACTCAGCGGGCTGGAACAGCCATCATCCCTCTCGACCATATTAGAGGGAAGAGAGTGACCCGCTCCAGGCAGCCACCGCAAGCGAAGACATTATAGTGAGCATGACCAAACCAGAACCCCAAAGATGGTGGTCAGATTGTGTCTACAATGCAAAGTAGAAACCTTTTATCGTGAGTTTTACCGAAAGAATTGGAAAATTATCTGTATCTATGTTATTGAAGTATTGAGAGCAAAATTAAATAGAAAAAATATTAGTCTAGTATATTACTAGTTTCCGCCTGTGACTTGGTCCGCGTTGACTTTAGACAGTAACTTGACATTTTTCAGGGATAAAAAGTATTGTATATGTTAATCTAGGTGTAATAATAAGCTATATGTGTGCCGAATTTCAGCCAAATCTTTTAAGCTGCATGATTGTGTAACAAACATCCAAACATACAAACTTTCACATTTATTATATTAGTAAGATATGTATCTTCTGAAAAGTTTTGCTTTTGAATACATGTTTTATATTTACTTAGATCTACGTACGTATTAGGTGTAAATGAAACATTTTTATCTCATTTTATGAAGGTTATTGTTCCCGACGTTTCCTGAGTTTTACAACACGTGTACTGAAACTACCTACAGGAGCATTTTTTTCTAGGATTCTATTTTTAGCTAAAGCTATTCTCTAATGGCTGATTTACATTTATTATGTACTTAAGTAATTACCTAAATTTTAATTTAATTTTAAGTGACTAAATACGTGTAAACAATGCTACTTATTACTAAATTCAAGATTTTCTCGCATTAAGTCACTTAACATTGAGTTAAAATTAATTTATTATTTAAATAATGAATACTTGCAATTAGCCATAAGCGTTTCTTATTAATATTTTCAGATTTTATAAGGAGTGGTTTAAATTTTTCGCATGATTTCTTTTATCAAAAAAATGTCTTATTTTTATTTGAAATTCGTAATAAAACGGTACAGTCGGTACTTCAACCATATCGTATGCATTACGTATAACATTAAAAAAGAAAATATCGCAAAAACGTACCGAAGAGATTTGGAGCGTGTTTGCTGAAAAACATGAAGCAAAGCATTTTATAATTTCAACATTATAATCACGTACGCGATTACGTGCTCTACTTGTCGGAGGAACAACACTAATACGATGTCATATCGTTAATATGACTGTGTAACCGAGTTTCGTGAGGCTTTAACTAGTTTTAGCACGCAGAGCTGCGTACGTCTGCGAAAATTTGGCAAATCATTCTAAGAACGTCGCGTATGAGAATTTGCTGCTTCAGCGCCTTGCCTCAGAGAGTCCGTGACTTCCATCGGTTTAATGAGTAACTGGAACCCTTTGGTAAGGAAAGTATTCGTTTCAACAATAACGTTACAACAAAATTTTTTTTTATACTTAATAAATGCGTAGCAGTTTAAGTTCGCACAAGCAATTTATTTAGTCTCGTTTGTCTTTATTTAGTTTTGTAGGGTGAAATGCTAAAAATGAGGCCATAGTATTCGTACTAAGCTCTTAGCTTGCCAGAGATAATATTTTGCATATTATCTATTCGAGCTGTCACGTGAGCACAATCGTGCATGCGTATCTGAGCCGCTCATAAATCAATGTCAAAAAAAATGAATTCGCCGCATTTTACGATGAATATTAATGGAAGTTTACGGACCGCCGCAATATCTTGCGTATGGATAGCTAAGGACAAGGACGACACTATATGAGCAATAAGTTGCTGGGAATATCCTGATTTATTACAGATTTTTGGTTGGAACCTATTATTTTAGCAATTTTATTTTTTGCCCGAGAACACAAGTTTATACTAAGTGTTTACTATAGTATCAATAGTACCTGCTATAAATTATAGCCAAATTTATAGTAAATAAACGGTAGCGGGCCTGAGGCAGAGTTATAGTATCGTCAAATAACCGGGTTGGCATACAATACAAGTTTAATTATACTTGAACTTAGAGTTACACATACTATAATGGAACTGCTCGGCTGGTGTTTGCAGGAAGTAAAACGCTTCGGTAAAATTAATTGGGGATATGTCCTCGACTAATTTGAGCGTTTTTTTTTTAATAAATATGCTGTATACGTAAGTATTAATGTACGTTAGGCGTTTATTCCGCCATATTATTTTTAATTCCATTCTATTTTATAAATTTATATTTCTGTAATATTCATCTTTAAATTACAGAACAAGAGGCTACAATTTACCGGGCACAATGCCAGCCGCCGGACTGATACCGGAAATTTATCTATCGAAAATTAATTCGACCTAGGATTCAAACCCATACTGGGTCTTCGACATCATGATTGAGACATGGGCTGTGCTACAGTCTCTCCAGCGATGCCAAGTAGACCACCGTTATATCGAGGTGTTGAAGAGTTTGTATGAAAACGCCACGATGCCAGTCCGTCTCCTAGCCAGAACTCAAGCCCCATCCAACTGCAGCGAGGCGTGAGACAGGGAGACGTTATATCTCCGAAACTGTTCTTTGCCGCGCTGGAAGACGTTTTTTAGCTTCTGGACTGGATAGGACAAGGCATCAATATCAACGGCGAGTACATCTGTCACCTTCGATTAGCCGACGATATCGTGGTCATAGCTCGAAGCTCGATCACCCGCATGTATACCTGGACAAACAGTCTAATTAAGTAAGCCCACCTTCGAGAGAGAGGTCAATCGTCGAATCCAACTCGGCTGGGCAGCGTTCGGGAAGCTACTAATATCTTGTCGTCCCATATACCGTAGTGTCTCAAAACAAATTCTTTGACCAGTGTGTGTCGCCAGTGATGACTTGCGGCACCATCAGAAGGCTCAAAGTCACCCAAAGGGCAATGGAAAGAGCTATGCTCGGAGTTTCTCTGCGAGATCGAATCAGAAATGAGGAGATCCGCAGGAGAACCAAAGTCACCGATATAGCTCCCAGAATTGCCAAACTTAAATAGCAGTGGGCGGGGCATATCGCTCGTAGAACTGACGGCCGTTGGGACAGAAAGTGGAGCAATGACCTGGTAAAGGTCGCAGGGAGAAGCTGGATGCGTACAGCACAAAACCAGTCGTTGTGGCGATCTTTGGAGGAGGCCTTTGTTCTGTAGTGGATGTCTTTCGGCTGATTATGAATCTCGTCATCGTTACGCGACCTACGCGCATTATTCGCCACTAGACCAACGATGCACTCATATGAAAATGTGTTATATAAAATTAAAGTAATATTTATATATCCCCTAAATTCTTTACGAATAAATACTTCCTTTTACTAGGTATATCAGATGTGTAAATTCTCACAGGCAATACGCAAACTAAAATTTCAATCTGCAGTTTGTATTCAACCTGTGCCGGTACATACCCACTTACGGTTGATAGTGGAGTCTATCGGATACTTACAAACTGGATTCGCTATTCAAGTTGGGAGTATAGGAGCTACAGGGGCGATACAACGCGGACGGTCTTGTCCCTCGCCGATACCGTACAAAATTTGTAAAGATATCTCCTTCAGTATAGTCTCGTCAATAGGAACGAAAGTAAACTACTACGCAATGTACTTTGCTGTAAAAGAGGTGAGCTATAGTATTCTTTAAGTACCTTACCTCTTTTGTACCGGTAGCCTTTCACAAAATAATCCAATAACAAACAAAAGGTTTGTCCGGACCTTATCCGTTTTCGGATCTTAATTCCACTTTATTATTTTAACAAATTCACAAGCATATTAAATTTGTGACCTTACATGTCTACCACTTAAAGGTAATTTGACGTCAGTACTTAAATTGATGTGATATACATAAATTGTACTCACTTCTAAATTATAATTGCCTCGTGCCTTGAATTCGTTTCAGAATAGTAAATACACTTATTTCTAAACCAAAACAAATATATGTTACATTAATACTTGCCACGCGAACGAAATCTCGAAATAAGCCGCAGAAGCCAAGTTCCTACTTAATTATTGCGTTAACTTGGTATAATGAGAATTAGTTATGTTTGCATGTTACGGCAATAAGTTCGCCTCCTAGCACTTTGGACTTGTGAGGTGACTTGCTACGCTCTTAGGGGTTAGCACGAACAAAAAGCTATATCCACGATAAAGTGCTCATAGATGCCCAGAGGGCTTAGCACGGAAAACTTGCCGTTAGCATGACGCTAGCATGTTGATATGCCATCTTTGTCACACTACAAATTTATTAAATAAATATGAATATAACAGCACGCTTACTCGCTAGCGTCACACTAACGTCAATCTTTCCGTACTAAAGCCCTCTGGCCATCTATGAGCACTTTAATGTGGATATAGTTCTTTTTTACTGAGCACTGGTCAACGACTGACCCCTATTTCACCTTATGGAACATACCGATGGGGTCGAAGATGTAGCTCGCTGACTCAGTAATAGCCTATTCACTCTGAAATAGGCTTAGTGGTCAGACCCGCCTCGTAGTCGTAAGGCAACTTCGGGCAACATGCCAGAATACGACTAGGTCGCTTGGCGGCATGAATTTGCTGCGAGGATGGTGACCACCTACGGTTATATACCAATGGTGAAGGTGCCGCTCATTTAGCACTGCTCAGGGACTACGTGTGGGAATCTAGAGTAAAACCTACGCTTGCTGCTTTGGCCCCCAAACAGTCATGATAGCACGTCACTAGCTACATACATATATAGTGACTGTCTACGTTGCCGTGTGGTGCCGGCAGAGCAGAATAGCACCACCCCATATCTTCCCGTGGGTATCGTAAAAGGCGATTAAGGGAGTGTGAGAAAATACTGACTCCTTGGATATTTCTCACCGTGATACTGCTCCGTCTGTCTGAGTCCTTCTCCGGTCATAACGGTCTCCGTTCCACTGGGCCCAGAAGGATAAGGATGAGTATGTGCACCTGTGTCTCGCGTACTTGTGCACCTTAATATTTCCTGCGCATCTGACCGCTTCCGTTACTGGACTCCGAGTACGTAAAAGTCCTGTGGCGATCGGTAAAAGTAGAGAGGTCTAGCCTGATGCAAACTAGGCTTTGTCTGATATCTGCACGCAGGCGGTCCCGGGGGCGTGAGAACACGCCGTGGTCGTTTCCGCGCTGCACATTTGGGACGACAGCACGGGCTCGGCAGCACTTAGGATGTCAAAGCAGCCCTGTTTAGGGAGGCACTGCTTTCCCCGCTCAGCTGGGGAGGGGGCTAGAAAAGGTGCCCTAAAAAAATGCTCGTCCCGACATGGCAGATGGTAATAACCGCGGTTATCATCGCATCAATCAAATCGTGGTCGACGCCGCAAAGGAAATTTAAAAAGAACACCTGTTATGACATTCGGCGCGTGGAACGTGAGAACGCTTCTTGATCGAGATGTCAACGCCTGCCCTGAACGTAAGACCGCCATAGTAGCTCGGGAACTTCATCCCTATAACGTGGATGTGGCTGCTCTCAGCGAAACACATCTCCCCGATGAAGGAGAGCTGGTGGAAGTAGGTGGCGGCTACACTTTCTTCTGGAAAGGTACCGCTGCCTCCGAAACTCGACGATCAGGGGTAGGTTTTGCCATCAAGAATTACTTAGCAAAGCATTTAGAGGAGTACCCTGTACATATCTCAGACCGCGTAACCACACTGCGCCTTCACCTGGACAAAGACAACTACCTTAATGTCATCAGTGTCTATGCTCCAACGTTAGACAAGTCTGATAACATCAAGGAAAAGTTCTATGAGAAAGTGACACATTGCCTCGATAGCTTCAGCGCCAGGGAGCAGGTTTTATTGCTGGGCGATTTCAATGCCAGGGTTGGACGGGACTGTGAGGCTTGACCTAGAGTTCTGGGTAGACATGGAGTTGGCAACATGAACAGCAATGGTGAGTTGCTGCTCAGTCTTTGTGCTCAATACGGTCTGGCAATTACGAACACTATGTTTAGACTTGCCGCCAAGTATAAGATAACATGGATGCACCCAAGATCTAAGCATTGGCACTTGATTGACTATTCTATCGTGAGACAAAAAGATTTCAGCCAAGTACAGGTCACCCGCGTCATGCGTGGTGCGCACTGCTGGTCTGACCACCGACTTATTGTCACTAAGCTACGAATCCGCCTCCGTCGTCCGCGTAGATCTCTTATAAAAAAGCTTGCTTCTTTGAACTTGGATAAGCTAGAAGATATCGCGGTCAGGGAGAAATACGCTGAAGCCCTGTCTGAAAAGCTGATGCCAGCTAATGAGGTAGGTGATGTTGATGCTGCCTGGGGAACTATGTCATCTCATATCATAGATACCGCTTCAACTGTACTGGGTAAAAAAATCCGTCGCAACGAAGACTGTTCGTTGCGACGACAAACACCGAGATCTCCTGCGACAGCACAAAAGGCAGAGAGGAAGCGTTGCGGTTGTTAAAGCTAGTGACCTCGAATTGCGCAAGCTGTCTCGACATATGAAAGACAAGTGGTGGCAGGACAAAGCTAGTCACATGCAATGGCTCATTGACACAAACCAGCTGGGTGAGTTCTACAGTGAGGTACGTAAGCTGATTGGTTCATCCTACCATATAGGCGTATTTTATGTTTATATAATTATGGATATGTATGTTTGTATATTATAGATCCATATATATTTTAATTGAGTTAGTAAGATTTAATATTTTTTTTTTGCTATATCTATCTTTCTTTCTCACCCAACTCGGATTTGCACCTGCTTTCACTAGTTTCTGCATCACCCAAAGGTAGACTGGCAGAAAATGCCTAAGGCATTAAGTCCGCCCATGTACCAACTGTGCATAAAGGATAAATAAATAAATAAATAAATACCAAGCTCGGGTGCCTTTAATGTCTCTAGACGGTAGTCACATGTTGACAAGCAAGGAGGATATACTAAACCGCTGGGCGGAGCACTTCAACATTCTGCTAAATGTGGATCGATCAGCTGATCTGCAAAGTATCGGTTTAATGCCTCAGCTCCCTCTCGCCTTTGAGCTGGACGAGACTCTATTGCGTGACGAGGTTATTACTGCCATCAGACAGCAACAAAACAAACCGGCGGCTGGCATTGACCTTGTAACGGGAGAGCTGATAAGATACGGCGGAGAGGAGTTGCACACGTTAGTGTGGGAACTATTTGTTCGCATGTGGGAGGAGGAGCGCGTTCCGGATACCTTTAAAGTATCGCGCATACGTGCTCTTTACAAGCACAAGGGTGACCGATCTGACTGCAACTCCTACCGCGGTATTTCGCTCCTTTCAGCCCCCGGAAAGGTCTTTGCTAAAGTTCTCTTAAACCGCCTAAAGAACTTGTCTGAAAAAATTCTGCCTGAAACCCAGTTTGGCTTCTGACCGGACCGAGGGACATGCGAAGCTATATTCTCTGTGCGTCAACTGCAAAAAAAGAGCAGGGAACAGGGCTGTCAGCTGTACCTTTGTTTTGTTGACCTGAAGAAGGCTTTCGACAGTGTGCCTCGGGAAGCTCTATGGTTGGTGCTAGGTAAGCTCGGGTGCACGGAAAAGTTTGTGAGACTTCTTAGACTCCTGCATGACGACATGCAATGCTGTGTAGCCGTAGACGGTGAACAGACAGACTTCTTTCCCGTTACCTGTGGGGTGAAGCAAGGATGTGTCTTAGCTCCTACTCTGTTCGCCTTATACTTTGCGGTGGTAGTTAGAGAGGTCTTACACACTGTTTCTCAGGGAGTCCGCATCCGTTTCCGCACAGACGGCAGCCTTTTCAACTTGGCTAGACTTAAGGCTCGCACTAAAGTCTCTTACGCACTGATCACTGAGATCATGTATGCTGATGACTTGTGCTTCCTATCAGAATCCCTAGACGGCCTGCAACAGCTGATGTCCGCATTCCACCAAGCCTGCCGTAAGTTTGGCTTAAAGATCAGTGTCAATAAGACGGAGGTGATGTCCCTGGACATACACGGTCACGAGACACTGACCATAAAACTTAGTGAGGATGTGCTAAAGCAGGTGGATAGATTTCGCTATCTGGGGAACACTGTAACATCCAAGTGTGACCTTGATGCTGAGATCAATAGCAGGGTGGGTACCGCAGCTGCGGCATTCGGCAAGCTATGTACCAAAGTCTTCTGCTCGCATAACCTTAAGTTGCCCACTAAGATATCGGTGTATATGGCAATCGTGCTGCCAAACCTCCTATACTCCTCTGAGACGTGGTGTGTACACCGCCGCCACATTCGCACTCTGGATCGCTTCCACCTTAAATGCCTCCGTACCATCATGAGGATCAGATGGTCCGATAGAGTGCGAAATACCGAAGTTCTGCGACGAGCCAATGTTGGTGGCATTGAGGCCTATTTAATGCGTCGACAGCTTCAGTGGTGCGGTCACGTATCTCGTATGGCGGAGGAAAGAGTGGCGAAGCGCATCTTCTACTCTGAACTGGAGAAGGGCAAGCGGAATCATGGCGGTCCCCTCCTCCGGTACAAGGATGTCCAAAAGCGACATATGAAGAGATGCAACATAGAGCCCTCTCGTTGGGAACGTTTGGCAGCACAGCGGCCAGAATGGCGCAGGATGGTGAACAGCCAAGTACACGAGTTCGAGGCTCAGCGTAAAGCTGACCTTGACGCCAAACGCAATCAGTTAAAGGCCCGCCCACCTGCTGCCATATCATACAACTATGAGAACGGCGTACTCACGTGCCCTCAGTGTGCAAGGAGTTTTGCCGCGAAGATAGGCTACATAAGCCATCTTCGAGCGCATCAGCATTACTCCGACTAGGGGTCAAAGTGGTCGCCATGGCCGAAATCGGTCGGATCAATCAATCATCACGTATCACCTGATAGTAATACAGTTCAATTAGTCCCGCTGTTGCCTCCCGACTATTTTAGAATGTGTCCGTCCGTGATTGACAGCCATGCCGATATGTTCTAACAATATCCATTTTTAATGAACTATTCGCAAATATTTGCGGGCTTTCATGTTTTAGGCGTTACTAGGTATATTGAAAAATTCAAAGGTGTTTGATGACTGTGGTTCGAGCGAAGGCTAAACCCAAACCATTTGACGTTGTCGTTATGTTGTTGAGACGTACTGTCACGTTCTCCTTTATTTAGAAGATGCATATATAAACTCGATGACGTTAAATTACCGTCAATTTTTTTAATGCCAAGCCCTTGACATTAGTTAGCAACGTTATCGATAGAGCAAGCGATACATTACTAGTTTGAAAAAATGGCATATCAAATCGATTGCCTTACGATAACGTAAATCTGTTTTTACTAAGCTCGGTTGCTATGTTAGGTGCATAGGCTCTTTAGATTTAATATTTGAAGGTTCGATTCAAGTTCAGTGTGTGTTTTTTTTCCTTTTGGTATCCGGTGTAATTATTAATTTCGCAACACTTTTTTATCGTCTAATTATTATAAAAAAAAAATATCATTTCTAAATCAAAATCAAAAGTTTTTTATTCACGTAGACCAAGAGACACTTATGAATAGTCAAAAAGAGATCATTATTGATCACTTAAAACTCTACCACCCGTTCGGAAAGTCATTCCTGTGGAGAAGAAGGGCAAGAAACTCAACAGTTACTCTTTTTAAAAATGAAAGTTTTACAATTCTTCTTTCAAACGGGTATGAGAGAACAATGCAGAACGAGCTAAATAGATGTGCTTAAATATATATTAATCATAAGTGTGCTTAGATTTATGGTATCGGTCAGTCCCTACATAGTCCTCTCATTTACAAAATAGAGATTTTGTAAAGGTATATAATAAAAAGTATAATAAGAGAAAAAGGGTTACTATAGAATATTTAAAGAGTGCGTACAAAATAATTGATTATAGCTTCAGTTTGATGCTGAACTAGACAAAATTCAACAGTACTACGGTGGATGTTTAATCAGTCAAAGGATAGAGGACGGACCAGTCCCAACGAGTAGCACCCGTTCTCGATTATGACTTTAGAAGCAGCCATCACGCACCTCGACCATATTAGAGAGAAAAGAGTGACCCGCTTCAGAGAATACGAAACACCTATATTAATTACATTTACGCTCAAATATTGTTGGGTAGATTATTAAAGAAATAATTTTATTTAAAGCTTGCTGGGGACTATGAAAAGGTGTATTTTATACAATGATTGGGCAATTGAAATGGCTATTAATTAAACAGAGCTGTAAATGGGAAATAAAAACGTGTTATTCATAACAGGAAGGGAAATTAAGATTACATTTTTAATTACGAATATTTTATACAGTTAATGCGCGTATTTACATTTAAAATATTCTATTATAAAGTGAGGGCGAAAGATGCATTAAATGGCGCTAACCTACGTCATTGTATGAATGCTTTTTGTAGGCGCTAACTTCTGTCAGACGCTTTAGTTTTCTACTATTTTAACGATAATTGCAATTAAATATAATAAAGTATATAATCAATAAAAGAATATATATATATATATATATATATATATATATATATATATGTATATATATATATATATATAACCCAAAGGTAATTTGTTCCAAATTGACAACTAAATTGATTTAGATTGTTTATAATGTAGATATAATAATAATATTTTACATATATTTTTTAAAAATATTATAAATATATTTAAAAAAAAAAACGTTGCCCTGCTCTAGGATTTATTCCTGTGTCGTGGGTGAATTTACAAACATGAAAATTCACATACCCAGACCAAAACTTGTTCCGGTTATTACTTGTAATTGTGGGTCACACAAAGATTTGTCCCGTGCGGAAATTGAATTGAATTGTCCCGCGACTATTCGACCCAGTGGGAACGTGGGCGGAGCGGCTTAAGCTCTTAACCACTTCGCCAAATCGTCCGTCAATTAATACCATTACCACCATGTAACATTTGAACATATTTTCATTTTGTGATTTTTTTTAAATACAGCTTGGTTATCGTTACATTTTGTAACGTGCACTCACTGTTAAGAATGGCATGCGCCAAAGAGACATGCAAATTGCAATTTATTGAAACTAAATGGTATAAAATTTTCATAAATTATCGGATTATTTTCAATTTGCGTATAAGATGAAAAACAGCAAGTCTGTTTTCACTTCTGGTACTCCATAAAAGAAGACATTCTTTTTAAATAAAAACCATTAATGTACAGATACTCATAACATAGTAACATGGCTTATACCCTAACATTCTTTTGCAAAACGAAGTGGAATGAGAATGTTTTTATTAGAGGAGATTTATGAGATTTTTGCGCGCCGAAAGCGATTCAGATGGTGCACTTGAATTCTGGCGACAAGTATGGAATTTAATTTCGTCGTGAGCTTTCCTACTTAATAACTTTTGGAAGAATTCTTGCATTAAATTTTGCAAATATGAAATCGAGATCATCTTTTCAATTTTAATAGTCATAACTGCATGTATACGTTATTTTATAGCTTTCGCCTTGACAGTTTTATCGAACGAGACGATGAGTGCAATATCATATGGTTGCAACTAGATGAAGGACACCGCGTGGATGATATTCTATTGAATATCTTCAATTCTA
Source organism: Phalera bucephala (assembly GCA_905147815.2). Classification (NCBI taxonomy): domain Eukaryota; kingdom Metazoa; phylum Arthropoda; class Insecta; order Lepidoptera; family Notodontidae; genus Phalera; species Phalera bucephala. The sequence goes on from LR990622.1 coordinate 18,089,538, forward strand.
CCATGAGGGAGATATTCAATATGGTATGGTTATTTTTTTGTTACTTTAACATTCGTATTCGATTTCATTAATTTCTCAAGCCGTATTTTCATAACTTCTTTAAAATCGTAATTGCAAAAGTCTCAAAAAAGTTACCATTGACTTTATTAAATAAGCATAGATATGACCTACCTCAATCTCGAAAGAAGCCACGAAATTTCACCCAACAGTGAATATCAGTTAATAAAATGGTTGAGCATTAAAGTTGATATCAGTTGAATGATCGTGGGTTAGTTGTCAGAGAAAGCTATTAAATATGTCCCCTGAGTGATTGCAGACGTCATAAGACAGACAAAATAGCACTTCCTGACTAGAAAAGATTATACCGATGCCTGGACTAGTTCCATATGAGTCGCATATTGTTCGGTCTAAAGTGAAAATGTCGAGGTCTGTGTGCGTAATATGTATCAAGTATGTAGTTAAGTCCCTTCCGTGACCATGGATGCTGCAAAGCACTCGAAACGTCGGGAACTAAAAATCAATAATAAACCGCGATAAAATCCGTAAAATAGTTTTATTTCATGTGTAATATTCGCGTAAATCTAAGAACTCAGTATATGTAGTTAAGTTTAACGAAGCGACATTTTTTGGGTATTAGCCTCATTGGCGAAATACCTCTGCATGGTTTTTATGTCTTTGCAACTATGGCCTCGAGTGGCCGTTGACTTTTGGAACATTTAACATTATGACTGTCCACAATTCACAAAAGTAGGCTCAGTTCAGCTACATAAAGCACAATTCAGCTACATAATTCGAAAATAAGTTAAAGTATATTATTTTAATGCTATTAAATATTACGTACAAACCTTTTATATAAGTCACTCAGAGAGAAGAGCGTGAGGAGAATGTATGAAGACAGAGTCCGGGACAAGCTTTTGACAGCAGGCTCTTCGGACTCAAATGTAGATGAATGCTGGAATAGCCTGAAAGAGAGTTTGGTGGAATCCGCGAAAGAAGTATGCGGTTGCTCAGAGAAGCATAGTACAGCAAAAGGTGATGCATGGTGGGATGCGGAGTTGCAAAGCTCCGTAGAAAGTAAGAAGAAAGCGTGGCAGGACTATGTATCTTCTTTGAACCTGAATGCCAGTATCACAGAGATTGCCACTAAATCTTTAGTGAAAGAAAAGCGTGAAAGAGCCAGTATGATTGAGGAGGAGAGACTGGCGAAGAACTTCGAGAAGAACACCAAACTCCTTTGAAGCAAGGTGAGCAAGGCTCGAGGTGATACGTCAGGCTCGAAGAGGATGTTCGGATGAAGTCTTCTCCCTCCGCAACATCGTAGAGAAGCATCTGGCAGTGGGGCGGAAGGTTTTCTGCGGTTTTGTAGATCTGGAGAAGACATTTGACAGAGTTGTGCGAAAGAGACTTTGGGACATTTTGCCAGAGTATGGTATAGATGGCACTCTGTTGCGAGTCGTCCAGTCCACTTATGTAGACTGCAAGGCATGCGTACGGGTGGGTGGTAACAGGTCACCCTGGTTTGACGTTAAAATCGGCGTTAAGCAGGGTTGCGTGTTGTCCGCTAGACTGTTTATAATATATCTGGATAAAAGCCTTCAAAGACTGAAAGCGATGAATGAAGGTGTACAAATGGGTGGCTTTATGGTAAACCATCTACTTTATGCAGATGACGCGGTTTTAATAGCGCCAACAGCCACTGATCTGCAAACACTAGTCACAGTTATGAAAGACGACTGCATGATCAATGGCTTACACTTGAATGTAAAGAAAACCAAGATTATGGTTTTTGAAAGGGAAGAAAACAGAACGAATTTAAGGATTGTGGTTGGTAACGATGTGCTGGAGCAAGTGAATGAGTTTGTATAACTTGGATGCGCCTTCAGTAAGGATGGGAAATACACCGCTGACATAGAGAGAAGAGTGAGTGCAGGGAACAAAGTGAATGGTGCGATGGGAAAGCTACTTGGGAGCCGGCACTTAAGCCATAAGGCGCAGCTGGCCATACATTACGAAGTTCTTGTCCCAACGCTGTTATATGGTAGCGAGAGCTGGGTATGTAAGAAGGAGAATGATAGTAGGATAAATGCGGTAAAAATGCGAGCTCTGCGGAAGATGTGCGGAGTGAGGCTGACCGACCGCATTAGCAACAGCGTAGTAAGAAAGCGAGTAGGTATGAAAGATAGTATTGGTGGAACGATGAGAAAGGGCATGCTCCGCTGGTTCGGGAATATAGAAAGAATGCCAGAGGAAAGAATGACAAAACAGATATACAATGTGAAAATGGAAGGATGCAGGTACCGGGGAAGACCTAGACCAAATAAACAGAGTCTTATCTGATGGAAAAGTCAAGAGTCTCCGTAACCGGCGAGCGTGTATGAGACGAACTATGAGAGTCGAGGAAGCCAGAGAGGTATGTAAGGAAAGAACCTGTTGGAACTCTGTATTCTCTGCCTACTCCGCAAGGGATCTGGCGTGAGGTTATAGATAGATAGACACTCAGAGAGGTCAGAGATTAATCTCACTGCGGAATACAAGAATGGTATTATGAATCTAATTAAATCCGAGGCTGTGTTGTGGTTACATAATCTTAAAGAACAGTCTTTAGACTTTTATAACTTGCTTTTTACTTTACTCCACACTAGACTTTATTCCTGTGTCGTGGGTGCAAACATGAAAAGTCACATACACAAATACCCAGACCGAAACAAATAACTGTGAGTCTCACAAAGTTTAGTCCCGTGCGGAAGTCGAAACCGCGACTATTCGACCCAGTGGGCGGAGCGGTTTAAGCTTAACCACTGCACCAAATCATCAGTCATTATGTCATTACTATTAGCAAATATGGAAATAATCCATAATTTTCAGAAGTTAAGATAATTATTACAGATTACAGCTCTGATAATAAGCAGGTGCAAAAAAAAACATTTTTGTAACTACATGAAACAATAGTTACAATAAAATAAAAAAATTCACATCTACTAGGCAAAAGATTAAATTAAATTTCGAGTCACACTAAGATTTAGACTCGGCGAAAGATTATTGTTTCTGCGATTAAACTTCATATTTAACAAAAATGTCATTCTTACTGTCTATAAATGTTCACTGGAGCGTGACCTGAAAGCGTCTGACTAAAATAGTAATCCGTTACGTAGATAAATCTACTTAATTTTGTTAGAAACACAAACACTCAATTTCCTCTTGCAAAATTAATTTCACGGAGATCTAAACGGGAAGGAGTTAACGTTACAGAGCGGCGACATAGATGCTCTTCCAGGGCCATTTCGACATATAATGCAATTTGTAACAAGTCGTTCGCTCGTTGACTTTTATTATTAGTGGGTATTAAGAAGGCTCTCGAGGCGGAAGCACGTGGCGACCGGCCCGCGGGCGCTCGAGGCTCCCACACAACCCCTTCCAACAGCCGGATATTTAAATTGCGTATTTAAGATAATTGCCTCCATTACAGCTGACGCTATTGAATGGGTAGGCACCTCAGGATCACGGTACGGATTGATGAAATGTAAGAAAGTAGGTAGTATATTCTTTTACAGTAATCTTTTGATCTTCAGGGCAAATAATGTTTATCAGTTCAAAGACGGGATCTTATAGGTATCGTTTTCCAGGGAAAATTAAACCATTATTTGGTAATATTTTTTTAAGTACAAAAAAATAAATAAAACGCATAGTATCTCGTTTTCTATTAAAACTAATTATAATACTAGCCTATACTGTCCACTGCTGGGCAAAGGCCTTCTCTCACGAATCATGGTGTGAGAGATTCGGTCATACTTCACCACGCATAATATTTTGATATTCATTATGTTGTAATAAACAACCACTCTGATCTCCTTCCCGTTTGCTCAGCTTTAACGTGTTTCATCAGAATCATGAATCAGTAAGATTATTACGTACAAGACGAACTATGAAATACGAAGGGGAGATATATCATACTTACTAGCACAGGGTGTCGTTCGCCGTAAATGCCTATAATGTTCATCACAATTGTCTTAGCGGCAGGTGCGGCGCGTCGCGGCGGCGTAATTTTCTCACGGTACTCACCCATGTACTCAGTACGAGAAGGTGAAATTCCAAAAGTACTTTGGCCGCCCGTTTCTTGACGCCCCTTGATGTATTACGAGCTGCCGCATACCGACTCGGTAATATAGCTATGATTTATTCTGCCAGTAGATAGTCCTACAAAATATGTATATGCGAAGTCTACGCGCGTCTTGAGATTAATTTCGTCGCGATAATTTTATATAGCACGTGCTTCTACGCTTGACAATTTGTTGGAAAATTCTATATTTCAGCCATGATTCAATAATTTGTGTGTAACTAACTTAATTATTTAAGTCTTTTATTAAGTAGTAGTTACTGCTATATTTGCAAATGTAATGACAATGTAATTGCATTTGAATTATTTTATAAACCACAATAGATTTTACCGAAATCAGTCAACATTAATTACATTTTAAACTATTCAGTAAATCACAATAATTACCTTAGTGTAGTTTTGTGAGATGAGGGGAAGTCGTGTTATTTGAGATAAATCACAAACATATTTGTTGTTTAATTATTAATTTTCTTAAATAATCTGTCTAGCATAATAAGTCTACAAAACATATTTCTTCAGTCTTTCAAATCTTTCTTTCGTCACCTTAGTATAACCGTCTTCCTAACGTTACCTGTGACAGTTTTAAACTACATTAATAATAAATAAAAACACTTTATTTTCATTAAAGTAAATCATACAATACTTAATAACAAATCCTTTCAAAAAATCCACATATCCCACATTAGTATAGTCATAATATGGATAATAGGTGCCTATTATACGCCTATATTGTATTGGATTTTTACAAAGATGTTCAGAAACAATGTTTCATCTATTCGTTGAATCAAAATAGAACAATAGCGAGCGAGATGCATTTCAGTGTTCTGCTTATTTTCGACGTCTCCAGATTAAAAAGTGGGGCGAGCACAATGAGAGGCTTGACGGCGGCGGGATAACACGAACCGGGGGAGATGACGTTACTACACAAATATGACATTTCGGAGAATATGGAGCTTCTGTATGACTCCTAGATTATTATACTTAGAACATTCTTGTTAAGGTTTCTGTCTTTTTTCATGTTAAGGTTGTATGTTTTGTTAACTTATTTGCTCACTACACAGGAAACTTATTGTGCGTTCATGCTCTCGAGTATTATGAACTATGTAACTAAAGAAGCTATGTCAAACATAATAATTTTATTATAAAAATACTTTTTAGAAACAAGCTTTCATGCAGCCATGGTGTAATTTAAATCAGTTAATCAAAATGTGTTCACAAATTTTCAGGTGTATGCTGTTAACCTTTCAGGAATTCCCTCGTCGGGAGCCAACCCTTAGTACAGTAGCCATGTTATGGCGGAACTTGGAAAAGACTACCATGATTAAATGCGTATACAAAATTTTGTGCTTGTTATGTTAACCATTAAGGAGTTCCCTTATGTACATAGCCAACCCTGGGGGTAGCAGCCATATAAGGGATTCAATTTAAAACGACCAATTCATATTAAATATGTGTACAAATTTTCGTATCTATGCTGTTTAGCGTTGAGGAATTCCTTCGTCTGGAGCCCCAATCCTGGGTCTAGAATCAAGTTATGCTTACCATAAAAATGCATTGTCATCGAAACTAAACCAATATGTAAAATTTAAAATCCGTAGAATAAGAGGAAGTGGTTCTAATTCAGCTTGCAAGATTTAACCTAAACTAACAAACTAACAAACATTGCGAGCTAAAAAAAGCTAGTAAAAATGGCGCGCTACTTGATGATCGCCGGATTAGCGGAATCAGGATGTATCTGTTTTCATAGATAATAAATTCTTTTGTTTATCATGTTGTTTAAACATTTTCTCATTTTACATGTAAGCATATTTTTACACACTTTTATTTAGCTTACTATGTTCGTATTCTGTCTTCAAATCTTGTGATACATTTTTCAAGTACTTGCAGGTACCGATTGAGCTGAAATTTGGATACATCTGTAAGTTCGATGACAATGAAATAATATGGTACCATGGAGCTGGTTTGGGGATGGAGTCGGAAGGTGGCCATAGGACCATGTGAAATATACAACGGAAACCTCTCGTGTTAAGGCTTGTTAAATTGGAATTGACAAGTACTATACGACCAGATAGTGTTCAAGGTCTGACGGTGAAGCCGAAAAGTGGCCAATGGAATCAACCAACTACTCAATATAACCCCGCCGCGCTTGGGCTCGTTAGATTTGTTTTCACAAGCACTTTAGACCCGGATGGTGTCCAGGGTTTGACGATGACGCTGGAAAGAAGACATAGGAACTCCTCAATTAAGCAAGGTATCTTCGTTGTGTTTTACTATAAAAGCTCGTATTAAAAAGGTATTTTTAAATTAAAATTCTTAAATAAAACTTAGGACTCGAAGGTGTTACGTTGCGCATGGAACAAAGAGAACTAGTGTGCACACACATTAGTTTTGGGACCAAAAATTTACATGATGCGTCTGCTCTAGTACGAAGTACATAATAACTCAATGATTCAAACTGTTTTGCCATACATATTACTGAAATTAAGGTAAAGTCTGATAAAATGCCCTGTGAAGCTCTTTTATACATGTGGTTGATTGGTAATCACGTTAAAAATGTCAGCCAAAAAAGACAGGCCGCGTTTAGACATACATACTCACTTACACACTTATACCTACCCGTATTTAAATTATTAATGACCTCGGATATTTTATTATGGCAGTTTTTTACAAACTGAAATATTGGTCCTCGTGTAGGCTATAGTTGGGTCATTTAAAATAAAATAGCTACCTATGCAGACAACATTCTTATTAACTTGCAGTTTTTCAGCCTGTCACCGTTGTCACACTGTTTAATTTCGTACAAATAATATATCGATGCTCTTGGTGCTTTACGCCTGCGCTTATCCTACTTGTCATCTACTCTTCTATAACTGATCTGCTACTTTTGTGCACTATCTCCAACTTTGCAAAGGAGGGAAGTGAAAGTTAATTTTTCCTTACTTCTATTTTCTTGCTATTTTAATTCTTGTTGCGAGTTCCAAAGCAATTAAATCGCTCCCCATGACACTCAGAGGTTCATACCTTGATGTCATCTACGGAAACCATTGCAGGACTTACAAAGATGGGAATGTGTACATTTTCGCGCAGGCCATTTATATATTCACTTCCTTGCTCATTGCTGCGCGAGTGATTTATATGAAAACCAGTGGTAATAAATTATGGACGGAAAGGAAATCCAAGAGAGGAAAAGTGTTCTCTCTAATCTACCTACCAGGAGAATAGGCTTCATCATAGTCAGTCTAAAAACGTCCCCTACAGGACAAAGGCTTTCTCCAAAGATCGGCACGACGATCGGATTTGTGCTTTTCATCCACTCTCTATATCGCAGCATAGGCCACGTAAAGATATGTTTTGCAAAATAAGGTATTTACTATTTTACTGTTGTAAGCCAAACTCCAAAATACTTTTAGCAATAAGTTCATTCTCTATTATATTGGATCTTACCATCCTCATATACTTCTGCCGTCCGCTTGAAGAATTTAAGCGGAACAGTGTATTTTTTTCTTGCTACGCTTAATAACACAAGCCCATACAATTAAATTTCCTTTACCTTGCTTCCTGTAACATGCGGAAATAAAGAAGGATGTACTAAATCCGGCAAATAAACAATGGCAAGCCGCGATACATGCAACAATTCCACCAAAATATGAGCGCATGAGAGAGTCATAATACATGAAATGTATGTGATTTCAACAATATTTGATATAATTGCGATGGCGGCTCGGCTAAATTGCGGTTTTATGACGTTAACAGCCTCTAAATCCTAAACGAATGGACTCAAATAAAATCTCAAGTCGTTGCTATTATCTGTAATACTGTGGTAAAATGTACGCCACGGTTTTGCTGAAAAAAAGTTAGGTGCATTTGGCTAGATTATAGAGTAATAAATGAATTTATATCTATCTATCTATCTATCTATAACCTCACGCCAGATCCCTTGCGGGGTAGGCAGAGAGTACAGAGTTCCAACAGGTTCTTTCCTTACATACCTCTCTGGCTTCCTCGACTCTCATAGTTCGTCTCATACACGCTCGCCGGTTACGGAGACTCTTGACTTTTCCATCAGATAAGACTCGGTTTATTTGGTCGTGGTAAGATAGTCTAGGTCTTCCCCGGTACCTGCATCCTTCCACTTTCACATTGTATATCTGTTTTGTCATTCTTTCCTCTGGCATTCTTTCTATATGCCCGAACCAACGGAGCATGCCCTTTCTCATCTTTACACCGATACTATCTTTCATACCTACTCGCTGTCTTACTATGCTGTTGCTAATGCGGTCGGTCAGCTTCACTCCGCACATCTTCCGCAGAGCTCGCATTTCTACCGCATTTATCCTACTTTCATTCTCCTTCTTACATACCCAGCTCTCGCTACCATATAACAGCGTTGGGACAAGAACTCCGTTATGTATGGCCAGCTGCGCCTTATGGCTTAAGTGCCGGCTCCCGAGTAGCTTTCCCATCGCACCATTCACTCTGTTCCCTGCACTCACTCTTCTCTCTATGTCAGCGGTGTATTTCCCATCCTTACTGAAGGCGCATCCAAGATATACAAACTCATTCACTTGCTCCAGCACATCGTTACCAACCACAATCCTTACATTCGTTCTGGTTTCTTCCCTTTCAAAAACCATAATCTTGGTTTTCTTCACATTCAAGTGTAAGCCATTGATCATGCAGTCGTCTTTCATAACTGTGACTAGTGTTTGCAGATCAGTGGCTGTTGGCGCTATTAAAACCGCGTCATCTGCATAAAGTAGATGGTTTACCACTAAGTCACCCATTTGTACACCTTCATTCATCGCTTTCAGTCTTTGAAGACTTTTGTCCAGATATATTATAAACAGTCTAGCGGACAACACGCAACCCTGCTTGACGCCGATTTTAACGTCAAACCAGGGTGACCTGTTACCACCCACCCGTACGCATGCCTTGCAGTCCACATAAGTGGACTGGACGGCTCGCAACAGAGTGCCATCTATACCATACTCTGGCAAAATGTCCCAAAGTCTCTTTCGCACAACTCTGTCAAATGCCTTCTCCAGATCTACAAAACCGCAGAAAACCTTCCGGCCCACTGCCAGATGCTTCTCTACGATGTTGCGGAGTGAGAAGACTTGATCCGAACATCCTCTTCCAGACCTGAAACCCCCTTGTGCCTCGCACAACATTCCATCGGACTTCACGCGCATTCTCCGTTCAATAATTTTACCGTACACCTTGGCTGCCAAGCTGATCAAACTGATGGCTCTGTAATTGGCGCAGTCATATTGTGAACCCTTGCCTTTATACAAGGGTACTATGACTGCGCGGCGCCAATCTGTAGGGACTCTACCGGTCCTCCAGCAAAGGTTTGCAAGAGCCCGGAAAGCGTCCCGGACGCAAGTTCCACCATATTTGATCATCTCGGCAGATATCATGTCTACTCCCGCAGCTTTACCGTTTTTCATACTTCCTATCGCCCATTCAACTTCTTCCATAGTGATGTCCTCCGTTGATTCTGGTGCCGCAATCTCGCCTTTAGGCACGTCTGCGGCATCAGCATCCGGGTCATCTCCATACATTTCTCCAAAATATTCACTCCACCGGTTTAGCACAGCTTGTGTGTCTGCAAGAATGTCACCATCTTTAGATTTTATCCTTTCCATTCTGGAGCCTGACGAATCACCTCGAGCCTTTCTCACCTTGCTCCAAAAGAGTTTGGTGTTGTTCTCGAAGTTCTTCGCCAGCCTCTCCTCCTCAATCATACTGGCTCTTTCACGCTTTTCTTTCACTAAAGTTTTAGTGGCATTCTTGCATTGCCGGTATATTTCTTTCTTCATCTCTGTCATACTGGCATTCAGGTTCAAAGAAGATACATAGTCCTGCCACGCTTTCTTCTTACTTTCTACGGAGCTTTGCAACTCCGCATCCCACCATGCATCACCTTTTGCTGTAATATGCTTCTTTGAGCAACCACATACTTCTTTCGCGGATTCCACCAAACTCTCTTTCAGGCTATTCCAGCATTCATCTACATTTGAGTCCGAAGAGCCTGCTGTCAAAAGCTTGTCCCGGACTCTGTCTTCATACATTCTCCTCACGCTCTCATCTTGCAACTTTTCAACCTTTAATCTTTCAAGGTCTCCGAAGGGGATACGCTCTCGCCAGTGCCTCCACTTCCTGAACAGACCACTAAACCGCGCAACTACGAGATAGTGGTCTGATTCCAGAGTGGGGCCTCTATACGCACGCGTATCTTGTAGTTTGCTTCGGAGACGGTTATCAACCAGGATCAGATCTATCATGCTTTTTTGTTCATTCCTTCTCCACGTATACATATGTATGTCCTTATGCTGGAATATCGTATTAGACACAAGGAGACCCCTTTCCAAACAAACATCTACAATGAGCTTACCTGCATCATTCACTCTCTTATCACCATAAGGACCCAGAGCAGCGTCGCAAGTTTGCCGCCTGGTTCCTACCCATCCGTTCAGATCGCCACACAGAATCACCTTTTCGTTAGCCTCAGCCAAATCCAGAACTTCCCTGACATTATCCCAAAACTTCTCAAGGTCCTGGGGTGTCGACGAGCTTACGGGAGCATACGCTGCGACCAAAAATACTCTAGTGACACCCAGTTTTAAACGGACCCAGAGAAGTCTCGCATCGCACAGGCCATAATCTCTCACTCCAGAGGCCAGGCGACGGGACAGCAAGATACCCACCCCCATGCTGGCACGACTGCTCTGCGGTACACCAGACCACAGAGCCATCGTTCCATCAGGCAGATCACAGGTTTCACTGCCCCTCCGCTTAGTCTCTGTTACACACAGAGCATCCAGGCGTCTCTCTTTCATTACATCAATCACCTCATGCATCTTATCTTCCATACCACCTCTTACATTCCAAGTGCCTATTCGGCACTCTGCACCCCACGACTCGCCAGTTCGGGCCCGGCGTGATGGGTGGCGGCCCCCATCGCCGCTTCCACCTATATTCGTACCGACGGGGGCGGGCCGGTACGCGTCGCCTCGGGGGGACGCCCTAGCCCGCACTGCGGTACGTCTTCGGTCCAAGATTGCAGCCATAATGGCTGGCAGGGGTCGCGACGAGCACGCTCTTGGACAGACCCTTGGACCCTTGGAATTTATATGTGTAACTTAATTAAAAAATACTTAACTTCTGGAACATTGGTGGTGTTGCAGCTTGTGATAACACTAACCTTATAATCCTGACCTTGTTACTCATATAAATTTTAAGAAATATCTATTTTCATATGCTTGGTGTTTCTCTACGTGGTCGAATCAGGAATGAGGAGATTCGTAGAAGAATCAAGGTCACCTACGTAGCCCATAAGATTAGTAAGCTGAAGTGGCAATGGGTGGGCCACATAATCCGACAATCGGACGGGCGTTACGGCAGAAAGATTCTAGAGTGGAGACCACGTATTGGCAAGCACAGCGTGGGACGGCCGCTTACCAGACGGACCGACGATCTTGTGAACATCGCAGGAAGTCGTTGGATGCAGGTGGCATCAGACTGTTTGCGCTGGAGAGCGACTGGGGAGTCAGTGGACAAGTATAGGCTGAGATAATGATGATAATGATTTAATTTAATTATAAAAATTCTGAATTTTAATATTGAATTGTGTGTGAATTTGCATAAGTAAAAAAAATTGAAATAGTAAACCTCATTGTTTCTGTATAGGCATTGGACCTTGGACTTAGAAGATACACCAGGGAACTCCTTAACGACAAACAATAGGCATGTGTAAATTGAGATATTATGGGTCAATCCTATAGGTACCCTACTATAGATCTAAGCAGATTGTTAACCGACTTCAAAAAAGGAGGAGATTTATAATTCGTCTGTGTTTTTTTATAACTTATTTGCTTGTGAACCGATTTGGATGATTCTTTTTGCATTGGGTTCAGTATAGTTTTGAGGTGGTCCTATTTTAATGTTATTGGTATTGGACCTTGGACTTTGAAGATACAAGAGGGAACTCTTTAACGGCGAACAGCACGAATGTATAGATTCCGTTATTATAGTCATTATATTAATCCTGCAGGTACCTTACTGTACAACTCAGCAAAATAATATAATATCGGTATATAAATATAACTAAATAATTCACTCACCACTTAAAATAGTAAAATAAAAATCTTTTAAAAAAAAAGGTAAACCGACTTCAAAATGCAAAAAATAAATATTTAAAGTAACCGACTGCACCAACCAGCACCGACTTCAAATGTCGCATATTGACGTACGAATTGGTCCAGTGATTAAAAGCTTGAGCCGCTCCGTCCACTGGATTGAGTAGTCGTGGGTTCGATCCCCGCATGGAACAAATCTTTGGGTGATCAACAAATATTTGTTTATGTGAATTTCATGTTTGTAAACGCAACCACGACTCAGGACTAATCCCGACGCTATTTTTACGTGATTTGTAATTATGACATCCTATAACATTCGTTCAATTACAATTATGCCTAAGTCGATAATCTACTAAATTATTTATAATCTTATTAACAAATACCAACATTTTTTTCAACTGGTACGCCTATCAAAAACCATAAGGACATAATTGAATTATTAGATTATCAAAACTGTCAAAACCAACGATTATGAACGACAATTTTACTAAAACTGCAATAGCAGACTTGGTGCTAGTGCAGACTAGTGCAGAGTTTTTTATTCTGTCTAGCTAGGTTATCTGTAAGAAATTACTTTTAACAATAAGACCGCCTATTGTAGAATCAGTAGCCAGTAATAAGTAGTATGTAAGTCTTTTTTCATGTGTGTAACATAATTTTTTGGTGTACAATAAAAAGTATTCTCTTGCCCTTTTGCCCAGCAGCTAGGTTTCCTTTTTTCTTTGATTCTTTACAGTACAGAACAAGTAGGTTATAAAACACATTAAAGCAAAAATATGCCTACAGAATATTGGGACTAAAAATATCTTGACAAAATGTGGGCGTAGGTACTGTAAACACCCACTTGTTCGGGGAAAACGGGCGTGAAATTTATGTTATATATATATTTTGTTAGGGCGTACAGCGCGGTCCATGCCCGCTGCAGAAATGACAAAAAGTTGCATAACTGGACACAGCAGGCCAGTCGGCGACCGACGTGTAACACACCCAAGTCCGTCTGTGGCACAGAAATCATAATAGCAAAGGACTAGAAGTGAAAAACGGCCCGATTTTGTAAGAAATTACTGACACCGTTTTCGTTACATTCACAGTTTGAATTATTGTAAAAAAATATGTAGCCAGGTAATGGTGTAGTTTAAACCGGCTAATCAAAATTAAATTTCTATACAAAATTTTGTGTCTATGTTATTAGGCGTAGAGCAGTTCCTTCGTCTGGAGAAAATCCTGGGTGTAGAATTGGGTTAATCATGCAGTAAAAATTCATTCTCATTAGGATTGAACCAGCACGTAAAATTTTAACTCATTTCAACATAGGATGAGGGAAAGTGTTTTTTTTTTTGTTTGAACTAACTCACAAACATTGCAAGTTAAATAAAAAATTGTAAAAATAGACACTGACTAACAAATACTCACTTTTTTGCTGTAAAACATATTTTCCTATCAATTGCCTAACAAGTACAGTTACAAGTTTTAGAAGACTTTTATACCAACTTTAGCCACTGTATCACACATTGATCCACGCAGTCCTGAAGCATTTTGTTATAATGTTAGTTTCTCAGATGTGTGGTGACAAGTTCACGCGGCTATACGACTTCTGGTGCCTTATTATTACAATTTCTGTGGGTTTTACCCAATTCCCCTGTCAGATCCTAATTACTTAATTTCCAAAGATTAACACGACTATTTTTGCAATCCCTGGCATGGAATTCGCCTAGTCCGGAGTCTGGAAGGCTACAACTTCACGTGGCTGCATGGCTTCTAGTGTTTTATTTTTACGGTTTCTATGGTCTTTTACTCAATTTTCCTGTCAAGTTCCTATCACTTAATTGCCAACGCCTCACACGACTAACTCTAAACAAATTCATATAATCATATAAAATATGTGCAGATTCCATTTGCCATCCCTGGCAAACTAAACATGGAATTTACCAATCCGGAGCTGGAAAGCCACAAGTTTACGAGGCTATGTGACTTCTAGTGTCTTATTATTACGACTTCTATGGTCTGTGGTATTTGCACAGCGCTCGGTCACTTAGACCGCGTTTGCCCTCTGTAACTTGCATGTTTTGTATTTCGTTCTGAACTTAGCAAAATTTGTGTTGTGCACGTTTGCAGTCTAAATGTTCTCCGAGCTGTATGTTCCAAGTGAAATATAAATGACTTTGTGACTGGTACTTGTCTGGGGTCTTTTATGGAAGTCGGTTTTATGGTTAAAAATCTCTAGAGTAATACGTAGGTAATGCCTTTAATGTGTTCCAGAAGTATTTTCATTTATATTTTTTTTTCTTTAATCATACTTAATAAAATATAAATTGTAAGCGCCTATTGATAGAGACAGCAGACTATTATATTGCAGCCAGCAGGCTGCAATATAATAGTCTTTATCTATCTTTATCATTACGCCAGATCATCAGGGTAGGCAGAGAGTACAGAATAAAAAAGACATATTCACTTATTTGCAGTTTGAAAGTAGTCATAAAGTTAGACATAAATTTATGGAATCATTTATGGAATCATAATTAATTTATTTTATGGAACGACATTTGTTAGAAACTGGAACGACATTTCCAAGTAAGTATGTATTATGTACGCTTTATTTAATAGTTTGAATCAGAAAAGATTCATGAAGTTTGAGAAATGAAAATTAATGATAAAATATAAAATAAAACATAGTAATAATCGGTCAACTTAATAGATTTTCTGTTTTCGATTTCTTAGCCGAAATGATATTTCGAGACACAAGTATTTAACACAAGCTCTGGAAACTACGCGTTTAAGTATTTCGATGACAATAATGGACAATAATCTACCCGGCCGCATGCCTGAAGGCAACTAACCAGTGTCGCTAAGTTTTATTTATAAATAACTTTCTTAACCCCACAAAGATTTGTGTAGTCACCACGGGTAGTCACTGATATTTCCTGAGATAGCTCCAGAAAAAGGCTGTTCGAGCGATTTACAATTTGGCCCCGAGAGCTTCTCTTCAGGAAAAATTTACAGAAATAAATATTCTAACTGTTGCATCACAATTTATATATGAAAATCTACTATATGTTAAAAAGAATATAAGTAATTTTGAAAAATATAGTGACATTCATCATCTAAATACACGAAACAAAGATGATAATTCCACTAGTCTCCACAGAATTAGTCATTCTTTCATGGGCCAATGTATACGCTTCTACAACAAATTACCCATAGACATCCGAAACATGCCTATCAATAAGTTTAAAAAGGAAATTAAAACTAGACTCTGTAAGAAAGGATACAAAATTTCGGATTATCTTGACGATAAAACAGATTGGGTTTGAGCAGCTTCTCAATCAGCAACATTAATCAATGATGTATAATACAATTTGGAAAAACAAAAGAAAGGTTATCAGAAAAGCCAAACAAATTAAATTAAAAGCCCGCTGAGTTTCTCGCCGGATCTTCTCAGTGCAGGCTGCGTTCCGATAGGTGGTAAATGTAATAATTTTGACGTTGGTGAGCGCTATTGTATTGGCCTATACAAATAAATGATTTTTGACTTTGACTTTCATCAGCATTTTTCAGAAACATTTGAGATGAATATTGGTTCAGTATTTTGCGATTCTTTGGTTTCTTTTCATTTTTCCTATATTGTAAACAAGTTTGAGTTAATTTGTAGGGACATTTGATTTGAACGCGCTATTTGACGAGTATATGAGGCACATTGTCGTGCCAGGAAGCCGTCTTGTGGCAGAAAAATAACTTACTTATATAGTAGATACTTAAGCTAGAATTTAAAATGGCGTCCATTCCTGGATCTTAATTATTTCCTACTCTTCTTGTTTACTTTTTTTAATTAAACTTCTTGACTCTTTCACCATCAAACTTCATTGGATAGAAAATTAAGAACTGGACGCCATGGAGCTTAAGTATCTACTGGGGTGGTGGATGTAATGTGTAATAGACTTATTTCAAAAAGTGTAAATTAAAATGAATTTAAATTATACAGTATATATTTTACTTGAACTTACATTATTTTCTAGTATATAATTTTTGATTTTTTTTGGTTGCGGTAACTAATATGAAATTAATGTACACAAACACCAGGACCAAAACAATAATTTTTGGATAGCACAAAACCTCGTTCTCTGTGGAGATCGAAGCTGCGATCACTTGATCCAGTGGACGGAGCAGCTTAAACCATTAGACTAAGTTTTTATTACACCGTTATCGACGTATTAATAAATGAATGATGCTAAAGTGGCCCCACCACTTAAGTATCATTTACTCATTGAGTAAAATAAGACCTAGATATTTCAACCATATCTATACTAATATTATAAAGAGAAAAATTGTGTTTTTGTATGTTTGTACCGAATAAACTCAAAAACTACTAGACCGATTTCAAAAATTATTTCACTATTAGAAGGATATCTTATTGAAAAGTAACATAATCCCGGTGGCATTATTGTCAACCGGGTACGAAGTCGCGAGAAACTGCTAGTCATTCTTCTTCTTCTTCAGCCGAAAGACGTCCGCTGCAGGACAAAGGCCTCCCCTAGAGACCGCCGACCGCAACGACCGGCTTTGTGCTGTACGCATCCAACTTCTACCCGCGACCTTCACCAAGTGATCAGTCCATCTTGTAGGGGGCCTGCCCACTCCACGTCTTTCGGTACGTGGTCGCCATTAGAGAACCTTTCTGCCCCACCCGCCGTCCGTTCTACGAGCGTTGTTGACGCCCACTGCCACTTAAGTTTAACAATTCTGAGTCATATCGTCAGTCAATTGCTGCAAACCATTAATAAGTTTAATTTAAAAAAAAAACACATTTTAATTTGTATTAAAGAGCTTAACAGAGCATTTTATGAGACTTATCTTCGATTTGAGTAATATGTATAGCAAAATAGTATGAACCATTGAGTTATTATGCACTTCGTACTAGAGAACACGCCTCAAGTAAATTTTTTGTCCCAAAAGATAGAGTGCACACACACACTAGTTCTCTTTGTTCTAACGTTAAATAATTTCATGAAATGATCGTTTCATTGTCCTATATATAGTCCTATAAATATAAAGGCCGGCGTGACTTTATAAAAATATATTTATTTAACAATATAAAATTAATAATGAATACTCAAAATACTAATGCAGTCAATTAGTATTGCTTAACGTTAGTGCGAACGGTAAGAGAGCTAAGTCGATATTAAATGTGGCTTGGCGATGGCTATTTATAGGCATCGTCAAGTAAACAACTCTTTCTAGAAGACACCCACGCAGTGTGTGTCTTATTAATTAATATTTGCTTACTAATCAAAACAGTTATTAGAATTGGACTGAGACTAAGCACGTAACCTGATATCTGTTTACTTGATAAATACGCAGCTGATGCAAGTTAAGCTGATTCAGCAAAACAGTACTTGGAATTATTTTGTATGAGCAATAGTGTATTATTGCATCATCTTTTAAAGTACTTGCACTGAGCTGTGTACTGATCTAGTATACATAACACCCCCCTCCATAAGTTCGAAATCAGCGTTCGATTTTTGAGAATGTTGATTTTGCTTATGTTTACATAAGGACAATATTTTAGACTTATTAATATATATACCAATCAAGAGCACAATTATTAATGTAACATAAATGATTATAGTGCCTAAACTTATGGTATGCACATTCATTTTATTTACTTGGTTTTTACTAAATTTTGCATATTCATTTGAACATTTGTGACAGGACTTTCATTTTTACAACTGAAGATGTAGCTCATGTGGCAGGAACTGACGATGAGTCGAATTGATTAGTAGCATTAATTTCTTTCCTGGCACAGGAACGCTGCTTTCTTAATTTCTCTGTAAGTCTGTGAGAATTGTAATTACTCCTGACTTTCTCGTAAGGATGTGAGGATTTAGGATTTAACGGAATGTCAGGTTGGAAAAAGGATAAAGTTTTTAGGAATTACAGAAATCTAATTGGGCATTGTGGCAGTGAGGCGCTCGTAGCGCTGTGCGACCGCGGTGTTCTTACCGATCACCAAGGTTAAGCAGCGTTCGACTCGGTCAGCCTAAGATGGGTGACCGTTTGTGGCACTTTCATATTCGAGCGTCTCCGTGCTTCGGAAGGCACGTAAAGCCGTTGGTCCCGGTCACCACTTAATGCGGTAGTCGTTAAGCCGAGTTGGAAACCTTATAAAGGCGGCTTGATAAGTTCCAACAGCAGGTGGCCACACACCTGCCTCCACCAATCCGCACTGGGTCCGCGTGGTGGAGTATGACCTAATCTCTCTCACCTCGATTTGTGAGAGAAGGCCTTTGCCCAGCAGTGGGTAGTATAGGCTGATATTATTATTTTATTTTATTTATAATTGGGCAAATGGTACTGACATCATAAACGTTATTCGTTTGCTATTAATATACGCTCTTATGTCTATACAATTTTCAATCTTAATTAAATTAACAGAATTGACTGAATATATTAAATAAAAAATTGTTTTGACCTTATCTATCCTTATTAACAAAATTTGTATTATATGAATGATCAAATCGTTAGTATTTAAAACAATGTGCTATGTTGAAATTTAGTTTCATTTTAATATAAAATTTATTTTGAAGTCGAAGGACCAGGTTTTGGACTAACTGTATTACTATCGGAAGAGTGAACCTTTGGAGGACGTATAATATCCTTTATTGGGACTTTTGTATGTCTCCCATGAGACTCTACTGGTACGGTATTTCTAATAATTTTTTCTTTCTGTCTTTTTGTAACGTTGCTAATCTTTAGTACTATTCTATTTAAAACTTCGGTTGCCTAATTTACTAAAGGAATCTAGTATTGTTAAAAAGTAATTGCCTTCTAATGAAAATTATATCTATAAAAATTTCTTGAAAGGGTCTTGTTTGAGTTAATTGTATTTTGGGATTAAAGGATTTCTAATAACGTTCGCATATTTAACGAAATTAATTGTTTTTGAAACATGTAATTAATTGTCAAAATATAAGAATTCTTAAGCTTTGAATTTAATATTTAAATTATTTAAAGAATGATTTTATTAATTAATATTTGCTTACTAATCAAAACAGTTATTAGAATTGGACTGAGACTAAACACGTAACCTGATATCTGTTTACTTGATAAATACGCAGTTGAGGCAAGTTAAGCTGATTCAGCAAAACAGTACTTGGAATTATTTTGTATGAGCAATTGTCTGTTATTATTGCATCATCTTTTAAAGTACTTGCACTGAGCTGTGTACTGGTCTAGTATACATAACTATATACATGTCATTTCACGAAGATATCATAACGCGTCGCATTTGGTCATAGCGAATAAGTGCTTCCACACGGAATAGCGTGCATTATTAGCTTAATTAAAATACAAATCTGTATGCATAGTGATTTTATCTTACAATACACACGGTGTAACTTTGGTCGCCCTAGAGCGAAAGCCCTGCTAATATATCCAATGCCTACCGTTCACTGATAATAAAAAAATAATAAAAGGAATACTTTAATCATAGACTTCAATAAGTAACATCTACCTACGGACCTATTCGAGTATCATAGCTAGGGTGAAGATCCCCATAACCGAAGGTATCTACCGGCCAGCTAACGAGTCGCACCGCCTCTCAATATTATCTTGCGTTTGGTAGAGGTATTTTTTCATGAACTAAATTAGTATTATTATGGAGATGTTACTTATGGAAGTTACCTTTTTTATTACCAGTGGACAGTAGGCATCGGATACATCATCCGGGCTTTCGCTCCAGGACAACTAAATTACACCGTGGATATAACATTCAACATTATCAAGATAGGAAGAAAAAATAATGTCGCTGTACGATTGGGAGACATTATGTTATTTAATTTTTATTATTATGCCAACAAACAGTGATATGAACGGATATACTACTCAAGCAGAAACTGTGTAACATAGTTTTTATATTTAAATCACTGAACAGGCCGGTCGATTAGTAATGGTTCCGAGAGAAAAATAAAACAAAGAATCACAATAAACGAAGCGTGATATCGTGATTATAACAGAGACCTGACATCTAAGCGCAAACCCTTTGGCGTTAAAAGTAGTTAGGTTGTCGTGAAATCATGCTGGCAGGTTCATCTTTATTTATTTTTGTGCGAAGAGGATAGCATACAAATTCGTTACGTTATCGCCAATCAGTTAACGCTAAGCTTTCAATATTCAATTGGTTTGTGGTGATATAAAACATCAAGATTTATAATTTGCACTCGACAAACTTAACATATTAAACCTTGGATCATCTGTACATAAAATATTTATGTATGAAATGGGAACTATTGCTTGTTCTTGACTCGTATTTACGAGTAAAGAACAAGCAATGGTTGATTTCATTAAAGTAGGCACTTTTACTTATGTATTTCAGCGTTGCGATACTTTGGAACAAAATATTAATTATTAAGTCTCAAATTTCTTGCTTACCGGAGTGCAAATGTTATTGAGTTATTTATTATGAACAGTTGAACGCTTCATTGGAAACAAATAAATGTTTAAGACTTTGTTCTTATTAATATTAATTATCAATGCTTGATGGCAAATGAGTTAATAATATAATAAAATTAATAATAGATTAATCAATCACTATTTAGTGGTTGAGTTCTGAAAATGAAAAGATAAGCATGGTTAAGAGCTTAAGCAGGTCCGCTCACTGGGTCAAGTAGTCGCGGGCCGATTCCCGCACGGGACAAATCTTTGTATGACCTACAATCATTTGTTCCGGTCTGGGCGTTTGACTATGTGAATTTTCATGTTTGTAAACGCACCCACGACACAGGAATAAATCCTAGTGTGGCGCTACGTTTTTTTTTTAAAGTAAGTATAAGAGCGTTCTTAATCCACATTGTGGTGACGTCGTGTAATACTTTCATAATTATGACTAGTCTAAAAATTGGAGGGCTAGAAAGGGGCGAGCCAAAGACATCACAATGGTCACGATTTTTAAAATCTGTATTATGCGTTCGGCTCGCGGGAAAAAACCCTGATGAGCAATCTTTGTCTTTAAAAATAGATTGAACACGGTAACCTCCTGCGGAGCGCACGAAGACTATGTCAGAAGTGAAGGCAACCCAATGCGGATAAGCGTCGTACGTTCATGGATTTGGCGACGTAGCAAGGCGTTGTGGAGGGCTTAGGGCGACAGTGGAGGTCAAGAGTGACTGTTGGCCAGACACTGCAGCCGAACCCTTTCCCAGTTACGGACACCCGTTCCATTGGGTCTGAAAGAAGAAGGAAGAGGGAGTGCATCAGGGTTTGCGCGCACCTTTATGCACTTTAATATTCATAATTCACAAATTATTGGATTTGTTGATGGCTTTCAATTTTATACACACCAGTAAAGCCGACAGATATGCCTTCGCCTTTGCCGAAATCGGTTAGATTAATTGATTGATTGATGCTTTAATACCAACAGTCTTATTAATCCTTAAAACTTTAGATTGATAAAGTTTGTTTTGCCGTTGAATTAAAACTAATTCTTTTGCTTCTATAAGTATAATAATGCCAATAACAGAGCAACAAAATTAAGATTGCCGCGTTTAAGTATCCAACAAAAGTAATAAATATTGAAAACAAGAAGTTTTTTAACTGTTAATTAACCAACTTTTATGATAAGTACACCCATAACAATTATACAACAATTAATAAAGCACCTGTAATAAAAACAATAAATGGAAGTTGCGTGATAAGAGCCCACTTTTCAGATTATTAAAGGCGATTTACGTTTGCTAGTAAAATATCATATTTATATAACTGGGTAGTTTAGTAAATCGGCGCCTTAGCCGAAATTATTGTGGTACATTAAATAAACAGAATTTGTTGTCGTTGGAAAAAATAAATTGCTTTTGTTTTATTTTATTCACGAAGAATGAAGAAGAAAGAAGAAATTACTAGTTAATAAAGCTTCGCCTCAAATTGTATTGCGTCAAAAGTAACATTCGTCAAAGAAATACTTAGCTTGTCCTTTTTCGCGGCCTTAAGTATTATGAGATTTTATTTTGTTAAATGCTCTCCATACGATTTAAGAGTGGGGGCAAAACTTTAATAAATAAAAACCCTCCAATCAAAAATCAGCATATAGATTTTTTGGAAATTTTAAGGCATTACCTATGATGTAGAAATGGCATCTGGATTTTATGTACCTGTAATCATACCTGCGTACAGAATATGTATCAATCAAATCTATACTTATCTACGCAAGTATATAGTCGGTGGCGACCTCGCGCGACTGAAGACTGCATTACCATTCCATAGTCTACTTCATTCTATTGTTAACTTAGCGAACGAAACGACGGTCAAGGAATACAAACGATTGTACTATTTTAATTATTTTTATATGTTATTGTTTTATGCGATATTTTATCCAACCATTAACAGTACTAATATTGTAATGAGGAAAGATTTGTTTGTAATCGCTAAACTCTGAAACTACATACATACATACTACTAAGTTACATAGGCCACTGTTGATCGACTGGGTGCGAAGCTGCAAACTGCTAGTGATTAATAAAAATATCGAAAACTACGAGAAAAGGAAAATGTGAGTTGATATCCCGATAAATCGGGCACATCTTATGCTATGCGAAAGTGGAAGGATGCAGCTACTAGGGAAGCTGTAGACCCTTAGTTCCCAAAGTGGTCCGGGTGGACCCCCTGGGGTCCACGGGAGATTCGACGGGGGTCTACGTTGGCGTGACAAAAAATGGGGTTCACAATTTGTAAGTGGGGGCCCACGAAAATTTATTTGCTTTCAATAGTGAAGAACTAAAATGGCTTGACTTCACCTATCAATGTAGGCAGATAATATTTTAAGATGATCAGCGACTGTTACTTGTAAAAACTTGCATATTCCATATTCAGTACAACGTGTCGAGACTTACAAAGCGCCGCCGCCGTCCGCAACGCTTGTTCAGATGTGCAAAGGGACAAAATACGACTTGTGGTGTGTGTACTTGCAATCTTGTATGAACTTGTTTGATTCTTCACCAATATAAATACGAATGCCAAGGATAAACGTTACTCATTTGTTTTCGGAATTTCCAAAAGAAAAGTAAAGTAAAGTGAATCGATGTTAGTGTTTGCCAGTATCAGAAAAAGTAAGTATTTACCTGCCGATTTGTTATACATACTTTTATTTTATGTTGTAATAAGTAAAGTTAGCGTATGGTAGGTACGTTTTAAAAATTAAATACTGAACTAAGTCAATATTAAATACTTCCATAAAAGAACAGAAAGCCGAGAAAAGTTGAACGTTTGGTCCCTACTTTATTAGTAATATTTTTTTACCCGACTTTGTGGTGTTTCACTATAGGTGAGATATATTATGATTGACCTGCATGATTTTAAATATTTCAGGTTCCTATATTTTCATAAATTGTACTTGACTCTACGTGCCCGTAACGTGCATCAAAGTAATAAATAAATAATTAAAATCGCGGAGCTTTGATATCAAAATATTATTTAAAAGTATTTTCTATCGAATTTACAGAAATATATCAATATCAATATATTTATGAAAAAAATTACATTATTTTAAAATCGGTTCAGCCGTATTCATAAAACTCTATTAAGGATTAAGATCCATAATAGAGTTTTATGAAGCGATTTATTGCTTTTAATAATTAGTATCAGTTTGCTACTTGCAATCGGCACTTTGTTTATTTCATTGCAATAATTAATTAGGTAATCCTATTCTATTAAAATAGCCATATCTTGTTGAGTAAGACCGCCTTATGATACGGAACATGGTTGAATCTAAGAAGAAATGTCGACAGTATAGTGTTGATTATTTAATATTTGGTTTTCTTCCATCAAAACAAGCGATTGCCCATATGCCTTTTATGCAACAAAGTTTTGAGCAATGACTCTATGAAACCATCGAAGCTCGAAGATCATCTAAGAAGGTGTCAACCTGATAAAATAGGTAAAGATTTGAAATATTTTCAAGCATTGAAGGAAAAATATGAAAAGGGACCCACCTTGCACAGTATATTCGCTTTAACATCTGAAAATAACGATGATGGCTATATAATATAAGATAATATAAGTAATGAGATATTCTAAGATGCCCATCTTATAATATCTCATTACTTATAGCGCAATCTGGAAAACCGCACACCATTGGAGAACAGTTAATTTTTCTCGCTGTTGAAGAGGTTTTATAAACTGTTCTGCACAAATCTTCATTTGACATACTCAAAAGAATTCCTTTGAGTAACAACACTGTACAAAGACGTATTGATGAAATGAGCTCTGATATTAAAAGTTTCTTGTATAATTCATCATCATCATCATCATCATCAGCCTGTATCAATCCACTGCTGGACATAGGCCTCTCCCAAGGCATGCTATTGAGCCCGATCTTCGGCTCTTCTCCTCCAACCGCTGCCAGCCACCCTACGTATATCATCGCTCCATCTAGCTGCAGGGCGTCCACCACTACGTTTGCCAAGCCGCGGTCTCCACTCGAGAACACGTCTACCACAGCGGTTATCGGTCCTTCGGCAAATATGGCCAGCCCACTGCCACTTCAGCGTGCTGATCCTGTGAGCTATGTCGATGACCTTGTATAATTATCTGCAAACAACTCATTTTTCTATTTAACTGGAGAAAATAATTTTACCTACTAATGAAGCATTATTATTGGCATATGTTCAATTTGTTTTAGCGAAGAAATTCATGAAGAGCGGTGAATCAATATTTAATGTCTAGAGTGATTTTTTAAGGAAAAATCTATTCCATTCACCATCGTTATTTCGGTGGCAGCAGATGGAGCTCCTGCCATGGTCGGGCGATATCGTGGATTTATAAGCCATCTTAAAATAATTATACCAGAGGTAAGTGCAATTCGCTGTGTCATCCACCGACAACACCTAGTAGCAAAAATCACTTCAATTTGTGATTAATACACTTAACAAAATAAGAAGCAATGCGTTGAATACGCGTTTATTTGCACAATTGTGCGATGAAAATGATGAAGACTTCCAACGATTGCTTTTACATACTGAAGTACGCTGGTTGTCGAAAGGTACATGTTTAACAAGATTTTACTCACTTTTTGAATCAGTTTTAGAGTTTCTGGAAAGTAAAGACCCAGATTAAAAAGAAAACCTGATCAATTTGAAAGCTAACATCTTACAATTACAAGGGGACAGACAGCCTCAATTTAATAAACAAAGCCTGTAATTTCAGTTTTTCTTGAAAAATTGAAATTACGAAGCAATATATTAGTCGGCGCGAATTTTCCCAGTTTTCAAACTTGTCACAGGTAGAATGCCTTGATGAGGATATTCAGATATACTTTCAACAGTTAATTGCCCTGAATGATGGCTTTAAAATCAGATTTGAAAATATTTTGACGATGGAAATACCACCATGGATCATAAATCCATTTGATAAAACGGAAGTGGAGAATGTGATATTACAAGAGGAGCTACTCGAGCTTAGCACTAATGAGGAGCTGAAGGTTAAATTTAAAAGAGGGTATCAAAATTTTTGGCTGCAGGCAGAAATACCCGAAAAATATCCTGGACTGTGGAGAATTGCGAGAAAGCTTCTGATAGCATTTCCCTCGTCATATCTTGTCGAAAAAAGTTTTAGTGTCGTTACAAACCTTTTAACAAAAAAAAGGAGCAGATTAAATATCACGGAACAGAGAGATTTGCAGTTATTCCTAACAAAACTGAAGCCAAATATTAATTATTTCCATTAAAATTATGACTATTTTGTGATTGTCATTGTATACTACGACTGTTATCATATTACAGTGTACTATGATAACAATAATAATTAATAGTGTAATAATTACATATTTAAATAAATACGACACACAAAATATACTATTTTTCTTTTTATTTTTGCCACTCCAAATGGGGAGTTTTCTAAATGAAGTAAGTGAGAATCGATTGGTTCAAAATCAATTAATTATTTAACCAATCAATTCTTACTTTTTTTCGAAAACTATTGTTTCGTGGTTGGAAATCAGCCGCAACGCAAATTTCCATAGTTAGATCTAATCTTCACATTTTTTGTCGAGTTTTGGGAATATGGTAGAAATGTAGCTGCAGGGGGTCCACCGGAACCAGCTAAATTTTGAAAGTGGTCTATGAGAATAAAAGTCTGGGAACCTCTGCTATAGATTATCTTACCATGACCAAATATACTGTGTCTTATCTGAAGAGCAAGTCACGAGTTTCCGTAATCGGTGAGCGTGTATCAGAAGAACTATAAGAGTAGAGGAAGCCAGAGGGTCTGTATATAATAATAATATAATAATAATAATAATTTATTCAACAATTTAACATATTACATTTTACAAGTATAAAATATAACATATAACATTGCAGTAATAATATAATATTTACAT
Source organism: Phalera bucephala (assembly GCA_905147815.2). Classification (NCBI taxonomy): domain Eukaryota; kingdom Metazoa; phylum Arthropoda; class Insecta; order Lepidoptera; family Notodontidae; genus Phalera; species Phalera bucephala. Next base: position 18,116,155 of record LR990622.1, read on the forward strand.
TTATATTAGACACATTATCTTAAGAACATCCATAAAAATATGCTAAAATATAATAACTATAGCAGCCGTGCTAGGTATAGAAAGAACATGTTGGACTCTATATTCTCTGCCTATCCCGTAAGGGATCTGGCGTGATAATATAGATAAATAGGTAGATCTCACCGTCTGTCGACAGGAAGCGCAATATTTGTCCAAAACAGGTGCTTCAAACTTTTAGAAATTTATTAAATTTTGCCTACAAAAAAAATTTAGTGAAAATTTCCTCAATTAATTTTACTCAGTAAAAGTTAAACTAACAGACAAAGTTAGGACGGGCCGACCGTCATTATTAATCCAAGTATTCTAATGAGATATACCTTACGCTCCTAATTAAGGAATACGTCATTAGTTATTTACATTCAAACAATTTGAAAGCTCTTTAAGACTTTCGCTTCCGAAGAAACGAAGTTATGTAAACCCGCATTGTTGTACGTGTTACTATGTAAGAGTTATACGACATTTAATATAATCCTAAATCTGTTTGTTAAAATTGAATGAGCTCTCTGGACCTTTCCGAATACAAATTTCCGAGAACAGGAATGCTAAAATGGTAAATTCATATTTTTTGTTATATCGCCGAATCCACCAATGTCCGTCGCTTGCCAGCATTGGGTTGTCTTCCCCGCCGACATAGTCTACGATCTGCGCAGGAGGTTACCACGTTTGATCTATGTTTAGGGACAAACACAAATTCCCTTTTGGGAGCCACCGGTAAGAGGTCATGGAGCACCTGTAAACCAGTGTGTTCACCGCCTTTGGAGGGCCAGCTGGTGAGCCGCAAAAGGTATAACCACTAGAAGCCCCGTAACACTTACACTGCATTAAATTATCGAAAAAGGATTTTTACTCTTTTAATAATAAAAGAATATTTTAGAATTTCAATTTTGCCACTGTTGACAACCAAAACCAATGTAAAAAAAATATGACCATCATGATACATGAATACCTAGATCGATTTCAAAAACATTTTGTACAATCTTTGTAATAAGTTAAGTTATTGAAGGGAGGATTAGAGTTATCTTGTGACAGCTTTTAAAAAGTAAATGAATCCAATAATACCGTCTCAATATACAAGTCTACCAAAAAATCCGTTTTTGTCAAGTTAATTGATTGGCAGTCTTATAACAGAAAGATAAATTGATTTTGAGGCAGGCGTTGGTACTCGTAAAATTTACGCTTCAGCATTGTCGACTCGAAGAAGATTTTTGTAGATTTGTGACAACGGATTTACGTACGGTTATCTATACATATAATAAATCTTACATATAATAAAACTGTAAGGAAGTCGTGTCTGTACATGGAATATTTGTAGGAAATAACAACCCAGGGGTATCATACTATCGCTGTAGAAGTTAATTCTGCAATTTTTGGGTTTCGTGTCTGTTTGACTGTCTATCGGAGGGTATGAACCAGCATCACGCAAAAACTAAAAGGCGGATTTTGATGCAACTTTGCATGCGGATACCTTATAATGTTGTATAGTATTTATTTCGGAAAATTAAAAGGTTTCTCCAGAAAAGACGAAAATAAGCAAAACATTGGATTTCTAAAAAGACACGTTACGTCAAATCTGTTTGATGGATTTCAATGAAATTTTGTGTAATTGTAGCCTGTACAAAAGACCACAACTCTGTAAACTTATATTTTCGAAAAATTTAACAGTTTCCGAGGAAAGTACAAAACAGTCGATTTTGATAAATCATTCATTGTTCCAAAACTACTTTTTAGAAGTCAGTGAAACATAGCACGGAGATATTTCATATGACACACAATATAGTTAATATTTAAGTTTTCAGCAAATTAAACGGTTTGTATGGAAAAGTAAAGCATCTATATCCATACATACTACATATAATAAACTGTAAGGAAGTCAAGTCTGTACATGCAATATTTTTAGGAAATAACAACCCAGGGATACCATTCTATCAATGTAGAAGCCAATTCTACAATTTTTGGCTTTCGTGTATGTTTATCTGTCTGTCCAAGGGTATAAACCATCATCACGTAAAAACTACTAGGTGAATATAGTGAAACTTTGCATTCGGATACCTTAAAATGCTGGTTAACACGTTATATAGGTATTTAACCCGAAAAATCAAGGTTTTTCCAGAAAAGACGGAAATAAGCGCAACATTGGATTTCTAAAAATACACTTTACTCCAAACCTGTTTCATGAATTTCAATGAAATTTTGTGTAATTGTAGCCTGTACTAAAGATCACAACTCTGTATACTTATATTTTCGTAAAATCTAACAGTTTTTGAGGACAGAAAAAGAAAGTCGATTTTGATAAATCATTCATTGTTTCTAAATCAACTTACTACATTGTCGCGGGATAATCCATAAAACTTTATTACTGTTTGTCCCGAACTGCAATGTTACGATGTAAAATATGTGATTTTGCCTATACATGAATTCGTCCATGAATTGATATTGGACTCAGGTTCGTCTCCTCACGAAAAACTTTCCAGTCGTTAAAAGCACTCACTCAAAATTGTTCATACATGTTTGATTTAAACACTTAAACATGTACTGAGTTCTTAGATTTACGCGAATATTACACATGAAATAAAACTATTTTTTCGGCAGCACCCATGGTCACGGGAAGGACTCCTTCCCGTGACCATGGGTGCTGCAAAGCACTCGAAACGTCGGGAACTTAAAAATCAAAATAAACCGCGATAAAATCCGAAAAAATAGTTTTATTTCACTTAAACATGGATTTGTGCATGAACCGATGATGCATTTAGGATTGTTTCTTCTGGAGAGAACTCTAACGATGAATGGGCCGGATACGAAACTGTAATAACGATGAATATCTTACGAGAAGACTAACACAAAATGTACTCACAACACTTTGCTACATACTTAGCTGGCAATGTACCGTTAGATACTATTGAGCTAGATTATAATCTTTGACAGGGTAGGTAGAGAAGATTTAAATCAGAAATATTTTATCGATAATTTAAAAATAAATAGATGACCTGATAATCCTTCTTGAGAAGCAAGATATTGTATACGTTTTTTTATGAGACGGCGTTAGTGTTGTATATTGAATAGGATCGCGCTATAGTATAGTTTATATTTTACAAAGACCACCTGTGCGGGCTACGCGGGGCTAAGACTGAACCCAGTGATAGTGTTAGTCTATAGGGAAATAAGTCTGGTGGAAGTTGACAAAGTATAAAATATATATTTACTACACGGTTCAACCGGAATAGTTAATCTCCCTCTTAGGTCTTCATATTAAAATCTTGATATGAAGGTGTCTTACATAGTAAAATAAAACAAAACACTTTTTATCTCGAAACATACTTCTGTAGAATATCTATTATTTCTATCTATCTATCTATATCATCACACCAGATCCCTTTCGGGATAGGCAAAGAGTACAGAGTTCCAACAGGTTCTTTCCTTACATACCTCTCCGTCTTCCTCCACTCTCATAGTTCGTCTCATACACGCTCGCCGTTATCTATTATTATTTCTTCATACTAAAACGGCTGAACAGATTATAAAGAAACTTAATATGAAAAAATCCACACAGGTATACGATGCCAAAGTGGAAGGACGTAGAACAACAACTATTTATAGTTTCATAAATTATATACAATATTTATAATTATATATAACAACAGCAAATATTACTAAAAAAACGGTAGCAAAAAATAAATATACAGATTTACACGCCGCTTTCTGATGTTAATGTACCTAGAACAGATCTAAGATATCGGGGACTAGAGTATCTTATCATGAATAGACCATGTCTTATCCGAAGAGAAAGTCAAGAGTCTCCGTAACCAGCGAGCGTGTATAAGGCGAACTATGAAAGTGGAAAGAGACAGAAAGGTCTGTAAGGAATGAACCTGTTGGAACTCTGCACCCTCTGCCTACCCCGCAAGGGATCTGACATGATGATATAGATTATTAGATAGTATTAAAGTATCTTAAGTCGTGAAATAATAATTGGAAATAGGTAACTTTATTTGCGCACTATATCATGCCGATATTATCCATGTAAGTGGTATATAAAATCACACCTATATGCATTTGGTGGGTTTTTACCGGCCTGCATGAAGATGCCCGAAGATATTAATAATCTCAATCATCTTTCCCTCTTCCTCTTCACAGATGACTGGAAGCTTTGGCTCATGCTGAAATTGTTCAACAACGAAAATTTTGTAATATTTAAGTTGACTGTATAAATAATTTTGCGAAACATAGAAGACTTGATTTAAGCGAAAAAAGGTAGACTGCTTAACTTACTTTGTCAAATAGTCGCAGGTACGATCCCCGCACAACGCACGGGAATATTCATTTGGGATTTGTGATTTTGAAATAAAGAATATATTTTATGCGCATACGGGCAAAATATAAAATATGTTTGTCCATGTTAATTCCAGAACGACGGAACCGATTAAATACACTATCACTGGAAAATGGAGGATTTCTCAGAGATTGTTTAACTACTACTTTTGAGCTCGGGAAATGCAGGATCCATAGGGGATAGTTGTTTTTATTTATCCATATTAACACGGCTGAACGGATTTAAAAGAAACTTAATATAAAGGTTTCTCTTAAGTTTTGGAATAATGCTATCCCAAAAAGTCCTACCTAGCTATGTCAAATTATAAAATAAACGCGTGCGAAGCCACGGGAAACAGCTAGTCACCAATGAAAGAACGCATCCGTGCGAAGCCAGGGCTAGTCATAAATAAATGTATCTACAACAGCCCGATGCTGTTGTTCGCATTGGCTTTATAATCTAATTAGTCCTCTACAAGAAATATTGTAATCATTGCCCTAAAGTTTTAGGTGAGTACCTACTTGTGTTATTTTCAGTATTTTATAAAAAGTCTTCTTCTTCTTCAGCTGAAAGACATCCACTGCAGGACAAAGGCCTCCCCTAAAGACCGCCACAGCGACCGGCTATGTGTTGTACGCATCCAACTTCTATCCGCGACCTGCACTAGTAGTAATGGGTCCATCTTGTAGGGGGCCTACCCACTCCACGTCGTACGTGGTTGCCACTCGAGAACCTTTCTGCCCCAACGGCTGTCAGCTCTACGAGCGATGTGCCCCGCCCACTGCTACTTAAGTTTAGCAATTCTGACTGCTGTGTCAGTGACTTTGGTCCTCCTGCGGATCTCCTCGTTTCTGATTCGATACCGCAGGGTAACTCCAAGCATAGCTCTCTCCATCGCCCTTTGGGTGACCTTGAGCCTTCTTATGAGGCCCATCGTAAGCGACCACGTATCGGTGCCGTAAGTCATCACTGGCAACACACACTGGTCAAAGACTTTTGTCTTGAGACACTGCGGAGTTTTGTACGAGAAGATGTTACGTAGCTTCCCGAACGCCGCCCAGACGAGCAGGATTTGACGATTGACCTCTTTCTCGAAGTTGGACCTACCTAATTGGATTCTTTGTCCCAGGTAAATATAATCGTCAACAACTTCGAGCGTAGAGTCTCCAAACTTTACAGAAGTTGGTACTACGTGGACGTTTGACATGATCTTCATCTTGTCCATATTCATTTTAAGACCCACTTGTTGAGAGACTCTATTGAGGCCGTCGAGCATGGTACTGAGGTCTTCCAGGGTATCAGCCATGAGCACGATATCATCGGCAAATGGAAGGTGAGAGATGTACTCGCCGTTGATGTTGATACCTAGTCCTCCAGTCCAGAAGCTTGAAGACATCTTGCAGCGCGGCGGAGAACAGTTTCGGGGATATAACGTCTCCCTGCCTCACATCACGCTGCAGTTGAATAGGTTTCGAGTTCTGGTCCTAAAGGCGGACTGACATGGTAGCGTATTCTTACAAACTCTTCAGCACTTCGATATACTGGTAGTGTTCTTGGCACCGATGGAGAGACTGTAGTACAGTCTCGTTCAAATCGAAGGCCTTCTCATAATCCGCAAAAACGCTAAGCATAGTGGCAGGTTGTACTCTTCAGTCTTCTGTATTACCTATCGCAGCGTATGTATGTGGTCTATGGTGCTGAAGCCTTTTCGGAATCCGGCTAAAAAAGTACCTGGGGTTAATTTAACTTCAATTAAAATTTAGCAAATCTACCAAGACTTAACCTTCCCACGTACTAACCCTAATACATTGTGCCTACATTAAGTAGCCACGTAGATATAATAATTTGGTATTCAAACGTTTCAATATTGATTGACGCGGAATAAGTAACGCAGCACGGGAGGAATACCAAGTATTTGATTGAAATCTATCGTGTTTTCGTGACGTAGTTACTTAAAAGTACATTATTACTGTGGATTTGAAAATTTATAGAATTACAAGAGTCTTCAATATATTATATCCATAGATATAGTTACGACTTCAATACACCCCGATATCTCGTAAACCCCTTATCGGGGAATGTTGATTTTAAAATGCATTACATACACTTAGGTCCCCAAGCGATCTGTCTAGAAACATCTACAATCCGCGCTTAAGTGCTGAAACGTCTAGAAGGTTCCACCCCTTTAATTATAGCCGGCGCGCGGTCGCGGTACACAAGTACCTATTCGTACCCATACAAATAGGTATGTAATAATAATACCGCTTTGTGGGCCGCCCCGGCTATTGTACTTCGATGCCGATGTCGATTCGTATGTATTCGATGCCGATGTCGATGCGATGTACTTCTATCGTTGTACTCAGAGGGTTCGCGTCCGTTCTAGAACTTTTATACGAGTATAAAAGAAACACAGAGCGCAAGGACGGACAGTCTTTTCTCGGAAGCGATCAAATCGGAGAACAAGCGATCTAAGTGGAATACACCGGCGCCTTTAGCATTGATATACGGATACAACGAGTGACTCAGCGACTTGGAAGCAGTATTTGGATACTAACGAGAGTAGTACTAGTGTGTGATTGGTTCGCGTGTGTATTTGCATTCGACGTACTGTTTTGTGTGTACAGCTCCTAATAAAGTACTTCGCACGTTATTCCGCATTTATTTACCAAGCTACGTATTGGTGTCAGAAGCGGAATGCCGATTCTACCGCGTGAAGAAGAGTCAAGTACTCCACGGACCAGACGTCAAGTGGAAATGGATGCGGTACTTCCACGAAGCCTTCAAGAGGAGGAGCAGGAGGCCGAAGCGGGTACTTCAACGACAGTGGCGAAAGCACCAGGGGAAAACTCGGTGGATATGGCAACACTGTTGGCTGCCAGTAAGGCAATCCAGGCCAACCAAGAGGAGTTACAGGAAGTGATCCAGGCTAACTAAGAGGCCAGCCGCCGCGAGCTGCAAGAACTGATCCAGGACAACCAGGAAGCTGTGCTTAGGTAAATAGATACCGGAATTACAGTTCATGGAGAAAAAATTAAGAATTTGGAAGCAGAAGTTAAGGGTGTGACTTTAAAGACCGAAACGCTGGAAGCAGGGTATAAAGACGTCACGTCTAAAATAGACGAATATGACAATCGCTTTCAAGTTATCGATAAGGAGATAATAAAGCTCAGATCACGGGAACCGATTGGAGTGGCCTTGTCGTGACCAGCCCAATTTGACCTTCCTCGCTTTGATAGCACATCGTCATGGTCGGCTTTTAGGTACCAGCTTGAAACACTTGCAAGCGGAAACGCTTGGAGCAACGAGCAAACTTGCATGGCGCTGACACTTGCCTTGCGAGGGGATGCTCTTATGGTTTTGGAGAATCTGCCGTCTAAACTCAGGGCACTCGAGGCACTCATGGAGGCATTAGAGACGCGCTACGGAGAAAACCACTAAGAGCACGTCTATCGAGCACAACTCCGGGAATGAGCCCAGAAGCCTGGTGAAAGTCTCCAGCAGTGGACATCGGAGGAAGAAAAGCTAGTTCGCTGAGCCTTTGCGTCAACGCCAGCAGCTATCGAGGTCCAACTTATAGGAGCTTTCATCGACGGCCTACAGACTGACGTCAGGTCTGCCGTCCTCTTGGGCCACCACCAAACATTGAAGAGTGCGCTGGCCCATGCTCTTGTGGTGGAAGCTGTGCGGAACAGCAATAAAGTACATAAGGTCAGGTAAGTGGTGAACAATGAGAGAAAACCTAGGTTTGGCCCAACATATTACGGCTGTGGAGAAAAAGGGCACATAAAGCTGGAGTGCCCTAGAAAGAGAAGGGTCGAGAATTCCGGGACCCCGGTAGAAGAAGATCTGCCGTTAAACTAAATATCGCCAGGGTTGCAAGGCGCGCGCTGGCTGGCCAAATTAGGACCCCCACGGTCACAATAACTCAAGTTTGTAATGGGAATAGTCTTATCATCGATGGTACCGTAAACAATCAAACTTGCAGTTTTACATTGGACACCGGAGCCTCCCGTACAATCGTAAGGCCAGAGCTGCTGAAACGCATTATATTGTGGGAAAAGCGGGTTCCATCACGCCATCTTCAGACAGCGACCGGCCAGCCAGTTACCGTCCTCGGTGAAACGAACGTGAAACTGAGAATTGGTGACCGCACGTATCTACAGTCAGTACTAATTGCCAGTATTACTGATGATTGCGTTTTAGGACTGGACTTCCTAAGGCAAGAGCAGTGTGTAGTGGATATTGCTAAAGGAGTACTGAGACTTCCTGACCAGGAAGTTTGTCTAAAAGGTTCACAGCCGCGCACCCTTTATTGCCTTAAGGGATACCATACTAGCGCCAAGATCAGAGAATTTAGTAAAAGTGAAATTTCCAGCACTCATTAAGCAAAGTCATCGTGGAAGATGCTGGCAATCACACGAGGCTAATAACAGCTAGCAGACTATTGATGTCCCAACGAAATTATAAGGTGAGAATTCTTAACCTGAGTAACGAGGAAATCCAACTTAAGAAGAACAGTGTGATTGGAAGATGCGAAGAAGTAAAGTACCTGTGGCGGTTGAGTAGGTCTACGGATAAGGAGGCTGTAACAGAAACCAAAGAAGATCCCATCCGAAAACTTTTGGAAGCTTCTCAGGAGAACTTATCACCTACAGAACTATGGCAAGCCAAAGATCTATTGCTAAAATTTAGGGACATCTTCGCAACTGAAAGTGATTGTGGAAGGACAGGACTTGTGAAACAACAGATCGACACAGGTAACTCGTCCTATAAAACAGAGACCACGACACATACCATGGTCTAGGGAAGCGGAGGTAACTAAAATGATCAGGGATATGGCTGACAACAAAATAATTGAGCTCTCTACCAGCCCATGGTCATCACAGGTGGTCTTGGTAAAGAAGAAGGACGGCAGTACAAGTGTTGATTATCGAATGTTGAATAATATCACAAAGAAGGACAGCTACCCCCTGCCCCGAATCGATGACACGGTGGACATGCTTAGTGGTATTAAGTGGTTTTCGACTATCGATTTAAAAAGTGGCTACTGGCAGGTGGAAATAAGCCTGGAAGACAAAGAAAAGTCAGTGTTCAGCACCGGAATTAGGAATGGATTATGACAATTCAATATTATGCCATTTGGATTTTGCAACGCTCCAGCAACATTTGAACGCCTGAGTGATGGTCGGCCTTCTCGAGTATCGAGGAAAATTTGAGGAATTTGGAGAAAGTATTTACCAGGATCCGCGAAGCTAACCTTAAATTAAGCCCAAAGAAGTGTGCTCTTTTTAAAAAGGAGGCAAGCTATCTTGGTCACATCATCTCGGCGGAGGGAGTGAAAACTGATCCCGAGAAGGTAAAAGCTCGTAAATGGCTCGTACCAAAGAATAAAACAGAAGTTCGCGCCTTCCTGGGGTTATACACATACTACAGACGGTTTGTCAAACATTTCTCAGATATTGCAAAACCGTTGCACCGATTGACAGGAGAAAAACGTGACTTCATCTGGGACTTGAATTGCGAGCGTGCCTTCAGCGAACATAAACAATGCCTGTGTGAAACACCTATTTTGGGTTATCCAAATAGGGAAGGAAGATTTATTGTTGACACTGACGCTAGTATAGGCGGAGTTTTATCGCAAGTTCAGGGAGATCGCAGCGTTGTGATAGCGTACTTAAGCAAGACACTATCTAAACCGGAAAGAAATTACTGTGTTACTCGGCGTGAATTAGTTGCTGTAGTGAAGACCTTGCAACATTTTAGGAAGTATCTTCTAGGAAGACAGTTCACACTGAGGCCAGATCATGCTGCACTAAAATGGTTGCTACAGTTCAAAAATCCTGAAGGTCAAGTAGCAAGATGACTCGAGCAACTACAGGAATTTATCTTCGAGATTAAACACCGGAGTGGCAAATGACACAACAATGCTGACGCGTTATCACGAAGACCATGTGCGGAAGACTGCAAGCACTGCCAGAAGAATGAGTCGTGAGAAGAAGTCCGACTCATAAAAACGAATAATCTCGACGATGAATAGACCGAAACGACAATGAAGCAGGCACAGGAAGAAAACAATGATCTTCGCCCTATTCTGGAATGGAAGAATAATGGATGCAAGCCGCAATGGGGAGATGTGTCTGTTATAGTCCCAGTACTAAGGGCTATTGGGCTCAGTGGGACAGTTTAGTTCTGGAAAATGGTGTGCTATATAGAAAATGGGAGTTCAACCATGGTAAAGAAGTGACTATGCGGGTGGTGGTGCCACAGTGCAAAGTGGCTCCCCTTTCACGGCATATCCATGACGGCGTTTCGGGTGGACATCTTGGAGTCAAGAAAACGTTGGTTAAAGTGCGGCAGTGGTTTTATTGGCTACGTTGTCGAGAAGATGTTGAGGATTGATGCCGTATATGTACTGCATGTGCTTCAGTTAAGGGTCCGCAGACAAGAAGTAACGGTAAACTGAAATTGTACAAAGTTGGCACACCATAGAAATGCATCGCTATCGATTTCTGGACCGACCGATTAATAAATACATGATAGTTGTACAAGACTACTTTCCTAAATGGCCGGAAGTTTTCGCAACATCTAACCAAGAAGCTACAACCGTTGCAAAGAAGGTGGTCCATGAAGTGGTCTGTCGCTACGGCGTTCCTTTGGAGCTACATTCAGACCAAGGACGGAGCTTTGAATCGGCTCTATTCCAAGAAATGTGCAAGCTCCTCGGTTTCCACAACACCCGAACAACTCAAGCGTATCCCCAATCGGATGGCATGGTCGAGAGGTAACCAAACTCTGGAAAATCACTTCGCAAAGATTGTGGATGATCACTAGAGAGACTGGGATCAATACATCCCGCTGTTTCTGTCGTCCTATCGGTCTGCGGTTCATGACAGTATGGGTCACACTCCAGCAAGAGTGAATTAGGGCCGAGAAATGAGGCTTCCGGTGGATACGATAATAGGCACACCACCAGATAGTCCTAAGGCAGTCACGGATTATGTAAGTGATCTCCTGGATGAGGTGCATAAGAGGGTTCGAGAACACGGCTTGGAAACCGGCATTAAAATGAAAACTCGGTATGACCGAAACGCGAACACCAACGGTTTTGAAGAGGGGACCTTAGTGTGGCTTCATAATCCGCTCCCAAGAAAAGGAAAGTCTCCCAAACTTCAGGTTCGTTGGGAAGGACCTTATACTGTGGTGACTAGAATTAACGATCTTACCTATAGAATTAAAAAGCGGCACAGGGGAAAACCGAAGGTAATCCATGAGGATAGATTAGCGCAGTATCACGGATCTTATGATGCTCGGGATGAGCATAACTAAGAGGGGGGTAATGTTACGACTTCAAAACACCCCGTATCTCGTAAACCCCTTATCGGGGAATGTTATTTTAAAATGCATTACATACTGGTCCCCAAGCGATCTGCCTACAAAGATCTAGAATCCGTGCTTAAGTGCTGAAACGTCTAGAAGGTTCCAACCCCTTTAATTATAGCCGGCGCGCGTTCGCGGTATAAAAGTACCTATTCGTTTCCATACAAATAGGTATGTAATAATACTACCGCTTGGGCCGCGCCGGCTATTGTTCGATGTACTTCTATCGATGTATTTAGAGGGTTCGCGTCCGTTCTAGAACTTTCATACGAGTATAAAAGGAACACAGAGTCGCGCTCTGTGTGACGGCCAGTCTTTTCTCGGAAGCGATAGTGATCAAATCGGAGAACAAGCAATCCAAGTGGAATACACCGGCGACTATAGCATCGATATACGGATACTACGAGTGACTCAGCGACTTGGAAGCAGTATTTGGGTACTAGCGAGAGTAGTACTAGTATGTGAACCTTCACTCCTTTACTTTGGTGTTCATAAAAAGAGACATAATATTTAACATCAATATATTAGCTTGAGTGCACTTTAAAGGAGACAATTAGAATTTTTTAAATGACTACCTCTCCGAATTTATTATCGTGAACATAATACGCGTATATACTTATACACCTATAACAAAAACTTCCAGTAAATTAAAACAGCCGAAAATATGACGAAATTTTATGTACTCTGTACGAGTACATAAAATTTCAACAGAAAACAAAGTTTGCGTGAATAACGACCTCGATTTATGGCATGTCAAAGTTTATTATTGTTTCTATCTAAACCTGACACTTATGTAACAAGAAAAATACTATAAGCTATGAGAGTGGAGAAAGCCAGAGAGGTCTGTAAGGGAAGATCTTGTTGGAACTCTGTACTCTCTGCCTATCCCGCAAGGGATCTGGCGTGATAATATAGATAGACAGATACGTTTCAATCTTCATTCAGCGTCAACAACATTGACAATTCAAAATATTATTAAAAACATAGGTATGTCACGAGTAGGCCACATTTACCGTTATACTCTGTAATAACTTGATATTGGCGAAATACGCAGATAAAGCTCAAGCCATTAAATAAAATATGTGTCTAAAATGTCAACGATCTTGAAGAGATGGTCAAAGGCGTATTTTAAACTTCTAAGGGATGTTTCTCGGACGCAGGCCTACAGTGAAGTGAACTTGTGACAATTAGATCGTGTACTGACACGGTACACCCTTACAATTTTAAAAGAATAAGGTTATTTGTAGTTCAATTGTTGCTAATACGAAAGCGCAGGCGTGGCCGCAACATCCTCCCCCCTTTTGAAAGAACCATTCTGGATTTTCAACACATCAGTTCTTCAGATGTAGGGCAGAGCTTGACAGATGGCCGACGCACGCAACCTCTTATTGTATTTACATCCGAGACGCGAGAAATGCCATCAGGACCCGGGAGCAATCGTGCAACGCACCCTAATCTCCAGCACAAGGATTTACACGTTGAGAGAATAGTATTCCCGCGCATTCGTCTGCAGAGAATACAATTATTTACAGTGCGTCGTGCTAACCGTCTACCGTGCACCGGCCATAAGGATTCTCTTATCATAGATAATAATAACTGCGGCCCGGCTTGCAATAGACGTACGTGCTCGCGCTCGAATAATAACTTAGCCAGGTGGTGATTGGAATTTATTAAAATTGCGTGTCGCTTATCGTAGCTATAGTTAGAAGAATTAATGCAAAGTCGAATTAAATTATTTTTGTCTAAAAAGGGCGACAGAGATAAAATTGGTGATTTAGAATTTATAGGTAAGTTTTTCGATAATGCTTTATACTCATGCGGGAAACCTTGGCGCTGAGCTACGACGCACAGGTAGCGGAATGAGTCATCCAACTCATCTACAGTCAACACTGTGCCTTGCCTATTGTTATGGTTTCAAATGGTAAATATAAATGTTGACATGTACTTTATTTAACATTCTTGGTACTTTATTTAAACTTGAGTAATTTTCGATATTTATTATTGACTCCATCAACTGGGCACTAGGGTAAGTATTTACATCATTTTGTTTCTGTAGTTTAATATTAGATTTTGTGTATATTTGGCGACCGTGTCAGGACACCGTACGAAATCCAAATTGCCAGCACGTGGTCATTGAAACAGCAAAAGTTCGAAACCCTGCTGCAAGTGAAGGCAAATCAAGGTTTCCTGGGCATCATTGCAGCTACTAAAGTATTGAACCAAATGACAAAAAGAAGTAGAAGACGGCAAGTCAAGAAAATTATAGCAAGGGGCTGCAAATGGATCTTCTTAAAACGAGCTAAGTGCCCTTTCCTCCAACCCGTTTATCGTTTCCACGGTATAAATTCCCACTTTCGATCAAGATAAGCTTCTAGTGTGCATAATTCTTTAAAAAAATACTTAGTAAAATTCCCAATTTAAGCTCTCAATCAAGCTCCAAGTTACGTAGTCCCATTTTAGTGGTGCTTATTTAGTCATTTTGCCCATAATTTAATTCGTAATAAACATTTTTCTATCATTTTAAAAAAGTATTATTGCGCACTTACTACAAATTCATTCTTTAATCGTTTTAGTGCCCTTGGATATATTGTAATACAATCTTTTTTATACGCTTATATTATACAAACCTCATTTATTTGCGAAAATACTCATATTTTTTCAATTTCCAGGCTGCTAGTTTAGTCACATCGCATATAATTGGGTATTTCAACATTGACCCACCGTGTAACAGCGTTCTATTGTGCGTTAAACCAGTTTCTTAAACGGCCCAGCAGTTAGGAGCCTGAGGCTTTTTTATTTGAATTATACATACCTTAGATAGGGTATTTCTTTTAACTTGCTATCCAATAAGCCGAGCTAATCGCTCAACAATATTGCATTTCAATATAGTAATTTTATTTAATTCGTTTTAAACATGACGGACGAAGGCAACGTAAGAGATTAAAGGAATTAGTGGTACGACGAAGCTCGGTTAAGGGCCAGGTTACCAAGTTTAAAAATTATATGGATAAAATTGCAAGTGTTGGCACATTGACAAATGTAGATTTCGCAGAACTAACTCTTAAGCTTGGTAAATTTGAGCAAATACCATCTAAGTTTGATGAGCTGCAGAGTCAAATTGAAGTCTTGAATTCCGAAAATTTGACAACAGAACTTGAGGACCGCGATAAAATAGAAACGGACATGGTAGTTGCAATTGCTAGGGCAAAAATATACTTGACCTTTACAAAAGGCAAAAATGTGCTGACAAAGTCGTAGATCCTCAAGAATCTGGAATCAAATTGCCACAGATTCAAATATCGAAGTTTGAGGGAGCTTACTTTTGGTGGCTCGAATTTAGAAACACATTTGTGAGTTTAATCGATAAAAACAAGCAAATTACTGATATATATAAATTTCATTACCTAATTTCTTATCTGGAAGAACATGCGGCACGAATAATTTCCAACCTCGAAGTGTCTTCTGACAACTACAACACCACAACCAACTACAACTACGTTTTTTAGTCGAACATGTCTCAAAGAATTTGAGAGCTTTATCTAGTTTAGGGCAACCCACGGAACATTGGGATACTGTAATCATTTTTAATTTATCTTCAATATTAGATAACCGTACATTAATCAAGTGGGAAGAGTTCCGCAACAAACATGATAGTTTCCCCAGTCGAGATAGTTCCAGAAATTTTTGGTAGATAGTTCAGATGTGCTGAAAGCGTTATCTAGAAACAAAAATAGCCAAAAAAATGTCCAGTCGCGTAATAATTCTGGTGGACCAAGTTCAAACAGTCACCAGCAAAATAAACCACATAAGGGTAATTACATCAAATCTTTCGTTACAAGCAGTCGTGAGAATTCAAACACCCTAATCTGCATAATCTGTAAGGAGAATCATAGAATTTATTATTGTCCCACATTTAAGGGCAAAACTGTACAGGAAAGGATATCTGACGTTTCTCGTTATAAATTATGCTCGAACTGTTTGAAACTGTTTTGGACCTTGTCGCGAATGTAAGCAAAAACATAATACTCTCTTGTATAAACCGACCTCAGTTAGTAGCAACTTCGCAAACGTTAACACTGAATTTTTTTTAAATGTTTATTTGCCAAATCAACAGTGCTTACAAACTCTTTTGCCCGCGGCTATCATTGAGGTGTTGAACTCTGAAACTGGCCAATTTGACCATTCAAATTATATATTGTGCGCGCCTTGCTAGATAGTGGCAGTCAATCTAGCTTTATATCAAATTCATTGAAGGGGAGACTATCGCTAAAATCTAACCCGATAAATAATCTAAAAATAATCGAAATAGGCAATCAATATTCATCCGAAAACGTAGAAGTTTGTATTCCTCAATTGCGGTCTATAAATAAAGACTTTAATTTTAAACTTGATTTACTTACTCTATATAACATAACGGGTCAATTACCTAAATACGATATAGACATTAGTCGTTTACAAATTCCTCAAAATATAAGGTTAGCTGATCCGACTTTCTATCAACCTATGCAAGTTGATATTTTGATCGGAGCTGATCTTTTCTGGGACGTCTTGGGGGGAGAACAAATATCTCTAGGTTCCAGTAGCCTAGAGTTACGAAAATCGCGATTTGGCTGGCTTGTAGCTGGCCTTATAAATACAAAATTGTCTGGTGCTGTGCACTGCAATCAAACTATAATTGCGAGCGATGGTGGCGAGTTTCATGTTGAACCCCGCATTGATAAACTACTCACAAAATTCTGGGAGCTAGAAGGGCTCCCACCTAGACCAATTTTCAGCGAAAGAGAAAGGGTTTGCGAAAAAACACTTTGAACAAAATACAAAATGCTTAATAGACGGAAGAGTTAGTATCAAATTGCCTCTTCAAACATCCCCATATTGGTGAGGTGAATTGTATAATACTGCAAAAAAAAAGTCAATACTGCAAATGTCATAACTTAGACTACGGTTCAGAAAAAATCCTATTCTAAAATGTCAATATGTTCAATTATAATAAAACATAAATTTTATGTAGACGATCTCATCACCGGAGCTGATGATGCGATTCAATTGCGAAATATTCAAAATTCTATCTCTTCGGCACTAAGTTCAGCACGCTTTAATTTACTTAACTATAAAACTAACTTGGCCAATCTTTTCGAAAATACCAACATCAATACACAACAGAACTTGACGCTCAGCGAAGCGTCAAGCACGCTTGATCTTGGATGGAATCCAAAAACTGATCATTTTAATTTTCTAGTTCAAATTAGCTGTCAAAATAAGTTCATAACGAAAAGGCATATCTTATCAAATACTTTCAAAATATTTGAACCCTCAGTCCTTGTATAATTTACTTATACTACTTTATTTGTATTGACGGACGATTTAGCGCAGTGGTTAAGAGCTTAAGCCGCTCCGCCCACTGTGTTTAATAGTCGCGGGTTCGATTCCCGCACGGGACAAATCTTTGTGTGATCCACAATTATTTGTTCCGGTCTGGGTATTTGTGTGTGAATTTTCATGTTTGTAAACGCACCCACGACACAGGAATAAATCCTAGTGTGGGGCTTCGTTTTTTTAAAAAAGAGAAAAAGAAATAGAAAATTCAAGCTAAAATTTTATTACAAATATTATAGTCACAAAAAATTGACTGGGATCAACTCGTCCCAAAGGACATTCAAGAAAACTGGATAGAAATATCAAGGTGTATGTCTTTTCTTCCAAATTCTAGATACCTCGAAGAGTTTTATGTGAATCACCCAAGGCAATAGAAATTCACTCATTCAGTGACTCATCACAGCGAGCCTACGGAGCATGTGTATACATAAGCAGCACGTGCAGTAATTGTAACGTCACCGTTAGGCTCCTCTGTGCAAATTCGAAGGTAGCACGTTTAAATGCAATGACTATTCCTCGATTGGAACTTTGCGCAGCCTTGCTCGCGACTAGTATGTAGTGTACTCGAGTCCATCCCATACACACCAGATCGTGTAGTGCATTGATGTGACTCCATGGTTGTTCTTGGTTGGCTCAAAAGAAATCCTACTAAACTCAAAAGCGTTGTCGCCAGCAGACTTGTCGAAGTCAATAAACTCAATAATTGCTATAACTGGCGGTATGGTCCAACCAAATGTAACCCAACAGATTTAATTTCTCGAGGAATCAATGGTAGTCAAATAATAAATTGTGATTTGTGGTGGTCAGCCCCAGAATTTCTAGCTAAATCAGAAAATGAATGGCCAGTTCTTGGCCTAATGACCTAAAATGAGTGAATTACCTGAAATTAAAAACAAAATTACTAAAAAAAAAACTTACCTAACATTATAAATTTTCTTAGTCGAAGTTCTTCATCCAGTCTAAATAAACCTAAAACAATAAATTTATTAATAACATGCAACAATAACATAGAATCTAATAATAAACTACAAAAACAAAATGATGTAAATACTTACCCTAGTGTCTAGTTGATGGAGTAAAATACCAAAAATTACTCAAGTTTAAATAAAGTACAAAGAAAAGTCGCATATGTCAAAACATTTGTATTTAATATTCGAAACAATAACAATAGGCAAGGCGCAGTGTTGACCGTAGATGAGTTGGATACCTGTGCATCGTAGCTCAGCGCCAAGGTTTCCCGCATGAGTATAAAGCATTATCGAAAACCTTACCTATAAATTCTAAATCACCAATTTTATCTCTTTCGCCCTATTTAGACAAAAATTATTTAATTCGACTTCGCATTAAATCTTCTAACTATAGCTACGTTATTATTCGAGCGCGAGCACGTACGTCTATTGCACGCCGGGCCGCAGTTATTACTATCTATGATAAGAGAATCCGTATGGCCGGTGCACCGTATACGGTTAGCACGACGCACTGTAAATAATTGTATTCACTGCAGACGAATGCGCGGGAATACTATTCCCTCAACGTGTAAATCCTGGATTCCCCTTTGAATCTGTGGGTATAAACATAGGGGGCCCTTCTTTAATATTGAATAGGAAAAACAAAGGTGCCTGACCAAATAAATGGTATCTCTGTCTATTTAGTTATTTACGTTATAAATGCGTTCACTTGGAAGCGATCAGTGATCTCTCTAAGGAAGCATTTATTATGACTTTGCGTAGGTTCATATCCCGCCGTAGTAAACCTACTGAATTTTTTTGCAATAATACTCGAAACTTTGTGGCAGCTGCCAAAGATATTGGAGCTTTCATTATTTCTGGATGAATTAATGGATGAATTTGCAGCTCAACAAAATATTAAATTTAATTTCTCACCTGCTTACGCTCCTCACTTTGGTGGTATTTGAGAAGCCGGTATCAAATCCGCCAAGCACCATATCAAAAGAGTCATGGGGAATAGCCATCTTACTTTCGAAGAAATTGCTACTCTTTTCGCACAAGTGGAGGCTTTCTTGAACAGTCGCCTCTTGTGTCCTATATTCTCATCTCGTGATGACTACCTTTGTCCCCAGGGCACTTTCTTATCAGGAGACTACCAATGGCTGCCCCGGCACCGCTACTGGAAGGCCGCAAGGAAACTGTCTTTCATCGATACGCGAGACTAGAGCAAATTCACCAACATTTCTGGACCAGATGGCAGCGTGACTACATCCATGAAATACAACTAAGAATCAAATGGAAAAACAATTCTCGAAAACTTAATGTCGGAGACCTCGTGCTGCTAACGGAAGAATACGTGCCGCCATTGTGCTGGAGATTAGGGCGCGTTGCACGATTGTTCCCGGGTCCTGATGGCATTTCTCGCGTCTCGGATGTAAATACAATAAGAGGTTGCGTGCGTCGGCTATTTGTCTAGCTCTGTCCTACATATAAAGAACTGATGTGTTGAAAATCCAGAATGGTTTTTTCAAAAGGAGGGAGGATGTTGCGGCCGCGCCTGCGCTTTCGTATTAGCAACAATTGAACTACAAATAACCTTATTCTTTTAAAATTGTAAGGGTGTACCGTGACAGTACACTGTCTAATTGTCACAAGTTCACTTCACAGTACGCCTACGTCCGGGGAACATCCCCTTGTAAATTGAACCTTTATTATACAACATTAACAAAACAAGAAGAGCATTTTTATTACGAAATCAAAAGAGTATAACTGTTTGGGTCGAAAAACATCGTCTCAAACATATTTGGCGAAATACGCTGTCAAAGTGCAGGCCATTAAATAAAAATGTGTCTGAAATGTCAACGATCTTGAAGAGATGGTCAAAGGCGTATTTTAAACTTTTACATTCTACTAATATGGTCTCAAAATAAACTATATAAGTAACGGACGCATTCCGTACCCTATTGCTTGAATAGACTACTCGATCAATGTTAATATTGCTTCAACCTTTTTTCTTTATTGACTGTCATGATGGGGCTAGCGATCATAACATCCTGTGTCGGAATCGATCGATCTAGGGATCGATCTGAGTATTATTTTCGAGGATTTTGCATGGAGAAGTTCACAGTAGCAGTCCGCGAGTCATCACCATTAGAGCCTAAAATCGTCGACAAAATTTGGATATCCACAGTACATATCTACCACCGCTGCTTGAAGAATATAAGGAATATAAGGATGCTTTTTTTTTAATTTCTATCCCATTTCACGATAGCTTTAAGCAACAGTGCCGCTACTATCTAGCAATCCGTAGAACTGTTTAGAAGCACAAATAAGAACGTATTTGGAGAAACCATGATAGTTAAGAACTGTTCGATTTAAATCTACTGTAATTCATCCCTCCATTCAAAATGTGAAATAACAGCAAGTGGAATAACATTTTAGAAGATACAAACAGCGTAACGGATGTGAGGACACGTTGTTCAAATGAGAGCTGGCTGGCGGCTACCCTGCTGCCACCGCAAATTGGATTGACTCCGCAAGAAATACACGCCGCTCCCTGCGGCGCAGTTCCGAGTACTGCAGCTAAGCTATACATCACAATTAGGTACTTATCGCTTCAGCATTATTGTTTGTTGGTATTTAATACACTTGGATAAAGAATTTGTAATCACCCACACATTATATGGCGGTATTTTGGTTATATGGTATCTTTCTCATTATTTTCATTTTTCCAACAGGAAGCATATGGCCTTTATAACAGACACAATTCGGGATTCCAAGCAGTTAATGAAAGGGCTATGCAACAGAAAAACAAAAATCTAAATTGGTTAAATATTGAACTAGGGCCTTGTGATTGCACCACTAGACAAAATATGAGATAGGAAAAAATATTTTAAAAAAAAAGGTAAACCAACTTCATAAAACAAAAAATAAATATTTGAAGTCGGTGCTGGTTGGTGCAGTCGGTTACTTGGCACCGACTTCAAATATTTATTTTTTGTTTTATGAAGTCGGTTTACCTTTTTTTTAAAAGATTTTTATTTTAAGTGTCGTGTGAATTATTTAGTAATATTTATATACCGATATTATATTATTTTGCTGAGTTGTACAGTAAGCTCCTTCCTCTTGCATCTTCAAAGTCCAAGGTCCAATACCAATAAATATTAAAATAGGACCACCTCAAAACTATACTGAACCCAATGCAAAAAGAATCATCAAAATCGGTTCATAAGCAAAGGAGTTATAAAAAAAGGACGAATTATGAACGTCCTTTTTTGAAGTTTGCTAATATACTGCTTAGTTCGATAGTAGGGTAGGGTGACGAAATACCCATAATATCTCAATTTACACATGCCTATTGTTTGTTGTTAAGGAGTTCCCCGGTGTATCTTCTAAGTCCAAGGTCCAATGCCAATGAAATTAAAATGGGACCACCTTGGAGCTATACTGAACCCCTTTGCAAAAATAACATCAAAATCGGTCCATAATTGTCGGAAATATCGCTGAACATACATAAAAAAAAGCATTCATACAACCGAACATAGAACCTCCTCCTTTTTGAAGTCGGTTAAAAAGGTACTACTACCAACACTCCACCTAAAAGCTTCATTACAAACAAATACGTCTTACTTTTGTTCTTAGTACACAATACACAAGCGTTTTCTGAGCGCAGAAAGCACCCATCAAGCACGCCGCCTGCACGTTGCAATCTCTTTACGGTCACACTACGCTATCGCCCAGGTAATAAACTCGCTGACACTAACACCACGAATGTGTAAGAGCATTTACCCATGTATTCCGTCGAATCGCAGTCTATACCTTAGTCAATAATTACTTTCCTATGTAAATATTAATTAGAACCCGGTTGACTGCATCATAATTGATTAGTTAAACACGACAATATTCGATACATACGAGATATGTTATCGTTCGTCTTTGACATTATTTCCAAAAGGGGGAAAAGACGTCACGAGTGGATGTGTGTTTTTTACCCTATTTTCATCGAGATATTTTCGGACTCTGAGTTTATTTCATTTTTCCGTAACATTACATATACAGATATGAAAAGTTCTCGTATTTAGGTGCATTCAAGTACTTTCCCTTTTACTATTTGCGTTTTCTAGTTAAGTAGCGATCTCCATACAAAATATTTGAGAAGATTGTGTGTATTTGAAACAGTTTGAAATGAGTACAAACAGACTCACATACACTCACACTATTGCTGTAAAAATATTTAATTATGAATGTTATTACCTAATAAGTACAGTTACAAGTTTTAGAAGACTATCATCCCAACTTTAGCCACTGTATCACTCACATTAGCCGACGCAGTCCTGAAGCATTTTGTAATAAGTTCTACCCAGGTGTGGCGGCAGGTTCACGCGGCTATACGACTTCTAGTGTCTTACGATTCCTATGTTGTTAACAAAATATATTATAAAACAAAGTCCCTGCGCTACGTCTGTCTGTATGTACGAACGCGATAACCTCTATACCTACCGAACGGATTTTCATTCGGTTTTCGCCAATGGATGGAGTGATTCAAGGGTTGTGTATAACTCACCTGACCGAAGCCGGGGCGGGTAGCTTGTCTTGATATTACACCGTCACGCCTATATTCCCCAAGCGGAGGTAGCAGAGGTGTACTGAGTACACCCACTTTTTACCGATGACGTTACCGGGCACAATTCCAGACTCCGGACTCATACCGGGAAGTTTTCGTTAGAAAAACTTCATTTGTCCGACCTAGGATTTTAACCCAGGACCTCGTGATCACTAAGCGATGCGCTATGCCACTAGACCAACGAGGCATGTCTGTAATGAGGCATGTCCATAATATTATTGAACACAATCATTCTTTTTGTATTTAAAAAACGTAGCCCCGCTCTAGGAATAATTCCTGTGTCGTGGGTGCGATTACAAACATGAAATTCACAGACACAAACACCCAGACCGAAACAAACATTTGTGGGTTACACAAAGATTTGTCGAACCTGCCACTACTCAAGTCAGTGGGCGGAGCGGCTAAACTCTTAACCACTGAAGTATCCTTGTCCTTCTGGCTGGAGCGTAGTTGTTACACTCGCGCCGTGTTGCCCGGTGACGCAGTAAAAGCCAAGTGTTGGCCAAAGCAACAGCGTAAATCTGACATAAACATTGTGACACTGAGTGTGTATAAAGCTTCTCAGCTTTACAAAAAAGCCATATAACTCGTAAACGTAGGTATACGAGTTAGATAGGTAGTTATCTATGCGTAAGATAAGTAGGTATACGAGTTATATGGCTTTAATCCGCATTTCACTCTTTTCCAACCAGCGAACCTAACTAAACAAACATGTTAAAAAAATAAAAGAGAGTTTAAACTGCTCGTAAAACTGAATTCACAATTTCAGCTTGTGATACGTTGAACGTTTGAATTCAATGACCAGGTTGGGAAATATTTACCATTCATTGATGCGAGTAAAGTTAGAATGCTCTTGATATGCATTCGGAAATCGATCAGAGTATTTGCGAGTCTCAGTCACCTCGCAGCATTTAGTTCTCGGTCCGCCGGAGATCATAAATCCATTCAAGAGAGCGTTGGCAACGACTGCGTTTGGAATCCAACCAAATTTAAATATCTTTCTCAAAATCATAAAGATCACATTACTTATGACGAAGCGCACTGCATTGTCAACTTATGCTCTTCGAGTATCGCAACGCATAAACGTTAAAGGACAAAAGGACACTTCCAAAGATCGTTTAAACAGCCGTTTGTTATTTTATGCGTCCATGGAAATTTACCGCTTAAAACTAGAAAATATTCAGAGCGAGTAAGTTGAATGGTCATTAAACGCAGACAATGCCGTGTCTTGGGACTCGAAACTCGGTTTAGAAGTGTATACTCCAGATACAAAGTACAACAACGGAGATTGGAGGCAGCCTTGTGCGGTTTGAGGCGTTGTCTCATAACGTTTTATGTCGACAATTTACTGAGGTTTACTTGGAGAGATCTGCACGACAAATTGTTTGAACTCCTGCTTTCTGGGCATCGTAAACAACTCCCGACCTAGAACAACGAGAACTACATTTATATAAACATATTTATATTATGTAAAGACACTTTAAGAAATATTATTGTAATAAAATATTTTATATTACTATAGGGGAGTATTTTAGTACCTATTACAAAATTCAGAAAACATTGTATTACTCTTACAGCTATTGTACTCATAAGAGGTCCCGCTACAGCGACTGTCCCAACCATACTCTACAGCGACTGTCCCAACCCATACCCGAGGCGCCCTCGAGTATGTCGCCTCTTGCCCTTCTGGCTGGCTAGAGCGTAGTGGTTGCACGCTCGCCTTTAAGTTCGGTGAAGCTGTAAAGGCCTCGTGGCCAACAGCGTACATCATTCACACACACACAAGAGGTCAGTGCTCATAAGTTACACATCTGACTTACACACCATGACGTTCAAAACGTAGATTGTCAATATTGGTGGGGGGTATGCAGATTCTTGTATCTCAATTAATTAAAGAAATAGGGTCCTAGAATAGAAGATATATAAAGATACGTATACTGAGATAATTGTTAATAAATCAATTGACTGGCCTAGTTAAATTTCCGTTGTACGTCATTTCCATACGAAAACGTGTAACTAAAAGTGTTTTGGAATCACAAATATCATAATTATCGGAGCCATCTACCTATTTGTATTCGGGACGCAAATAATGAAGAGCTCCCGGAGTTCCAATTATTACAATAATCACGTACGAACATGCCACGCGGCGCGCCTATGACGTTCCCTTATCGAAATTTCATTTGCCCCAACCACTCCGGTTATTCTTAGTAATAATTGTGCGTATTCCAATTTTAACAAGGTTGTCGACGTATCGGAAAGCAATGACGAGAGCTATTACGATAATATTATACGTAATAATTACAGCCACGGAGTTAATCATACTTCGTAGTAGGTGTCTGTACCCCCTCGGAGAGGCCTTGATAATAACATTTTTTCGTATCCGTGGTGCTTTACAACTGTTTTTATCCTAGTTGTAGTCTTATTCTATAGATGATCTGCCAATTTTTTGTGTCGCGCTTTGCTAAAGAGGAAAGTGGAATTTTATTTTTCCTACTCCTCCTAATTTTCTGTCTAATTAAATTTTTTGCGGTTCCAAGATAATTAAAGTGCTTCCTGGGACACCCCAAGATTCAAACCTTGGTGTCATCTAAGAAGACCAATGTGGATCCTGGCTTACAGAAGATGCAATGGCGGGTATAAGTCACAACGATGCAGGGAGTGGTAAATGATACCCCCAAGACGTGCTATCAAATGAGGCATAAGATTGGGGCATGGGTGCATTCCGTTTGGAGCTCTAGACACTCCTCTGCTGTGGAGGCCTGCGGCGATGTATGTGATAAAAATTCTATATACCTCGGCTTTCCCCACACAGAATTCTCTTAATTTTTTTATAATATTGTTTATAGATTATTAAATCACTTTACTAATGTGTTATGCCAATAAATAATACATTTGACTTAATTTATTAGTTACGACGAAATTGACGTTAATATTTTAAAATTTGACTTATTATCATAAGTCAGGTGTTAATATTTTTTCGTCGACATAGGTCTCACTCACGACCGTTTTTTCGGAAGCGACATTATACAATCAAACTCCGAGGCACTACATTTCCCAAGTGAGGATGGCAGAGGTATACTAAATGTGTTTACCCAAAATACGCCGACGATGATAGATCTCAACAGAAGGGTGAGCTTATGTCATTATACTGCAACTAAAAATATGTCGATTAAAAATCTTTAAGAGCACTTTGTCCAAATAGAATTTGAAACTTGGACCTCGTGATCGCTAGCCGCTAAGGTGCTTAAGCACCAACGGGCAAACATTAGACCTAGTATACTTACATCGTCATTACAAGTTACAGTGATATTTCAATAATTCTATGCACATACATGTACATAAGTACCTACTCGTAAACTTAAATTTACGTTAGCAGTTCGAGGAATTAGATAACAGAGGGCTTAGCCAGAACATATTGACGTTACCGTAACCTTGCCGAGAAAGCGTGCTGTCACGTTCATATGTATTTACTAAATTTAAAATGTGAAAAGGATGGCATATCAGTTCGATAGCCTCAAGCTAACATCAATTTGTTCATGCTAAGCCTTCAGGTAGCAGATGTGTAAAACGTTCGAATTATTGAGGTTGGGCCTCTCGATTTCCATACAGTTTCCTAAATACATTGTGTACACTAGATACCTGAATAATTTCATAATATAAGAATTAATTTGACCCTATTTCCAAATATGAGACATTCTATCAACACAAAATAAAATAGATTACAATCTCTTAAATGACGAAGTGTGCAATCGACGTTTTTTTGGCTATACTAGTATTGAACAATTTAAAACAACGTGATATACGTACAAGGAATATCATAAATAATGCGAGACCTCAGACACCCTGATTAGATAATTGCTTCTCAAATATAATTTTTTTTTTTTTTCTTTTTAATTATTAAGCCTTTTTTAAGCACTTTTACCCAATTATAGTCCTTTTCACCAGTCATGAGTACGCTAATGTTTAGAATTTGACGTTTCTACAAATTTGGTGAGTGTGAAAAAAAATCAATTTAATATCGTATCGAGAAAATTTATTACGAATAATGAATCGATATTAATAAAAATAATTTAGAAAAATATTTTATTTCTTTACGAATCAAGCCATTGTTCAGAAAAATCGTCTGACAAGTCGCTTGATTCGTTGGTTACGTGTATTATTATTAAAGAATCTATAAAACTCTGTTTAAATATGTTAAAATAGCATATCTACGTTTATTTATTAATATCTTGACCATGAGAAAACTAAATATAACAGTCAGATACATATGTAAGGAAAGAACCTGTTGGAACTCTGTACTCTCTGCCTACCCCGCAAGGGATCTGGCGTGAGGTTATAGATAGATAGATAGATAGATACATAGAATAATAAATTCCTTAAAAAAATCGCCAATCAATTTGTACATTTTAAATAACAACATATCGATTATAAGTATTTCATTGTGTTAGTCCTCAAAACGCAAACCATTACAATTTACATAATTAAGTAATGTAGTTTTATTAAGTGCTAAGTTTTTTAAATAATTACGCTAATTTATGGACAGTATATGATTTAAATGAAAACAAAAGTGGATTTATGATGTATTTTTATATTCCTGTTTATTTTTTGGATTCTATATTTTCAATATTCTCAAATAAAATATGCGTGAAATGGAACATGATCAAACGTCACCGTATCCATGTCTCATAAAAAAGACTATGACAATGAGACTTGTACATGTATGTGTGCGTATTGAGAAATACGTTTTAGAAATGCATTCCGTATTGCTTTGAATCAAGAATTAATTTAGTGTAAGTATTATAGCGCACTAAATAAATAACAGTAATAATAATAATAATATCAGCCTATATTGCCCACTGCTGGACAAAGGCCTTCTCTCACTAATCGAGGTGAGCAAGATTAGGTCATACTCCACCACGCGGACCCAGTGCGGATTGGTGGAGGCAGGTTTGTGGCTACCAGCTGTTTATCAAGTCGCTTTTAAATCTTCCAACTCGGCTTTATGACTACCACATTAAGTGGTAGCCGGGACCAACGGCTTAACGTGGCTTCCGAAGCACGGAGACGCTCGAATATGAAAATGCCACAAACGGTCACCCATCTCGGGCCAACCGAGTCGAACGCTGCTTAACCTTGGTAATCGGTAAGAACACCGCGGTCGCACAGCGCTACGAGCGCCAATAACAGTAATTTTCGCAAATTAAAAAAATGTAAGATCCTTTCAAAATTGTTAGAATCAATTCAGTTATCGATTTAGAGCGAACTACTTTCAGGTCTTGCGTTTATGATGTTACACCTTATATCATAAGGCGGTCGTAATACTGCGCAAACACGGTTTTTTAGCGATCACCAAGTACTCGGTCAGTGTGAGATGGATGACCGTTTGTGGCATCTTCATTTGCTAGGAAAGGCACGATATCCTATTGTTCCCAGTAATCACTTTATGGGCGGCTTGATACGTTCTGCCAGAAGGTAAATGTCTAGCCACAAACATGCGTTAACAATTGAATAATTTAAAAAAACTCACAAAGCAGAGAGCGACCACATTGTCATCAAATTTACACAATCTCTCTTTATTGGGTAAGAACAGCTCACCGTTTGTGGCTTTTTTCTTCTAGTAGCTTTTCACTAAATCCTCAAAAAATAAACTCGTTTAGTGGTAAAATACAATAGTGCAGTTACAGATATGAAGTTTGGAATAAAGTTTTTTGTCTCTGGCCACCCTTCTGCATCATAATGGTAGGTATTATGTTCCACAAGCCTTCCATATTATCTACCTCCCTTAATTTGAAACTTAACCAGTAAATATCATCCCATAACTGACACTTTAGGGAGAGTCTAAAGACATTATTAAACAAAACGCTACAAAATTATAATTAACGACGATACACATTACAGCTACTATATTTTATTATTTTTCTACCATTTTCTTACATTGAATAGTTGGGAGATATGTTTTTGAACACTACTCATTTTCTATTGAAAACTTCATTCATAATAATGACGAAACTTAACTGCCTAAATAAGTCATGTCTAAACGGCAATTCGTAAGAGTGAATGATGTAGGTAAACGATATTATTACAAATAAAAACAAAACTAACTGTTTGTTCAAACTAACCAAACTACATCGTCTTTATATGTTCTTTAAATAAAAAAATGCTTGTGTGGTTTTATGAAACCACGGTATAAGTGAAACATGTTGGCCTTGGCTGCTCTGGCGAGCGCGTTGCATGTCGCGTGACGGTCGGGCATGTCGCGTGTCACGCGACATGCAACACACAGACCAAAAAGTTTGTAACGATCTAATAAATAAATAAAAAGTTTCACTTTAAAAAGATTCTGACATTTAATTTAAAAAAATATTCAAAAAGTCAATGCTATTTTCCGACCTTAAATTAGCTCATGACTTACTTATTTTCTTGTTCATTATAACACGCTTACTACAAAGGAATAAGGGATGCAATAAAATCGCATGTACTGTGTCTCTAAATTAGTGACATGCACAACGAAATTAGCGTCACCGCGGATAAAAACTCTTACTAACAATGTATAAGTACTTTCTTTCATTTTAATGTAACAAAGGAGAACGCGGATCCCGAGCCGAGAGTAAATAAATTATTTGTATTAACAAAGCCGACGTAATTGTATTTAATTTTAGAAGCGCTGTAGTTTGCGAGAGATAAATCTGCTCCACCGCGGGCAGATGTGGTGTCCTTAGGTAAATATTAATGAGAAGCCGTATTGAAGATTTAAACTGTAAGAAATTATAAAAAATGAAAAGTATTAAGTCAAAGAAATTAATAACTGAAAGGGGAGGAAGCTAGAGAGGTGTGTAATGAAATACCCTGCTGAGAATCTGAGGGCATAACACGAAAAGATTGACTTTAGCGTGCCGCTAGCGAGTGATGGTGGTATCACGTTTATGTTTATTTAGTAATGCAGTGTGACAAAGATGGCGTATTTTTTTTTTAAACGTAGCCCCTCACTAGGACTATTCCTGTATTGTGGGTGCGTTTACAGGAAAATTCACATACACAAATACCCACACCGGAACAAATAATTGTGGATCACACAAAGATATGTCCTATGCGGGAATCGAACCCGCGACTATTAGACACAGTGGGCGGAGCGGCTCAAGCTGTTAACCACTGTGCTTAATCGCTAGTATTACACTAACATCAATCTTTTCGTGTTAAGCTCTCTGACGATAATAATTAGATAAACAATTCTGTATCTAAGTACAGTCAGCAACGTAAGTCGCTTAACAATCTCAGTTCTTTAAATCATC
Organism: Phalera bucephala; assembly: GCA_905147815.2. Classification (NCBI taxonomy): domain Eukaryota; kingdom Metazoa; phylum Arthropoda; class Insecta; order Lepidoptera; family Notodontidae; genus Phalera; species Phalera bucephala. Next base: position 18,146,113 of record LR990622.1, read on the forward strand.
AGTACTAATTATTTTCTAAACATGAGTGATTTTTTTGAAAGCCAAATTATTAGCAATATATTCAAATATATTTAAATGTACGAAAATACTGAATTGGATACAAATCAAAAGTGTTCATGCAAATTGAAAAACTGCAAATGTCAAACGACTTATGTTGCTGACCGTATAATCTAGTTTTGCGTTGTCGATAAAACAAATATGGATCGAAGTGTTTATATTCCCTCAAGTGACGGATAACATCTGTCAGCCCAAATCATACGGCACGGAGGTCGTAAAACTCAGATACAGGAATGAGTTCAGTTGCCTCGTACATAAGTATGTGACAAGCTATCAGTCCGCTTCTATTCGAATCATTGTGCTTATATTTCTTTTCACTGTGTAACATAACTGATGAAAAGAGGTGCCTTTGCCTAATTGTGAGATACAAACACAATAGGAAAAACGCAGGTTAGGAAAAAACAAAAAGTGAGACAAAACAACTTATCTATTTCTTGTCTAATTATAGAAAAATAGGAATGTAAGTAGTAAATACATCTCTAACAATATAAATACTTCGATATATGAATGTACCTGTTGGGGCAAAAATTGTATATTTGTCTTGAACATAGTTTTACAGAATTTAATGGTTTACGACATACCCCGATAGATAGCGATGCACCAAAAATGAATAATTAATAGAGAAAACTAGCCCGCGGTTTTGAGCTTTCCGAAGAGTAATAACTACCGGTCAGTTTCGGTGTAGCGTCAATCTTGCCACAGTGGCACAGTTTACTCCTTAGTACAAGGAACCTTCGTGAACATTCGTTCGGTAACTTAAGCCAAATACCTTTCAAGATTCCTATACAGTAAATAAATACTTTAATCAATGAAGAACCAACCTTAGTAAGACATTAAATTTTATTGAGCATTAATATATTTTATAGATTCCTATATAAAAAGTTTAACGTCCCACCAAATATGTAATTCCGGCGGAAAAATGTTATCCGATGCTGTCGGCGAGCGTTCATACCAGCTAAAACTTCTTATATTAAAAGGTTTTTTAATCTGTTCAGACAGAATTTAGGGGCTGTTAGTGTCAAAGCGCTGCCTTCACTCCTTTGGAGTCTTTTCTTGTGACGCTGAGAATGCTATCGGAATTTTTCGGGTATCACCATATTTCATGCATGATAACAATCACTTTATTCGGGTGAACTGCCACAGCATTTTGCATGATTAAATTTTCATATTTCATGTAGCGGACCTCAATTGTTTTTTTGCTGCCAAATAAGATTTGGACATACATTTGATAATCGGTAGGTCGAGGTAATTCATTATAATAAAAGGAAATTCTCGTTGTAATGATGGCCCTATTTGTAGTGCTACCACAGTAAAATAAAGCATTGTAGTTTTGTTAGACTGTGATGCAGGTATCCAGCTGGGATAAGTAGTTGGAGAGATTACGTTAGCTATAAAATTTTGAGCATTTTAGGAATCGAGACAAAAATTTACGCCATCACCCCTATATTTTTTAAGTGAGAGCGGTAGAGTTTTACTGTATACACTCATATCGACAACGAGGTTAAGTACTGATGTATTAAGGGGAGAGCCTTTATACCAGACACTCACAAAATTCCATACTCCGGATTATTATTGACAATAATTTGATAGAACAATCTGTTATAAATAGAGACGAATATGTACTAACGTAGAAAGATGATAGATACATAGGTAGAGATATTAAGTACTTAATTCTAACAAAAATATTTATATACTCTTACAATTTCGAAATAAATGCCATTGTACTCGGCGTCACTCTAATTTAATAATAACAGGGTTCTTCGCTTCGCTTTTAAACTAACGTCCACTTAAATTTATAGTACCACTTTAATATATTACCCTATCCTGAAAAAGAAGAGGGTACATTTAATTAGGCTAATACATGACCACGCTCTGTGTGGAAGCACTTATCTGTTCGGAGTGCACGGGTCCGCAGTGAAACCTCGTAATTGCGAGCTCAAGTAATTGAAAACCTTCACCACATAACACGGAATTGTACTCGCAAAGAGATCTATTTACTTAAGTTTTGCTAATAACATTGCATGGTAATTTAAGTCACTAAAATAATTAGAATTCGAGCGGGCAGCTGACTAGAGTTCGTGGAGCATTACTTACACATTGGACTTTGTACCGTTCATATAAAAATCGCCGTAGAAATAAGACTCGCACTGCCAATGCAAAGTTTACATTTGCAGTGTGAGTCTTACATGACGGACGATTAAGTGCAGTGGTTACGAGCTTAAGCCGCTCCGCCCACTGTGTCTAATAGTCGCAGGTTCGATTCCCGCTCGGGACCAATGTTTGTGTGATCCACAATAATTTTTTTCGGTCTGGGTATTTGTGTAGATGTGAATTTTCATTTGTAAACGCACTTACTACACAGGAATAAATCCTATTTTTTAACAAAAAAAGCTTCGTGTGCTTACGACCCACCCACCATACGTACCCACAATACAACATACTTTTCGCATCAATCCATGTATCAACTTGCCCCCCTTAACCATCGACTGGCGGCGAGTCGCCAGTCGATGGTTAAGCTATAATATGATTTTGTTTTGTCTGTCTGATTATTCGCAATATACCCATTTTATTCACATACAAGGAAATAACTAAATATGTAGTACTAAAGAAAACCATAAAGTGAAAACCACGAACGGAGAACATTGTGACATCCAAAAGGATTTCAAGTGTGACTATGCTCCAAAAATTGACCAGCCCGACTAGGGAAGTTACTTGTCGACAATATTACGAGTCTATTTGCCATTTCAGAAGACTACATTAGTTAAATGAGAGATACTTTTATAAAATACAGGTTTTGGCTGCACCTTGTTTGGCCATTGCTTTATTTATACAGCTTATAATGTTATTATTCTATCTTAACAGATTATAAGGTGATCATCTGCCTTTAGATGTGATTAACAAACCAGTTTTGCATTCAATATGAGTAGTATATGGGATATAACACCGTCACGTCTATATTCCCCAAGCGGGGGTGGCAGAGGTGTACTGAGTACACCCACGTTTCGCCGACGATGTTAGATCCCATGTAATAGGGGGCGAGCCTATTGCCATATACCAGGCACAATTCCCGACTCCGGACTCATACTGGGATTTTTTTGTTAGTGAAACTATATTTGTCCGACCTAGGATTTCAACCCAGGACCTCGTGATCACAAAGCGATGTGCTTTGCCACCAGACCAACGAGGCAGTCAAATGGGATATAAGTAGGGTAAAAGTTAAGCACTAGATCTATTAAGTATTCTGCATTGTTGTTCTTTCAAATATAACTAAAGAGGACGAAATAGAGGTTATTAAAAATCAATTGTAATTAAACCGATGCATGTCTCCGTCTATCGCTAGTCATTCTTTTATATAAAAATACCTTTTTAAAAACAAGCTAGTTATGTATACCAGACCAGTACACAGCTCAGTGCAAGTACTTTAAAAGATGATGCAATAATAACAAACTATTGCTCATCCATATTAATTCTAAGTACTGTTTTGCTAAATTGGCTTAACTTACCTTAGCTGCGTATTTATCAAGTAAACAACTATCAGGTTACGTGTTTAGTCTCAGTCCAGTTCTAATAATTGTTTTGAAAGATGTGTTTTCGCCTTCTAGAAAGATGTGTTTACTTGACGATGCCTATCCATCGCCAAGCAAAGTACTTCAATATCGACTTAGCTCCCTTACCGTTCGCACTAACGATAAACAATACTAATTAACTGCATAGTATTTTGAGTATTTATCATTAATTTATATTGTGAAAATAAATATATTTTTATAAAGTCACGCCGGCCTTTATATTTGAATAGCTTTTATAGCAAAAACACAAATAAAACATCTTGCTTAGTTCAGGAGTTTCTATGGCTGCCTTCCAGCTGCATCATCAGACTTTTGACACCATCTGGGTCTAAAGTACTCGTCAAGACAAATCCAACGAGCCCAAACACGGCGGGGCTATAATTTAATGGTTAGTTGGTTCCATTGGACACCTTTAGGCTTAACCATCATAGCCTGAATACTATCTGCTTGTATAGTACTTGTCAATACCAATCTAACAAGCCTAAACACGAGAGGGTTACGTTGTATAATTCACATGTTCCTATTCTCACCTTCTGGCTCTATCATCAGACCTGCTCCATGGTACCATATTATTGCATTGTCACCTAAGTTGCATACTTATGCTTAATTTAAGCTATATTTGAACCATAAAGACATAGATAGACAGACAGACAGGCAGACATACGAACATTGCAAGTTAAATTAAAGCTTGTAAACAATGCATCAAGGTAAAATGCAATCGAAGGTGAACAGTACTATTATTTCCCACCATTATTGTCAAAAAATATAATATTTTATGGGTCTTAATTTAAAATGCTGGTTAGTTACGTCCCTATTAGCGTTACTCATAAATTAAAACTGTCTAGTTAACCCGTCGGATAGGGCTACTCAGAGATTGTGAATTTGTACAAAGACATACTTGCAACATTAATTATCGATTGATCAACTTTAGACTTTACTCGAGGGTTATGAAAGAGGCCCTAATACTTAAACTATGCAATTCAGTAACAAATCTTATCACAAAAATAGCTATTAGATCTACGGAACAAGTATTGTTCCATTGTGAATTAAATGTGCTGACAATAAAGAAATGCAATAAGAACATTCTAGGTATCGCACAAAGGGACAAATAGGATCGAGGAAAATTTTCCATAAATAGAAGCACTTGCCGACAACAGGGAGTAATATTTTAGAATGGAACCGTAGGTTTTGGCATGTTAAACTTTTTATGTGTCTGCAAAAGGCGTGTCTATATATTTAAATGCTATAAAAAGTGTGAAGTTGAAGTATTGTTTATGTTAAAAATTATTGATAGTTAGACACATGCCAAAAATGTTTTCACATTATACTGTGTCCTTCGTTCTCGATATAAACATGCAGCTCTCTCTACTCGCTTGGCAAGCCGCTAAGTTTTTTAGAAACGTCAACGCCTCCTCTATGGTATCTGTGGACATAACCTCTGCGACCATTCTTTCTTTTAGCGTGGCAGCCGATGCCTTGTAATAAAGTTTTGGTCGACATTTAATTTAATCAAATAATCGTAGCAGTGAAATTATATAACAAAAGGTTTTTATATACTCAAGTGATGTTGTGAAATAAATTTAAAACATCGTATAGGCAAATTCAGAAATATTTTACGTCTTGACAAAAGAGTACATTCAAAAAAGATCAACTGATAGTTGTTTATTTGTGGCGTTTTCAGCTTAACTTGTTTATGTATATAATATCGAATATTTGGAGACGTGAGTTTATTATATTAAGACTTGTAAAGTCTTCACTCGGAAAGTAAACTTACGAAGTCTCATGTCCCTCTTCGTGTAAAAACAGTTTAACACGCAATATACCTGCAAACAATTATTAACCGTCTATAAATTGGCAAGGTAATACCTCTAATGAGAGAAATTAGCGGGGACATTAATCAATAATGATTGTTAAGGATCGATGCCAATTTAAGGACACGGGCGATGTACGAGATGCATCGACGTGGTCCGCAAGACTTAACGGTAATTCAAGGACACGAGCGGTGTACGAGATGCATCGGCGTGATCCGCAAGACTTGGGGCCCATACGAGATATGTGCTGAAGGTCATACTACTCATAGGTTTCACCCATGAGGTGCTCCTGTGCAGTTCACATTTCTACAATGGTAAGAAACTAAAATGTTACCCAACATACATACCTTAAACAGTAAATACAAAGACTATTGCTATAAACTATAAGCAATTTGTGATATTATATCTCCTAAAGGAGACTTTCTGAAAGGGTAACTAAAGGGACATTGTTTATGAATTTATGAATAACAATACATGATTAATAACATAAGCCACCCCTTTGTAGAAACATAATGTTTTGCATTGATTTCATTATTAGACATACTTGTATAATAATCCTAAAATAGCCCAAAGTGGAGCTTATTACACAAAGAATTGTGCAATATTATGAGCACTTTATTTGTAATTTTAATTGTACAATATTTGTATTAAAAAGGTAAACCTTGCAATATTTATCCCTGAACAGGGTTTATAAACAGATGAGCCAAAGTAGTCTCTACTTATAACAATGCCTGTTATAACTGACAAGCAACAGAATTGTGGAAATATTCCAAATATAATATCACAGCCTACCGATGCTGAGACAGGCAAGTTGTACAATAACTTGTGTTACACACATACATCCTTAAAATATAATATAAAATACCTGGTCTATCCAGTTAACATAAAACTAATAATTATCAATATTATCAGCCCAGACCCCTTGCAGGGTAGCCAGGGAAGATGAGTCCTAACAATACAGTCATGAAACATTGATTGGGATAAGAACCTTTGTGGTCAGCAGTATATATTTTGTATTAAATAAGGTTAATATAGTGGAGTACCAAGATGGAATTATAACTATCTATTCATAAGCAGTAGTTTAAATTTCAAGAAACCACCAGTGTTGTAACCAATATAGAACAACAATCCTCATCCGGTGTGTAAAAATGTACACCTATCCACAAATGTATGTATAAATGTACCTACAGTGTACCTATCAGCCCACCAAAAACAAATCACAATGGACATTGGAAGTCTCCTACCAGAGAATGTGAGGTAAGAAAAGCTTGCTAGGCTTTTTACATAAAGGCTTGTTTTGTTTTTTTTTATGTTACTGAAAAAATCAGTTAAACATTCAGGAATACAACATGGCTGTTACAAATAAACCATAATATTGGAGGCTAAAGGTATTCACTGACTTGGGTATGTAACAATGTATCTATGACACTAATAAAAATGTGTGTCTGTCTGCCTTCAATGGCAAACATAACTTTATGGGTTTTGTGCAAATACTGCAAGTAATCCAGACAAGTGAAGGTTAAAAAATCTGGTCCTACATATATTTAACATTATGTATAGAAACATTATTATTAGAAACATAATTTTTAATAATTGATATACAATTTATAGCCATTCTCATTAGAATTTAATTAAAGATAGATGATCACAACGGTGCTATAATCCTTATCCCACAAAGAAACTCAATGCTAATAATAGACATTAGAGTCATATTAAATATACTAATAAAAATTTATTAGGAGCTATTCAGCTTTCTATTGGGTAATGAGTCCAATGGTTTTGGTTTTTGGGTTACGTCCTGCATCATTTATAGTGTAATTAATACATTAGAAATTTGAGACACACAGAGGAAAGATTATACATCAATTCATGAATTGAAGAATTAGATGTTTTTATTGTACTTTTGTTTGATAATATGATAATCAATAAATAATATATCATCAAATAAAATTATTCAAGTAATTAATAACTATAAAAAATAGGTTTGTGTTTAGTTTTGAATGTGCACATTTATATTGAGCACCAGTGATGGTTCTGGTACAGTTAGGATATCGGAGATATGACACAAACACAACCTATTATGGAAACAGGTGGTTTTAGAGCACTATACATGCTGTAATTTATTTGAAGGTGGTTCAGTGTAAAAATATTGAATTGCAAATGTCATACAAAAAATTTGCATTTTTCATATTGTTACATTTAAATTATTACATCCACATGTTACATGTATCTTATTAATGTATCTATATATAAAAAGAAAATAAAGTCATGCAAATGACTTAATAATAATACCTATTTAAAAATTTAACGATATTAGGTTGACATGATATAGTTGATGAAATATTGAGTTACAATATTTAAAAGTATAGATTATCTTAAACAAGAATAATCAAAAGTATATTTTTATCACAGGTATGATAAATATTAGGTAGTATCTGCAATAACCTTAGTCTTAGGGAACTTGATATTATTTATTTATTATTAATTATAAGACCACGCCAGATCCCAAGTGGGTAGGCGAGGGCGCAAAAAATATTATGATATTAAATGAAATATGAATGATACGTAGGTACTACATGTATAAGTTAAGTGACACTCAATTCTCACAGTTGGAAATCTATAACTTACTAGAAAGTTACTCATTACAGTTGCTACTTATAAAAAACAGCCACATACAAAGAAGCAGAGGAAGTGTGGCATTTAAGGGTATGAAAAAGTTAAGTTATGAATAGGATTCCCAATATCATAAAGTTATAGTCCGTGGTTTGGTCTAGTTGCCTGTGACTTATTCGCTACTTAAGTCATTACTAAATTAGTAAATTTGAGTGTAATTTTCATCAGTAATATAACGGGTCAGGGGTGGCCCGATCGTATTGCCAAAAATGAAGGTTCGCGGGCGTTATTGCGCAAGAACGAATTGTTAAGTGATACATAAATATTTAGGTGGCCACTCAGGACATGGAAATGATTCCGGGATAGTTTCGAAATATATAATAATAGTAGTAGTATAGTTTAACACCCACTGTTAAATTAGGTTACCACACATCAGCACTGCCCTTCGTTCCAAACCCAAAAATGGGGGAGGGGGGGGGGCGAGATCATATAGTTAATGTACATAGCCTTATGTGAGGAATAGCTCTAGATAAGGACATTAGTACAAAGGCTTCTAGTACAAAAATGTTAAATTTTGGTATATGTACATCTTTAAAGATTATAAATATAACTAACATTAAATATAACCGAACTTTGACATAAAGGAAAATACTTTATCATAAATTAACTAAGTAATTATAGCAAAGCATCCTTATAATCACCAATATAATTTGTAGCCTTTGTCTGGTACTGTACTCAAAAACGAGATCATTTGAAAAAAATAAAAAAAAAAAGCCCCACGTGGAAGACACTTTAGTGGGGAACAGGTTTCCCTGTCTTATTTGTCTTATATTGTTATAGATTGGGTACTAACATACTTTGTTTCCAGATCTAGTACACAGTAAGAGTTTTCTATTTATCTCTATCTATATCGTCACGCCAGACCCCTTGCGGGGTAGGCAGGGGGGGTGCGGGGTTCCAACAGATTCTTTACTGACTGGCTTCCTCCACTCTCATAGTTCGTTTCGGAAGGGTTTTCTATGATACAAGAATTATTATAAAGGGATTAATTTCATATAAACAAAGTTCTGGATCGGTAATTCCTCAACTCTCGTTATATAAAGAGACTACTATAAAAAAAAAAAAAAAAAAATCTATATATAGAAGACATAACAGATGGAGAATGCACTGATATCTGATAAGTAATGATTGATTATTATTACCCGGTAGTAATGAGTTATGGACAACAGGTTTGCTATAACAGGTGCTTTAAAGAATTTTGTTGGGATGGATCTACGCTATATAACATAACATGTTATAGAATTTGATTAAATAAATTTATTTTGAATAAGTTAGACAGACTGGTTGTAAGAAACAATATATGTTGTATTTGTGTTGTGTAGCAATGCAAACAACAGGAATGTGTTATACAAATGTACTCATGACATATTATGTTTTAGAGCTCACGCTTAAAAATGACATTCATGTGGTATACTTCAACTTTACCCTTATAGCTCTAAACAGCTGCATGTTTATATCGAGAACGAAGGACACAGTATAATAAGTGATCAAACGAACTTACCTGAAGTGAAGTTCGATCATTATTATACGAAGTCCTTCGTTCGAAGATATAAGTACCCAACCCGCCCTGCCCGTTGGTAAAGTTGAAATGTACTACTTCTAAAAGGAATGGTCGCAGAGGTTATGTCCACAGATACCATAGAGGAGGCGTTGACGTTTCTAAAAAACTTAGCGGCTTGCCAAGCGAGTAGAGAGAGCTGCATGTTTATATCTTCGAACGAAGGACTTCGTATAATAATGATCGAACTTCACTTCAGGTAAGTTCGTTTGATCACTTATTATACGATAATCTCCAGATTTAAAACTGTTTTTTTAATTTTGGGTTTTGGTGGTATGTAAGCTCCATCTTTAGTTCATTCTTATTAAGTCAAGAGTTTTACGCCCACCACTCCATCAGTTTTCTACAGGGCTCTTATTCGCTATGGCGAATTAAATACATAGCGCAGCGTGTTACGATTACTTCGTGAAATGATCGTTTAATTATACTCCAGGGGCAAGCAGAATACCATAACACACATCATTTGGTCATACCAAATAAGGGTCCTGATATTTTGGAAGTTTGGACGTACTCATCCTAAAATGTCCTTGAGAACTCGATGGATGAAACGTCAGCAATTTGAACAAATGAACCGCACGGTGAAATCGTATAATTAATTTTATAAAGGTTATATTATTTATAAAATTTATTTTATAATTACTATAACCGCGCTGACGTCACACCTCCTCTTTCCCAACCATCATATCGCACAGAGACTGCACCTCTTTATTGTGGTTGTCCCACTTTTTAATCTGGAGACATCGGATAAAAGCACAATACTAAAAGAAAAGTAACACTGTATTCGTTTCATTTTCATCACTGATTATTGAATTTTGTTTTTAGCCAAATGTACGCACTCCATTGTTTTGCTTTCCAATCTAAATATTTTATGCCTTTTTTTTAAACCTACTCTGTGGTTATCGGAATAAAAAATGTAGTAAACCATGTCTATGGCAGTTAAACTATTATCAATTATCTGGATTAATAAACACCGGCACGTCTATATTCCGGAGGCGGTGTTGGCAATGGTGTACCATTTACACCTACTTTTCGTCAACTGTGGAAACTATCATACAATTGGGAGCGAGCCTATTGCCATTAGCGAACACATTTCCGGACTCCGGACAGGTAGTGGAAATTTTCTACAGAATAATTACATTTTTGATCGACGTATTTGAACCCAGAACCTCATGATCGCTACGCGAGCCTAAGAATTGCAATAAAAACTTACTAAACAGATTATCATCATCACCTTAGCCTATACTTGTCCACTGCTGAACATAGGCCCTCCCAATCGCGCAACCGGTCCGATGCCACCTGCATCCAACGACTTCCTGCGATCCTCACAAGATCGTCAGCCCATCTGGCAGGCGGCCGTCCCACGCTGCACTTGCCAATACGTGGTCTCCACTCTAAAATCCATCTGCCCAACGCACGTTCGGTATGCGTGCTATATGGCCATTGCCACTTCAGCTGACTAATCCTATGAGCTATGTCGGTGACCTTAGTTCTTCTACGAATCTCCTCATTCCTGATTCGATTCGCGACACGAGTCCTCTCGTATAGTTACATCTTCTACGCTGGCAGTTATTGTGCAAAGCACAAATATGAATTTACCCTTCTACAGTCTGCGCGGGTAAAGGTCACAACAGTTGATTTTTTTTTCGTGGCGTCTAATGGCCCTCGAACAAAATATGTAATGAAATTTAAGCATAAATCAATTAATAATATTCACCAGGTGCAATATAAAAACAAAGTACTAACCATGAGCTAGTTGGAAAATAACTACATTAAAATTTCAAGTGTGACATTGTAATATGTCGTATAACATTCTGTAGTATTATAACATTTTGAAATTGCATTTTCACAACCGCGTGGTTAACTTTGTGTAAGTCACCCTACGGTGTAAGTGTAGGTATTATATCCATACAAGACGAAAAATCTTTAGTAAGCACGTTTTAATTCTTTATTAGATCCGAACCGAAGAATAAAACACATAATTATTGCACGGATGTAAGTACAACACAAAATAAGTCGATGGCCAATAAAATTCCTCTTAAGAATTAATGCACTTTCGTCGTATGCCACGAAGAATTTTAAAGAGCTTAAGCAGTGAGCTAATAACTTAAGGAGGTAATCTTATAATTTAACCAAAAACAAAATAATGGAGAAAGCTGAATACTAAAACCCCTAGCAAAGTGAGCAATATGAGCGGATTGCTCAAAGCTCTTTGTAATCTAGCTCGGCTGAGCAGATTTCTTAATATTCTTTTTATAATGCAGTTAAAGTACGTAGCGGCCTTTTATTGGCCGCACTTACCTGTAGGTATTATGCACGACTGTATGCACGGAGGCATGACATAATATTTTCATTTTCAACGTTTTGACGAAGCCGTTTACCATTTGACTTGTCAAGTCAAATCGCTAAATACCTAAACAGAATTTGACAGCTCAGGTACATTCAACCTTCTTTCAGGGTGGGAAAGTTAAATTTTATTATGATTAAACTGTATGTATATGTACCTATTTATACAGCGGATTTTTAGCAAAGCAACCGGCGAAATAACATAACTCGCATGTTATTATTAAGCAGTATTTCCGGTACATTCGCCGGCAGCGATTTGAAAAATAGGCATATAAGTTCTCATTAATAAGTAGGTAACAGCGAGTTTAAGTAATTGCACAGACGTCAATAGTTGATCGTGAGTTTTAAAGCACTAAATAAAATAAATGGACTTCCTAGCGCGCTTGCAAGCTTGATCCTGGCAACACGTGATGCACCGACTTCCCCACCCCTGAACTTCCCACGCCTTCTATTATAGCCTAACAAACTGGCTTCACGAGTTTGCAATCTTCGAAGCTTTAACGAAAACGGCACCTATTATACCTGAAAAAAATATTTTCAGTGCAACACATTTCATGTAATTTGTAATAATATGGAGGTTCTTGCCTCTATTCACTTTATTAATCGATACAACAATAGCCACAAGATTCAAGGTGATAAGATGAGTAGGTACATACATTTGGTAAAATATAACCTTTCTACTTTTTGTGCACACTACATACTCTTTAGAAACTAGATGTAATCAAAATACATTGTTGAATATTAAATTTTCTCCTTGCACCCATTTAATCTGTGTCGAACAGCAGTGCAAACTATTCATATAATTAAGCAAGTTCGTAAGGCTAGTCGTTAAACACACAAGCAAATGCATTGTGTCAAGGCGAAAACTTAGTTTGACTTAGGGTTATTTCAAAGCTTTCGGCTTAGGGACTCGTCTTTAATTTTCAAATTAACATGAAAACAATGTTTTTTATTTATAAAGTTACAATACAATTCCTAAAACAGTTTGATTATAAGGTTACCGAATTTTAAAATGATTGTCTAAAAGATATTGTATGTATTTTTATAACCCTCTGCCTCGTTTCTGACTAGTTACCTAAGTAATAAACGTTTTTATCAAACGATTTTTATTCTGTTGAAGACTAACAATGCAGGACACTACGGACGACTAATAATTTCACGGACGTCTTGATCCAGTGGTTAAAGGTCCCGCCACATAGCCGACGCAGCGCGACGGGAGCGCGACGGTGGCGCGGCTTGGGGAGTTGTAATGTACTGAAATGCACGGGAGACGCCACACAGCGCAGCCACTCTCGGCGCGACGGCAAACGTCACAACCGGACGAAGCCAAGCGCTTCTATCGCGCTCCCATCGCGCTCCGTGTGCTGTTTGACCAAACCTTTAAAGCTAATACCGCTCCGCCCACTGAATTAAGTTAATAAATAATAGTATAGAATAGTCACGGGTTCGAGCCACTAGCATTTGTTTCCATCTGGGTGTTTGTGTATGTAAATTACATGTTTGTTAACGCACCCACAATACAGAAATAATTCCTAGTATGGGGCAACGTCTTCATAAAGACATTTATATTCTAAGACCTAGGGCTTCCTTCAGAGAACTTTTGATGTGTAACATCTTTCCTTTCGGTTGCTGGATATTTTTTGTGGGAATGATTTTTGAAAAGTGACGGAAATGTGTTACAGGAAACCGGGGAAGCGCCCGCTATTTGATTTGACCAATGAGCGCGCACTATTTGATTTGACCAATGAGCGCGCGCGGTGGCGAATAGATTACTGAGAGGTGGTGCCAACCCATTTTGCGTGAGGTTGGTACGACGTACCACGACGTACTGTCGGCCAACATAGTGTACGCGTGTGACGAGAAAAAGAAAGGGAAATTGAGAAGGAGAACGCATAAGCTACGCTAAGCTGCATCTACAGTTATACAGTGTTGTGTATAAAATCTGAGGTTATAATTATATATGTAAATATCATTATATTAATACGTGAAGCAAAAACTTTGTACCCCTTTTTACAAAAATTGCGCGGACAGAGGAGTATGAAATTTCCCACACTTATAGTTTATATGGAGAAGGAGTGCAGAATGCTAATATTTTTTTTAAATTATGCATTGAAAATACATCAATTCAATAAAAAAAAACATTACACCCACTACCATGAATTTGACACAATACACTTGATATTTTGTTTGTCTTTAATATTATTTGTCTATAGTCTTACTGAATGTCAAAAATAACCAGCAAATGATGAAAGAGTTTTTACAAAAAACATCGCTTACAAAGAAGTTTTGCATCATTAATTAAATTATCAAAATATGTATGTCAAGTTCAATAGACAGCATTTTCTTTATCGCATGGTTTTTTGTTACAATAAAAAAAGGAATTCTTTATTTTAATCAGTTTTTGTTTTTTTTTATTATTTTTGTTTAAATTTCATATAATTTGTTTGAAAAAAATAGGCAAATCTACAGTGTACCCTTGGCAAAATCTGTGATTATAGAAGTATAGTCTTTTACAATAGAACCTTAGTAATGTTCAAACTTATATTTTAAATTAATTATGGTCGAATTTCGACCAATGGGCGACCACTAGTATTAATTATTATCTTTACTATTAAGCGTCTGACAAAGTTCATCATTCTTAAAAACATGCGAGTAACTTATATGGAATTATTTGAATAAATATTTTAGTGCGGATCTTTTTCATACTTTTAGGTTAATTCCTGTCGCTGACAATATGCTATTTTTAGTTACTATTGCGTATTTACCACTAGAATTAAACTTGCACAAGCAAGCGCGCGCCTTAATATTAATTTAATTACGCGCGCCTTAATTACATATATTTCCATGCTTAGAATATATTCGACCAATAATATGATGAATAAATTGACTTCACATATTCATCTCAATTTTATAGTAGGATAACATGTCAGATGTTACACATTATATGCGACTACTGTAAGGCTCTCTCGTTTTTTTAAAGAGATAACATTCTCACGGTCGCTTCACAGTATATATATGCTAATATAGTAAACATACGTAGGAATATCAATTTATTTGATAAAGTGAGCGACGTTCGTAAACTTAACACGAGAAATAAACATAAACTCGTATTTCCAATTTTTAGGCTTGACAGATTTATAAGTTATATTAACTTTACACTAATGAGTAAAGGATATTATACTGTTAATAATTTGTTAAATAATAAAAATGCCTTTACACAAATTACCTGAAGTTTACAAGAATATAATTTTAAGAGCAACGTGTCCTGCCTAGCGAGCGTTCATTGCTTTTAAATATTATTTTCGAACGAGGTCGACAAAGTCGATTGGTCATGCTCACTAAAATGTCTTTGCTAGTGGCGACTCTGTGGAGCGAGTCCCTCTTTTCCCTCTAATATGGTCGAGGAGAGTGATGGCTGCTTTTCAAGTCATACTCGTGAACGGGTGCTGCTGGTGGTGTCTGGTCCGTCCTCTATCCTTTGACTGATTAAACATGTACCGTAGTACTGTTCAAATTTGTCTCGTTCGGCATCACACTGGAGCTGTTACTAATTATTTTGTACGCACTCTTTACATATTTTATTTTAACCCCTTTTTTTCTCTTACTATTATTATTATACACCTTTACAAAATCTCTATTTTGTAAATGAGAGGACTACGTAGACACTGACCGATACCATGAATCTAAGTACATTTATGATTAATCTATACTTAAGCACATATATTTAGCTTGTTCTGCATTGTTATCCCATATCCCATGAATGCAATGTATACAAAAAGAATGGTTAAACTCTCATTTTTAAAAAAGAGTAATCGTGGAGTTTCTTGTCCTTCTTCTCCACAGGAATGACGTTCCGAACGAGTGGTAGAGTCTTAAGTAATCAATATTTTTTCTCTTTTTAACCGACTTTAAAAAGGAGGAGGTTCTACATATGTTCGTCTATATGTAAGCTTTTTTTATGTATTTATAGCGATATTTTCTTCAATTATGAACCGATTTTGATGATTCTTCTTGCATTCGGTTTAGTATAACTCCAAGGTAGTCTCATTTTAATTTCATTAGACCTTGCACTTGGAAGATACACCAGGGAACTCCTTAACGACACACAATAGGTATACAGTATAGGTATAAAATAAGAATATGTAAATTAATATATTATGGGTATAACGTCAATCTTATAGGTACTACCAACCTACTATAGAACTAAGCAGTATGTTAGCCGACTTCACAAAAAGTAGGAGGTTTATAATTCGTCTATTTTTTTTAAACTTTCTTGCTTATGAACCGATTTTGATGATTCTTTTTGCATTGAGTTCAGTATAACTCTGAGGTAGCCTTAATAATTAAATGATATTAGACCTGTTAAGAAACTGTCCCACTGTTGGGCACGGGCCTCCTCTCAGACTAAGAGGGTTAAGGCCATAGTTTACGACGCTGGCACAGTGCGGGTTGGCGAACTACACACACCTTCGAGAAACTCTCAGGCATGCAGGTTTCCTCACGATGTTTTCCTTTACCGTTAAAGCAAGTGATAATTAATCTTTATACCCACATGATTTTGAAAAGACAGAGGTGAGTGCCTGGGTTCGAACCCGAGACCTCTGACTTTCTCAGGATATTATTGGAAGCGTGTCTGCGCCACCCGGCTACAACGAAATAAATATTAAATATGTTAAAGGTCGAAAGTATTTTCAGCACAGGAATTTAAGTTCTAGTCACGATCGGAAATACACTAATGCATGACGTCAACGATTTTCAGTTCCCACTTTATTGATGATAAAGAAATGGTGCGACATTATGAATTACGTGGTTATATAATCATAGTATCACATCATTATAAGACAAATCCGCAAAAATGAAATCTTATCTCTTCTCTCATTGAGAAACGTAAATAATTTTTGATTTTTAGACGCAAAACTAATATGTAAAAATAGAATCTCATTTTACTGCATAGTTTTATGCCGATAACTCTAAGATTCTTTTGTTTCTTCCAAACCTAAATAATTGTTATCAAAAGATTAAAAATTTTGGAAATAGCTTAAAATTAAGGTAACTTATACTAAGGTGGTAAGATCTCTACAAGAATTTCTAGGAAATATTTTTTTTACATTATATTTTCTCTATCTGAAATTATGTTAACACTGCTATGACCTTACTAATAAACGTTGTATAGCGTGTGAATAGTTACCTATTGTTTTCTCGCTTTCTGTCATTCCCCATTTGACATTCGAAAGAAGAAAACAAAGCATTGTGTAACTATTCCGACCCTTTACAATGTTTATTAGTATGGTGGTTAGGGTATAATAGTATATCCAAATGTTATTGGTGACTATTCGACCCGAACTTCAGCAAAGTGCCGATTTAAAAAATCACATAATTTTGGTCATCTAAATATTGATTAAGTGCGGTCTTCAATCCCATACCAAGATTTAAGACTTGCAAACGTTTTATTACTGGTGCCCATTAAAAAAGTTTACAATACCTTTCATTCCAAAGTGCTTACACTTCATACATTAGATCAATCGTCTCTGTGCTATAATACCAATCTATATCTTGTTAACTAAACTTTGGCAGTTAGTAGATGTATTGAGTATTCAAAGTTTGCTCAAACTGACTAAAATGAATAAGTTTACCCTTTATTGAATAAAATATTTGTATATATTAAACACTTGTTTAGGCAAATATACCGAGGTAAATTTATAGTAGGTGCAAACTTAAGGTTTTGCGACATAGCCAACGTAGTGCCACAGGAGCGCGATGGCAGGTTTGGCTACGCTTGGTTACTGGCTGGACGCTTGGCTACGTTCGGTCATGACGTTTGCCGTCGCGCCGAGCGAGGCTGCGCTGTGGTTCGTCTTCTGTACATTTCAGTACATTACAACTCACCAAGCAGCGCCAACGTCGCGCTCCCGTCGCGCTGCGTCGGTTATATGGCGAAACTTTTATTACTACCATTCTTTTGAAAGCGTGATGTAATGGCAACTTATAGGTGCATTCGTAACTAAAGCTATTTTTCCCGGCTGTTATGATTAGACTGCTGGTTGGAATAACTTGGACTTATGGTTAAACCAAGTTCATTAACTATAGTTATTTAAGTCACTGACTAGGTTGGCTAGTAATAAAGAAAAAACAAATTATAATATACTTAATTTTAATTTTCTACAAGGGATCCTCCTACCCCGAGAGGGATGTAGCGTGATACATTAAACATTCGATAATAATCAGAAAATTTGATTAACCGACCGCAGTTTTAATGAGAAATGGAAAATATCGGTAGGTATTCAAAACGATATTTATAGTTTCTAGTGTTCAGAAACTCAAGAAAAATTCATTTAAACGCCCTCCTTATAATCGAAGGCTTTGTGCGATCACCTCAAATGATTTTCAAAGACGAAATTTGATAATTGAACGAGGTAGTCTTGAATTAATATACACCACCCGAGAGTATTTGATTTTTGATATAAACAGGAATATCCTGTCAGGTGCATGTTACCATAGAATAAATATAAAAATAGCACGTACCGACTGAAACTCAAACTCAAATAACTTATTTTGCATAAACCCGGCGGGCATCGTATTTAACTACTAATCTACCACCAGATCGGAACGCGGCCTCCACTGAGAAGATCCGACCAAACCAAGAAGAAACCCAAAGGACTTGTCTTTTATTATTAATTTCTCTTTCTTTTTTTCCTTTCTATTTTTTTTTAATCAAATTATGCGGATCAATGTTTAAGTTACAATTAAATAGTTTACGATTAAGCACCAGTGTGATGCCGTATAACCGAGATATGAGACTTATGATGTTACACAACAAGCAAAGACATTATAGTGATACTATTTAATATATTGTGTATGTGTTTACACAACATGTATACATACCTACTATTTAACCAATTATTTCCTTTAAGTCGTGTTTTGAAAATAGTTTTTATTATCTAGAAATTTGTACTGGTACACATCAATAATTTAGTATAATAATGTTAAAGCTTCATACCGACAGACAATCCTGAATAGCTTTGAAATCACTTTATAATATAGTAAATCAATGAAGAACAGTTAAGGGTCATAAAGATTAGTTGTATATTTAAATAGCGGTTTTACTCAACAAATAAATATTAGATTACAAAGATACTTTATAATTTCCAAATTCTCCGTCATGTTTTCCAATAATAGTTTTTGTTTCGCAATACATCCATTTTCTACGTTTATTATGAACTTCCTAAACAGGTCGTTAAAAAATTAAGTTGCACTGTGATCCGAAACGTTCTCAGTGCACAATATTAATGAACATCCTTAACACAATAAGGTGCTACAAATAAGTGCTCGTGTTATAAGTTACGATACTGCGTTATTGCAGCTTTCAGCACAACAGGTGAGACTATTCTTTACTCAAGTATCTACTCACAGCAAGTAACCTTTTACGTGAGAACCATTCGTTCTTATTACACCTTGCCATATATTTGCGGCGTCAGTCTGCGGAAACTTTAAAATATTATTTTAGACACAATTGTATACTTACCTATGTCTGTCTCGTCGTTTCGTAGATAAGTATGTGTTGTACGTATGGAACGGCTGTTGATTTCGTCATGGTCGTGTGCCCAAATCTCAGTGTGTGTGTGTGTGTGTGTTAATGATCTACGCTGTTGGACGCGGGGCCTTTACAGCTTCACCGGACAAGAGGGCGAGCGTGAAACCACTACGCTCGAGCCAGAAGGGCAAGGGGGGCAGCTAGCTCAAGGGCGCCTCAAGGAGAAACGGCCTTGGCTTGGACAGTCGCTATGGGGAAGGGCGTATACTAGGTGTCTCGCCGTGGTGCTCTGCACCGGCCGGTGGGCAAGGGATTCTTGGACCTAACCGGCAAGGTCGGTGTCCGATCTTGTATCCGATCCTGTGTGCGGTATCTGTATCCGAAAGAAGGGATGTAAGGGCATCGGGAGGGAGGGGCCCAAATCTCAGTTTAAACAAATTGTGTTTGGGGTTTTTCTATTGAAAACTCCTAAGTAGCAGTCCGGAGTCGAATCCGTGTTCAGTGTATTATATTGGAACTTAATTGATACTGGGAACGTTTCGTCAAAACAACTACATTTGTCCTACCTAGGATTTGAACGCAGGATCTCGTGATCATAAAGCGCATCATTGACCACTAGACCAAAGAGGCGGCATGGCAGTCCGTAGTATGGCGACGCACAAATATGGAAATTCTGGAAACGGTCACCCATGTCCGACTGACAGAGAAGAAAGTTGCAGCATCACGGTCTCGAATACTGCAAGCGTCTTAGTATTAATCGCTTGCGTCAAGATCGACCGTTATTAACGCACCTTCGTGACAGAGACATACTGGGATTACAACAGTTTTCTAGTTTATATAAAGCAGGTATATATAGGTATTTGTGTATGTGAATTTTCATGTTCGTAAACGCACCCACGACATAGGAATAAATCCTACTGTGGGGCTACGTTTTTTAAAAATAAATATAAACCACCTTACACTGGCTCACTATTGGGCAAAGCCTACTCTCACAAGGAGAAAGAGATAATGTCTTGCCCCACCACGCGGACCCAGTGCGGATTGGGGGAGGCAGGTGTGTGGCCACCCGATTTTTGAATTTATCAAGCTGCCTAAAATACTTCTAACTTGTCCAACGACTAGCACATAAAGTGGTAGCTGAGATCAACGGCTTAGTGTGCGTTTCCAAGCACGGAGAGGCTCGAATATGAAAATGCCACAAACGATCACCTAGTTCAGACCGACTGAGCCAAAGGCTGCCTAACCTTGGAGATAGGTAACGACATTGCGATCGCAAAGCTCTACAAATGCCTCAATTATTGAGTATAGCATCTATTTAATATGATCGAGAGGAATTTCGCTAGACAATTGAAACAAATATTTAAGTCGCAATGGTGGCGTTTCGGGCAAATTGCCTGTTCTTTAATTTACGTGGCTGGTGACACGTGTTCCTTATCGATTTGGCCTGCTGGCCACCGAGCCCGAATAATTGCGAACCTCGTTGATTACGATTGAATGAAGACGTGCCCTAATGTGGTAAGTTCGGACCTATCTTGTAAATCCGATTAAGGATTAAGTATGAATGTCATCATTTACCCTTTTTTAATTAATTGTTTTCCTATTGTTTTGTTTGACACGGTTTAATTTTAGCAGAATATTTTTTAGGTAACTCATTTTGGTACAGTAGGTAGAAGGGTACTTTGTAGGTATTTTCTGCCTAACCCATAAAAATTTGGGGTGATTATATAGGGGCATAGTAAAGAAAGTGGAATTTCAAGGTATCAAATAAAACTGCCTCGTTGGTCTGTTGGCTAAGCGCATCGCTTTGTGATCACGAGGTCATTGCAATTGTGCCCGATATATGGCAATAGGCTCGCCCCCTATTACATGGGACCTAACATCGTCGGCGAAACGTGGGTGTACTCTTTTTTTTTCTTCAAATAAAACAACGAAACACCGTCAACCCTATATTCCCTAAGCGGGGGTGGCAGAGGTGTACTTGCACATACAGCCGACGATTTTGGGTCCTAACGTGATATAGCGGGCACAATATTCAAAATGTTTAGATAGAAAATCCACACTTTGTCCGACCCAGAATTCGAATTCAGTACCTCGTGATAGTCAGCAGCACTCTTCGCCATTAGCCCAGTCAAGTGATTTCAAATCATGATATTACATGTAACCGGCGAGCGTGTATGAGAAGAACTTTGAGATTGGAGGTAGCCAGAGAGGTATGTAAGGTAATAACCCGTTGGAAGTCTGTACTCTCTGCCATCCCTGCAAGGGATCTCGCGTGATGATATAGATAGATACATGTAATAACAAATTACTTTGTGAAATAAAATGTTGTATTCGTTAACGTTTGTAAAAATGCACTGCACTGCGGTATTTTCAAGTAGTTCCAAGTTTAGTCGCAAATTTGAGCCCCCGCCTTCAAGTCAAGTGTCTGCAAACAACCCTAAGTCAGACTTAATTTTCTATGAAACAAAGCACTTGCTTGAATGTAGCAATAGTTTCTACAAGTTATCCTAAAATATAATTTAAATGGCCAATGAAGCGGCCTTTACTGGCATTATCATTTAATACTATTCACCATACATAAATCTATACAAATTTAATAAAGAGGAAAGATTTGTATTTTTGTATGTTTGTAACGAATAAACTCAAAAACTACTGAACCGATTTCAAAAACTCTTTCACCATTAGAAAGCTACCTTATCCAGAAGTAACATAGGCTATATAACATAGACCGGGTAGGTGGCGCTGCTGTCGACCGGGTATGAAGTCGCGGAAAACTGCTAGTAAAATATATTTTTCAAAATAGACCGTCTAAAAGAGATGACATTATGTGAGTACATTTTTATTTTTTGTCAGTTGAAGGCACCTCTTATCAAATGTTTATTTCTAAAAAGTCCCTCTACGGAAGCCGTCTCTACGGTAAAAATATTTCACAAAGTTACATACATGTTATACATGACAGAACAAAATGAATATTGTGTAATGGATTTCATATTTATATGAATATGGATTAAGTCTACATATCTGGAGGACACAGCCTATAATCCACGAAATTTTATGGACTCATATGGATAATATTGAAATCGGATGACCGACTAGAATTAATATAATAGAAATATTGCTTCTGAGAAGAGAATTAATTTGGCAAATCCGGCCGGGTAGACAATTCAAATACGGTCTAAGCTGAGATAACTGTTACATTTCATTAATGTACCCAAGTCTTTATTACGCTGTTTAAAGAGCAAACCTATTTTCTGTCTACAAGCGGAACTTACGAGAGTAATTTTGAAGCTGCTTTACCGAAATGAGTTCAAAAACTACGCGGGCGGAATCGCACAACGCGGTAAGACTTGCCTATTACTAAAAACTTTCCACGCAGATACAGCTTACTGAGTTTCCTTAAACGTTTTACGTTTGAAGATAGTAATGCACATACTTGTGTTTACACAAATTTTCGAATCATTCAGTGAAAATTGATTAACACACTGTTTATTATATAACATACCTCAGATCATACTGAGAATATATCTATTTAAACGCTAATTAAGATTTTCGATGAACTTGATCGGGTGAATTGAGTTTTATCTAAGTGTTTTTATTGGTAGGTAATGAAACCCTTATTCCTATGCGAGACATAGAGAGCGGTATTATCCGCGAATAGAGCTAGATGCACCTTACTCGAACGAGGAATATCGTTCGTTTAAAGGCTGAATAGGAGGGGGGAGAGAGCTGAGCCTTGTGGGACACCAGTTTGTATGGAGTGGCGGGTAGAGCGCGTCGTTTCGATGCGATACCGAAAGGCGCGATTCGACACGAAGTCTCGTAAGATGAGCACGAGTCTGTCCGGCACACCCATTTGGTAAAGCTTGTGATCAAGCCGTTGAGCCAGACTTTGTCGAACACCTTCGCGACATCGAAGAAAAGGGCACCCGTGTAGACGGGTTTGGGTTTGTTGAGGCCAGTGAGGATGTGCTCCGTGATGCGGTGCACTTGATGGATGCAAGAGTGTTTGACTTGAAAACCAAACTGCTTATCGATGTGAATACCCTTGGACGATACAAAGTCTTTGAGCCGTGCCAGGAGCAGGCGCTCGTATATATTCGCCAGGGAGTTGAGGAGACTTTGTGTCATCTGTCGTCGAACCACTTGCCAGTATTTTTTACAGTAGGCGGTTTCTTTAATAGAGCACCCCGTCATACCTTCAATTATTCCAAGGCTGATTGGAGAAAATACAGATCCCATCTGGACCGCCATATCACATTATCTTCTACAACTTATAAAACTGAGACATCTATTAACTCTGCTATAGCACACCTCACAAATGTTATTATTGACGCCCGTTTAGCAAGCATCCCTAAAGTATTCGATACAAATACCGTCAAGCTTCCTAGACGCCTCAAATCTAATATTCGTATTAAAAACAAACTCCGTAAAATAGCACAACGAGAACAGAATCCACATATCAAACGCTTACTTTACTCTCGTATTAACTATATGCAACTCAAAATTAAAACTGACATAAAAGCACATAATGATAATGTATGGAACATAAAACTATCGAAAGTAGACAATCCCAGCTCGGATCTCTGGCGTTTAATTAAGTCCATTAACCACAAATCATCTGTCATCCCTCCACTCCAAACATCAGAAGGATGCTACACGTCCAACACTAAGGAGCAGTGTGAGGTACTAGCCGGCACTTTTCTGCAGAACCTCCTTCTTACTAAGAACTGGCTGAGCGATCTTGTAACAGAAGCTGCCGTAAAGAGCTCTATTAACAGTATTAATTTGTGTAAAATGCCTAAATTAACTAATTTCGTAAGACCGTGCGTAACATCCTTTATAAACTGAAAATCCGAAAGACCCGTGGAATCGACGGAATCAATAATGGTTTACTAAAAAACCTATCCCAAAAAAGCATAGTTTATTTAACTAAAATTCTTAACGGCTGTTTAACCATTGGCATATTTCCTCTATGTTGGAAAGCAGGCAAAATAATACCTATCAAGAAGCCTGGCAAGGAGGACAACTTGGCAACAAGTTATCGCCCTATTAGCCTACTATCCAGCCTAGGCAAATTATTTGAAACAATCTTTTTATCTCGTCTCTCCAAAGTGGCTGACCCCATACTGATCCCCGAACAATTTGGGTTTCGTAAAACACACTCGACCACACAACAACTAGCCAGAGTAGTGGAGCACATTACTAGTGGCCTAAATAAGGGTGAAACTACTGGCATGGTTCTTCTCGACGTAGAGAAGGCTTTCGATACTGTTTGGCATGAAGGCCTTTTGCATAAACTATTTGTTAACAAAATACCAATATACTTAATTAAAATCATCCAAAATTATCTTACTGACCGCACTTTTACTGTTTTTATTGGTTCCGAATCATCTACGCCTAAATTTATACCTGCCGGAGTACCACAAGGCTCTATACTCGGTCCTTATATTTTTCTTCTTTATCTTAACGATATTCCCAAACAACTGCACACCCACTTGGCTATTTACGCCGACGACACAGCTACTTACACAACCTCTAAAGATATTGATATAGTTATTTGGCGTCTCCAATTCCCGCTCAGCCTCCTTCATGACTTCTTTTTGAAATGGAAACTAAAACTAAATAACTCTAAAACCGAAGGTATTCTTTTTAATCGTAAACGTTCCATTCCTCGTAGACGGATCAATTTTGATGGCTTTTTAATTCCTTGGAGTCAATCCATTAAATACCTTGGCGTCACACTTGATAGGAAAGTCACCTGGAATAATAATATCAACAATTTTCGAGATAAGGGCCTTAAAGCTTTGAACTCCCTTTCCCCGATTCTAAATCGTAAATCCAACCTTAGTCCTGCAACTAAACTCCGTATTTACTCCTGCCTTGTAAGACCTTGCATGACTTATGCAGCCCCAGCGTGGTGCAGCGTTGCGGAATCCGAATATAATAAACTTCAAATTGTCCAAAATAAGGCTATTAAAATTTCATATAATACTCCGTTTCGAACTAATTTAAAAAGATTGCAAAAGTGCATAAAATTTCCTTCTTTAAAAGAATATATACTAAACTATCGCGTAAATTTTACTTACATAAAAACCCATTGCATAAAAATGTACTGGTGTCTAAAATTGGACAAAGTAGATACCACACGTCTCGTAACTTAAAAACACATGGTCGATATCGCTTGCCCCATCACTACTTTCTGGGCGCATAACAATAGCTACCAGACCGGCGACCGGCCCTTGCGGCTAATATAAATCTACCCCCTCATTGTTTTTGTAATTGTAATTTATTGGTACGTCCGTAATCTTTTTATACGCAAATTACTACATTAAATAATCTTAACATGTCTCACATCATGGTCATGGTTTGATACCTGTATACTTGTTATTCGTAACCATATGGTGATTTGTTGTAAGCTCATACAAAAGCCAGCATAATTGTATTTTTGATTTTTTGGTTATTTAGTATCATATTGTAGTAACCTTTTAATTAAATATGTATTATGTTCAAAAAGGCGACCGAGCCTCAGTAACTATGTTATTTTTCTTAAGCTCAGTGTAAAATTAGAATAAGAGAGACAAAGAGAGCGGTATTATCCACGAATAGAGCTAGATGCACCTTACTCGAACGAGGAATATCGTTTGTTTAAAGGCTGAATAGGAGGGGGGAGAGAGCTGAGCCTTGTGGGACACCAGTTTGTATGGAGTGGCGGGTAGAGCGCGTCGTTTCGATGCGATACCGAAAGGCGCGATTGGACAGGAAGTCTCGTAAGATGAGCACGAGTCTGTCCGGCACACCCATTTGGTAAAGCTTGTGATCAAGCCGTTGACTAGACGGGTTTGGGTTTGTTGAGGCCAGTGAGGATGTGCTCCGTGATGCGGTGCACTTGATGGATGCAAGAGTGTTTGTCTTGAAAACCAAACTGCTCATCGAAGTGAATACCCTTGGACGATACAAAGTCTTTGAGCCGTGCCAGGAGCAGGCGCTCGTTTATATTCGCCAGGGAGTTGAGGAGACTGATGGGGTGGTAACTCGTGGGACGGTCATGAGATTTACCCAGCTTAGGGATGCCTATGACATCGGCCTCCTTCCACTGAGTGGGGAATGTGCAGTTGAGATGGGCGGGTTAGCATTTGAGTACGCGATTAGAAATGCCGTCAGAGCCGGGGGCCTTTTTTGGTTTAAGACCTTTAATCAGGTCCTTTAACCAGACCTCGGTCTGGGTAATAGGAGGTAAGGAAACGGTGGGGGGGGGGGGGGGGCGACACCCTGCGCTCGACTTTCCTGTCGATCGAATCGACATGAGCCGGGTCAACGCGAAAAGAGCTCGGAGTGCACTGGCTCTTGAGGGTGTCGGCGAGAAGCTCGGCCTTTTCGCCGTCATCGAAGGCTGGGGTTGCGCCTGATGGGCGGATCAACGGGGGCATGTCAGACATGGAGTCGGATTTAAGGGTACGCGACAGCTTTCAGTAGGCCAGATGCGTTCCCCCTCGGCGTCAGCGTCGTATGACGACACACTGGTGTTGGCCGAAGGGGGACACCTTCGGGAGGACCATGGGGCTCGCCGAGCTTGGGCCAGAGGTCGTCGTCGCCAAGGTTCGCGAGTTGGGCCTGGATACCGCCTCATAAGACCGAGGCGCTATGTTGCCACAAACTGCCGAGGAGCAGGGAACCGCCCGACTCGTGGGTTCGTGTTGGAGACTCGCCAGTCGGGGTGGGGAGGTACCTAAAGTACCTAGGCCTCACCCTGGACAGTCGCTGGGGCTTCGAGGAGCACTTCGAGCGCCTAGTCCCCCGGGTCAAAAGGGTAGTGGGTGCTATGCACAGACTACTATCCAACCTTGGGGGACCATCGGAGGAGGTGCGCCGCCTCTACGGGGTTGTCGTGCGACCGGTGGCCTTCTATGGGGCGCCCGTGTGGTCACGCCGACTGTCGGGCGTCCGGCACAGCAGGACGAAGATCCAGAGCCTGCAGCGCAAGATGGCCATCCGCATCGCACGAGGATACCGTACCTTTGAGGCGTTACATATCCTTTGAGGCGGCAACACTCTTGGCGCGCTATCCGCCGCTCGACATCCGGGCGGACATGGACGTGAGGGTCTACGACCAGACTCGCGGAGTTTGCCAAAGCGGCGAGGGCGTCCCTGCGCGCTGTGGAGGAGGGGCGCGCGAGGCTCATTTAAGAGCATATCTCGCGCAAGCGCGTCGTCCAAGCTATCCTGCCGTCCCTCGAAGCCTGGCACCAGCGGAGGAGAGGACAAGTCACCTATATACTTACTCAGATAATCACCGGTCACGGTTGCTTCGGTGATTATCTGAGGAAGATCGGACGCGAGGCGACGACGACCTGTCGCCACTGCGGTGGGGCCAGGATTCCGCCCAGCATACGCTTGAAGAGTGCCCAGCGTGGGCCTCCGAGCGGCGGATCCTGGTCGACTGGATCGAACCGGACTTCTCCCTGCCGGCAGTAGTAGCGGCTATGCTGGCAGGGGAATCGGCGTGGGGGGCCGTATCCTCCTTCTGCGAGACTGTGATGTCCCAGAAGGAGGAGGCCGATCGGGATCGGGAAAGGGCCGATTCTGCTCCTCCGGTTGATAAATCATGTCTTCTTTTTTCTTTGAGAAACGGTAACAATA
This sequence comes from Phalera bucephala, assembly GCA_905147815.2. Classification (NCBI taxonomy): domain Eukaryota; kingdom Metazoa; phylum Arthropoda; class Insecta; order Lepidoptera; family Notodontidae; genus Phalera; species Phalera bucephala. The sequence continues at coordinate 18,174,289 of LR990622.1, forward strand.
TCATAATGTTGCAGTATGTGTTCGAAATTTCATTTATTTCACTTGTGTTAATTTCAAAATTGGTGTACATTATAAAAAACAAATTAAAAGTATCGGAAGTTTCTGATTAATGACCGTCACGCCTATATTCCATAAGTCCGAGAACGAGACATTAGTCCGGAATTGTGCCCGGTACATAACGGGCACAATTCCGGACTGGAAATTTTTCGAGAGAAAAACTACATTCGTCCGATGGTCTTATAGCAAAGATTTACTCCAAATATATGGTTGTTAAATAACAATAAACTTCGTCTTACCGTTTTCCTCCTTCAATTCTCTCCTAACAAATCCCAATTATTTCAAAACGATTTGTGAAATACTATAATACATTGTAAATGATCCATTACAAATAACACGTTAAGAACGTCTTACAAGCAAGGTTCGTACACTGAAGCGTTTTATTGTTCCGCATTGATTCATTGTGCGACTCCGCAGCGGAGACCAACACAAGTTCACAATAATCCTTTTGCTATATTTGAGTTATGGTAATAGTACTGTGCGTAGAAGTTTCGTAGTAAAAGTAAAACAAAAACTAAGAAAACAACGCCGCTCCCGAGGGCTTCTTCGTACTCAAATAAATATACCTACAGACATGTTTCTCAAGACTGAATCAATTATGGAGAAAAGCCATTTCATATTTCTTGGTGTAATAAATCAAATCTGCTGTTGGCACTAAGACGTCCATGAATATCTTGGCTATGGCTGAATCTTCGAGTATACGCTATTTTTACCATAAAATTCATTTACAAAAAAAAACACCGTTACGCCTATACTCCCAAAGGGGGGTGGCAAAGGTGTACTGTGTACACCCACTTTTAGCCGACGATATTAGGTGGATACTGGATTTATTCTATTGAATAAATTACATTTTCTCTGACCTAGGATTTGAACCAAGAACCTCGTGATCGCTACACCTATTATTCGGCACTAGATCAGCGAGGTAGTCAAGTACTATCTTTATTTCTTTACCGTAAACTACTTTTATGCATTTTAATCGAAAATAGGCAAAACAAATAAATCGGCTATCGTATCGAAGCGTCTGAAGAAGCTACTGATCCGTTGTACAGGTTCTGCAAGACGACATTCCTTTAACATTGAATCGAAACTTATCCATTTGATGTATAATAATAATAATAACTTTAATTATTTACCAAAAAGTACATAGTGTAACATATTCCTTGTAGCCTTCACACTAGGCGCAGCCTGTATCGTGAAGACCGTAATTTATCCGATTTACATATACATGGGTATTGGCAGTACAGTGAGTCTTAGAGTAGGAATACAATATTATTATAAAATGTGTGTGTGATTGTGTGTATATGTGTGTGTGTGTCTGTATGTGCCTCGGAAGATGTATATGTAAATCATAGTATTTGTACATATATTGTGACTTGCGACAAGAGCTGTGTATATATCAATCATTACGTAACAATATGTAATACATTTTTTGGTTTCTGCGTATGATAGTTGTAAAAGCCAGTGTTTCAGTTTTACCTTGGCTTCTTTAACTGAATTCTTTTTGATGTCACATTTGAGAACTATTTTGTTATATGGGTATGGGGCTAAAAAGTGTAAATGATGCTGAGCAAATACAGAATTCACTACGGGCGTAGGGACACTAAATGTTCTTTTGTTTAATAGATGCAGGTAAACGTTAGAGTTTAAGGTATTTTATGCTGTAAAAGGACTACTTTATAAATGTAAAGTTTCTTACTCCTAAAACTTGAGAATCGTTATATAGAGTACGTGTACGATATCTGCGAGGTTTTTTAAGTAAAACTTTCAAAACCGATCTTTGAGCTCTCTCTAAATCGATCATAGTAGTCACGCCAACGCCACCCCAAATTGTGATGCAGTAAGAGATAATGGACTCACAAAGCGATGTACATACTAAATTCAAAATATAGAGGTCAGCGACATCACGGAGCCGACACATGACATGTGTAAGTTTGCGGACTCTAGTTGCCAAGGCATATATATGATCCTTAAAAGAGAGCTTTTCATCCACTGTCACGCCCAGATATTTTATGTTATATCCTCTAGTTATGGTTTCACAATTGCAATGTGTCAGGTTGTTACAGGCTACGTGCACTTTAATATGCTTGATCGCTACAGGGTAATTTATTTTAGTTTTATGGAAACATAGAAATTTGGTTTTTAGAGTATTTAAGGTCAGCAAATTGTTATCTAACCAAGAAACTATTTTAGTCATACCTTTTTCAGCATTTTGTACAGTTTCAGACCCCGACTTGCCATGATAAATTAGTACTGTGTCATCGGCATAACATATAATATTTGAGCTAGAGTCATTGAGGATTTTGTAAATATCATTGATGTAGATTAGAAAGAGTGTTGGACCAAGAATGCTACCCTGTCGGACGCCATAATCAACAGGAAGTTCTGAACTCAAGACATCATTAACTTTTACGCATTGTCTTCTGTTAGTCAAATAACTTTTAAACCATTGAAGTGGAAGCCCTCGTATGCATAGGCGTAAGCATAGGCTTTCTAGTTTTTTAAGAACAATTAAAATTGATACTGTTTCAAAAGCCTTAGCCAGGTCGAGAAAGATACCAATACAATTATTCTTATCATTAAGATGTTTAGTTATGGTTTCTACTAGGTTCGATACAGCATTTTCAGTAGAAAGGCCACGTCGGAGCCCATATTGATGTTTGGAGAGAATATTATGGGTTTCTATGAAGTGTGTTAATCGTTTGTTAACTATTTTTTCCAGTATTATAAGATTGCGAGGAGTGAAATAGGTCTGTAATTTTCAGGTAGTGATTTGGTTCCGTTTTTATGTATAGGTGTTACCTTAGCCAGTTTCCACGCAGATGGAAAGACTCCAGAGGACAAACTGAGATTAAACATATGGGTTAGTGGTTTAATTATGTAGGGTTTAATGATATTAATCATATTAATTTTAATTTCGTCAATACCAGGTGCGCTATCATTTTTAAGTTGACTAATTATTGAATCTACTTCGTATATATCTGTTGGGCTTAAAAATAATGATTACGAGCAACTTTCTAAACTAATTTTTTCTGCCAGTTCAAGTTCCGTTTTACCTGATTTATTTAAATTTTTTTGTGAAAAGTTTTTACCAACTTTTGGAAATAGTTGGTGCAAATATTATGAGAATTAGTGATATCAGACGCAACTTTGAGGAGTTCACTAGAGTCAGAGATTTTGGTGTTGAGAGCACAAACTTCTTTAATTGCTTTCCACAGTCCTTTAGGGTTATTCTTGTTACGTTCAATTTCCTGATTTTGGTAGGTATTTTTAACTTTACGTAATAGAGCCTTCAAAAATTTCGGTATCGTTTGTATGTTATTTGTCTAATTGGGTCATCGGGGTGTTTTTTCAGGTCAAGATGCAAACGATCTCTATGTCTCATACATCGTATTAAACCCGGAGTAATCCAGAGCTTAAGAGTGAAATGGGATCTACTTTTACGTTGGCTAGTGGTATGTTTATTTGTGATAGTTTTAATAATGGTATTGAATTCGCTGACCGCAACATCAACTTCAGTGGCTATTATAACTTTATTCCAAACGATGTCTTTAAGATCTTCCGTGATTGCAGAATAATCTATTTTATAGACAATACGCGTTTGCGTATTCGGTATAGCAAACTTGGTATTGGATATTCCAAACATAATCATTTTGTGGTCTGTGATATCTGTTTCATATACAACTCCAATGTTTTGATCTTTCTTTGATTTAACAAAAATGTGGTCTAAACAGGAACAAGCTCTTGTCAATGGTCGTATCAATGGCTGGAATAAAGTTATGTTCTGCAATTAGGCAAAGGAATGTTGAAGTATGAGAGTTGTGTGTATCTAATATATTCATATTAATATCCCCTGTTATAATTATATTATCGTTACTCTTGAAGGATCGCATTTGGTTATGAAGAGAAGTTATGAATTTTTTTTGGATTTTTGAATGTCGGAGACCTGTATATACAAAGTAAAGTTACGTTGGGAAGTTTTACCGCAAGGCAATCTGCATCATCCATTTGTGTTTCAAAAACACTGGTATTCCAGTGTTCTTTAACGAATACTACTACTCCCCCATTCTGATTATTAGTTTTAGTTGTAAAATAAGTACAATAACTAGAAACTACATCCATATTTGTGTCATTTGTGAGCCAGCATTCAGTCAATATTAATACGTCAAAATTAATATTAAGCCGATTTAAGGCAACTAAGAGAAAATTAAAGTTATGACGAATACTACGAATATTAAAAGTTAAAATTTTAAAATTATATTTAGCAGTTATTAAGTTTGAACAGTTCTCTAATAAGTTTGTTTCTTGGCACTCAATGCTCAAAGTACGATCGATTTCATTCTGAATATCTAAATTGACATTAATCATTGTAACAGTTGTATAGAGTATATTTTAGTGTGTGTAAAATACTAGTTCTTTTGGTTGAGCATTGAGTATAAAGTGACCATTGAGAATTATTGTGTAAGTTATAAAATTTCATGTTAATAATAGAATAGTAGTAGTAGGTAACTTGAGGGAGTATCATAATATATAAAAATGATTGTGGGTCAGGTTGTGCAAATGGTGTAATGTGTATGAGTAAATGTAGAGTGTATGTGTGTGAAGTGTATACGTATAATGTGTGAATGATGTGTATCAATTATGACGTGTGGGAAAGTGTAAATTTGTGATTGTGGGTAGGAGTATAAAGTTATTAGGTAGGTTAAAATGACAGAGATAATTAATTTTACACTGTACAACAATATAGAAACATGAAATAGATATATAAAATTAGTAAGATAGCTTGAAAACAATGGCATAGTTATTAGTAATACTTAAAAAGAGTAGCTAGGTAGATGTATTATTAGGAGCTGTTGAAACTTCAGTAACTTCTGTTGTATCTTGTGTAGCAGTAGAATTTTCAGGTCCAATCCTCTAATCCAAATCTTCATAGCAGCGAATAAGAATTGGTGCTGTATTTTGAGCCTTATGAATGTAGATATTCCCATTTCGAGTCCAGCAATATCTGTAGCTATATTGTTTAGAACGAAGCCGTGATGCTCGAAAAAGCAGCCTGTTAGCTTTCGTGAGCCTTTCATTGATATAAACCTCAACTGGTTTGCACGACACGATATCAGAAGTATTAGAATTACGTCGAGTTTTGGCGGCTTTAATAAATTCGTCTTTTTTTGTTTGTCTCAGTAATTTTATCACTATAGGGCGAGGTTTTGATGCTTCTTTAGATTGTACAGAGTCATTTTTCTGAACGGGGCCTATACGAGATGCAAAGTCAATGTCGTTATCGCAGAGTGTTACCCCAAATTTCTTTGCTGTAAGCATGGTTATATGATGTACATTTTCATTAGGTAGCTCTGGTATTCCAATAACTTCAACTTCGGTCCTTAGGTTCAGTTGTTGTTGGTCATTCACGTTAGTTTGAAGATTCAATACTAAAGCTTTCAGGCTAAGAATTTCCAAATCTTTAGCAGCTAGTTTTTGGTCATATTCAGCAAGCCGACCAGTCAGTGATTCGGTGGCATTTGTAAGTTGTGTTTTTAAATCTTGTATATCACATCGCAGTAATTGGAGTTCTTTATTTTGAATCTTGAGCTCATTTATGTTTTCCTTCAGAGTGCGAAGTTCAAATTAAACCGCATTCAGATCCACCGATTCCATATTAGACTTTGTTTGAGAGCTTCTGGTTAGATAAGTGTTGTCACTGTTTGATGCCATATCGTTGCCAGTCATTGAGGTGGTGGTTCTATAGGTATCTATATTATGCAAAGTTTTTTCTAATTAACTGCACAAGCTGGATAAATCATTTTGTATTGTTGAAATAATTCTAATAATACCCACAACCATTATATTTTGTTTGTCTATATTCATTCAATAAAATATCAAATTCATCACCTTACACGTGCCAACAGCGGGTGCGGGGTGCGGGAGCGGCGACTATTCCGCACAGGTGTGCAGCCGCTAGCGGGTGCAGGCGCGGGCGTCGGGAGCGGAGGAAATTTTATTTTTGAAATTGTAGTTATACATTTATTATAGTGTGCACTTTACTTTTATATTTAGTGATTTGAAAATAAGGTTTATTTTATGTTTTACTCTGATTTAGTTGTTTTAAGAGAGCCGTGTACACGTCCTCACTGTACGAACTATTTTGAATGACTGTATCTCGGTCGTTCTCACTTATCTTAATATATTTCATGCTTCTAGCATTCAACGGTGGTGAAGGTTTATAAACGAGCTCAGACCTATGGAGTGTGGGTATGTTAGGTATAAAACGTGTAATAAGAGGTCGGAACGGAGATACTTCGTTATACGTTTCCAATTGCAGGAGTAGACTATGTAATCAAGGGCGCGACATTTAAATGGAATTCGGTGGATCACCTCCACCACTGAATGAACTCAAATAGGAGGGTTAAAACGGACTAGCGAATGAGTTTTCATAAGTTGTCAGTCTTGTATGTTTAACTTAGACAGACAATTTAGACCAGTAGTTAAGATCTTAAGCAGTGCCGCCCACTGGATCAAGTAATATGCGTGTAACCCGCAAATATTTCTTTTGGTTTAGATGGTTGTGTATGTCCCTTCAGTTAAATAGTTTTTGATGATCTGGCCTCGAAAAGATAGGCTTACAAGAAATGTGTTACGAAAATGTGTACGAAACCCGTGACTTTCATGTTTGTAAACGTACCTACAGAATAAACATCTATCTAGATATAGGAATAATTCATAGTGTGGGGCTAAGTTTTTTGAAATTTCAAAATTATAATTTAAAAAGTTGTTGTGTAATACAAGCTTTTATTGCAAAACACAACGGAGACCGACATGTCCTATGGTACTTGTCAAGACAAATGCAACTAGCCCAAACACGGCGGGGTTTGTTGACTAGTTGGTTAGTTCCGTTGGCCACCCTCCGGCTCCATCATCAGACCTTAGACATCAATCGGGTTTACAGAACTCGTCAACACAAATCCAGCGAGCACATACACGGCGGGGTTATGTTGAGTAGTTAGATAGTTCCCTTGGCCTTCTTTTCTTTTCATCGTCAGACCCTGAAAATCATCTGGTTGGATAGTACTTGTCAATAATAATCTTACAAGCCTAATCACGAGGTCATTATGTAGTCCTTCCGACTTCATCTCTTTATTTATTTATCTATATCATCACGCCAGGTCCCTTGCGGGGTTGGCAGAGTAGACAGAGTTCCAACAAGTTCTTTCCTTACATACCTCTCTGGCTTCCTCCACTCTCATAGTTCGTCTCATACACGCTCGCCGGTTACGGAGACTTTTGACTTGTCCTCCAGATAAGACTTCATCATTAGCATTATTAAATTATCGTCAAACTTATGTAAGTATGCCAAAATTCAGGTAAGTCAGATAACCGCAAGTGTTTGAAAAATGGATCACTAGATTTAAACCGGAAAGACAGACAGATATACGAACAGTGCAAGTTAAATAAAAGCTCGTAAAAAGTAAAGAAATCTTAAACACTAAAACTTGATACCTGTCACTGTTCACCGCTCCAAACGGTCCTGAACTTTGCACGTACCTAATTTAATACTCAGTTGATGGTAGGGGCGCAGGCAACGTATCTATATGATGCCGGCGCTGAAAAGTTATTGCATAAACGAACGACCTTGACGGACGATTTAGCGCAGTGGTTAAGACATTAAGCCGCTCCGCCCACTGTGTCTAATAGTCGCGGGTTCGATTCCCTCACGGGACAAATCTTTGTGTGATCCACAATTATTTTTTTCGGTCTGGGTATTTGTGTATGTGAAATTTCATATTTGAAAACGTACCCACGATACAGGAATAAATCCTAGTGTGGGGCTACGTTTTTTTTAAAACAGAAAGAAATAAAGATAAAATAGGACCCATTAGGGGATGGGTAGGTATTGAAAAATACCTTCTATATGTATACATTACCTGCAATTTTATTAACTTCAAACAATTCTAGACTAGAATTTGAATTAGGTAAATACTACTGAATGCCCCACATTCAGTAGTATTTAGCTAATTCAAATCCTACTCTACCTACTCCACAGTAGTCCCTACTAAACTTATACTATTTTGATGTCATAAAATAACGCTGAATCCGAAACTTTAAGTGTCATGTCAGTACCTAATTTTATTCCACGCACGATAGAATCAAAAAAAATATTTTGTCGTTCGCATTTGCACAACAGGTTCTGAAAAATTGTCCATACAATTTTTAAAAACTTTCAAATATGAAATAAATTGTTACTCAAAGTCTAAACTTTCATGGTCTCAACTCAACCTCCCTTAAATGTGAACGAATTAATTAAACTTATTCGCATTTAAAAGGTTATATCTACTTGTGACTGCTTTTACTTAACTACTTAGTAGTAGTTATTATAATGTTTTCTCAGGAGAGCAATGAGGCACAGGTATTTAGTAGCAGGCTTTATTCTGAACTGACATCCATTACTCACAATTCACAGCCCCTGCTAACATAGACCGCATTCCCACCATATAGGTCCCTACACTACAGTTACCTTAGTATGTAATTTAAAAAAATTGCGGTCGGCAAAAAGTACAGGAATAAAGGAAAGAGGTACCTAATGTTTGGGTAAAGAGTTTACAACCAAAGGTGTATTAACAAGAAGAAAACTAAAGCATTCTTACTGTGAGCGTAGGACTCGGTCCGAGTTAACTCAGATTATTTGCAAGCACCGCGTAACTGTACCAACAACACTAATTAAATCAGCTTTCTCTGGTGCAAACTTCACGGTTGCGCCGAAAGGTAGAGGCCACGTAAATAATGCATGAATGTTTTAGGCTGGTATTTAACATGGCGTATTGGAATAAATATTTGCGTTATTTGGTCAGTCTCATACAGTGATACCATACCAGTCCAGTAGCATACAGTGATACCATTACACCATTATTTCACGAAGTTATCGTAACGCGCCGCGTTGTGTCATAGCGAATAATGGCCCAGCGTACCGAAAAACAATTGCAAGTACAGTCCTACAAGGATATTTTGTTTCATCAAAGCGGCCGTTGCAATTGGTATGTAAAGTATCCACCGCTTTACTATCCAGGGTGGGGTATATACTTCATTAATTTCATCATCATCGTTGTCGTCAAATTCATCGAGGAGTTGAATTAATTTAAACAAACACGTTTATATATTTCACTGGACACTGGCAAAATAAACCTATAATTAGTGTGAAGCCATAACTTGAAGCAGAAGAAGGATATTTTGGCCGCGGCCAAAATCGGAACTAACGCTGTCATCAAGTGAAATGTAGCTTCATGACAGTCGCAGAGTTGCCGTTTGCTAGAAAATTTACCCAAGTTCTTTTTTTAATCAGTAACCGTGCGAACCCACCTGTTGAAATATTTCCCTAGATATAAGAAAATTTTACTAAATGATAACCTTAATTCCACACGACCGCTATTAATGTCATTTATGGACCAAAATATCCCTGTCGCACTATGTGTTCGGATATCTAATCGTGTGTTGTCATGGGCATTTATATATCTTTAATATTCCACGAAATCGCTTCAGCTAGTTTCAGTGGCTCTAACCTCTCTCCAACTTCGTTGTAAGATCGTTTCGTTTCAAGAGGAAAACAAAGATAAATTAAAACTGCTCGCTAAGTGTGTCAGCCAATTTCTTATTGAATGACGAAGTCGGAAATACTTTTATATATAGACACCTTCACGATTTTTTCTTCCGTGTTAACTACCAAGAAGGATGGTCAGTGCTTGAGGTTAACTTAAAATTACAAATGAATAAACGGTCCTAAAGTAAGTTTTATTTTAATGTCTTTTATAGTTAGTATGATTAACATACCCTAATGTGCTAGTGTAGTTTCATCGATTGGCATTATAGAGGCAGAATAGTAGATATGTCCGAGAGGCAGAATCTATTTTAACTATAATATTTCATTTTAAAATTTTCTCGAAAAGAAAAATGATCTCCGGTCAATTTATATAAAACTCGCATCTTATCTTCGCCTTTATAGCTCTATTTCTATTAGTTATTTTTTTCAAATAGAAAGTTTTTTTCATCGCTTTTTGTTGAAGGTAACTTCTCTCCTAGTTTCAAGCTTTATCTTTTTTTTGTTGAACGCTATCACATCTATGTGCTAGGGTCTACTTTAGTACAACGAATTTGGTAGCGAAGATAAGCAGTAAGATTTAGGTTGGCGATTTTCTTTATTTCTCCCCAGTTCCACAAATCGCTTGAGTAATTCCCGAACAATGGAGTTGAATCTGGATTTTGAAACTGTACTTTATTCTATTACACTGTTTGTTTATATGAGCTATATACAAGCTGTAACATAATAAACGCAAGACCTCAGACACCCCAATTAGAGAAATGCTTCATCAGTTCAAAACAATAACCACATTTCCAAAATTAACAGTATTACCCTTTTTTTAAGCACCTTTATACCCCCAATTAGCAATGAAACTTGCACGTGTTTGTGTCCAGTTTGAGAAATACGTTTTAGGCATGCATTTGAAATCTCCTTATTGCTCTGAATCAAGAATAACTTTATTTTTTTATAGCGCACTGAAGGAGTAAAAGCATTTTTTGCAAATATAAAAAAAAGGTAAGGTACATTAAAAATTGTTAGAATTAATTCAGTTACCGATTTAGAACAAACTACTTTCAGGTCTTGCGTTTATTGAGTTACACCTTGTATTATGAAAATTTCATATACCGTAACACTTATACTCTTCAAGCGGGGTTGGCAGAGGTGTACTGTGTATACCTATGTATCGTCGGACGGTTCATCGAGCAATTTGGGTATCAAGTAATATAAGTATCGCTCAGACTGAATAACAATTTGTGATTCACACAAAGATTTGTTCCGTGCGGGAATGAAAGCCACAAGTAAGTAGCTTATCCAGAGATACAAACCCATCCGCCTTTTAAAAATGGTTTAACGAGCTTTCGCTAGTTAAGTTATTTTTCTATAAATAATTATAGGGGCCCCATAATTTAACGTTCATATTTGACGCTTCATTGGCGTGGGTACGTGGGATACCAATCGCATTTCGCACGATCCTAATAATTAAATCTAATTGCAAGCAAGATACCTACGCTGTCTTTAATAGCATTAAGGAGAGAGGACATCTGGCTTCATCGTTCTAAATGCCACTGATCACCCATTCGTTTAAATCGTGATGCTTAACGAATACAAGCTTCGAGAATCTTATATGAGAGTAGTCTGAACTGATATAAATAAAATTTCGTATCGATATCAATTGAATCACAAAATTGATTCTCGACAAATACCTGCTTAAATGGAAGTGATTCCGTAATTCGTATCATCGAGTACCCCAATTGTATTATTGTTCGGATTTACACGGATAACACGGGTTTAACAATCAGATTCCACGTACATACGTGGTTAGCGTATGTAGCAACCGACATTCTTCTTTGACAACATTGTTTTATTTTATTTTTATATGAAATGATATAGCTTAAATCATACCCAGCCGTTTATGGTACTCTGAAATCTAGTGGCGAAATAATAAGATGAAGATACAAAAAATATTTATTACGCATCATTTCTGGATTGGTGTGAAACACGTGGGTTTATACTGTTCGAATCTCGCATAAAACTAACGAAAATCTTAGGTCAGATAGTGTGTTAGGACTTTTCTATCGGAAATTTCCCGATAGAAGCCCAGAGTCTGAAGTCGTTGGTGGTATAATATGAATAGGCTCGCCTCCTACTGCGGCTTAACATCGTCGACGAAATAAACATAATACACCTCGGTCAACTCGCTTGGGGAATGTACGCAGCATAGTTATAACGAAGGTACATTTTGAAGGTGCTCTTTGAATAATATGATGATAAATGCGATCGGAGCGAAGCACAAAGAGATCTTTATGCTCAAATTCTCATGTGGTTTGCGTGAGTCCTTTTAATCTGACCAGGCTCCGTGGCTCACAATAAATTTATTGTCTTTGTGTTTTACTTGGAGGATAAATTTACTACTTTCACCGTTTAAGGACGTTCCTTGTTGGTTAGCGAGGGTAATAATACTACTTCAACGGTCATGGTTTGAGGGCGAAATATACTCGAGAATTAACACCGGCACGCCTATATTTCCCAAGCGGGGGTAGCAGAGGTGAACTGAGTACACCCACGTTTCGCCAACGATGTTAGGGCCCATGTAATAGGGGGCGAGTCTATTGCCATATACCGGGCACGATGCCAGACTTCGGACTTGTACTGAGAAGTTTTCGTTAGAAAAACTTCACTTGTCCGACCTAGGATTTGAACCCAGGACCTCGTGATCACAAAGCCATGCGCTTTGCGACTAGACCAACGAGGCGGTACTCGAGAATTGATTTTCATATCTATTTTGATAATACATTTCCAAAACGACGAGATATTATAGTCGCTTATCTCATGCGACTATAATAATGTTTCTTCTAATGAAAACATTTTTCACACTATGGTTTAGTTATTTTATAATTTTTAGTATTCTATTTGAATAAATACATATCGCGCAACGTCTTATTTTAATTGTGTCCAGGAGAAGTCTGACCATGTCAGATACAGTTCGGCTATTAACTATAGTCGTACGTAATTAATGTTTGTACTTTTTATGGTTTGTCCTTTTGGCTAATAGAAAGTTTGACGTATAGAGAGAGTGGGATTCTTTAGATCTCGTTACGGCTTCTAAATGAACTGACTTGGCAAATTGTTTTGTAGACTTGTCAACCCTCGTCACCAAACAACAAACTACATAATATATGAGTATAGAAAATAAAAAGTATTTGATACTATAAAATGCTTTCTAATGTAATCTTTTTAACAAAAAAACCGATGCAAATGCTTAGCTTTGCAGTATTATTTGGCAAGCAACTTAAACAGCTAAATTGAGCTGGTGAACGTGATGTAATATTTACTACCTCAGTCTAACAAGATCAAGTACTAGCCCGTCATGTTATTATGATTAATTGATGTACTTAAGTCATAGCAAGTCGCTTAACCCAACTTGCTGTTGGTCCGTTCAAGTATTTGAATTGTCGGGAAGTAGGACCGCAAGGAATGATGTACGACCTAGTCAAGACTCCAAATTCGTCAGGACTAAAGTACACGCCACTTAGGAAATATGAGAAGGTCATAACTCGAGTAAATGAAGGACGGTCGGATCAAAACGACCGCTTGCGACGGCAAACGTAATGGAAGTGACAAGGGTTTCTCAGAATGATGGAAGGAATTGCGAAGGTTTCACTATGCGTTTTATGATGCTCCGCCGAAGACATGTATCTGTCGCTGATTACATCGACATCTCAAATGTTTGTATTCATTGCATTGGGCTTTGAGTTAAGCGATGACGATCGGTTTGAGCTCTACATAGCTACAAGTTATCTTTTAGGACATATTATGTTATTGTTTTAATTGACTTATTATTATATATTCCATTAATGTGTTCAATTAAACAAAAGTTTGAAGATGCCACAATGAATTTTTTGCTCCTTAAATAGCATTCCTTGTTATGTATATTATATTGATCACCTAGATAAGAGTTTGTGATGGTATTTTATGTTTCATAAATACCGATTTCACATTAGTAATATTTTAACATAACTACATTGTGAAAATGTCATGACAAATTAATACCTCTGTATAATATTCAGGCCGTAGCAGGTAAGGGGTAATTGCTAGAATGTAAACAGTGGCAAGAAACAGGAAAACAGACAGAAGAATGAGCGGAGTGGTAGTATAAACTTAATATGCCCGCACTGCTAATTTTTATGATTACTTGCTTCCACAAAAGCGCGTGTGACCTGGATAAAATCAGGGGTTTGATATGAGAATCAAGATATTCATCTCGATCTCTACAATGAAAAACAAAGAAAAAATAAAAACTCGTACAAAAACAGAGAAACAAAATCAACAAAGATTAACTTTCAATACCTGGTGAACTTCATTTAGGATCCATGAAATTGTTTCCCTTGGTTTATTCATCACTGTAAAATAAAAACCTACTTATTGCAGGAACGAAAAGTAATTATTTCGTTGTGTTTAACCCGTAAATCCTATACCCGTAGTTGGTGTCTACGCCTAAGGAAATGAATAAATGAGCCCATTGTGCGAGACTCGAGCCCACCCCATTTAAAGATAGACAATACCCATTGTCGTACAGTAAAATAATCCTAAATTTGTTGGGATGTCTTTTCCCAGACAAAGTTTTCAGACAAACCGAGCAATGAACAATTCAGCGCACATCCTGGCTCGTTTATAATTTTATGATTGATGTTTATTAATGAATGTATTGTGTATTCTTACGATTAAATTCGATGATATTTCTTCACAATCTTTCGTGGTTGGTATAAGGGAATGGAATTGGTCAGTAAATAACAGTTCATTTTGATATACTATTTAACTATTTCAATGTTTCAATTAAATTCAATTATTCAAGCGCAAGGCTATTGAAATATTTGGACTTTCTATGACTAACAATGAATAACCTATTTCAAAATAATGTCACCAGTATAATACGCGTATTCACAGATGGATAAATGATAATTGATTATTCCACCGTTTTATAGCAAAACGGTGAAATGGCTCTCGTAAACCTGTAAAGCCGTAGATACATGCCTATGTACTAGACACTTCGTCGCTCAGTATGCCTTAGGTCAGATCTCGCTGAAAATAAATATAAAATGAACACTTTGTTAGATCTGAATTAAAATAAGCTCGTATTAAGATTCGTTCCGACACACCGAGAAAAAATATAACAAATACCTAGCTAGGAAGTTTTACGTACGTCTTTAGGCCGACGACGTTCTCATTTCTGTAAGTAGGCAGCAGATTGGACGTCAACTTTTCCTTTTTTTTTTCTCGTGACAGACAGTAGGTATACACAAAGAACTCGCATCTTCCGATGAAGAGAACTTTACCCATCTACCTGGGAGCTTCAATATTAAAATTTTACTTACGGAGAAAAAGCTTGTAAAAATATACGCTCTGTGCAAAAGTGTGTAAGTATTTGCATCTTTGTGTAGCTACTATGTCTGGTGTAAGTGAGTTGCTCTAATGTGATTGAACTGCTGTACATTGAAAAGGGGAATGCAATTCTTTAATTAATAAGAATGTTAATCGATTCTTGCTATGGATATATTATTTTTACTAAATAGTTTAAAAAATAGCCTGAAAAATAAAAGAACAGCTGTGTGTGTGGATTTATTTCGGATAAGGTCGTTGCAAACATAATCAACGTGAGGACATGTTAAAATGCTAAAGTTAGTGATTAAGACTGCCGAGTACCTAATCTGAGGTAATTATTAATTTAAAACTTTTTGAATGCTATATCAAGTGTTATCTACCTATCTACAGTTGGATTTTGTTCGATCCGATCCTCGAAACAGATCCCTTGCTGTTTATTATTATTATTTAATTCCAGTCTGTTCCACTAAATATATTTTGCTTTGCAAGCTACGAGTATGGATGTGTAAGTATATGGAAACGAGGTCATTTCTTGGCTGTATTTAATCGTGATCTAACACGAATAACTATCGACCATTATCGTGCTAGAGCAAAATAAGCAAAAAATATACTACCTTATTGAATGCGGTGGTAAACTGAGCGCGATAATGAGATGAAATTACCACTCTTATTGAAATTGTGAATATAATGAGGATGAAAATATAGGCACTAGTGATGTACATTTTCCGACAATTTGATCGTGAACGGTCATTTACCATAACGGATCACGCCAATTTTCGACTTGGTTAAATTTTAATGGTGGTATTACCACGCGAAAATATGGCAGTGCATTCGTTCGATATTTATGCCTGTTGTACAATATTTATAAAAAAAATATGTACGTCTTTCACTTTTGGGCAAGGCTTTCTCTCACAAATCGAGGAAAGAGAAAAATTAAGTCATACTCCACCAAGTGGACCCAGTGCGGTTTGGTGGAGGCAGGTTTGGCCACCTGTTGTTAGAACCTTTGGAGCCGTCTATAAGGCTTCCAACTAAGCTTAACGACTTCCACATGAAGTGGTCAAAGACTTAGCATGCCTTTATGCCATCTCAGACTCATCAAGCTGAACGGTGCTTATCCTTGCTGATTGCTATGAACACCGCGGTCGCACAGCACCACAAGCGCATCGATATCTTGTAGTATGTATGTACCTGTGATATAATATGAAATAAATTTAATGTAATAGGTAAGCTTGAATTTAACACATTTCCACAAGATACCAGTACAATATTATTGCTTTCTGACGAAGGTATTCTCAGCGCTCTCAGAGCTTTAAAATAACATTTCTTTATCTGTTTTTTTATTGGAAGTGTTTAGAATGCACAATTTTTACTGAGTTTCAAAATGTGAGTTTGAATGTTTGTGAACTTATTGTAAATATTTAAATAATGGGTGGTAGTCGTCTGTTTTGTGATAGTAAGTCTAAATAACAAAAAGTGCTAAACCAATTTGATTTTGCTAAATATATTTTGTCCATAAGAAAACTAGAAAAATAAAAAGAAACCTTAAGATACAACTAATTATTTTGAAAACTAATGGACAAGAAGAGTGACATCAGAGTGACCGCTCCAGAACTCCATAAAACCCGTAGACACAAACCATTTCACGTTACCGTAACATTGTCAGGAAAGCGTGGTGTCACGTGTATCTCTATTCAGCAAATTTGTAGACTAAAATCCATTGTAGAGTAAATGCCATTCTGGCAAATCAACTCGAAAGCGTAACGATAATATCAATCTGTCTGTGCTAAGCCCTCGATCTTATTCTACAGATGTGCAGAGCTGTCCTCAACTTTGCTGTACTCCAGAAATTTCAATATACTCGTATAATCCACGAAGAATAAATTTTTAATGTCAGATTTAGTAGACCATATTTCTGAAGGAATGCCTATAATACTTTAAAATTCTCGTATCTACGGATACTTTAACGACTGGTTATAATGGTAATGTAAAGGCAATAATGGTGAAGCTAAGTATAAAGGTGAATTAATAATAAATGACTCATTTTTTGTCTTACCTTTTATTTACCTGACATTTTTTGTATTTTTAATAAGCGAATGAAATGTTGCCATCGTGAATGATATCCCGTACACTATTAAAAAAACCCTGAAGCTATACTCCCATACGGTCTCACACATTATATATAATTTGAATATCGGACATCAAATATAGATTAACTATTGGCTGAATTCTCATCGCCTTCATATCACGTATGAATCACACAAATGCAGGAGTTTAATGTTACGATGTGGGGCGCACAGAGCACAAGACCGAAGAAAAAAATATGACTTGAAAATATCGTCTCCTGCATTTTTATTTACAAACTTTGTAGCAAAATCAAAATATAGTTCCAACAACTCAGGACGTATATAACTGTTGTGATCAATAGGTTGTCACGTTTGGTTTTATCTTTATTACAGCTTTCTTTCGCATTTTACTGCAAGCTTCATAATACGGCGAAGATCTTTAAATATATATTTGTCTTCATTCATGATATGTTACACCGTAATCATCATCATCATCACGCGTCAGTCCACAACTGGACATAGGCCTCTCCCATGGCACGTCACTAAGCTCGATCTTCAGCTCTCCTCCTTCAATCCCTGCCCACTGCCTTACGTATATCGTTGCCCCAGCTAGCTACAGAGTGCCTACACTACGTTTGTCGAAACGCGGTCTCCACTCAAGAACCTAGTTCTGCGGCATAAGTGACCTGCCCACTGCCACTTCAGCTTCCTCATTCATTGAGCTATGTCGGTAACCTTGGTTCTCTACGTCGTAATATCTTACTATAATTGAATAGACTGTATCTGATGCGTAAATCGAGGTTCTATGTAAACGGCGAGTGTGTACGTGACGAACTATGAGAGTGGAGGAAGCGAGAGTGGGTTTGAAGAGAGAATGCCTTGGAACTTAGGTATATTATTTATGACTCTTACGGTTCGAGGGATTTGTCAGGGGGATAAACAAAGATACGAGGCATGCCTTTTAAGTTTTGTCGTTTGAAGAAAAAAACACAACTAGAACCTTATATTACTTTTTATTGTTTTTCAAAGTATTCACCACGTAGCTTAATACACTTTTCCATTCGCTTAAACCAGTTATTATAACATTTATTCCACTCTAAAGTGGGGGTGATCAAAATGGCTGACTTGAAAGCGTCGACTGCTTCTTCAACGGACTGGAACCTTTGACCACGAAGACTTTTCTTAATTTTAGGAAATGTAAAAAAATCGTTAGGGCTTAGGTCAGGACTGTATGGAGGATGGTCAAGAATTTCTACTTTTTCCTGCTTCGTCGTTTGACGAGCGCTGTGTGAGCTTGCGTTGTCGTGGTGCAGGATGATGCGTCGCTTTGAGTTAGATTTGTTGTTAGAACAAACTGTGGTATACCACTCTGCGTTAACCGTTCTACGATCTTCAAGTGCAATAGTCGCAACATAGCCGGTTTTTCCAAAGAACGTGGCCACCATCTTCTTTGAAATGTTTCGAGAACGAACAACTTTAGTCGGCTTTGGCTCGTCTTGAAAGACCCAGATTGTAGATTGTTGTTTGGAATCAGGATCGTAGGCATAGATTCAAGATTCGTCACCACTGATGATGTCGTAGACGTGATTTGACTCTCCTCGGTTGAACCTTTGCAGAGTTTTCTTACACCATCTGGCGCGGGCCGCCTTGTGATCGTCGGAAAGCAGATGCGGTATCCAACGGCAAACTAGCTTTCTCACACCAAGCGCTTCATGCAAGATCTTCTAAATGGTTGTCCCTGAGGTGCCTAATAAAGCCTCTATCACTCGATATGTCACATGACGATCTTCGAGAATTAGTTGTCTCACAGCAATTATGTTATCTTCAGTGAAGGCGGATTTTGGGCGTCCTTCGCGAGATTTGTCACTAACACTAGTATGCCCACGCTGGAATTCTAAATACCAGCGTTCGACAGTCCGCAGACAAGGGGGTTCATCACTGAACACAGATGTTAGCTCTTCAAAACACTGAAGCCGTGTCAGGCCTCTTCTAAAGTTGTAGTCAATTTTTGCACAAACATTTTCCTTAGAAAGATTCATTTTCGTACGTAACCTGACAGATTCCTATCGACGCTGTGACTAAACAATAGCATTAATCCTAATACTTTCAACTGTTTTGAGATTCAAAGTTAGAACACGACGAGAAGAAAACACATTCGAATATAGAACAGTTCCAAATTCAAAATTGCCGGGAAATATGGAAACGACAGAACTTAAAAGGCATGCCTAGTATCTATCTGTCTACTTAATTAAATTTTGACTTCAGCTTGCTTTTACATTTCTGTAAGTACAATAAAGCATCATCATAATAAAAGTTTTGGTCAATTGGCTTCAAAAGCAAATGTTATAATAATGAGTTTTTTTCATATTCAACGATAATGGCACTCAGGTGTTTCAGCTTATCGAACTCACAGAGCATTACACCCTCTTAAAATTTATTATGACATCCAGCACGCGTGTTTCTTTGATATTTTCCTTTGTTTCAAGCTTGCAATAAATTTGACCTCTTTACATTGTTTTATAATATTTAGAGCTATAATAGACTTTCCAAAAGAAGGCAATTAATTTTAAATCAGTAATAGTAATTAAAAGTACCCTCAGTATTGAAAAATACTAAAAATCAAATCAAAATTGTTGGCCCCATTAGCTTCGAATGTTTATCTATATTCTAGAACTATTAGCAAGCAATTTGTTTCGCCTCTATTAAATACAGCGCGTTTTTTATACAGCGGGCGCTATCCATAATATTAAATTTCAGCCCACATTGAGAAAGAAATAAAATTCGTCTGGACCCAGGCATTTACATACGACATATCTACTCCTCCATGATTTGAATGAAATATATATAAGATTTTTTTTTCAATTCTGAGGAAAGTATCCTTATTTGCGTCATTCCTGTGCTGTAATGACATCGTTATGGTGAAGTAAAGACGTTTAAATATACGCACATAAAAGATTAAGAACATTTCTGATAACTTCATTATAGATATATTAAAGATTTCTGATTTAAGTAATCAGGATAAGTATCGATTATATTATGTCAAGGCTGTCAAATTGGCATGTGTTAAGGTTGTCAAAGTTTTATTTTGGATTTTTCGCTAGTTTGCTACTTAAGTATAGCTTATCTTGAATCGCTTAAATAAGAAACCGGCACTAATTTTATAATTAGAAGAATTATTCATTTTTTTTAAAACTATGAGGGTGTTATTATTACACTAGAATAATCCCTTTGTCAATACCCACCATTCGTTCTATTTATATCGGCGCATTACATTCGCACTGCCGAGAAAACCTTTAACCTCCCCTCGTGTTTGTAAGTGGGTTTTATAATTTTAAGCATCATGTTTCATCCACAAATATGAGAGGGAGGTGTTATGAACTTTGTGAGCTCGTTTCCTGAAGCTTGTGAGATATAAATTTCACATTTCCGACCTTGTTTAGAAACTGTAGGTATGTTTAAAGATCACAACTCTCGAATCTATCTCACCTCGATTTGTGAGAGGACGCTTTTCTCCTACAGGGTGACATTAATAGACTGAACTATTAAAGAGCAAAACATTTATTCACCTACTCTGCAAAGGATTCCGCGTAATGATATAGATAGATAAGTAGACAGCATTCATCGCTAAATGTGAATACTACAATGTACGAATTGAAGTATTTCAAATTTATATGTGAACACTGTCTCGTCCAAGTTCCCAAAGAGAAAATAGCAGCGGTATTCTGAATATATCTTTATACAGTTTGAGTTTGATATGGGGCAAACTTATTGCCATTACTATAGGCAGACTCCGGATGGATATTGAGATATATTTTCTATTCTCTTCTGGAGCCTGGAAACGAGTCCGGTAAAATGAAAATAGGCTTTCTTTCCACACAGAGTTTAGTGGCGACGATGGCGCGTCGCAACCAAATCGTTCGCTCTTTAATTTACGTTCCAAGTTTGGTGACACGTGCGATATATCGATTCACCTTGATCGTGAGCACGCAGCCCAATAACAGACTGGGTTTTTGATTATAATTAAGCTCAGGACGTGTCTTTAGATACTTAGTTTTGTTTTTCACTTTTTAAATAAATTCTTTTTTTTTAAAACAAAGTATCCCCACTAGGAATTGTTCCTGTACGGTGAGTGCGATGACAAACATGCACTTATATACCAAACACCCAGACGTAAACAAATAATTGTAGGTAACTCGAAGATTTTTCCCGTGCGGGTATCAAACCCACGACTATTCGATCCAGTGGGCGGAGCCGCTTAAGCTATTAACCACTCGACTAAGCCGTCAAGTAAGCCTATACTTTCCTATTTCTGGATAAGAAGGGCCTTCTCTCTCAAATCGAGGGAGAAGTTTGGCGAAATTAACTTCTGTTGGAGCTCTTGAAGCCACCCATAAGGCTTTCAGTTTAGCAGTTAGGATATTGATGTGCTATCCAGAGCGCGCGCACGCGCGCGTTCTTGTGTGTGTGTTGATGATCTTCGCTGTTGGCCGCGCGGCCTTTACAGCTTCACCAGCTGAAGAAAGCGGTCCAAAAATACTGTAAGCGCCTTTTCAGCTTTGGTTTCTACATCGTTTCATTTATTAAGAAATCTCATTTTTACTTTGCAAAGTGTTTGCAAGCTTAGCTCTCTTTCTGGCATAGCTATATCTTATTGAGAATGACGCCGCATACAGAAATACAGATTGCCACCAAGTTTGGCTGCAGACGTAACTAACGTAAAGACTTAGTGTCGTTCTGGTTATGATTAACCCTAGAGTTAATTTAATCTTTCTTAGTACATTTCATGAAACTAACCATTTAGAAAATATACCCTATATTACAAAACCAATGATTAATTTCCTTTTGCTAGATTATTATTTGTTACATTACAATACATTTTTAAAACATTTTATATAAAAAATTACGAAATATATATGAAAAACTTTACCTATTTATGTATCAAACTACTACTTAATAAGATGTATTGCGTTTTGAAACTTTAACAAGAACTGTAAATAACAAAAAAATAATCTTGGATTTTCAATATATTTAGCATTAAATATATAAAAAGACAAAATTCGTTTTTTGATTATTTTATTCTGTACTCTCTGCCTACCCCGCAAAGGATCTGGCGGGATAGGTGGATAGATAAATAGCAATAAATTTTAAGTTAAATTATTCGCGTATCGTCCATTAGCGTAAATAGAAAACAGATTACGTATTCGACCTCTCAAGTAAATTAACTGCCATGCAAGTAATAAATTACAGTTGGATACTGAAAAAATATTGCGTCCCGCAAAGTAATCCAATTCATTCTAGAATTGAATAAAATACATAAACTTAAGCTACACATACTCTTTAAGAAATATATGACAAACGCCGAACACGTTTCATGCTCATCGATGTAGTATTGAAATTAATTCACGAGGAGATTTGGCCTTTAATATTTTTAATTTAAAAATTACTTTTTGATGACTGGCTTTTATAAATAAAACAAAACGGTGATAGTTTGTTTAGACGAGGAGTTCCTAAAGCCTCCTTCCAGCTCCATTATCAGTTTCTGCTCACCATCCGGGTCTATACTAGGTACTCGTCAAGACAAATCCAAGGAGTCCAAACACGACGGGGTTACGTTGAGTACTTTAGTGGCTCCATCGGCCACCTTTTGACCTGACCTCCATCAGACCCTGAACACAATCTAGTTGTATAGTACTTGTCAGTACTAATATAGCCTAAACATGAGGGGGTTATGTTGTGTAGTTAATATGTTTCTTTGACCACCTTCCAACTTTATCATCAGATAAACTCCATGGTACCATGTTATTGCGTTATCACCAAACTTATATACGTATTCCAAATTTCAGCTAGGTCTGATCCCCGCAAGTGCTTGAAAATAGATGACAAGATTTGAACCGGAAAGACAGACATGCTTATAGCGCAAGTTAAATTAAAGCTTATAAAAATATTGCCAAGAGACAAATTGTTTTTTGGAATGCATACAGTTGTATGAAAATCTGTGATATTGGTAGTGACAGACTTATATTTGGCCTGAGAGAGCTGCATCGGATGAAAAGGTATACATTAAGAATACGCCCCGATCAAAGCCCTGGAGGCGGTTAGGAGAGTGCAACTAGTTCAAAGGCGCCTCGAGAGAAATAACCGAGGAGGCGAGAGAACGCCGCGGTAGGATAGCGGCAGTGGGTAACTTAAACAAATATAAATGAGGAATCAATAATAAAAGAGACAGTCAAACCTTTATTTTACAAGCGGGGTGGTAGAGCTGTACTGGGTACACCCACTTTTTAACGATGTTTAAAAGGAGGCGAGGCTATTGTCATCATATCGGCCACAATGCCAAACTCCGGACTGATACTAGACATTTTTCTATCGCAAAATTACTTCTGTTCTACCCAGGACCTCGTGATCGCTACACGCATTTATTTACCACCAGACCACCTTTTTTTTAATAATGATAAAGAAAGGTAAAACTTATAAACGTTTGGCCCTGTTTTTGTGAATCGCGCGGCTGGATGGTCACACGACATTTATACGTTGTACTCGTAGCCCGCGGCGATGGATTAAAAGGAAAGTTATTTGTCGCCAAAGTAGTAGAAGTTTACACCTAAATGTGACATTCGAGTTTTTATAAGGAGAACTCAGGTCTATGTTGTCTTAATCCTAGCTACAGTTGTGTTATATATTTAAAATAACGTGCAGCCAATCAAATAAAAATATTTATGACTGTGAATTTAAGTTATTTCCAGTTTAACAAAAAGTTCCGCGCCAATTTGTGGAGATGATTTTTTTTCTAAACCATGTAGAATACGTGGAACGAGTTTTCTCTTCTCGAAATCTTGGAAAACTAGACCGCTTAGTATTCTCATGTATGCAGATTTTAGCTCAATTTTTTCTTTCCCATTCGAGATAAGCAAAGCTATATTTTGCAGTATACATTGCTCTGTTATTACACATAACTTGTGTGTATAAGTTGTGTCGTTTTGTCTTCGTTCAATGGACTCAAAAATAATTTAATATTGTAGGACACGCGGCGTTTATGTTTTGTAAAAATAGGTGAATGAAAAATAAATACACAGTACCAGGGTTTCGAAAACAAATATTAGTTTTTGTGTGCTTCCTTAGCGCATGGTAGTTTAAATGCGTCGGATTTAGTGATGGCACGCGGTGTTCTTGATTCGATATGTGTACTTACAGTGATATTTATTTGGAATCCAAACGAAAATAATCACAATTTTACGATATCTATCCAGTACGATATCTGTTTATATTAATATACAATATACATAGACAAATGCGTCAAGTAACTACTTGTTAAAAATTTTTTGTTTATAGCGAATATGCTAATTTACTCGACATATCTGCAAGGCGAAATAATTCACACACAAGCTTTTTTTACCTCTCTTGTTAGTGTGTCTGTATATTAAAATGTTTTGTTAAAATTTTGCAAGCTAATTCTAAACTGCTTCCTTTCGGAGCATTATAACTTGATGCCAAAAGATGCACAAAGGAAATTCTGAATGGTTAATAGTATCTTCTTCAAATTGGTTCGCATATTTATTTTGAAGATGTTTTTGGTGTTAGGCTGAAACACACCTTTTTATGTTTGATGTTCCGAGAATCACTATAATGGAAATAACAAACAGAAAATATGTTGAAATAATAGTATAAAACGAATAAAATAATTAGAAAAAACTTATCCCAAAAGAGAAAACGTAGGCATGTGCCTAATTTATTTTACGACTAGTTTATATTCCTATTTATTTAATTCGTTTCCGTCACTTTGTAAAAGCTTGTTTTGAAACAGTTTTTTACAAACATGAATTTTAATATATAAGGACTAAAACTGCATTTGCAGATTTTATACTATTCCATGTATAGTATGAACAGTATAATGACCCTAAAAGACTGTTAATATTTGTCACTTGTAATCCTGGAGCTATTAGTGTTGTGTATAAATTGTCATTCCAATTGGAGACTTAGTCCGTGGGTGCGTGAATCCACTGTCATACCGAGGCGTTAGGTTCCAATACATAAGTGGGTGACTCTTTGCCATTATATCGGACATAATATTAGACACCGGACTTATATTGATGATTTTCTGATAGAAACTCCAAGCAAAGAGCTAGTATTTGAGCACAAGATCTTGTGATTGCTACCAGCACGCCATTAAACCAATAAGCTATGCATGAACGTAGTGCATTAAAACATGGCATGACTTAAGAACTGCAAAGTTGGAATAAAACCAAATTGCTTTATTTTTGCGTTGGAGTAGAAAGGTTTTTGAATAGCGACCTCGAACCGGAAGACGTGGAGTGGATAGGCCCCCCTCAATATAGGTGGTTAGATAAGTTGCTAGACCCATAATTACTAGAAATTCGTTCAAAACAGTTGGTTCTTAAATCGGATTTGGTAGCAGTTTTTAATTATTTAACGTACCAACCTAGCCATTATAATAATAATTTTAAATATATCTTAGGTTAAACAATATCTTCAGGTGTATTTTACAAACATAGTAAAGTAATTTAACCTTGTAATGCCTGAAGTACATTTATTCTTAATAGTATTTTATGAAGGGCACATTTGTAAAGTGAAAATTACACAGTAGCCCGCCTCAGCGATACGA
This sequence comes from Phalera bucephala, assembly GCA_905147815.2. Taxonomy (NCBI): domain Eukaryota; kingdom Metazoa; phylum Arthropoda; class Insecta; order Lepidoptera; family Notodontidae; genus Phalera; species Phalera bucephala. Next base: position 18,199,973 of record LR990622.1, read on the forward strand.
AACATAAAACAAAATGATGAAATAAATTGAGTAATGGCGGTTAGTAAATAAACATGAAATTATAACAGAATAAAAAAGGTAAATTATATTTCGTGGGGTGTAAGGGAGTCAAATACCACCATATGGCTCCAAGTCATCAACGAACGAGGCTCTGACGACCGAAAAATGGCGGTATAACCATAACAAAAAAACTGCGTACCTAAATACCGCAGATCGGTGACGGGCAGCAGCGGCACCGATGCGAAGAGTTACGCACTGCCATCGCCAACCCGCATGCCCAGCGTGGCGATTATGGGCAAACCCTCCAAATGGCAAGCCAAAATAAACCACGGCCCCCAGTTCCCGGCCGCCCTGCTATTCCGGATCACGGCGGCGGTCACGGTAACGGCAGGGTAGGGGGTCCGAAGAATCCCCGGGCTACGAGAGGCCGCCAAAATCAACTGACCTTGGCGACGTTTAATGGACGCACGTTACGGCTTGACGAGCACATGGCGCAACTAGAATCCGAACTCGAAGGGATAAGGTGGCACGTTCTGGGACTGTGTGAAGTCCGAAGAAAAGGAGAGGACACCGTTACCCTAGCATCAGGCCACCTTTTGTACTTCCGAGAAAGCGACCAGCTATCCCAGGGTGGCATAGGGTTCTTGGTCAATAAAACCCTCTCTGACAACGTTGTAGAAATGTCTAGTGTGTCGAACAGGGTAGCGTATTTTGTTATTAAGCTAACCGATAGGTATAGCCTAAAGGTTGTGCAGGTTTACGCACCGACTTCGGCACACTCTGACAATGAAGTTGAAGATATCTACGAGGACATATCGAAGGCCTTACACTCCACCACTAAGGCCCACTACAACGTTGTCATAGGGGACTTCAACGCTAAAGTGGGAGTACAAATTTGCAACGAATCGGTAGTAGGATCTCACGGTTTCGGTAGCAGGAATCATAGGGGGCAAATGCTTGTCAACTTTTTTGAGAAAGAGGGGCTTTTCTTGATGAACTCTTTCTTTAAGAAACAGCCCCAAAGAAAGTGGACATGGCAAAGCCCCGACGCTAGGACTAAAAATGAGATTGACTTCATCATAACGGACAAGAAGCAAATATTCAGGGATGTCTCAGTGATCAACAGGTTTAATACCGGAAGCGATCAAAGACTTGTCAGAGGCTCACTAAATATCAACTTTCAGCTCGAGCGAGTCGCGGAGAGCGAATGGAAAAGCCCCTGGAGAGGACGGAGTTACAACTGAACTATTAAAAGCAAGAGGTAAACCGTTGCTAAAGGAGTTCCAAAATATCTTTAATTCTGCCCTCTTTAACGGGAGAACTCCAGAGGCTTGGGGTAGGAGCGTGGTCGTATTGTTTTTCAAAAAGGGTGATAAAACCCAACTGAAGACTACGGCCCTATTTCGCTCCTTAGCCACATTTATAAGCTATTTTCAAGAGTTATCACGAATCGTCTTGCGCGAAGGCTCGACGAATTTCCAACCCCGGAACAGGCCGGGTTTCGAAGAGGGTATGGAACCATAGACCACATCCACACTATACGGCAGATTATACAGAAGACCGATGAGTATAATCGGCCCCTGTGCTTAGCATTCGTGGACTATGAGAAGGCCTTTGACTCGATCGAGACCTGGTCAGTTCTAAAATCCTTGCAACGATGCCAAGTCGACTGGCGATACATCCAAGTGTTAAGAAGTCTCTATAACGCCGCAACCATGACCATCCAGATACAAAACCAGCAGACTAACCCTTTTTTTTTTTTTGCGTGGGGAAATCCTCATGGACTTCCGCCAACCTCGGGGGAAGCTGGCGGGGCATGTCGGACTCGTAACAACTAAAACCCCACGGTGGCCGACACTGGCACGTGTCAGAGGAGTTCCGGGATCTCCAAGTGGAACACGCCGGTGCCCCCCTTGTGCCGCGCTCCGAAGAACCCACCTCGGGAGGGGAAACTTGTAGCTTGCTTCCCCCCCTGCACGTGGTGCTCACGGCGGCGTGGGCCACACCACGCCGCCATCCTCCTCGGGGTCGCGCGTGAAGGACGCTTGGAGCCCCCACCCCAGCGTCCCACGACCCCAAAGGCCCCCCTGCGGGTGTTGGTGCAGGGGGGGGGGGTCCCCCACCAGATGTTGTGGCAGGGGACACAAGTTAGCCCGTATTATAAAGCCCCGGGCGAGCGGGATCGGCCCTCTCCCGATCCCGCTCGGTCTCCTCCTTCTGTGACATCACAGTCTCGCAGAAGGAGGATACGGCCCCCCACGCCGAATCCCCTGCCAGCATAGCCGCTATTATTGCCGGCAAGGAGAGGTCCGGTCCAATCCGGTCGACCAGGATCCGCCGCTCGGAGGCCCACGCTGGGCACTCGACAAGCGTGTGCTCTGCGGAATCCCGGTCCCCACCACAGTGGTGACAGATCGCCGTCGCCTCGCGTCCGATCTTGCTCAGATAATCACCGAAACAGCCATGACCGGTGATTATCTGAGCAAGCCTGTAGGAGATTTGCCCACTTCTCCGCTGTTGCCAGGCTTCGAAGGACGGCAGGATGGCTTGGACGACGCGCTTGCACGCGATGTGCTCCTGGTTGAGCCTCGCGCGCCACTCCTCCAGAGCGCGTCGTCGTTCCCGCCGTCTGTTTTCGAGCGCGAGCGCGTCTGATTCGTTGCTTTGGCGGACGACGCGAGTTCGGTCGTAGACCCTCGCGTCCATGTCCGCCAGGATGTCGAACGGCGGAAAGCGTGCCAAGAGGGTTGCCGCCTCGAAAGATACGGTCCGGTATCCTCGTGCGATGCGGATGGCCATCTTGCGCTGCAGGCTATAGATTTTGGTCCTGCAGCGCCGGACGCCCGACAGTCGGTGTGACCATAGAGGCGGCGTACCTCCTCCGACGGCCCCCCGAGGTTGGGTAGCAGTCTATGCATGGCACCCACTACCCTTTCGATTTGGGGGACAAGACGCTCGAAATGCTCTTCGAAGCCCCAGCGACTGTCCAGGGTTAGGCCCAAGTACTTTAGGTACCGCCCCACCCGGACTGGCAAATCTCCGACGCGAATCCACGAGTCGGGCGGTTCCCTGCTCCTAGGCAGTTTATGGAACCATAGCGCCTCGGTCTTATGAGGCGCTATCTGCAGGCCCAACTAGCGGATCTTGGCGACGACGACCACTGCCCCAAGCTCGGCGAGCCCAACAGTCCTCAGCAGACTAACCCTATCCCAATGCATCGAGGAGTGAAACAAGGGGACGTTATTTCCCCCAAATTCTTCACAAATGCATTGGAGGATATGTTTAAGACGCTGGACTGGGAAGGTCATGGCATAAACATAAATGGCAGCCATATCTCACACTTGAGATTTGCAGACGACATTGTCATTATGGCCGAAACGTTGCAGGATTTACAACAGATGCTGACCAGCCTAGCCGATTCTTCCGAACACATAGGTCTCCGCATGAACTTGGACAAAACCAAGGTAATGTATAACCGACATGTAGTACCGGAACCTGTTGCAATACAAGGCGCTATTCTCGAGGTTGTTCAAGAATATGTTTACCTAGGGCAAACTCTGCAGATGGGGAAAAACAACTTCGAGAAAGAGGTCAACAGAAGAATACGGCTGAGCTGGGCGGCATTCGGGAAATTACGTCGAGTATTTACATCGCCCATTCCACAAAGCCTAAAGACAAAAGTCTTCAATCAGTGCGTCCTGCCCGTTATAACATATGGAGCCGAAACATGGACACTCACGGTTGGAATGGTCCATAAATTTAAAGTCACTCAGCGAGCTATGGAAAGGGCTATGTTCGGAGTTTCTCTGAAGGATAGAATCCGGAACGAAGTCATTCGACAGAGAACTAAAGTAATCGACATAGCCCACCGGATTAGTAAGCTGAAGTGGCAATGGGCCGGTCACATTAGCCGAAGAACCGATAACCGCTGGGACAAACGAGTTCTTGAGTGGAGACCACGGACTGGCAAACGTAATGCAGGACGCCCTCAGGCTAGGTGGAGCGATGACCTTCGTAGGGCGGCTGGCAGAAACTGGATGCGAGTAGCCGAGGATCGTACCCAGTGGCGTGCACTTGGAGAGGCCTTTGTCCAGCAGTGGACTGCTATAGGCTGATGATGATGATGATGATGAAATTATATTTCACTTGAAATAAACAGATTATCAAACAACGTGAGTTTACTGTTCGTCAAGTTCCAAAGCAATCAGAAGGCTTAGCACGAACAGATTGACGTTAGAGTAATGCTTTTGAATTGATATACCATCCTTTTGACACTGCAAATTTACTAAATAAAGATGAACGGGACACCATGCTTTCTCGACAACTTTTCGCTAATGTCAATTTGTTTATGCTAAGTCTACAGTTCAACCACCTTGTACAACATTTTACACGTACTTACATAATTTAATCAATACTTGTCTTTTATATTCGCTAACCATTAAAGTTTCTTTGTATACTGTACTGTACAATGAACTTCAAAAAAAATAATCTTAAAAATTCATTATTTTTAGGTTTGTTTTTTAAGTCAAATTATATTTTGGAACGTTTTTTGACATGTCTAACGATAAATAAAAGTTTATGCTTATCTGCGGTAACTTTAAATCAGTTGAAAAATATAAATAACAGGACGCGACTAGTTATTGCCATGGTAAGTATATTTTTTTCTAGTTTTCTTAAAACCTATTCTATATGTTTCGCCTACAAAATATTTTCGTAAGCGTATGTTCTTATTGTTTTTTTTTTATAAAATAAACTTTAATTTAGTCAGTATTAAGCATTTTTTTGCGTATCTTTTTTAACGTATACGTACGTACACTATACAATGCTACGGTAACTGACATGTTGGGTTTATTTGTTTTGTATAGAATACTATACATTGCCTGATAGGGCTAACAATGGACATTGATTAGAAATAATGTTTGTGCTATTATAATGTAATAACAAAACGTCTATGACCACAAAACAGATTGGCTTAGATGTTGGTTTTTATGCATGTTTTTTTTGCATTCTTCAAGAGTTCCTTATGTGAAAGGACTAGATGAATATTCGCCTCAGTGCCTGCACAAAACTCTGATTCTGGTGTAAGTAAGGACTGAAGTAATGCCGACGAAATCGTACAGATAGTTTCAGAGAAGCTGCCATGAATTCGTAATTTGAATGAGTCAATATATTAGACATCCCTACTGTAACCATTCATATTTGAATAAAAAGTAGAGCCGCAGTCTGGAATCGCACTAATTCTTGCTAAATTATTCTGAATTTGTCACAGTGTAACTATTATTCTTTACCTTCGGTTGCTTACTTGTCTATCCTGGCTACTAATTGGCCGCCCACATCCTTACTTGTTGCGACACCTTAAGTAACCCACGCAAAAAACGAGCAGCGCCTCTTGTACTTGTTGGTAAACAAAAGTTCCGGTTGATTGGTTTCTAGACTACTTTTATAAGTGTTTTACTATAGATGTGATTGATCTATGCTATCATCACGTCGGATCCCTTGCAGGGTAGACAAAGAGGACAGTTTTACAGAAATTGTTCCCTTACACAAATGTGGTAGACATTTCTGAGGTTCCAGCAACTAAGACGATATTTACAATTTATTGACAACTAGTTACTGCCCGCGACTTCGTCCGCGTTGAGTTTACACAGGAACATAACATTTTTCCGGGATAAAAAGTATAATTTGTGTAAGTCCAGGTAAAACTATCTGTGTGCCAAATTTCATCCAAATCCGTTCAGAGGTTTTTGCGTGATTGAGTAACAAACATCCGAACATATAAACTTTCACATTTATAATATTAGTAGAATAACTACTTAGAAATTAATTGGGTGTCAAAGGCGCAAGCTTTTGAAAGGTGGCCAAGCAAGCACTACATGCGCTTTGTATGTTTTTTTACTAATGGCTCATTACCGATTGACCCCTATTTCACCTGGAAAGTGAAGATGAAGTCAAATGTGTGGCTCGCTGACTCAGTAATAGCCTATTTGTTCGGGATTTTGTAATTAGTTCAAGAAAACGAAAGTTATTCGAAGTTCTGAATACAGGGTCGGGCTAGATCTGCCGTCTCATATGACAACTTCGGGCAATATGCTGAAACACGATTGAGTCGCTTGGCGGCATGATTTTGTTAGGAGGGTGGTGACAAGCCACGGGCGTAGTCTATCACTGGTGAAACTATTGCCTGTTTAGCTAAGCCCTGGGACCACATACAGGTAATCTGGAGTAAATCCTACGGACGCAAGCAGCCTCAGCCCCCAAACAAATGTTATAAAGTATATATGCGCAATGAATAGTATTCTATACATCGCTATTATGCAAATATAGCTTGCAAGTGGGGTGATGTATATTATACTACACCTATTGTTTCTCTAAAATTTACTTTTTTTTTTAATTATATTTCTCATGTCTTTTTAGGACCAAATAAACAGTAAAAACCCATTTATTAAGTTTTTGTTTAAAATATATCAGACACCTAGCATAAGACTTAGATTTGTCTAGCAAAGTGGAGTCCATAAACTAGGTACAGCTTAGTGGCGACGTTGGCGCGTCGCAACCAAATCGCTCGCTCTTTAATTTACGTTCCAAGTTTGGTGGCACGTGCGCTATATCGATTCAGCTTAATCATGGGCACGTAACAAACTGGGTTTTTGATAATGATTAAGCTTAGAACGTGTCTTAAGATGCTTAGTTTTGTTTTAAACTTTATAAATAAAATCTTTCCGTAAAAAAAATTAATCCCTCTAGGTATTATTGTTTGGTGAGTGCGCTGACAAACGTGCATTTACATATACAAACACCCAGACTTAAAGAAATAATTGTAGGTAACTTAACGATTTTCCCCGTGCTGGGATCTAACCACGTTTATTGAATTCAGCAGGCGGAGCGGCTTAAGATTTTAACCACTGGACTAAACCATCAAATAAGCTTATACTTTTCTACTGCTAGATAAAGAGGCCTTCTCTCTCAAATTGGAGTGAGAAGCTTGGCGAAGTTGAGTATGCCATGTACCAACTGCTGTTGTGTTACAACCACAAGGATCAGCGGGACGGAATGCATAGTGGATTTTAATTATTCTCATTTCGATTACATTCTTTGATTTACTTTGCAGCATAATAGATAGTCAGTTATGTAATATTTCCATTTTACTTTATGTTTAATTTATAATATAAATGTGGCAACACTGATTTTAAAATTATATAAATTGCGAGTAACGGATATTTTGAGCCCTTTTTGGTTGGAACAGCGAATAAAGAACATCTGGAATCAGCGTGTCTTCTTACTCCATCACTGCACCCGACGCGCCACAGCTGCTCAGCTAAAATAACGAGGAAATAACCCACTCACGCATAATCTTCGTAATATTTGGAGCTCTTGAAGCCACCCATAAGGTCTCCAGTGTGGCTTAGCAGATAGGATATTGATGTGCTGTCCAAAGCTTGTGTGTGTGTCTGTTTGAATGATCCACGCTGTTGGCCACGAGGCCTTTACAGCTTCACCGGCTGTTCAAAGCATGAAGACGCGCTAAGCTGAGAATGATATATATGGTCACCCATACCAAGCTGACTGAGTCGCACCCTAAGAAGAAAGCGGTAAAATAATACTAGAAGCGCCTTTCTAGACTTGTGTTCTACATCATTTCATTAACTAATAAATCCCATTTTAACTTTGCAAAGTGTTTGCAAGTGTAGCTCTCTTTCAGGCATAGCAATATTTTATTGAGAATGATGCCGCATACAGAAATACAGATTGCCACCTTCGGCTACATAGGTACCCTAAGTGTCGTTCTGGTTATAATTAACCTTAGAGTAACTATTACAAACCCAATGATTAGTATCCTCTCGCTAGATAAATATTGTTATAATTCATTTTTAAAACATTTTGTGTAAAATATACGAAATATATTAAAAATTAAAACTATTTATGTATCTAAACTACTACTTAATAAATCGTATTGCGTTCTGAAACTCTACCAAGAACTGTAAATAACAAAAAAAAAAACTTGTATTTTTAATATATTTAGCAATAAATATAAAGTTAAATTATTCGCATATCGTCTATTAGCGTAAATAGAAAACAGATTACGTGTTCGACCTCTCAAGTAAATTAAATGCCATGCAAGCAATTAATTACGGTTGGATACTGAAAAAATATAGCGTCCCGCAAAGTAATCCAATTCATTCTAGAATCGAATAAAATACATGATATTAAGCTACACATACACTTTAAGAAATATATGAGAAACGCCAACACGTTCCATGCTCATCGATATAATATTGAAATTAATTCACGCGAGTTTCATCTTTAAAGATAGAATGTAATAATTTTATTTAAAAATATATTTTCATTTACAAGATTTTATGTCAAACACCGTGGGATTATGTTGTACGGTTGACATGTTCTTGTAGCCACCTTCCGTATCCATTATCAGATGAGCTGTATGGTACCATATCATGGCTTCGCCATCAAACTTATAACGTATTTTAAATTCCAGCTAAATTGGATACCCGCAAGTGCTTGAAGAATGGATCACAAGTTTTTTTGTTTTTTATACGTTGGCCCACACTAGGATTTATTCCTGTGTCGTGCGTGCTTTTACAAACATGAAAACTCACACACAAATATCCAGACCGAAACAAATAATTGTGGATCACACAAAGATTCATCCCGTGCGGGAATCGAACCCGCAACTATTAAACACAGTGGGCGGAGCGGCTTAAGCTCTTAACCACTGCGCTAAATCGTCCGTCATCGATTTGAACCGGAAAGACAGCTAGGCAGACATACGAACAGCGTAAGATACATACAAAAGATATTTTAAAATTATTACAGTTGTAAGTCTGTGATATTGGTAGTGATAGACCTATTGAACATTAAAAATACGGCTCGTTCAAAGCCTAGGGGCTCAAAGTTAGGGAGTTCAAAGGCGCCTCGAGAGAAATAAACAGGGAGGCCAGAGAACACCGCAGTAGGGTAGCGGCAGTGTGTAACTTACACTTATACAGGAAGAATTTGAAGTCATGACACAAGTCACACTATCAATGATACTAATTGCATTAGGGCTAATATTACGCAAATAAAAATTATAAAAATTATGCATGTATAGAAAACGCAATAAATGTAGAAAGTTGTATCATATTACGTATTGCAGGTGGGCGCATCAAAACGCGTGACCTATGTGACTCTGTCCGAGTTAGGTGACTGATAAGTTAATATCGATTTGATTAATTTATTTCCAACTTACCCTTCATACTTGGCCGGCTTAGGACGGTCAAACATACATTAAGTAACACTAATTAAAACTTAAATATTTAGATGGGTACGTAAGTAAAATAATTTCCTGTAGTTTTGGCGTATTTAAAAAGTTGGAATCACAATATTTACAATAATTGTTCAAGAATCACGATTTGTATGTACAACAATATGTCACGTGCAAGTTAGAACCTAGGTAAGCACTTACACGTACTTAAAAATATGTTGAAAGTGTTCACCGCCTCTTTGTACACATAACTCAGCCCGACGTCTGTGATTGTCTATCACTCCAGCCAACACAAATTCTTGTGTTTTCAGTGGTTTCCAGTCAGTTCTACTTAAAACAACAACACAGTAAAACACTGCAGTCCCAATAGCAACAAGTACTCGTAGCGGCGCGTGCGCGATGTTTTCAGGAGGAACTGACATGCGTCAACGCACTTCCGTAATCGTTATGACTAGTTGTGGGCGATTGTGAGATATACCAATGGAATCATTCGATTATAAAAATATCTCGATTATAACCATTAGTAATGAATTAGTAGTCAATAGCTGAGTTCGATTACGCGCCACGCGCGGCGGGATGGCCGATGCGAATGATGCGATGGCAATTGGCGCGGGCTTACTGTAGCGGCGAACGCTCCTGAGCAATAGAGCTTTCGTTTAACTATTGTATTTTAATAGTATAAACTTTAAAGAAAAGAAAGTATTAAGTGAATACTAATCAATGTTTTATTAGTTATTTTAATGTTAATTATGAACAAACTTAAAATTAACAAAAAAATAGAAACTTAAAGATTTTACCAAACAAAATAAATATATAACTTTTGTACGTGAGTACTTAATTAGTAATACTAATTAGTAACTTCATTCGATTATGAAAATGAGTAAGTCACTAATTTCATGATCGATTAGTAAATGTCTCGATTATGTAAACCATTTATAATCGCCCACCTCTATATGACACTGGAGAGGCCAGGGTTGGGGGAAATTGTTCAAATATTAATAATACAAGCTAGGGAGAGCGGGACGGAGAGAGTGCGAAGCGGGCGACATTGTTTGTTACGTCCCTTATTACCTATTTGGTGTATTTTTTTATGTACTTCTTCGATCCGTTCGACCGCCAGCAAGCGCGCTTTAATATTTTGATACTTAAACGACTAATAGCGTTTATTAATTATTTTGTTGTTATAATTTTTTGTGATTATTTTCAAAAATAGGCTATTACAATATTCATCATCATCATTTCAGCCTATACTTGTCCACTGCTGAACATAGGCCTCCCCAATCGCTTTCCAGCGTAACCGGTCCGATGCCACCTGCATCCAACGATTTCCTGCGATTTTCACAAGATCGTCGGTCCATCTGGCAGGCGGTCGTCCTACGCTGCGCTTGCCAATACGTGGTCTCCACTCTAGAATCTTTCTGCCCCAACGCCCGTCCGATCTTCGCGCTATGTGGCCAGCCCATTGCCACTTCAGCATGCTAATCCTAAGGGCTATGTCGGTGACCTTGGTTCTTCTACGAATCTCCTCATTCCTGATTCGATCACGTAGAGAAACGCCGAGCATAGCTCTTTCCATAGCTCGCTGAGCAACTTTGAGCTTTTTTATGAGACCTATTGTAAGAGACCACGTCTCTGATCCATATGTCATCACTGGTAACACACATTGACTAAAAACTTTAGTCTTTAGGCACTGAGGTATTTTGGATGAGAAGATGTTGCGCAGTTTCCCGAACGCTGCCCAGCCGAGTTGGATTCGTCGATTGACCTCTCTCTCAAAGTTGGACCTACCTAACCGGACTGCCTGTCCCAGGTAAATGTATTCGTCGACAACTTCAAGAGTAGAGTTCCCAACGGTGAGTGCGGTGGGTACGACATGGACATTAAACATTATTTTTGTTTTGTCCATATTCATTTTAAGACCCACTTGTTGGGATACTCTATTGAGGTCACCGAGCATTCGTCCTAGATCTTCCAGCGACTCCGCCATGACCACAATGTCGTCGGCAAATCGAAGGTGAGTGATGTATTCGCCATTGATGTTGATGCCAAGTCCTTGCCATTCCAAGAGCTTGAAGGCGTCCTCTAAGGTGGCCGTAAACAGTTTCGGAGAAATGACGTCTCCCTGTCTTACTCCTCTTTTTATGGGGATCACCTTCGTGCACTGCCCCTGTACTCGGACTGACATGGTGGCGTTATTATACAAGCACTTCAACACTTCGATGTACCGATAGTCAATGCGGCATCGCTGGAGAGATCTAAGAACCGCCCAAGTCTCGATCGAATCAAAGGCTTTCTCATAGTCCACAAACGCCAAGCATAGTGGCCGATTATACTCCTCAGTCTTCTGTATAACCTGCCGCAGCGTATGTATGTGGTCTATGGTACTAAAACCTTTCCGGAAACCGGCTTGTTCGGGAGGCTGGAAGTCGTCAAGCCTTCGTTCGAGACGATTCGTAATGACTCTCGAAAACAACTTATAAACATGGCTCAGCAGTGTGATGGGCCTATAGTTCTTCAATAAGGTGTTATCACCTTTCTTGAAAAACAGCACCACCACACCCCTGTTCCATGCTTCCGGCGTTTTCCCTTCAAGCAAGACGGAATTAAATAGCCTCTGAAGGACTTTAAGTACCGGCGATCCGCCCGCCTTCAGAAGTTCTGCAGTAATTCCGTCTTCACCCGGCGCTTTGTTGTTTTTTAGTTGTTTGAGAGCCATCCTAATTTCGCACAGGCTGATGTCCGGGATATCTTCAGTGCAGTGTCGGGTTAGCTTGGCTCTTGGGTCTTTTACCAAGTCAACAACAGGTTTAGCTACTGAGGTATATAACTGTCCATAGAACCTCTCTATCTCCCTGAGCACCTCTGACCTATTCGACGTTACGTTTCCGTCCTCCATCTTCAGCTTCGTCAACTGGCTCTGCCCAATAGACGCGTCTCTTGCGAACACTTTAGAGCCCTTGTTCTGCTCTATGGTCTCCTCAATACGCCTTGCATTGAAGGACCGTAAGTCGTGTCGCAAGGACTTCAATATCTGTCCATTAAGCTGCCTATAGGACTTAGCATCATCGGAGGTTTGGAGCGTCATGGAACGTCGCTCAGCCATGAGGTTTCGGGTGTAGTCAGATAGTTTTTGAGGCCTATTTTTACGGTGGGTCTTAAAATACTTGGACCCGACCGTATGAACAGTCTCTACCAGCCTGTTGTTGATTTCGTCCACTGATGCGCTGCTGTCTAGCAATTCGAAGCGGTTTGACAATTCGAGTTGAAAGTTCTCGGGGTTTTGGATATATGCATGAGTAGGTCGGAGCGTAGACCTCATCAGACGCGATCTTTCCATTTTGACATTAATATTTAATGTGCCTCTGACCATTCGGTGATCACTGCCGGTTTTTACCCTATGAATCACGGAGACATCATTAAATATTTGTCGCTTGGTGCTCATGATGAAGTCTATCTCATTTTTTGTGGAACCATCAGGGCTCATCCAGGTCCATTTCCTATGAGGCGGCTTCTGGAAGAAAGAGTTCATCATAAAGAGTCCCTCTTTCTCCAGAAATTCGGCCAGCCTCTGACCCCTGGGGTTGCGCTGCCCATATCCAAATTGCCCCACTCTTAGCTCATCATCGCCCCGTTGGCCCAGCCGCGCATTGAAGTCACCCATAACTACTGTAAAATGTGCTTTGGAAGTATGTATGGCTCTACTAATGTCCTCATACATAACTTCGACCTCATCATCTGAGTATGCCGAGGTCGGTGCGTAGACCTGTATGACCTTCAGCGAATATCTTTTGGATATTCTGAGTATCAGGTACGCTACCCTGCTCGACACACTAGTGATGGACACAACGTTGTTTATGAGTGACTTGTGGACGATAAATCCGACACCACCTTGGGACTGCTGTTCGCCCTCCCGGTAGTAAAACAAGTTGCCGGATTTTAAGGTTATCGTGTCCTCGCCCTCTCTTCGGACCTCCGATAAACCAACAATACTCCACCGCAACTTGTTTAACTCTTCTTCCAGCTCAACTAGCTTCTCATCTGTCCTCAATGTGCGTGCGTTGTATGTCACCAGGGCCAATTTTCGGTTTTGGTGGTAGCCGAATCTCTGCCGGAGATTCTTAGCACCCCTTGTCCTGTCGTTACCATGGCTGCTACCGTGGCCAGGACGAACAGGACCGCCGGGGACTAGGGGCCTGGTTTTCCTATTTTCTTCCATAATTGGGGGTGTTTGCCATACTCGCCACGCTTGGCAGGCGGGTTGGCGAGCGCAGTTATTGGTCGTCGAAGTGTTAAGGGAACGCTGCTGCCCATTCCCTAGTTTTCCCTTAGTCGCCTTGTACGACACCCGATGGGATGAGATGGGTTGGTCCTATTCTAAGCCGGGAACCACGCGGCATAGAATAGAATTACAATATTATGCCTTACTATTTGATGCGTTTTTGATACTTGCATTACTGATACTTTTAATTTGCGTAATATTAGGTCTCATTCAATTACAATCATTAATAGTAACTAAATGGTGAAACGACATTTATACGTTGTAGCCTGGGGCGATGGATTAAAAGTATAGTTATTTGTCGCCAAAGTAGCAAAAGGTTGCACCTAAATGTGACATTCAAGTTTTTATATGGAGAACTAAGATCTCTGTCGTCTTAACCTTGGCTACAGTTCTGTAATATTTTTAAAATTACGTGCAGACAATCAAATTATAATATTTATACCTGTGAAGTTATTTTCAGTTTAACAAAATAGTTAGCTGCCAACATGTGGAGGAAATTTTCTTTCTAAGTCATGCTGAATACGTGCAACGAGTTTTCCGACTTACGAAATCTTGTAAGACTAGATCGCTAAGAATTCTCAGGTATGCAGATTTTAGCTCAATGCTTTTCTTTCCCATTCCATCCGCAGTGTTTACTTCGTTCCTGCAAATATATTTTCACTTTATTTCTGGAATAATAAGACTAAACTAACTAACTAAACGGACTAAGCTAGATGGACCGACGACCTTAAAAAGGTCGCTGGGACAGACTGGATGCGGAAGGCGGAGGATCGTGTGCAATGGCGCGTGTTAGGAGAGGCCTATATCCAGCTGCGATAGGCTGATTGATTGATTGATTGAACTAACTAAAGTTCATAAATCACCAGGGAGGGATGACATTACAGCAGAAGAACTTAAACATCTAGGAGAGGAAGGTTAAAACTTTATCTTTGGTTTGTGTAACCAGATATGGGAAAAGTGCAAATGGTCCAAAGACTGGAAAGAATCAATGTTAATTCCTTTGCACAAAAAGGGCTCAATGAAAAAATGTGAGAATTATCGCATCATAGCATTAATATCCCATACCAGCAAGATCCTACTCTACATTATCCGCAGTCACCTTCAAGTATATCTCCAATGGCAAATACCCAAAGAACAAGCGGGTTTTGTAAAAAGCCGTGGCACAAGAGAACAAATTCTTAACGTGAGACAGATGATCGAAAAATTGTGGGGATTTCAAGTACCAATGATCATATGCTTCATAGATTACTCGAAAGCGTTCGACTGTGTGAAACGGAAACATCTATGGTGGATTCTTGAGGAAATGGGAACCCCAAATCATCTTGTGGCTCTGATACAAGATCTCTATGAACAAGGAGAGCCAGTACTACGCATAAATGGTATTATATCAAAACCACTCAGACCACAAAAAGGTATAAGGCAAGGTTGCATCCTTTCCCCAATTTTGTTCAACAGCTCTGGCAGATTGGGACAAAGGGGTAAGTATTGGAGGAGTCAACATCAATAACTTGCGTTACGCTGATGACACCATACTCTTTGCTTCATTAGAAGAAGAAATGGAACAGCTGGTTGATAAAGTAGAGAACGAAAGCCGAAACCTTGGTATGAGCATAAACTGCTCAAAGACTAAGCTTATGATAGTAGACCGAGGCAATAAACTCACTTAAACGAATGCTCTGCAGAATTTTGAAAGGGTCTGCCGATTTACGTATTTAGGATCTAACTGATCAAGGGGGATGTGAGATAGAGATACAAAAGAGAATACAAATGTAGAAAAACGCCATGACCAGTCTTATAAATATCTGGCGCGACAAGAACATCTCAAGGGTGACCAAAACCAGACTTGTAAGAACTCTTGTATTCTCTACCTTTCTTTATTGCGTAGAGACCTGGACTATAAAGAAAGCAGACAGGAATAGAATTGATGCATTAGAAATGTGGTGCTGGCGTCGTATGCTTCGTATTCCCTGGACAGCAAAGCGTACCAATGCGTCTATCCTTAAGGAGCTAAGGATCAAAACGAGGCTTTCTACCGTATGCCTAAAGCGGATATTAACCTACTTTGGCCACATAGCTAGGCGAGATGAAGATAGCCTCGAAAAGATCGTGATAGTAGGTAAAGTAGACGCAAAAAGGCCTCGAGGCCGTTCACCAACACAGTGGTCCGACCAAATACGGGATCTGACAGGAATGTCTTTCAACACCGCTCTACGACATGCCCAAAATAGAGAACAATGGAGAAGGCTTCTAAACACCTGTGAGAGGGCATCCTTCTGATATTGACACGACCCTCAGCCATGAGGAAACGACCGAGAAGAGAAGACTAAACAAAATTCTACAGTAAGCGTTCACTCAATAACTGTGCACTCGCGTACCTACCGTTTTAACGCTGCAATTTCCATCCATTCGAGATAAGCAAACCTAGGACACGCGGCTTTTAAGTTTTATGAAAATAGGCGAATGACAAATAAATAGACAGTACCAGTGTTCGAAAACAACTATTAGTTTTTATGCGCTTACATAGCGCATAGTAGTGCAAATGCTTCGGATTTAGTGATGGCACACGGTGTTCTTAATTTTTATATGTGTAATTAGAGTGATATTCATTTGGGATCCAAACGAAAATGATCTCCATTTTACGATATCTGTCCAGTACGATATCTGTTTATATTAAAATACAATATACATAGACAAATGCGTCAAGTAAGTACTTGTTAACAGTTTGTTGTATATAGCGATTATGCTAATTTATTTGACATATCTGCAAGGGGAAATTGTTCTATAAACAAGCTATTTTAACCTGTCTTGTTAGTGTGCCTGTATATTAAAATGTTTAGTTAAAATCTTGCAAACTACTTGCTTTCGGCGCATTATACTTGATGCCGCAGTCAGTTCCGTCTCTACACAAAGAAACTTCCGAATAACAATTCAGAATAGTATTTACTTCAAATTGGCACGCAGATTTATTTTGAAGATATTGGTGTTAGGCTGAAACACACTTTTTTTGTTTGATGTTCCGAGAATCACTAAAATGAAAATCATAAAGAGCAAATGTGATAAAACGAATAAAATAAGTAGAAAAAATATATACCAAAAGCGAAAACGTAGGCATGTGCCTAATTTATTTCACGACTAGTTTATACTCCTATTTATTTTATTAGTTTCAGTCCCTTTGTAAAAGCTTGTTTTATAACAGTTATTACAAACATTAATTTTATAATATAAGGACTAAAAGTGCATTTGCAGATTTAATACTATTCGAAGTGTAGCATAATGAATGACCCTAAAGGACTGTTAATGTTTGTCAATTGTGATCCTGGAGCTATCAGTGTTTAGGAGCTATTAAATTGTCATTCCATTTGGAGACTTGGTCCGTGGGTACGTGAACCCACTGTAATACCGAGACGTTAGATTCCAATACATAAGCGGGTGAGTCTTTGCCATTAAATCGGGCATAATATTAGACACCGGACTTATTTTGAAGGTTTTCCGATAAAATCTCCAAACTGCGGTGATCAGAGCTAGGATTCGAGCACAAGATCTTGTGACGCTACCAGTAGGGCATTAAGCCAATATAATATGAATGAACGTAGTGCATTAAAATGGCCAGACTTAAACACTGCAATGTTGGAATAAAACCAAATTGCTTTATTTTTGCGCTGGGGTAGAAAGGTTTGCTAATGGCGACCTCGTACCAGAAGACGCGGAGTGGACAGACCCCCCACAAGATAGATAGATGTTGAAATTACTAGACACACAATTACTAAGAATTTGTTAAAATAAAAATCTTTAAAAAAAAGGTAAACCGACTTCAAAAAGCAGTAAATAAATATTTGAAGTCGGTGCTGGTTGGTGCAGTAGGTTACTTGGCACCGATTCCAAATATTTATTTATTGCTTTTAGAAGTCGGTTTACCGTTTTTTAAATGATTTTAATTTTACAATTTTAAGTGACGAGTGAATTATTTAGTAATATTTTTATACCGATATTATATTATTTTGCTGAGTTGTACAGTAAGGTACCTACAGGATTAATATAATGACTATAATAACGGAACCTATACATTCGCGCTGTTCGCTGTTAAGAAGTTCCCTCTTGTATCTTCAAAGTGCAAGCTCCAATACCAATAACATTAAAATAGAACCACCTCAAAACTATACTGAACCCAATACAAAAAGAATCATCAAAATCGGTTCATAAGCAAAGGAGTTATAAAAAAGGACGAATTATGAACCTCCTTTTTTGAAGTTGGCTTATATACTGCTTAGTTCTATAGTAGGGTACCTATAGGATTGACGTAATACCCATAATATCTCTATTTACACATGCCTATTGTTTGTCTTTAAGGAGTTCCCTGGTGTATCTTCTAAGTCCAAGGTCCAATGCCAATGAAATTAAAATGGGACCACCTTGGAGCTATACTGAACCCAATGCAAAAAAACGGTCTACCATTGACGGAAATATCGCTAAACATACATCAAAAAAGCATACATACAACCGAACATAGAACCTCCTCCTTTTTGAAGTCGGTTAAACAATCGGTTGGTGGTTGGTCCGGATTAATATCCGGATTTGGCAGCAATTTTTAATTAATTAACACACCAAAGCCGTCTTAAAAATAATTTTAAATATATCTTAGGTTAAACAATATCTTTAGATATATTTTACAAGTATTGTAAAACGATTTATGAAGGGTACATTTGTAAAGTGAAACTAGGCATGCACAACAAGGATTAATGCTGTGTCAATTACACAGTAGCCCGCCCGATACAAAATATAAATCAAAATTATGAAATAAATTGAGTAATGGCGCGTAGTAAATACACCTGAAATTATAACACAACAAAAAATTAAATAATATTTCACTAACGGATTTTCAAATAACGTGTTTCATCGTTTTACTAAAGCATTATATCTACGCACTGTTGTACATGTATTTTATAATTTTGTTCCCATTTTCTTTCTAAATTATACCTTGTAGTCAAAATACACACCGTCACGCCTACATTCCCTACTCAGGGGTGTCAGAGGTATACTGAATACACCTACTTTTCGCTGACTTAGGTTTCATGTAATAGGGAGTGAGTATACTGCCATTGTACGGGGCATAATTCTAAACTTTAGACTGATACTGGAAATTTTTCTATTGCAAAATTACACTTGTCCGATCTAGGATTTGAACCAGGACCTCGTGATCGTTACGCGCATTATTTGCCACTAGAGCAACGAGGCAGGCAGTATTTTTTTGTTATATAACATATTTTTATATTATGTTCCCATTTTCCTTAAAATAAAGTGTTTAAAATAACTGTTTGTTTGTGTAGTAAATTACGTTCCTACACAAATGGTAATACGAGGCATGCCTTTTAAGTTCTATCGTTTCCATATTTCCCGGCAATTTTGAATTTGGAACTGTTCTAAATTCGAATGTGTTTAAATTTTGAATCTCAAAACAGTTGAAAGTATTAGGATTAATGCTATTGTTTAGTCACAGCGTCGTTCTTTCTAAGGAAAATGTTCGTGCAATAATTTTCTACAACTTTAGAAGAGGCCTGACACGGCTTCAGAGTTTTGAAGAGTTAACATTTGTGTTCAGTGATGAAGCCCCATGTCTGCGGACTGTCGAACGCTAGTGTTTAGGTTTCCAGCGTGGACATACTAGTGTTAGTGACAAATCTCGCGAAGGACGACCAAAATCCACCTTCACTGAAGATAACATCATTGCTGTGTGACAACTAATTCTCGAAGATCGTTATGTGACATATCGAGAGATAGAGGCTCTATTAGGCATCTCAGGGACAACCATTCAGAAGATCTTGCATGAAGCGCTTGGTGTGAGAAAGCTAGTTTGCCGTTGGATACCGCATCTGCTTTCCGACGATCACAAGGCGGCCCGCGTCAGGTGGTGTAAGAAAACTCTGCAAAGGTTCAACTGAGGAGAGTCAAATCACGTCTACGACATCATCAGTGGTGACGAATCTTGGATCTATGCCTACGATCCTGATTCCAAACAACAATCTACAATCTGGGTCTTTCAAGATGAGCCAAAGCCGACTAAAGTTGTTCGTTCTCGAAGCATTTCAAAGAAGATGGTGGCCACGTTCGTTGGAAAAACTGGCCATGTTGCGACTATTGCACTAAAAGATCGTAGAACGGTTAACGCAGAGTGGTATACCACAGTTTGTTTACCTCAAGTCATCGCCGAACTTCGAAAATCTAACTCAAAGCGACGCATCATCCTGCACCACGACAACGCAAGCTCACACAGCGCTCGTCAAACGATTGAGTATGAGATTGAAGCAGGAAAAAGTAGAAATTCTTGACCATCCTCCATACAGTCCTGACCTAAGCCCTAACGATTTCTTTACATTTCCTAAAATTAAGAAAAGTCTTCGTGGTCAAAGGTTCCAGTCCGGTAAAGAAGCAGTCGACGCTTTCAAGTCAGCCATTTTGAACACCCCCACTTTAGAGTGGAATAAATGTTATAATAACTGGTTTGAGCGAATGGAAAAGTATTTTAAGCTACGTGGTGAATACTTTGAAAAACAATAAAAAGTAATATAAGGCTCTAGTTGTGTTTTTTTTCTTCAAACGACAAAACTTAAAAGGCATGCCTCGTAGTAGGCATTGGTAACACTGAAAATATTCCTTGTCCAGTGAAGCTGTTAAGGCCCCGCGGCCAACAGCGTAGATCTAATGATCTACGCTGTTGGCCGCGGGGATGAAAAAGTGTGAATAAACAGACACACTAAAAATATTTTATTTTCTTTTTTTATACTTTGTGTTATATATGAATTTGCTGGTTCAACGTCTTATTGAGTACTCAAATATTTATGTTCGGCCATAAACCTGAGTACTCTTTATCAATCAATATCAATTTAAAAATTGGCCTATAAATTAGCTAACTATAAGAGGATTAAAGCCAGTCTCTAACATGGATTTTGCCTTCGATTTTGTACTTCGTCTTTTTTCCGCATATACAAACTTGAATGTGGTAAAGTAAAAGAAAACATGTCGAAAATTGAGCCCGATATGTTATGACGCGGAAGGCACAAACATAGTCTTTATGTATCTTAAGAGGGAACCTAACCCGAACTTCCAAAACTCTATTTACAGAAGATTGTTTATGAATGTACTACATATTTGTTACGAGAAATATATATATAAAAATAAAGATGAAAATGTCATGAATTTAATGTATGGAGTGAAATTTAATTTTACCTATTCAATTCTCCAAATTAATACTTTTAAAAAATTATGTCTAGAATATATATTGCAAATGTTCTATTCAATGGTAGATTGGATATGTTTGAAATATACACCAAAAAGCTTAAAATATGCTCTATAACTTTTTTATTTTATTTAATTATATGAAAATTGGTCTGAGAGGAGGCCCGTGCCCATCGGTGGGACAGTTTCTTAACAGGGCTATTATTATTATTATAATTATATAAGAATTAATTGAATAAATACCTGCTTATTGGCACCTCTGGGCACACTTTTCACTGTTGTCAAGGTCATCAGACTAGGGAAATTTTCAAACAAAAATTGTAATGGTCATTGACGTTAGTAATTCCCTCAACCGTAAGCTGCATTTTAACGATAACGAGATTTTCGTATATTGCTACGATGCTTAAATACTGTTTGATAGAAGTGGACATTCAAGCGAGGAGTTAAATTATCGGGCCACTACCTTAAAACTTTAGCCAATAATCCAGTGAAGTAGTATTATAATGAGAAAACCACGTCATTACTTAAAAAATATGACATTATCAAGTCATATTTTCATGTTATTAGCGCGCTTATTTTCTATTTTCGTACTGTTCTATTTACTTTGTTTTATTTAAAGTTAAATATTTTCTATCTATATCAGCATGTCAGATATCTTCGTTATTAAAACTAGGAAAACACATGAAAGCCTGATACTTACTTTTAACAAGTCACGCTGCAAATTGCCTCTTCCATATGACAAACTGATCCGATAAGTTAATTCCAGACGTAGACTTCGACAAGTGAATTTCGTAGTCTTTGAAACCACGACGTCGGTGCGGTGAGTCCTAGGGCTAATAACGAACCGATTGAAGTTACCGTGGCGTTATCGTGCAGTTATACCATTCTTTTCACAGTAAAAATGCATACGATAAAGATAAACGTTACAGCACCCTTTCTTGACAACGGTACAATAACGTCAAATGGATTGTGCTTCCAGTTTCTAAAGCCCTCAAAGGGCTTACCACGAATAAAATGACGTTATCGTATCGCTATTGAGTTAATATTCCATCCTTTTCACACTTAATATGTATTAGATAAGGGTGAACGTAACAGCATGCTTTACTTTACTGCTCGATAACGTTACGATAGGGCTAAGCACAACCCATTTACCAGAACGTTGTCGAAAAAGCGTGTTGTCATGTTCATATTTTTTATTTTTTATTATTTATAATTAGATACTGCGGGCCCGGTTTGTTCCGCACCTTTTTTTGTTTAATTTATGTTTTTTAGTAGTTGCTTTTATATGCACTCGTATGGTACATGTCGCTTATTTTTTTTTTTTGGTTTTGTTGTTACAGTGATTGGTATTTGTTTGTTGCGGTACTTCAGTAGAGTATTTTTATAATTTGTTTTTTTACTTTTTTTATGTTATTGTTTTAAAGGTTTATGTAGTGAATGAGGCTATGAAAAGAATTTCATATTTATTTAGGACCTAACGTGTTGGTGCTAAAATAATGGCATATCAACTCGATATGATGACTTAATATGGACATGAAATGTTTTTCCCTGGGAATTATCAATTTGCCATTTTAATACTCAGTTGTTGCTGTTACATCTTCTGTCAAACAATATGGACATCGTGGACTAAAAATGTAGTTTTTTGCCGAAAAATTCGTTTTATGAATCCGAGGTCCAGAATTGTTGCCGATATATGGTAGTAAGCTAGCTGTGTTTCTGTTAATTTGTAATTGCTGTACATGCCTGGTACAGGTACACATATAAGAACTGTAATATTATGTTATACATACCTCATACAATGTTGTACATACATGTATACAGTTAGCGTGTTTCTGAATAAATAAACAATAATAGGATCGTCTCCTCTTACATGGGGCCTATCATCGTCGATGAAAAGTGGGTGTACATAATGCTGCCATCCCCGCTTGGGGAATATAAGGGTGCGATTATGGTGTAATTGAACGTGCCAGCACGATTTCTTGACAACGTAACTGTAACGTCATACGAAAATGACACAAATGTTCTCCCATTTCAGACCGACCAAGCTGAACGATGCTTATCCTTGCTGATCGCTAGAAACACCGCGGTCGCACAGCACCACAAGCGTATCGATATCTTTTATGTTCGTATGTACGTACCTGTTATATAATATAATTAAATTACATGTAATAAGTAAGCTGGAATTTAAAGTCATTTCCACTAAATTTCAGTACAATATTATTGCTTTCTAACGAAAGTGTACTCAGTGCTCTCAGAGCTATAAAATAACATTTCTATATCTGGTCTTTTTTCTTTGAAAAAAAAATCTTTATTGGAAGTGTTTCGAATGCACAATTTTTACTGAGTTCCAAAATATGAGTTTGAATGATTGTGAATTTATTGTAAATATTTAAACAATGGGTGGTAGAAGTCTGTTTTGTGTTAGTAAGTCTTAATAACAATATAGTTCTAAACCAATTTGATTCTGCTGATTATATTTTGCCCATAAGAAAACAAGAAAAATAAGAACATACTTAAAGATACAACTTATGATTTTGCAAACTCATGGAAAAGAAGAGTGAACGGTCTAGAACCCCATAAAAACTCGTACACACAAACCAATTTTTTCTGATCTATTCTTTCTTTATTTAGTAAATTTGTAGAGTAAAAAGGATGGTATATACCATATTTCTGAAGGAAAGCCTAGAATACTTTAAAACCCTTTTACCTACGGATACTTTAACGACTGGTTATAATGGTAATGTAAAGGCAATAATGGTGATGCTTAGTATAACGGGGGATTAAGAGTAAATGTCTTATTTTTTGTATTACCTTTTATTTTATCATATCAAAGGTGACAGAAATGTTGCTATCATTAATGATATCCATTACACTATTAAAAAAACCCTGAAGCTATACTCGCATACGGTTTCAGACATATACAATATATCATTGAATATCGAACATCAAATATAGATTAACAATTGTTCGAATTCTCATCGAGTCTTAATATCACGTATGAGTCATAGAAATGCAGGAGTTTAATGTTACCAATGCCCCTTTATCGAACGATGTGGGACGCACAAAGCACAAGATCGAAGAAAAAAAAATGACTTGAAAATATCGTCTCCTGCATTTTTATTTACAAACTTTGTAGCCAAATCAAAATATAGTTCCAACAATTCAGGTCGTATGTAACTGTTGTGATCAATAGGTTGTCATGTTTGGTTTTATCTTTATTACAGCTTCCTTTCGCTTTACTGCAAGCTTCATAATAGGGCGAAGATCTTTAAATATATATTTTGCCTTCATTCATGATATGTTACACCGTAATCATCATCATCATCACGCGTCAGTCCACAGCTGGACATAGGCCTCTCCAATGGCCCGTCACTAAGCTCGATCTTCAGCTCTCCTCCTCCAATCCCTGCCTACTGCCTTACGAATATCGTCGCCCCACCTAGCTACAGGGCGCCCTACACTACGTTTGCCGACACGCGGTCTCCACTCAAGAGTCAGTCTGCCCCAACGGCCATTGGTTCTACGGCATATGTGACCTGGCCACTGCCACTTCAGCTTGCTAATTCGTTGAGCTATGTCGATAACCGTTGAGTACTCTACACCGTAATGTCTTACTATAATTGAATAGACTGTATTTTATCTGATGCGTAAGTCAAGGCTCTCGAGGTGGGTTTGAAGGAAGAATCTCTTGGAACTCTTAGGTATATATTATTTATGACTTTTAGCGTGCTAGGGATTTGTCAGAGGGATAAATAAAGGTATCTATCTGTCTACTCAATTAAATTTTGACTTCAGCTTGCTTTTACATTTCTGTGAGTACAATAAAGCATAATAATAATAAAAGTTTTGGTCAATTGGCTTCAAAAATAAAGGCTATAAAAATGAGCTTTTTTCATATTCAAAGATAATGGCTCTCAGGTGTTTCATTACACCCTTTTAAAATTTATCGTGACATCCATCACACATGTTTCTTCGACATTTTCTTTTGTTTCAAGCTTGCAATAAAATATACTCACATTGTTTTGAAATACTTAGAGTTATAATAGGCAGTAACAGTGATTAAAGGTACCGTCAGTATTAAAAAATAATAAAAAACAAATCAACATTGTCCCCATTAGCTTAGAATGTTTATCTTTATTCTAAAACTATCAGCAAGCAATTTGTTTCGCCTCTATCAAGAACAGCGCATTTTTTATACAGCGGGCGCTATCCATCATAGCGTTTCAATTTCAACCTAGACTGAGAAAAAAACACCATCCCTGCATGATTTGAATGAAAATATGTAAAAATGTAATTAAGTATTCAAGCTAAGAATCGATTATATTATGTTTCAGGTGAACTGTCAAATTTTTATTTTGGATTGTTCGATTGTTTGCTACTTACGAAAAGCTTAACTTGAATCGCTTAAATAAGAAACCGGTAGTAATTTTAATATTAGAAGCTTTTTTTTTCAAACTATGCTCCCGCTTAGAATTGTTCCTGTATCATGCGTTTACAGACACATGCCTAATATCCATAACATAAATATCCTGACTGAAACAAATATCTCGGGGCCACACAAAGATATGTCCCGTGCTGGGCTTGACCCCGTAACTACTCGATCCAAAAGGCTATTAGACTAAGCCATCGCTATGAGGGTGTAATTATTACACTAGAATAATCCCTTTGTCAATACCTACAATTCGTTTTATTTATATCAGCGCATTACATTCGCACTGCCGAGAAAACTTTCAACCTCCCCTCGTGTTTGTAAGTGATACGGGATTTATAATTTCAAACATCATGTTTCATCTACAAATATGAGAGGGAGGTGTTTTGAACTTTGTGAGCTCGTTTCCTGAAGCTTGTGAGATATTAATTTCTCATTTCCGACCTTGTTTAGAAACTGTAGGTATGTTTAAAGATCGCAACTCTCGAATCTATCTTACCTCGATTTGTGAGAGGACGCTTTTCTTCTACAGTGTGACATTAATAGACTGACTTATTAAAGAGCAAAACATTTATTCACCTACTCTGCAAGGGATTCAGCGTAATGATATAGATAGATAAGTAGACAGCATTCATCGCTAAATGTGAATACTACAATGTGCGAATGGAAGTATTTCAAATTTATATTTGAACATTGTCTCGTCAAAGTTACCAAAGAGAAAATAGCAGCGGTGTTCTGAATATAAGTATATACAATTTTAGTTTGATATGGGGCAAACTGGGCCATTACTGCAGGCAGACTCCGGATTGCTATTGATTGAATATTTTCTATTCTCTTCCGGAGTCTGGAATCGAGCCCGGTATAATGAAAATAGGCTTTCTTTCTACACAGTGTGTACACAGCACCTTTGCCACGGCTGCCTGGGAATATAGGCATGACGATGTTTATTCATTATTTACTAGATAACATATAGAGGACATATCTTAGAAGTACCACCTAATGCCAAATATTTGGCGGCTTATACCATGACCCACATTGTGTTAAATAGTCTCTCAAGATAAAATGTTAACTCGTGTGGAGCTTCATAACATATTGTTACCACAGCGATTCTATCAGACACCTAGCATAAGTTTTATATTTTTGCGACTTTGTATTTTCGGACTAATGGAATAGAAACCAAATTATCTTTATTACGCCTTAGATTTGTCTAGCAAAGTGGAGTACAAAAACTAGGTAGAGTTTAGTGGCGACGTTGGCGCGTCGCAACCAAATCGCTCGCTCTTTAATTTACGTTCCAAGTTTGGTGACACGTGCGCTATATCGATTCAGCTTGATCGTGAGCACACAGTCCAATAACAAACTGGGTTTTTGATTATGATTAAGCTCAGGAAGTGTCTTTAGATACTTAGTTTTGTTTTTAACTATTTAAATAAAACTCTTTCTTTTGAAACAAAGAATCCCCACTAGGAATTATTCCTGTACGGTCAGCTCGTTGACAAATATGCATTTATATACACAAACACCCAGACGTAAACAAATAATTGTAGGTCTCTCGAAAATTTTTCCCGTGCGGGGATCATACCCACGACTATTCGATCCAGTGGGCAGAGCGGCTTAAGCTTTTAACCACTCGACTAAGCCGTCAAATTAGCCTATACTTTTCTACTGCTGGATAAAAAGGGCATTCTCTCTCAAATCGGAGTGAGAAGTTTGACGAAGTTAACTTCTGTTGGAGCTCTTGAAGCCACCCATAAGGTTTCCAGTTTAGCAGTTACGATATTGATGTGCTATCCAAAGCGCGCGCGGTTGTGTAGTGTGTGTGTGTGTGTGTGTGTGTTTGTGTGTGTGTATGTGTGTGTGTGTGTGTGTGAGTGTGTGTGTGAAAGATCTACGCTGTTGGCCGCGCGGACTTTACAGCTTCACCGGCTGAAGAAAGCGGTACAAAAATACTGCATGCGCCTTTTTAGCTTTGGTTTCTACATCTCATCTCATTAATTAAGAAATCCCATTTTTATTTTGCAAAGTCTTTGCAAGCTTAGCTCTCTTTCTGGCATAGCTATATCTGATCGAGAATGACGCCGCATAGAGAAATACAGATTGCCACCTAGTTCGGCTGCAGAGGTACCCTTAGTGTCGTTCTGGTTACGATTAATCCTAGAGTAACTTAAATAAATCTCAGTACATTTCATGTAACTAACCATTTTAAAAAGATACCCTATATTACAAAACCAATGCTTAGCTTCCTTTTGCTAGATAATTATTTGTTATATTGTCATAATTCATTTTTACTTATTATTATTTAGTTATTATTATTAACATTTTATATAAAAAATACGAAATATATTAAAAAATAAAACTATTTATGTGTCTAAACTACTACGTAATAAATCGTATTGCGTTCTGAAACTCTACCAAGAATTGTAAATAACAATAAAATAATCTTGGATTTTTAATATATTTAGAAATAAATATAAAGTTAAATTATTCGCGGATCATCCATTAGCGTAAATAGAAAACAGATTACGTGTTCGACTTCTCAAGTAAATTAAATGCCATGCAAGCAATAAATTACAGTTGGATACCGAAAAAATATTGCGTCCCACAAAGTAATCCAATTTATTCTAGAATCGAATAAAATACATTAACTTAAGCTACACATACACGAAGTATATTAATAATATACTTCGTGTATGTCGAAGCATAAGAAATATATGAGAAACGCAAACACGTTTCATGCTCATCGATGTAGTATTGAAATTAATTCACTAGAATTTGGCCTTTTATAATTTTAATTTAAAAATAACTTTTTGGAAAACAAGCTTTTATAAATAAAACGAAACGTAGATATTTTGCTTAGTCGAGGAGTTCCTATGGTCTCATTCCAGCTCCATCATCAGATACTGCTCACCATCTGAGTCTATAGTAGGTACTCGTTAAGACAAATCCAACGAGTCCAAACACGACGGGGTTATGTTGAGTACTTTAGTGGCTCCATTAGCCACCTTTTGGCTACATCATCAGACCCTGAACACCGGCTATTTATATAGTACTTGTCAATACTATTATAACAAACCTTAATACGAGGGGGTTATGTTGTGTAGTTAATATGTTTCTATGACCTCCTTTCAACTTCCTCATCAGATAAGCTCCATGGTACCATGTTATTGCGTTATAACCAAACTTATATAAGTATTCCCAATTTTAGCTAGGTCTGATCCCCGCAAGTGCTTGAAAATTGATCACAAGATTTGAACCGGAAAGACAGACATGCTAACAGCGCAAGTTAAATAAAAGCTTATAAAAAACCAGGATCGTCTTCAAGAAGATGCCAAAAAAATCGAAAAAAAAAGAAACTGTTAACACCAAAATCACAGTGTTCAATAAATTACTCACTGAACTTTTTGATACACACGCTCCGATCCAAGAGGTAAAGATGAAGCATCTTCCTGCTCCTTGGCTAACTGAGGACATTAAGATTCTTATGGAAAATAAAAATCGAGCTAAATCGAGGTATAAGGTTGATTCTTGAGATAAATACCGCGACAAATATCATCGCACAGAGGCATCACATCCATCTCTCTGTCGAAAACGGGGATCCCGCTAAATTCTGGAGGTTCCTACGGACCTTAGGAATAGGTAAGTCCCGAAAAGATCTTGCCTCAAATGACATTGATATGGAGCAACTTAATCAGCATTTCTGTAAGTCGACAGCTTTGGATGATAGTATTAAAGCTGACGCGCTTCACTCACTTTCTGCACAGATTGCCTCTGATTATCCTTCTTTTTCTTTCACAATGGTTTCTGTTACTAATGTCAAAAAGAGCATTTTTCCATTACCTCAAATGCCGTCGGAAGTGACAGTATTAGTCGTATTATGATCATACCTACTCTTGATACCTTATGTCCTGTTATAACTCATATTCTGAACTCCTCCATGACAACTGGCGTTTTTCCAAATTGTTGGAAAGACGCGCAAGTAACTCCATTGCTAAAAAAGGCTAATCCTCCTTCCTTTTCAGACAATCGTCCAATTTCTATTCTCCTTTTCCTATCAAAAATTCTTGAACGACTCATTCAAACTCAGTTTAGTCGTTTTTTAAATATTCATAATATTCTAAATCCGTATCAATCTGGCTTTGGCCCTGGTTATAGTAGGACTACTGCATTAGTGAATATCTCTGACGACATTCGATTTGGAATGGAAAACCAGCAGCTAACTGTTCTGACTCTTCTTGATTTTAGCAATTCGTTCATTACAGTTGATCATGGTATTCTCCTCGCCACGCTGCGTTCCCTTAATGTTTCTGCGTTGGTTTTGGATCGACTGGTTTCGTAGCTATCTGTCTGGATGTCGGCAACGTATTCGCATTGACGATACTTTTTCCTCTTGGTGTGAAGTTTCTGCCGGCGTACCGCAAGGGGGTGTGCTATCTCCACTATTTTTTGCAGTCTTTATCAACACAATTACTAACGAGCTAACATCCTCCTATCACCTTTATGCTGACGACTTACAAATATACGCACAGGCTGGTCTTGCTCATTTATCCTAAATCGTATTTAGTCTTGGAGTAAGTCGCATGGCCTTACAGTTAATCCAGCTAAAACACAAGTTATTGTTATAGGCAGTGCTTGGTATATCTCTAGAATCAACTTTGAACAACTTCCTGTAATTAATTTCAACGGAGTCCATATTCCATACAGTGACAAGGTTAAAAATCTTGGTGTTTTCTTTGATAACACTTTATCGCGGAGACCACAGGTTACTGAGGTTAGTAGAAAGATTTTTGCTTCAGGAGCCTATCTCAAACGCTGATTCTTGTTAGTTCGACTTGCCCGTTGATCTTCTTAATAAATTGGAACGGCTTCAAAATGTCTATATTCGTTTTATTTTCAGCTTACGCAAGTATGACCACGTATCTGAATTCCATTTTCAACTTAAGTGGCTTCCTGTCTATCGTCATAGACACGTACATGTCCTTGCCATACTTTACTCTGTCTTATTTTACTCGCGCACTCCTAAGTAATTAATTCCAATTCTTCCAACTTTTTTACTAATTCTTTCACTGTTCAAAGTGTCCGTCACGAGAACTCCTTACCTGAGTCTATAAGACGCGCAAAGTCCTTGGAAATATTTAAGCGTGAAATTAAAGCACATTTCCTTCAAATTTAATACTAGCTTCGCTTCCCCCTCAAATTTTTAGTTCGCTCGTTTTTCATTCTTTACTTCTTAACTTTGATATACATATTTTTTTTCTTTTTCTGTCATATTTTGTATTATGTGTAATGGGTAAAATTGACTTTTTCGTTTATATCCCTTAAATTGTTTATTTTTATAATATAGTAAAAATATTGTAATTTGTTGCACTTTGTCAATTTTCGTTGACTTTGACAAGTAAGCTTCGTAGTCTTTGGAGCGACGACAACGGTGCGGTGAGTCAGAGGGCTAATAAGGAACCGATTGAAGTTACCGTGGCGTTGTCGAGCAGTAATACCATCCTTTTCACACTAGAAATGTATAAGATAAAGATATACATAACAGCACACTTTCTTGACAACTATAATAACGTCATATAGATTGTGCTTCCAATTTCCAAAGCTCTCAAAGGGTCTACCTCGAACAGAATGACGTTATCGTAACGGTATCTAGT
Source organism: Phalera bucephala (assembly GCA_905147815.2). Classification (NCBI taxonomy): domain Eukaryota; kingdom Metazoa; phylum Arthropoda; class Insecta; order Lepidoptera; family Notodontidae; genus Phalera; species Phalera bucephala. The sequence continues at coordinate 18,230,815 of LR990622.1, forward strand.
TGATATGATACTTTTCACACTTAATTTGTATTAGATAAAAGTGAACGTCACAGCATGCTTTCTCGATTGCGTTACGATACGATAACGTAGTCGAAAAAGCCTGTTGTCTCGTTCCTATTTATTTAGTACTGTTACGACTTGAATGTATTGCGATATCTCGTGAACCCTTTATCGGGGATATTAACCCACATTACACCCTTAGGTCCCCTAATCGCGGACCCTATCGATCCTTCAATAAAGATCTGGAATCCGCGTTTGAATACTAAAACGTCTAGAAATTTTCTCCCCTTTTATAATCGCCGGCGCGTGGACGCGGTAAACAAGTAGATACGTAATAATAATACTGCTTTGTAAAATGCGCCGGCTATTGTTCAAGGTACCTGACTTTTCTATCGATGTACTTAGAGAGTTCGTGTCCGTTCTAGAACTTTCATACGAGTATAAAAGGAACAATCAGCGCGGCGACGGACACCAGTCTCCCTTGGTAAGCGACAGCGATCAAATCGAGAATAAGCGACCAAAGTGGAATACACCACCGCACTTAGCAACGTTATACGGATATTACGAGTGATTCAGTGACTTTGAAACAGTAATTAGGTGCTAGCAAGAGTAGTACTAGTGCGTGTTTAATACTTGTATGTACTTGCATTCGAAGTCCTGTTTTGTGCGTATAGCGCCTAATAATGTACTTCTCACTGTTAAGTCTGGGCACACAGTTGTCATAAAAAAGCAACTAGATTGCTAGACACTGTATAGGATGGGTATTGGGATGTAACAGCACGTTATTCGGCGTTTCATTACCTCGCAACGTAACAGTTCCTAAAGTGTTGGTGCTAAAATGATGGCATATCAACTCGATATAATGACTTAATATGGACATGAAACGTTTGATCCTGGGAAAAAAACAATTTGCCGTTTTAATATCCAGCTTTTGCTATTACATTTTCTGTCACACAATATGATCATCGTGTGCTAAAAAGTTAGTTATTCCACCGGAAAATTCGTATCATCAGTCCAAAGTACGGAATTGTACAAATATATGGCAATAGGCTAGCTGTGTTGCTATTAATTTGTAAGTGCTGTACATGCCTGGTACAAGTATACATATAAGAACCGTGCTATTATGTTATACCTACTTCATACAATGTTGTACTAGTATACAGCTAGCGTGTTCCTGAATAAATAAACAGTAATAAGCCCGTCCCCTATTACATGGGACCTAAAATCGTCGGCGAAAAGTGGTTGTACATAGTGCACCTCTGCCACACCCGCATGGGCAATATAGGTGTGAATCACCGATTGCGGTGTAGATGAACGTGACAGCACCATTTCGTGACAATGTTACTGTAACGTTATATGGTTTTTTCTTAGCTCGCTGTTCGTAGTAAGCTGTCGGGTGGAGTGTTGCGCGTGCAGCGGCATAAGCCGGGGCACATCGGCGCGGTGCAGCGCCACACGTCGACACTCGACGCGATGTCTACGTAACCACGCAGACACCCGCACTAAGCTCATATCCGTGATGTGTAAAGAGCCGAGCTAAACGTGGCTATGTGCAGCTATGAATACGACCTACATTTACGAGGACTTCAATCTTGAGCCTATGTCTTTTTGAAACCTAAATATAGAGAATTCTTTATTTAAATTTTATGTTTCTGATACTGATACAATGCAGGTTTCGTATGTTTTACCAATTATTACACAGTGAAATTAGAAGGTTTTTTTAAATGAAAACGTATATTAGCTTATAGAAAAGCTATTCTACATCACGCAGCTTTATTTGTATATACTTCGTATCCCCCTATCCCTACCGTGCACGGAGTTAGATAACACGACTATAGGATTTTTCATGAAGGAAGGGTACTTTGAAAGTGGTAAGTGTCACAGAAAATTAAACTTTATTTCATGGCAATAAGAGTCATGGCCCGTTTCTATTATTATAGTTTTATACCTTAAAACCATTGAATTAAATATAAATTTCGTTTGGCACTTAGAACTATCACTACCCATCGTATGTGAAAAATATTATAGTACGCCTATGCCTATATATGCCTCTTCCATTGGACGCTACCGAGTATTATCTGTTAGCCGCCCTGCGAAGATCTTAGTTTCATCTCGCCCGAGGGCACCGTGCTCTCAGTTTGCCAATTTATGGTCTCCACTCCGGAACTCGATATTCTAATCCTAATATTTTATACTAACATGAACCAACCTAAAAAATACAGTTCTATAAAACACGTTTGTTCGATTATTCAAACAATCATGTCAAAACATTCAAAATGTTAATTCTGCGGTATATTTCACCATTTACTATAGTATTTATAGAGTTCAGTGAATGACTTCCGCGTGTTGACTGATAAATACCTAATCGAATGTCATATGAATGCGCAAATCCGTGTATTGAGAGATTGCTTAAATAAATATTCTTGACAATACCAGTGGGTGAGCATGAGGAGAATAATGGAAACTCACGTACTTAGGGATAATTGTAGAGCCTGAAACATTATTATTATTATTACGAGCCATTTGTGTCCCACTGCTGGGCAAAGGCCTCCCTCCACTTTTTCCACTTTCATTTCCTGAAACATTAGGCGCTAAAAAATAAAAATAAAATGCTAAAGTTTCCTTAATGCGGGCTTGGACTCAAATTTCTCGTTAAGTAACTTATAGCTGACTCTATGTATCAGCGTTTTCGGTGTATATTCCGTATTTGTGTAAAATTTTAATTAAATTACTACTTAACCACATCCTTCAAGCGATGCCGAAAGGATCTGTTTGAGGCAGATCTGTGTAAAATCCAAGCCGAAGACTTACAGGGAATTGCGTAGAACCATGAGAAGTGAACCTCGTTTCCGAGGTCAAGATTCACTTTGGGTCGCTGAGCCAACGGAACAAGTAAGTAAAAAACTACCTAACAACGAATTACCTTGGCATCAATAAAGAAATAAATGCTTTTTCAATCAAATCTCTACTGAAATTCTGCAAACTACTTGAATGGACTTTGCTTTAAGTAAGCGATCAATTTTAAAGTATTTAAAAGCAATAAAGCGCCGTCTAAATTATTTATTAAGTGGGTAAAGGTTAAACATTGTGATCCTGAATCGGCTGCCAACAAAGCAATTAGGTTGAGACTTTACCGACCGTCTTAGTATTATTTCTACTACATCTCGATATAAATACATAGATATGTGATATACAAGCTGTAACATAATTAACGCAAGACCTGAAAGTACTTTGCTTTCTAAATCGGTAACCAAATTGATTCCAACAATTTTAATGTATCTTACATTTCTTTTTGATTTGTAATAAATGTTGTTACTCTTTCAGTGTGCTATTACAAACTTACGTTATTCTTGATTCAAAGCAATACGGAGATTTTAAATGCATTTCTAAAATGTATTTTTCAATACGCAGACATTTACATACAAGTTACGTTGTTAACTGCGGTATAAAAGTACTTAAAAAAAGGGTAAAAAGCATTAAATTTTGAAATTTGGATTTCGTATTAAATTTGTGAAATTATTAATCGGGGTGTCTGATGTCTTGTGTTATTTACGATACACCTTCTATAAATAAAAAAATACCTTAAAGAAACCAACGATCTGTTAATGGTTTTAATAAAATTTAATGATTTAGGAAGGAATGTCTCGTTGGTCTAGTGGCGAAGAACGCGCTTTGCCATCACGAGGTCCTGAGTTCAAATGGTTGGTAGGTAGGATAAATGTAAGTTTTCTGTCGAAATAGTCCCAGTATCAGTTCGGAGTCTGGAATTGTGCTTAGTATATAGCAATAGGTTCGCCCCCTATTCATAGAATTTAACATCGTCGGGGAAAAGTACACAGTACATCTCTGCCTCCCGTGCTTAGGGAATATAGGCGTGATGGTATTTTGTTTTAGTTTTAGAAGTAATATCAGATAAGATAATAAATAATAAAAGCTGTAAGTTACAGAAAAGCATTTTGTAGGTGAGGAGTGTATCCAACAGGTAAGGCCATTTTTCTCACAGTAATACTCTCAACTTTTACGTGGGTCCCATTTATTTATATTACACCTCAACATACGCTGTGCTCTGTTTGCGAAAACTTTAAATTTAAATTAATATAATTCTGTTCATAAGTGACATTAAGAAGAACCCAACGTCAGCGAGATATAGAACAAAAGTGTCGTTAACTTTATGTTGCGAGTTCATAAAAGTATACCGTATGGTACCTTATTAATAACAAATTTTCAACTTTGTTGAGTGTAAACAGAGAAACAAATAGGTTTTAACAACAAACCGTTAATGTAGGCACTATTATATTGTTAGGAGTCCGGAAGATATTTATACGTACTAAGTGGCTGTGTTGGCGCTTTTAGTTCATGTGTAATATTCGCGTAAATCTAAGAACTCAGTATATATAGTTTATAGTTAGATACACTATCTAAATATTGCCAGACTAGAATACCTAGAATCCCTTGCCCACCGACCGGTGCAGAGCACCACGGCGCGACACCTAGTATATGCCCTCCCCTTTAGCAACTGCCCAAGCCGAGGCCGTTCGTCCTCGAGGCGCCCTTTAGCTAGTTGCCCCCTTGCCCTTCTGGCACGAGCGTAGTAATTGCACGTTCGCCCTCTTGTCCCCGGCCCACGGCGAACAGCGTAGACCACTCAAACAACAACAAAAGAAAACCTCGTTGGTATATTGGCGAATAATGCGCGTTGTAGTAATGCGTTATAACAAATGTAGGTTCCCAGTGTCAGTCCGGAGTCTGGAATTGTGCTAGGTATATGGCAATATTCTCGCCGCTTATTACATGGGACCTAAAATCGTCGTTGAAAAGTGGGTGTACACAGTAAATATTGGTATATAGTCGTCACGGTGTTTATTCTTTACAGACATAAAACATTATTTTTGTTTATCCCAACTTTAGTTCAAAAAGATTAGCGTGACGCTAGCAAGTTGATATGCTATCCTTGTCACACTAAAATTGACTAATATAACATAAACGTGGCAGCACGATTATTCGATAGCGTCACGCGAATATTAAGGTGTTCGTGCTAAACCGCTATTCCCGATTATTGAAGTATTGGTAGGACAAGATGGAATAAACCATACCACCATTTATTGAGATAACTTAATATATTTCATTTGATTAAATATTTCCGTGGGGCGTTTATAGGTATACGTTTCGGCGTACATCAAAGTAATGCACTATGCATCTTAGTTGCATTATGAATCTCTAGGATGTAAAGCTTGTTTTTATCAATTCTTCTATACTGATATTATAAAATCTTCGTCGACCGGGTGCGAAAGCCACGGAAATTTGCTAGTTTGTAATAAAACGTTGAGCTAGCACCCTAGGAATTATTCCTGTTGATAAACATGAAATTTACCTATTTAAACAACTAGGAGGAGAGAATTTTGGGTTACATAAACTTTGTCCCGTGCAGGGATCAAACCTGCTACTATTCCAAACAGTGCAGTTATATGAGCGACCCACGCTAAACTACTAGACAAATCTTCGTTTTTATATAAAATAAATCACTTAGATTGAACCAGCATAAAAAGCGCTTGTTTGCCGCGCCGTCTCTATGAGGTAGAATTTCCACAGCGCTCTTGCGTGAGTGCTCACAACTAAAACAAAAGACAATCGGTAGTATTACCTATTTGTTTCGACGTGTCGAGAGAGAAAACTTGCGATTTATGTGTTTTAGTTTCATTTAAACTTGAGTGTGTTTTTTCTGCTTTCATGTTGTGTAAGTAGCTGATTGATGTTCCAACTGTTTTCCTGTTTGTTATTTCTAAGATGTACCAAAGATCACATGTATCCACTTATTTACACTTATAACTATACTTCTTAAATTAAAATTACTACAAATGATAACGGACTCATATTTTATCATAATATTAAAACACCAATTGCCTACTCTCAAGCCGAAACATAATTAACAATTTCTTGGGCCTGTGTTAGTAATGGATTAATTATTCTGTAAGCGAATTAGGTGATAAATCAGCCTGCACGATCCCACTGCTGGGTAAAGCCCTTCTCTCACAAATCGAGTTAAGAGAAATAAGAACCACCACGTGGATCCATTGCGGATTGGTAAAGGCATGTTTGTAGCCACCCGCTGTTGGAACTTATCAAGCCATCTATAAAGCTTCGAACTTGGTTAAACGACTACTACATTGATTAGTTATGACGCTAAGCCGTTGGTCCCGCCAACGGCTTAGCGTGCCTTCTTGCCAAAGATGCTTGAGTATAAAAATGTCAAAAACGGTCACTCATCTCAGATCAACCGAGGCAAACGCGATCGCTTAGAATACAGCGGTCGCAGTGCGCTAAGAGCGCCTCCAAATTCAAATGAATTGTGTATTTTATAAGAACGAAGACTGTATTTACGTAGTCAACGATGCCAGTCACTACCTCTTCATTCCTTAATCATAACCATCTCCGCCTATACTCGTTCACTGCTGAACATAGGCCTCTCCAATCGCTCTTCAGCGCATCCAGTCCGATGTCATCTGCATTTAACGACTTCCTGCGATCCCCACAAGTTCGTCGGTCCATCTGGTAGGCGGCCGTCCTACGCTGCGCTTGCCAATACGTGGTCTCCACTCTAGAATCTTTCTTTCCCCTACACCAGTCCGATATTCGCTCTATGTGAGTAGCCCGTTGCCACTTCAGCTTACTAACTACTCCTATGGCTTTGGTTCTTCTACTAATCTTCTCATTTTTGATTCGATCACGTAGATAAACGCCGAACATAGTTCTTTACATAGCTCGCTTCATTTCTTAGTGCCAGTTAATTGTTAAATACGTGCTCGCATGTTTACTCGTACCGCGTACAAGCACCTTTAGCCCGCATCAACATTAGACTAGCGTACTAATTGGTAGAACAAGATATGGTTTTATTATTCCGAGTCGGGCCGTAACTCGTCACGATAACGAGAGCTTTTTCTGATCGCTATGTTATTTGCGCACTTGATTGATAGAGATGAATATCGCGGCGCGTCGACAAATCCCGTTGTTTTGTCGGTAATACCCTGTTTTACCCACACCTTCTGGGATTGCAACATAAATCTTTGTCGAAAATGGATACTTTGCTTCGCATCAGTGCCCTTGTAGTCATAAATAATACGATGTAACTGTATTACTGGGGACGGATTAATCATTAATCTCTTGGGCTTAGTGATTCCGATCTGGACAAACGGCGTTGTTATTAAAGTATATACCTACGTACATTTTGGATCAATATGGTAAATAATTTTATATGGAATTTTGAATTTCTTCATAAAAATCTTCATTTGTCAGCGTTGCCGACTGAAATTATGAGAAAAGTAAAAGTGCTCAGGGTGAACAAGGACCAAAGAACGATGGCACGACCCCATACACAGTTATGCCTGATATCGATTTGAAGCGTCAATCTATGAAAAAATGTGAAAACCAGTGTTCTCATTACTTAAACATAAACACCTAGAATTCATATGAAATAAAACTATTTATTCGGATTTTATCGCGTAGTCCTTCCCGTGACCATGGGTGCTGTAAAGCACTCGAAACGTCGGGAACTTAAAAATCAAAATAAACCACGATAAAATCCGAAAAAATAGTTTTATTTCATGTGTAATATTCGCGTAAATCTAAGAACTCAGTACCTAGAATTCATATTTGAGATAGCGAAAAAAAGATATTGACATTTTAAGTGTTAAGGTTATGTCAATATGAAAAGATATTAAATAATTAGAAATCATGAGCTGTTTTTAACTTTGAAGCTTCTAAAACACTCGGTAACCATACAAAATTATAATAGTACCATTTAACTTAATGTAGCCATAATAACATTTCATGTTTTGAGGTTATATCAATATGAACTTAATGACCTCTGAATATTTAGCAATAGGTCATTGGTAATTTGTATTTACGAGTCTTCTAACAATACGTAACTTGCAAACATTATAGAACATGAAAGCAGGCAATATGTTTGAGTATCGACTTACTTTTACATGAAATATGATAAGGTGGGTCGACCTATCTTTCATATCGATTTGTGAAACATTTGCCTAGCAGTGGGATAGCGCTGAAGTTTATTTACCCCAATATAACAGTTGCACGCACGTACTCGTAATGTGTGTAGGCCTGTCATAGCCTAGCATATTTACAAAATTTCTTGAGGTACATTCTGAGTTCGTATAAAGAAAGCAATTATCAGTTTTGTACCATAAAGTCGAGCAGCTGTAAGGTTTAAAACGAAACACAAATCAGACTACCAGGAACAAAAAGAATACCGAAAATTGTTCTGGTAAGTTAAAGTTATCAATAAATTGTCAACAAAAAATTAATGTAAAAGTAATTGTTACAAAGTTTTGCCATTACATTTCTTTAAATTATTTATAACATGCTTAAATGTTTTGTATGTAATATGTTTTTTTATTTAACTATTTAGAAATTATTTCAACTATCTGATAGTAAAACGTTACGACAGATTTTATGAATCAATAGTCTATAACTAAACATTTATTTACAAATGTTTATTAGTTTCTACTATTGACGCTTCTTAATTCAAGTGTAGCAATTAACCCTCAGTCAAATAAAAAAGATGAATATTAATTTAATGAAATAAAGTACCTTTAAATAAAAAAATAAAACAAAATTATCCTGTGCTTTTGAAATATTTGCGCATGTCATATTTTTAGAGACTTCATATAACATTCAGGTAGAATCTCGCCATTGTTCTTACTGTAGTTCTCATTGTATCATACTTACCCATACTACACATCTCATGTATAAATATATTTTGTTATTTATATATTTACATATAATATTAAGTCTACAAAGTTGAAAAAAATGTAATATTTCTGTAGAAAAAAATCTAGGCCGGAGGCTAGCTTTGTACCCGGTATAATGGCAATAGGCTCGTCCCTTACTGCATGGGACCTTACATCGTCGGAGAAAAGTGTATGTACACGGCCCCCTTTGCCACCTTTGTTTGGGGAATATCGGCGTGATGTAGTTTGTTTATTTTTTTATATCTATCTATCTATCTATAACCTCACGCCAGATCCCTTGCGAGGTAGGCAGAGAGTACAGAGTTCCAACAGGTTCTTTCCTTACATACCTCTCTGGCTTCCTCGACTCTCATAGTTCGTCTCATACACGCTCGCCGGTTACGGAGACTCTTGACTTTTCCATCAGATAAGACTCGGTTTATTTGGTCGTGGTAAGATAGTCTAGGTCTTCCCCAGTACCTGCATCCATCCACTTTCACATTGTATATCTGTTTTGTCATTCTTTCCTCAAGCATTCTTGCTATATGCCCGAACCAACGGAGCATGCCCTTTCTCATCTTTACACCGATACTATCTTTCATACCTACTCGCTGTCTTACTATGCTGTTGCTAATGCGGTCGGTCAGCTTCACTCCGCACATCTTCCGCAGAGCTCGCATTTCTACCGCATTTATCCTTCTTACATACCCAGCTCTCGCTACCATATAACAGCGTTGGGACAAGAACTCTGTTATGTATGGCCAGCTGTGCCTTATGGCTTAAGTGCCGGCTCCCGAGTAGCTTTCCCATCGCACCATTCACTCTGTTCCCTGCACTCACTCTTCTCTCTATGTCAGCGGTGTATTTCCCATCCTTACTGAAGGCGCATCCAAGATATACAAACTCATTCACTTGCTCCAGCACATCGTTACCAACCACAATCCTTACATTCGTTCTGGTTTCTTCCCTTTCAAAAACCATAATCTTGGTTTTCTTCACATCCAAGTGTAAGCCATTGATCATGCAGTCGTCTTTCATAACTGTGACTAGTGTTTGCAGATCAGTGGCTGTTGGCGCTATTAAAACCGCGTCATCTGCATAAAGTAGATGGTTAACCACTAAGTCACCCATTTGTACACCTTCATTCATCGCTTTCAGTCTTTGAAGACCATTGTCCAGATATACTATAAACAGTCTAGCGGACAACACGCAACCCTGCTTGACGCCGATTTTAACGTCAAACCAGGGTGACCTGTTACCACCCACCCGTACGCATGCCTTGCAGTCCACATAAGTGGACTGGACGGCTCGCAACAGAGTGCCATCTATACCATACTCTGGCAAAATATCCCAAAGTCTTTTTTTATAAAATAAAAGAATGTAAAAGTAGCTTTAATATAGTTCACTGTAAACCCTATGGTTATTAAGTCACGCGAATTTCTAAAAATCACAGCAAGTCTCGTCGTTACAAAGTAAGACTTTGTACCATTATTATATAAATATAACCACTCAGCCATACAGTAAAAAAGAAAGTATCTTTTAAAAAAGCGACACACTAGCTAATGGTAAAGATATTTACGTATCATAAATCGTGATAAAATCTTCAAAGGCAGGTAGAATGTTTCATGGTTCATTTTTCACAGAAATTAAATCAGGATATTATTGGAAGCGTGCCTGCGCCACCCGGCTACAACGAAATAAATATTAAATATGTTAAAGGTCGAAAGTATTTTCAGCACAGGAATTTAAGTTCTAGTCACGATCGGAAATACACTAATGCATAACGTCAACGTTTTCAGTTCGCCCTTTATTGATGACAAAGAAATGGTGCGATATTGTGAATTACGTGGTTATATAGGTAATCAATTGTATCGATATGCTAATAAACTATTTATAAAACTAATCCGCAAAAATGAAATCTTATCTCTTCTCTCTTTGAGAAACGAAAATCGGTAAAAATAGAATCTCATTTTACTAAATAGTTTTAAGTCGATAAATTTAAGATTCTTTTGTTTCTTTCAAACCTAAATAATTGTTTCCAAAATACTTATTTTTTTTTTAAATAGGCGGTTGGCTTAAAATTTAAATAATTTACTATAAGGTGGTAAGATTCCTACAAGATTTTCTAGGAAATAAATTTAATCACATATTTTCACTACCTTCAATATTGTTACCACTACTACGGCCTCGCTACGTTGTATAGCGTGTCAATAGTTACCCACTGTTTCCTCTCTTTCTGTCATTCCTCATTTGACATTCGAAAGAAGAAAACCAAGCATTGTGTAACTATTCCGCCCCTTTACAATGTCTATTAGTATGGTGGTTAGGGTATGATAGTATATTCAAATGTTGTTAGTGACTATTCGACCCGAACTTCTGCAAGAAGCCGATTTAAAAAATCACATAATTTAGGTCATCGGAATATCACATCGAAATATTGATTAAGTGCGGTTTCTATTCAATTCCAAGACTTGCAAACGTTTTATTACAGGTGTTCATTCAAAAATTTGCAATACCTTTCATTCCAAAGTATTTACACTTTATTCATTGGATCAATCGTCTCTGTGCTATAATACCAATCTTTACCTTGTTAACTAAACTTTGACAGTTAGTAGACGTAATGGGTGTTCAAAGTTTGCTCAAAGTGACTAAAATGAATTAAATTACCCTTTGTTGAATAAAATATTTGTATAAATTAATCACTTGTGTAGGCAAATATACCGAGGTAAGGTTTATGGTAGTTGCAAACTTAAGGTTTTCCCACATAGCCACCGCAATGCGACGGGAGCGCGAGGGCAGGCTTGGCTATGCTTAGTTACTGGCTGGACGCTTGGCTACGTTCGGTCATGACGTTTGCCGTCGCGCTGAGCGAGGCTGCGCTGTGTGTCGTCTCCCGTTCATTTCAGTACATTACAACTCTCCAAGCCGCGCTTCGTCGCGCTATTGAACTCACTGACTAGGTTGGCTAGTAGAATAGAAAAAAATAATATTAAATCTATTTTACTTATTTTGATTTTGTACAACAGATCCTCCTACCCCGCAAGGGATATGGCGCGATGACAAAGATGCGATAATAATTAGAAAATTCAATAAACCGACCGCAGTTTTAATGAGAAACGGAAAATATCGGTAGGTATTCAGAATGGAATTTATAGTTCCTAGTGTTCAGAAACTCAAGAAATATTCACTCAAAGGCCCTCCTTACAATTGAAGGCTTTGTGCAATCACCTCAAATGAATTTCAAAGAAGGAATTTTATGATTGAACTAGGAATTTTTTGAATTAATATACACTACCCGAGAGTATTTGATATAGGACAAGAATATCCTGTCAGGTGCATGTTACCTGGAACAAATATAATAATAGCACGTACCTAATGAAACTGGAATCTCAAATATTTTATTTTGTAGAAGCCCCGCGGGAGCGCTTACAAATAACATACATTACATTTGCTGTCAATCCTATTTAACTGCTAATTTACCACTGGATCGTAACGCGGCCTCCACTGAGAAGAACCGGCGAAAAAACTCAGCGGGCTTGCCTTTTTAATTTAATATCTTTCTCTTTTTTGCTTTCTTTTTTTTGTTAATCAAATTGTGTGGTTACAAATAAATAGTTTACGATCTAGCTCCAGTGTAATGCTGGACGACTGAGATATGAGACTAATGATGTTATTAATAAGATTTCCAAAGGATTGCAGATGGACCAGTTGACACAAACAGCATCCGTTTACGAGACTATTATCTCATGAGGAATGATCATGCAGTAGGCGGTGGCGGTGGTGTTGCGATATATCTGAGATCAAACATTCCTTTTTTTTGTAGATTTATCGCCGCAACCGCCGCCGCCAAATGCTGGTGAGCATCTCTTTATTGAAACTGTCTGGTCTGCTAACCACACACCTTTGCTTTAAATGATAAGATCGATCTGATATTAATATATGTTTTAGTGAGTTCACTGATATTGATAATGATACATGTGCAGATGACGCGGTCTGATTATGAACTGAGTTGCTTAACAATATGTATGATATTTATGTACGGTCGCCCGAACATGCTTCGGGGGAGAGCTAAGAAAAGCGGTGAGATGATATGTTAGTGATACAAGATGATAGAATAATATTGCTTATGTTTATATGTTAGTAGGTGCTATAACAAATGAATCCCGACATTTATTTGATCTCGATTTCTCTAAAATCACATTTGCTCAATATCGGTGAGGTTGCTTTACTAGCTACACGTGAACTTGAATGATTTGGTACACTACAAGAATCAAACCTTTTCGATTGCACTTTATCACTCGCCGAGGGATCGTTATGATTTGCTTTTGCTAACTCATTGTTTTCACTTAAACACTGATCACTCACACACGCATGATTTATATACTCTGCTTTTTCACGCACACACTGATCACTAACACACGCATTATAGCGGACGGTCAGGGACGCCGGCGCCGGGCCCGGTGTAGGCCTCGGCTCGGCCGCAGGCGCGAGCGCGGGGCGGGCAGCGCGGCGCAAGCGCAAGCACGCGTATGCGGCGCTGCCGCCGCCACGCAGTAGATGGCCACGTAATGGTGGACATGGTGAAATGATACGCTGTCCATTTTATCATTTACTGATACTGATGCTGCTTTTATAATTTTAATTTGCTCCGATATATTATCAATTGAATGTTGATAATCTGTTTGCTCATACGTATTGATAGGTAGCGATAAATTGATAATATTATTGACGGGTGCGATCTCTATTGCAACAACTTCCGGCTTCATCTCGATTGTTAGCTGTTTATGTGACGTAATTGTGAAGGTCTCGCCCTTGATGACGCTTCAGTCGTTCCCGAGAGCGATAATATTGACTCCGGTCACCTGTTCAGTTGTAACTTGATGCCCGCATATTACTCGTAACTTGCAATATTTACAACAAGTAATTATGAATGTGTTGATTTTAGTAAGCTTCGTCCAAGAGTCACACACATTCGTGACGATAGAGCATTCGTGGCTTTGATGATCTTTGATGCAGAGATTGTCATCGGAATTTCTTTGATAAATTGGCTTCTGCAGATGACACAGATTTACGTTTGAGTCAAAAGTGATGCATTTATGTAATTCTTCTTGTGATATGGGTAGGAAAGTATCCTTCTTGATATTGATTGCCGCATAATCTGCAATGAGTTCTATCCTGACCATAACATTCTTAATTTCATGGGCTATAGGAAACAATCTATACATTTCGTAGCTATCTCTGCTGACAAGTGGGATTTGCACTTCAAAGATGAAATACTGGCGAGTCATACGTGATCTAACTTGCATGATTTGATACATTTTAAACAAATCTGTTATAATATTGTCTATTGGTAGAGCCAGTTCTCTAGGTATTTGACTAGAGATTATGCTCAGCTCATTTTTAAATTATGCTGGAGTGATAAGATGCACGTTAAAATGTTCAATGTTCGTAATTGTATCCAACAATGTATCTTGAATATTTTTCAAATTCATGAGAATGTTATTTGCTATAATAGTAGATAATATAAAATCTTGCGTGCTAAGTGTCTTTTGAACTTCATTTCCCAAATCAGTGGTTGCACGATCCAAATTCATGAAATGTTGATTGAATATCTTGTGCTGCTTTTCCATTGTGCTTTCTACTCTTTTTAATAAATTATTTTCTCCTTCTATTATTGATGTTTGATTCTTCCGAAGTGATGCGAGATGTTTTTGGTTAATTCTGACTAATGCAATGTCTTGTTGATATTGTTCGGCAAATCTCTAGTCTAATACTCCGAAAAGACTATTAGCGATGTAACCGACTCCGTCGATAAGACCTCGGCGCGTGCGTTTATGTTCTCCGAACTGCTGACGAAGTAACATCTGATCGTAATACTCTAATTCCACGAAACTATGACGTAGCTGCAACATTATGACGTCGCAATGAGATTTCTTATCGGTTTGTGTACATAAATCTTCCAAATGTTTTATGTATATATTGAAAATTTGTACAGAGTTCTTAGATTTACGCGAATATTACACATGAAATAAAACTATTTTTTTCGGATTTTATCGCGGTTTATTTTGATTTTTAAGTTCCCGACGTTTCGAGTGCTTTGCAGCACCCATGGTCACGGGAAGGACTGAGGTGTTAGACGTCCAAAAGGCATAGTTGTTCCAGGGTACCCTCAAACTTCTTAATTATTTTTGTTTTTGTTGGTCCGATCTACGCAGAATGAGCTCACGGTGTCTTGAGGTCTTGCAGTGTTATGCTTAATTAATATTAGTCCTGTTAAGAAACTGTCCCACTGTTGGGCACGGGCCTCCTCTCAAACTGAGAGGGTTTAGGCCATAGTCCACCACGCTGGCCCAGCCACAAAATAATACGCGAACTTCACACACCTTCGAGAAACTCTTAGGCATGCAGGTTTCCTCACGATGTTTTCCTTCACCGTTAAAGCAAGTGATAGTTAATTTTTAATACGCACATGCTTTCGAAAAGACAGAGGTGCGTGCCTGGGTTTGAACCCGAGACCTTTGACTTTGCAGTCCAACGGTCTAACCACTAGGCTATCACTGCTTAAACCGTATGGCTTAAGGTGTTGTTGGGGTTACGGATTACTGAGACATCTAGGAAAGCTAGGGAATCGTTTGCCTCCAACTCCATTGTAAACTGAATTTTAGGGTTAATGGAGTTAAGATGATTAAGGAATACATTAATTTTGTCAGACGGTAATATTGTGAAAGTATCATCTACGTACCGCTTGTAGAAACTTGGCTTTACAGGTGAGGTACAAGCGCTGTCTCCTCAAAGTCTTTCATGAATATATCGGCAACAGTGGGAGATACAGGGGAGCCCATCGCCACACCATCTACTTGCTTGTAGAACTGCTCCTTCCACAGTAGGTAGCCAGATTCCGTAACTCCAACAACACCTTAAGCCATACGGTTTATAGAAAAAAGACCCATACTGATAGGTACTTAAACGGTGAAACTCACCACCATCCATCACAGTTAGCTACTGTGGGTAAATCTTTGTTTCAGAGAGCACAAGGGATCTGTGACAAGAAACATCTGGCTGCCGAGCTTCAACATGTCAAGCAAGTCCTGCACGACAATAAGCTTCGAGTCCCACGCCAACGTCACAGTGACCGAGTGAAACCAGCCACAGTCGAGCGTCTCCCTGCTGTACTACCTTACATAAGAGGAGTCACAGACAAGATTGGCTACATTTTGAAGCGTGCTTCAATTAAAACATTTTATAAGCCGCCAAAGAAGATCAGTCAGTTTTTACCATCTGTCAAGTGTCACATCCCTCTTCAAGATGCAGGAGTATACAAGCTTGATTGTGAATGTGGTCTCTCTTACATAGGACAAACAAAAAGACCAGTAAAAACTCGAGTTAAAGAACACATAGCTGACCAAAACACCGTCGCTCAAAGAAGTCTGCAGTCTGTGAACATGTCCTTGACCGCACCCGCCATAACATCAGATTTGATAGACCACAAATCCTCGTGAAAGAACACCGATTCCTACCAAGGATGGTTCGCGAGGCTATTGAAATTAAAAAACATCCTAATTTCAATAGAGAAGATGGCTGGGTGCTTCCATCGTCTTGGGATCCAGTAATTATTATAATAAAATCTAAAACCAAGCATAACACTGCAAGACCTCAAGACACCGTGAGCTCATTCTGCGTAGATCGGACCAACAAAAACAAAAATAATTAAGAAGTTTGAGGGTACCCTGGAACAACTATGCCTTTTGGACGTCTAACACCTCAGTCCTTCCCGTGACCATGGGTGCTGCAAAGCACTCGAAACGTCGGGAACTTAAAAATCAAAATAAACCGCGATAATATCTTGAAAATTTGTGCTCCACGCCAATAAGGTTGCATGTCATAATAAATGACTATTTTCCATTGATCTTGAATTTATTTCATTTCTAGAAATTTGTCAAAGTAAATGCTTTTATGGTTATCTAATGATGTTATATTGTGAGATCCTTCTGCTGTGGTGATAAATAATAGAATAAATAACATGAATAGTTTTGATATAAAATTAACAGAATATCCCATTTTCATTCTTGATTGATTTTTCATCTTGATTTCGGGTCCTGTTGCTGATTCTTGATTATTTGATTGATTCTCTTGCTCGGAATTTACAGGTGAAACTGACAATTTGAGTATTTGAGTATTTTTAAGATGCCATTTTTTGTTTTAACTGATGCCACTCTGACGTATCCGTCCTTGCCTGGGTGTAAGTCGACTATGCGACCTAAGGCCCATTTTCCAGCGCCTAAGTTCACATCATTCAATATAACGATATCATCAATTTTGATATTATTTTCTGGCTGCTGCCATGCGGTCTCGAATTGAGGCACGCTTCAAGCTGTGATAAAATAGTGGAGAATTCTTCATAGGTAAGTTTTTGTTCTCCCACCACTCTGCGTAAATGATGTTTCAGACTTTTAACTGCGGCCTCCCATAGTCCTCCAGCACTAGGCCATGAGGGGGTATTAAAATGCCACTCTATTTCCATATCACTTATATTTGATAATAAATCGTTTGATAATAATGTTTTTAAATTTAGATACTCTTTTGATAGTATTCTACTTGCTCCGACAAAATTTTTACCATTGTCACTGTATAAGTGACGCGTCGTGCCTCTTCTGGCCGCTAATCTTCGCAGGGCCGCGAGAAATGCTGACGATGTTAAATCGGAAACAAGTTCTAGATGAACTGCCTTCGTGACTATGCATATGAATACTGATACGTAGCCTTTTGTTGTTTTAATACCTCGCCCTTTGCTGGCTTTTACGTCGAGATAGCCCGTAAAATCAATGCCTGTGTGATAAAAAGGCCTGGTTGGGTTTGTTCTAGCTTCAGGTATGTCACCCATCAATTGATATTGCTTTGTGGGATTGTGCCTTCGGCATAGAACACATAGACGTAAGCGTTTTTTAACAGCTCTGTTGCCACCGATAATCCAATATTGCTTCCTCAACCATGAGAGAGTGATGCGTGCCCCACCGTGATATGATGATTTGTGTGCTAGATCTATTAGTAGATTTGTTAGGTGACAACTGTGAGGAATAATCATGGGGTGCTTCATGTCTACACTGATATGACTGTTTTGTAATCTGCCACCGACTCTCAATAGACCGTTAGAATCTATAAATGGGTTAAGATTAATAATTTTGCTTTTTGATCTCAATTTTCCGTGCTTTTGCAGATCATTGATGTCCTCTTCAAATTCTGTTGCTTGCACATGCTTGATTATTTTTAATTTTGCTTGCTGTAGTTCTTGTGTAGTTAAGAAAGATTTCTTGATAAGATTAGCTGATATTGCTCGCAGTATCCATGCTAAGACACGCGTTAACCGAGTAAAACTACTGTGCTTGCTGATCAATGCTTCAATCACGCTAGAATTATCGCTGTCCTGCTTTGTTGCTATGTATGCTTGTTTTGCTTATAAGTTTGTGTTAAAGTTTGATTGCTGGAAATAGATCTGCTGATCAGCTGATGATAAGAAACTGGGACCATTCCACCAAAGCAAGTGTTCCTGCAACTGTCTTACCGTCATGCCTCGACTAGCACAATCAGCTGGATTTTCATTTGTCTTAATATAACACCAACATGATGGTGCCATTGTTTTTGTAATAGTTTTAACTCTGTTGGCTACGAAAGGCTTCCAACGATTCGGTTGTCCTTGAAGCCATCCTAGTACTGCTGTTGAGTCGCACCATCCATATATTTGTATGTTACTTATTCCAAGACCTTGAACAACCTTAGTCATCAATTTTGAGAGTAAGTGTGCCCCACTTAGCTCTAATCTTGGTAATGATATTGATTCAGTGTATTTATCTTTTTTGCTTATTGGGATTGATTTAGTTTTGGCAGCCAATAGTTTAACTGATAACATTTTATGTTGTTGGATTCGTGCATACACCACGCAAGCATATGCCCTTGTAGATGCATCGCAAAATCCGTGTAATTCGAGATGACCAGCCTCGCCGGTACCAATCCAACGCAGTATTTTAATTTGATTTATATTTTCTATGTCTGTTCTCAACTTTATCCACTCCGAATGAATGCTATCTGGCACTTCGTCATCCCAACTTAAATCTGATAACCAAATATTTTGAAAAAGTAGCTTTAACTGTACGACAACCGGTGCGAGCCATCCAAGCGGGTCGAAAACCTTAGAAATCTCTGCTAGTAATATTCGTTTAGTACGCCGTGATAATGTTTGCTTTGCCATTTTACATCTTTCAATCTTCAAGAATGACCCATCTGCTGTTAGAACTTTGGTTTGTGCTGTTGCTAACAAAATCTCACCTGTATGCTCCTGCAGTACGTTAGCGTTATGTTTAGTTGATTTTGCCACCGCGGGTGGTATTGCGACACTCGTGGACATTCCTTGAAATGCACCAAAGGTTTCATGTAACAGTGTGTTATGATCGCCTTGGCATTGGCGACACCTTTTAGTTGAAATACATTCATTACGGTGATGATTATAAAGACAATTCTTGCATAATGATAATTTTGATATAGTTCTTTGTTTTACGTCCGGTTGAAATTGCAAAAATGTGTTGCAATGGATTATTCCGTGGTCTTTGCCACACACAGGGCATTTCTTTGTATTGAAATGTTTATTGTTCGAATAATATGTTACATTCTTGCTCGTATTAAATGCCTTTGCAAATTAGGTTTTTTAATATATTTTGATGCCGAATCTTGTAATTGATGAGTTTTCGGTACGATATCTTGCTTACGTTTTGATAATTTTAATGAAGTAATTTAGTCTCTAAAAATCCCAAAAAATCTTGCAGAACAGGTAAATCTCGGGGACTTTTCAAGGATTCAATATAGTCGTTATGCGTATCTACATCTAATTTTTGAGTAAGTAAAAACACGACTAATGGGTCCCAAGTGTTTATATCAACGCCTAAGTTCTTAATTGCATTAAGACATTCATTTGCAGTGTCATTTGGTGTTATCAAAACGATGCTTGAGAATTTCCCAACAGACCTCGTAATTTTCGGAATGAATATGCAAATGTTGTACTAGTTTTTCTGCTTCGCCTTTCAGCTTGCTCTTTAAAAACTGCATTTTTTGTGCATTTGATATTGATCCATTGTAATGGATCGTTTCTAAGAACAAATCTTTGAATGATACCCATTGATGATAGTTCCCACTGAATGTGGGAATATCCATTACGGGAGTTGACTTTTCTCGGTAGTTTTGAGACCAGATCTTGCTGTTGATAGATTTCTTGATATTGGTATATTTCTTCTCGTAACTGCTATAAACATTCTCATACTCCACGTTGTCTTCGTAAAGTTCGCTGTCGATTTCCCAATGCAAGGAGTCTATGACCGACCAGCGTGCTTTAACTGATTTAAGAAGATCTTCAAATTCCTATTTTTCTGATAGAGAATCAAGATCAATGCTATTGATAGTACGGCTGAATGCCTTAAAATTGCTTTTTTGCTTTCTGAGCATTTCTTCCAGCTTGCTGCATGTGCCTGTACCCTTGAAGGCTTGGCTGGATCCTGCTGACTCAGAAGAACGAAATTCTGATGAGGCCTGATTTGTAGCCGCTGGTGTCTTTGGTAATTGCTGTTGACTACCAGATGGCTGAGCTAAAAAATCTGGTGATGCTAATGGAGTTGCGGCTTTGAGAATAGGTTTCTCAACGGGCAGAGAACTCATGATAAATGCTCTTGTTTTGTGATAAAATTCTGATACCTTCTGATAGTAGTTAATACTAAAATATTCGTGACCTTTGTCCTCATATTCACGTAATCTTAAATGATTGCTCTGGAAATCTTGATAATAAGCGTCTAAAGTGCTAATACGCCTTTTGATAATATCTGGAGTCTTACGATCGGCACCGTCTTTCTTAAAATTGCTTAGGAGCTTTTCCATAGACCCCAAAATCTCTTGCTGATTGATTAAAAGATCTTCCATGGTTGCTGATTGATATATCGAATAAAATGGACTCACCGAAGGCTGCTGATTTAGACCCATCACGTGGCGCAAAATCCAGAACTGCTTACACTGGCACTTGTACACACGCGTAGTAGTTTCCGCCTATTCGGAGGCTCGAAGGACCAATAATAATTCTGGTCTACTAACCACACACCTTTGCTTTAAATGATAAGATCGATCTGATATTAATATATGTTTTATTGAGTTCACTGATATTGATAATGATACATGTGCAGATGACGCGGTCTGATTGTGAACTGAGTCGCTTAACAATATGTATGATATTTATGTACGGTCGCCCGTACAGAAACCAAAGTTCATCATTCTAAAATACTTCTAGGTGTATATTACTGCCCTTCATCACGCATAGATTTTTTTTCTTCTTTTGAATGCATCTTAGAAAACTTGGTCTCTACTTACAGTCATAATGGGGGATTTTAACACATATCTGCTTAAAAATGACTCCCGCCCTACCAATCTCCACAATGTTGTTGGATCCAGTAACCTATTTTTTGTTCCACTTCAACCTACTCATCATTTTCCCAACTCAACTCCGTCACTTCCTGACCTTATCGTTATTTCTTCTACCCAACATATCGCTAAACATGATCAGTGTTCAGCTGATGCTTTCTCCTATCACGATTTAGTCTTCCTTTCATACAAAGTTCGGCCACCGAAGGCCAAATCTAAAATTCTTTTGCAACGCAATTTTAGTGGCATTAATCTTGAGAGGCTTCGGGTGGATGCTGCTAGTATTAACTGGGATAATTTGTTATTGTCCGACTCATTGGACGATAAAGTTAATATTTTTACTTCGGCGTTAATTCAGTATTACGATGTTTACGCTCCTATTCGGCCCATCAAAGTTAAACAACTTCCAGCACCTTGGTTAACTGATGACATGAAGCTGATAATAAACAAAAAAGTGGCTATCAAATCCAAATTTAAAACTAGGTCCACAGAATCGAATTGGAATAGTTTCGTAGCCATTTGTAATCACTGCATCAAGGTGTGTAGAGATGCTTAACGCCAACACATTCATAGTTCTTTTCAAAACGGCAATCCAGCAAAAGGCTGGAAGTTTCTAAAAACAATGGGGGTCGGTAAACCGCGGCAAGAAAACATCTCTAAAGACCTTGATATTAATCTTCTTAATAAACATTTCTCGGCTTCTTCTTACTTTGATAAGACTATTAAAGCAACCACGCTAAACTATCTTTCGTGTATTCCGACGCCCGATTATACTCAATTTTTCTTTAGTCAATTTGCTGCTTGTGATGTTAAAAGGAGCGTAGAATCCATCACATTGAATGCAGCCGGCAGCGATTATAGCAGCCGTTATATTATTCTACCTATCCTTGATAAAATTCTACCTATCCTTTGCCACATTTTAAATCACTCTATTTCCAACGGTCAGTTTCCATCTTCATGGAAAGAAACTCAAGTGACGCCTTTACCTAAAAAATCTAATCCTACGTCCTTCTCTGAATATCGCCCCATTTCCATATTACCCTTCCTATCCAAAGTTCTTGAGCGCCTCGTCCATGACCAATTGAGTAGATTCCTCAGTAATAACTCCCTCCTTAATCCTTTTCAGTCCGGTTTTCGTCTTGGCCACAGTACTGTTATCGCTTTGGTGAATAATGCTTTCAATACCGTGGATTTTGGTATTCTACTTGGAGTTTTGCGATCTATTAACATATCTCCAACGGCAATTGATTGGTTTCGTAATTACCTGTTTGGTCGCCGGCAACGTATTCGCATCGAAGACACCTACTCTTCTTATTGCTATACTACTGCCGGTATACCGCAGGGTGGCGTTTTGTCTCCGTTACTTTTCACTGTCTTTATTAATTCGATTTCCAACCATTTACTTTCTTCCTACCACCTTTACGCAGATGATCTCCAAATTTACAATCAAGCACCGTTGACCAGGTTGTCAGAGGCTGTCAATACTATGAATAACCATCTAGTAAAAATATGCGAATGGGGTAAAAGCTGTGGTCTTAAAGTCAACCCAGCTAAGACCCAAGCTATTATCATCGGTAGCTCTAGACTTACTGCACGTCTAGATTTGTCACCACTTTCCCAAATTAAGTTTGACGGTGTCACAATACCTATAAGTAAAACAGTAAAAAATTTAGGGATCTATATTAATACCAATTTCACGTGGGGCACGCAAATTAAAGAACTTAGCCGCAAGATTTTTGCTTCCGCTGGCTCATTAAGAAGGTTCTTTATTCTTTATTGTACTACACTGGGATGGAAATAATTTTACAATTTAAAAGTATACAGAAGGCGAGCTTACCTCAAATATGAGTTATCTTCCAGCTAACCATAGAGTGTTGAGAGGTGAGAAAGTGAAATAAGAGGGCAGTTATACAATATCATGTTAATGGAAAATAGCAATATGTAATATGAAATAAATACTATATTTTCAAATATAAATATATATACTCAGTTACTTACTATACAAATATTAAATACATATAATTATAATACATACATAAACATACATACCTAAATAAATCAGGATAGAAAATGTTCTTTGATTCTTCTTCTGAAAACATCCAAAAATGAGCTCGCACGATAGACTGTGGAAGTAAGTCCCACAGACGCACAGCACGAACAGTGAAGGATCCATCGTAACGACTAGAAGAATGAAGAGGAGCACGAAGAAGGAGAGATTTAGCTGCACGGCAGGGCTTATCCCTTGGAACAAGAAAGTCAAAACGTTCCCTGAGGTAAACAGGGGATTTAGGATTATATAAAATGGAGTAGAGTAACGAGAGAATGTGCAAGTCCCGTCGTTGTCGAATAGGTAGCCATTTTAATTTCGCCCGATACTCTGATACATGGTCAAATTTACGTAATCCGAAAATGAAACGAATACATAGATTCTGCAAGCGTTCGAGCTTGCGGAGGTTGTAGAATTTTCTGCCCACTGCTACTAAAATTGCTCTTGCACAATCCCTTTTACTTCCTATCCTCGATAATGCAGACACCAGCTATCTTGATATAACTGAGAGTTAACTTAATAAACTTGAGCGACTTCAAAATTTCTGTATAA
Source organism: Phalera bucephala (assembly GCA_905147815.2). Lineage (NCBI taxonomy): Eukaryota > Metazoa > Arthropoda > Insecta > Lepidoptera > Notodontidae > Phalera > Phalera bucephala. Next base: position 18,254,605 of record LR990622.1, read on the forward strand.
GATTCATATTTGGTTTGCGGAAATATGATCATGTGTCTTAATTTCGTACTAAGCTCAAGTGGCTACCAATTCACTTTCGCCGGAATGCTTACATACTATCGCTTCTATACAGCATTCTTTTCGATCCTAATACTCCTTTATACCTCAAAAAATGATTCGAGTTCCTCTGAGTGTCACATTCAAAGTTCTTAAGGTCGTCGGAAAATCTCAGACTAGAAACACCAATGCATTCCAAGATATTTCTTGATAAATCCTTCTCAGTCCAAGCTGTTTGTCTATGGAATGCATTGCCTGTATCAGTAAGACGCGCAGAGTCATTGGCCATTTTTAAAAGAATGATTATGGACCACTTTCTTTCGACTATTCTCTAAAAAGTCACCTACTATCACGCTGTTTCCTGATACCTATTTTTATGTATATTTATGTATTGTTATTTATCTATCTATCTATCTATCTATAACCTCACGCCAGATCCCTTGCGGGGTAGGCAGAGAGTACAGAGTTCCAACAGGTTCTTTCCTTACATACCTCTCTGGCTTCCTCGACTCTCATAGTTCGTCTCATACACGCTCGCCGGTTACGGAGACTCTTGACTTTTCCATCAGATAAGACTCGGTTTATTTGGTCGTGGTAAGATAGTCTAGGTCTTCCCCGGTACCTGCATCCTTCCACTTTCACATTGTATATCTGTTTTGTCATTCTTTCCTCTGGCATTCTATCTATATGCCCGAACCAACGGAGCATGCCCTTTCTCATCTTTACACCGATACTATCTTTCATACCTACTCGCTGTCTTACTATGCTGTTGCTAATGCGGTCGGTCAGCTTCACTCCGCACATCTTCCGCAGAGCTCGCATTTCTACCGCATTTATCCTACTTTCATTCTCCTTCTTACATACCCAGCTCTCGCTACCATATAACAGCGTTGGGACAAGAACTCCGTTATGTATGGCCAGCTGCGCCTTATGGCTTAAGTGCCGGCTCCCGAGTAGCTTTCCCATCGCACCATTCACTCTGTTCCCTGCACTCACTCTTCTCTCTATGTCAGCGGTGTATTTCCCATCCTTACTAAAGGCGCATCCAAGATATACAAAATCATTCACTTGCTCCAGCACATCGTTACCAACCACAATCCTTACATTCGTTCTGGTTTCTTCCCTTTCAAAAACCATAATCTTGGTTTTCTTCACATTCAGGTGTAAGCCATTGATCATGCAGTTTTTCATAACTGTGACTAGTGTTTGCAGATCAGTGGCTGTTGGCGCTATTAAAACCGCGTCATCTGCATAAAGTAGATGGTTTACCACTAAGTCACCCATTTGTACACCTTCATTCATCGCTTTCAGTCTTTGAAAACTTTTATCCAGATATATTATAAACAGTCTAGCGGACAACACGCAACCCTGCTTGACGCCGATTTTAACGTCAAACCAGGGTGACCTGTTACCACCCACCCGTACGCATGCCTTGCAGTCCACATAAGTGGACTGGACGGCTCGCAACAGAGTGCCATCTATACCATACTCTGGCAAAATGTCCCAAAGTCTCTTTCGCACAACTCTGTCAAATGCCTTCTCCAGATCTACAAAACCGCAGAAAACCTTCCGGCCCACTGCCAGATGCTTCTCTACGATGTTGCGGAGTGAGAAGACTTGATCCGAACATCCTCTTCCAGACCTGAAACCCCCTTGTGCCTCGCACAACATTCCATCGGACTTCACGTTGTTATTTATTATTATATTTATTTGTTATTTATTATATATATTTATAAGCATATAAACCTATACCTATTAAAATAAGAATAACTAAGTACGTACGCCACCTACTCGTACTGCCCTCTATTTTTGTATATTTTTTTCTTGTTCTTTCAGTTTTGGTTGTCTGGAAGAGATCGCTATTACCGATAAGACCGCAATTGTAGCTCCTTTGTTTATTTTTTTTCTCAATGTAAATGTATTGGTGTACAATAAAGAGTATTCTATTCTATTCTACTGGAACAGCCATCACTCCCCTCGACCATATTAGAGGGAAGGCAGTGTCAACAACAAGCAAAGACATTATAGTGAGCATGACCAAACCAGAACTCCAAAGACGGTAGCCACATTGTGTCTACAAAGCAGCAAAACCCCAAGCTCGTCAGGCAGAACACGCTACACTTTAACATTGCCGTAATTATAAGAGAACAATACATAGCATTACTATAAATAACATGGCACTTCAATCCCACGCGGTCTTATCTTCTATGAAATCCGAGATTTTGTAATAAGTTTTCTTACATAATTTAGTCTTGATTATGGTTTTAAATTTATTAATTGTTAAATCTCGAATATCGTAGGGAAGTTTGTTATAAAAGCGTATACACTGGCCCATGAACGAATTGCTAATTCTGTGGAGACGCGTGATATGTACAGCAAGATTATTTTTACTCTGAGTATTTACAGTGTGGATATCACTCATTTTTCAAATTTATCAATATTCTTTTTCGTATAAAACATATTTTCATATATGAATTGGGAAATAACGGTGAGAATGTTTATTTCCCTAAACTTATCTTTGAGAGATTCTTTAGGAGATAGATTGTAAATGGCTCTAATAGCCCTTTTCTGTAGTATGAATATGGTATTAAGGTCTGCAGAGCACCCCCAAAGCCAGATTCCATAGGACATAATACTATGGAAATAACTGAAATAAACGATTCCGTTCCGCCGTTTCAACATCGGTTAGGAGCCTAATTCTTTAAACCGCATAAGCTGCCGAGCTTAGCTTTCCAGATAGTTTTTGTATATGTTCGCCCCATTGTAATTTGACATCTATGGTAATCCCTAAAAACGAAGTTGATTCAACAAGATCCAACTCGACTCCATTTAGTTGCACATTAGCTCCTACCTGCCTCAAGTTAGGCGTCGAAAATGTGTATGTGTTTACATGACATGTATACATACTTACTATTTAACCAAATATTTCCTTTTAGTGGTTTAATAAAAAGTTTTTGTTACCTAGAAATGTGTACTGGTACACATCAATAATTTAGTATGTTAATGTAAGAGCTTCAAACCAACAGTCAATACTGAATAGCTTTGAAATCACTTTATCATGTAGTAAATCAATTAGCAACAGTTAAGGTTAATAAAGATAAGTATATTTAGAGGTGTACTGCGTACATCAACTATTGTGTTAAGTTGGTACCTACCATGTAATAGTGGACGAGCCTATTGCCATATGCTGGGCACAATTTCAGTCTCCTAACTGATACTGGGAATTTTTCGTCAGTAAAACTACATTTATCCTACCTAGGATTTGAACGCAGGACCTCGTGATCACAAAGCGCATCATTCACCACTAGACCAAACAGGTGGTATGGCAGTCCATAGTATGGCGACGCACAAATATGGAAATTCTGGAAACGGTCACCCATGTCCGACTGACAGAGAAGAAAGTTGCAGCATCACGGTCTCGAATACTGCAAGCGTCTTAGTATTGATCGCTTGCGTCAAGATCGACCGTTATTAACGCACCTTCGTGACAGAGACATACTGAGGTTACAACAGTTTTCCAGTTCATATAAAACAGGTATATATAGGTATTTGTGTATATGAATTGTCATGTTTGTAAACGCACCCACGAGAAAGGAATAAATCAAACAGAGGGGTGACGTTCTTTAAAAAAAATATAAACCACCCCTCACTGTTCCACTATTGGGCAAAACCATTTTCTCACAAGGAGAAAGAGATAATGTCATGCTCCACCACGCGGACCCAGTGTGGTTCGGTGAAGGGCAGGTGTGTGGCCACTCGCTTTTGGAATTTATCAAGCTGCCTAAAAGACTTTTAACTTGTCCAACGACTACCACATTCGGTGGTAGCTGAGATCAACGGCTTTGTGTGCGTTTCCAAGCACGGAGACGCTCGAATATGAAAATGCCACAAACCTTCACCTAGTTCAGACCGACTGAGCCAAACGCTGCCTAACCTTGGAGATCTGTTAGCGCTACAACTCTTGAATTAGCGAATACAGCACCTAATTAATGTGATCGAGAGGAATATCGCTAGACAATCGAAAGAAATATCTAAGTCGTAATGGTGGCGTTTCGAGCAAATTGCCGAAACTGGTGACATGTGTTCCCTATCGATTTGGCCTGCTGGCTGCCGATCCCGAATAATTGCAAGCCTCGTTGATTTCGATTGAATGAAGGACGTACCCTAATGTGCTAAGTTCGAACCTATCTTGTAAATCTGATTAAGGATTCAGTATAAATGTCATTATTTGCCCTCTTTTAATTAATTGTCTTTCTATTGCTTTGTTTGCCACGGTTTTATTGAAGCAGAATATTTTACTGGTAACCCATTTTGGTACAGTAGGTACTCTCTGCTTAACCATTAAAAATCTGGGGTGATGAAATAGGGAGATGGAAGAAAGTGGAACTTCAAGGAATCAAATAAAACAATGAAACACCGTCACCCCTATATTCCCTAAGCGGGGGTGGCAGAGGTATACTTGTACATACAGCCGACGATTTTAGGTCCTAATGTGATATAGCGGGCATAATATTCAGAATTTTTAGATAGAAATCCACACTTTGTCCGACCTAGAATTCGAATTTACTAACTTGTTATAGTAGTCAACTCTTCGCCATTAGACTATAGGGGCAGTCAAGTGATTTTAAATCCTGATATTACATCTAACCGGCGTGCGTGTATGAGACAAACTATGAGAGTGAAGGAAGCCAAAGATGTATGTATGGAAGTAACCTGTTGAAACTCTGAAATAGGGTTGTAAAAATGAGCGCTGAAGACGAGCGTTTAGCGCTGAGTCGAGCGTTTTTACAACACTACTCTGTACTCTCTGCCTACCCTGCAAGGGATCTGGCGTGATAATATACCTATACATGGAAGTTATATCTATCTATCTCTCTAGATATATAGATATATATATTACATGTAATAACATATTACTTTGTAAATAACTTTTTGTGATCGTTAACGTTTGTAAAAAAAAGCACTGCACTGCGGTATTTTCAAGTAGTTCTCAAGCTTAGTCGCAAATTTGAGACCCATCTTCTGTTCAATGTCTGCAAACAACCCTAAGTCAGACTTAATTTTCTATGAAACAAAGCACTTGCTTGAATTTAGCAATAGGTTCCACAAGTTATCCTAAAATATCATTTAAATGGCCAATGAAGCGGCCTTTACTCTCATTACCATTTAATACTATTCACTTTACGTAAATAACATTTATTTTTTATAATAAACCGTCTAAAAGAGATTACATAATGAGAGTACATTTTTATTTTTTGTTAGTTCAAGGCACCTGTTATCAAATATTTATTTTTAAAAAGCTCATCTACGGAAGCCGTCCCTACGAAAAAAATATTTCACAAATTTAAATATAAATGACAAACCAAAATATTGTGTAATATTGTGTAATGGATTTCATATTTATATGAATATGGATTAAATCTACATATCTAGCGGACAAAGCCTAAAATCCACAGAATTTTATGGACTCTGCAATAATATTCAAATCGGATGACCGATTAGAATTCATATAATAGAAATTTTACTTCTGAGAAGAGAATTAATTTGGCAAATCCGGCCGGGTAGACAATTCAAATACGGTCTGAGCTGAGATAACTGTTACATTTCATTAATGTACCCAAGTCTTCATTACGCTGTTCAAAGTACGAACCTATTTTGTTTCTACAAGCGAAAAGTTACGAGAGTAATTTTGAAGCTGCTTCACCGAAGTGAGTTCAAAAACTGCGCGGGCGGAATCGCGCAAAGCTATCTCCAAGGTTAGGTAGCGTTTGGCTCAGTCTGTCTGAATTAGTTGACCGTTTGTGGTATTTTCATATTCGAGGGTCTCCGTGAACGGTCGATCTTGACGCAAGCGATCAATACTAAGACGCTTGCAGTTTTTCTAGACCGTGATGCTGCAACTTTCTTATCTGTCAGTTGGACATGGATGACCGTTTCCAGAATTTCCATATTTAAGCGTCGCCATACTGCGGACTGCCAGACCGCCTCTTTGGTCTAGTGGTGAATAATGCGCTTTGTGATCACGAGGTCCGGCGTTCAAATCCTAGGTAGGAGAAATGTAGTTTTTCTAACGAAAAGTTCTCAGTATCAGTTAGGAGACTGGAATTATGCCCGATATATGGCAATACGCTCGCCCCCTATTACATGATACCTAATATCGTCGTCGAAAAGTGGATGTACGCAGTACACCTCTGCCCCCCTCCCCCTACTTGAGAAATACAGGAGTGACGGTATGCAGCTACGGATGGCAAGCTAAGTTAGTCCCGGTTACCGCTATATGTTGTAGACGTAGGCCAAGTTGTAAGCCTTATGGATTTCTATATCACCTGTAACTGCTTGGTCACCACAAGCATGTTTGCATCACTCTTTTCCCGGCTGTGGGACATTATAGACTTATTAATTTAAACAAAGTGCAGATAGGCGGTAAGTATCGTATCCCTAAGCCTCTGCATAATATTCAAATCGGATGACCGACTAGAATTAATATAATAGAAATTTTGCTTCTGAGAAGAGAATTAATTTGGCAAATCCGGCCGGGTAGACAATTCAAATACGGTCTAAGCTGAGATAACTGTTACATTTCATTAATGACCAAGTCTTCATTGCGCTGTTCAAAGTACGAACCTATTTTGTGCCTATAAAATTCAGGGAAAATCGATTTACACACTGTTTATTATATAATATACTCTTGGATCATACTGAGAATATATTTATTTAAAAGCTAATTAAGTTTTTCGATGAACTTGTTCGGGTGAATTGAGTTTTATGTCTTTTTATTGGATTGAAGATACTATCGTTGTCATGTAGGTGACAGACTGCTTGTTCAAGTGGTTAAGAGCTTTAGCCGCCCCGTCCACTGGATTGAGTAGTCGCGGGTTCGATTCTCGCATGGGACAAATGTTTGTGTGACCCACAAATGTTTGTTTCGGTCCGGGTGTTCGTGTATGTCAATTTCATATGTGTAAATGCATCCACGACAGAGGGATAATTCTAAATGTGAGGCTACGTTTTTTTTAAATAAAAACAGAAAAGTTATAGGTAGTTTGGAATATGTGTTACGAAAACACAACAAGAAGTTATGAAGTCATAAAAAGTACAATAACGAAATTTTATTAACATTGTAGGTTAAATTTGAAATGTTCTCTATATGTCGGTGTATTTATGAGAACGTACTACTACGTATTTAACGTAGACTTAAGCTTAATACAGATAATGTTTAACCAAAACTGCATAAGACAAAACACGCAAATGTATACCAATTATTTACACATGACAGAACCACGTCCCAGTCTCGGTAGCGACAAAATTTACAGTCGGCTTGATCTGTCGGAGCGGCCGCGTCGTAAACCCCGCACTCTTCGCTCTAAGTCAGTATTTTAACAATGTACAGAAACGTGACTGTTTGTGTGCTGTATTTTACCATTTAACCCAAGTCATGTGGAAGCTTTTGTTATTCTCGCCCAAGATGTTACTTTATCTCGAAGTATTTGCGACAAAATTACTAAATCTAAATTAGGACGTGTTGTAAATACTGGTAGATAAATCATTTTTTTCTTTTGAGAAACGTTAAGATTATATCAGATATTTATTAATCAAAGTTTGCGTTTGCAGTATGTGTTCGGGATTTCATTTGCTTCTCTTGTATCAAATTTAAAACCGGGGTAATTTGTTAAAAGTATTGGACATTTCTGATTAATTACCGTCACCCTATATTCCATAAGCGGTGGTGGTAGAAGAGTACTGTGTACACCCATTTTTCGCTCACGATGTACTAGGTAGCCTCCTACCTAGTACATCGTCAGCGAAAAATGGGTGCCATTGCTATTGCCATATACCGGGCACAATTCCAGACTGGAAATTTTTCGAGAGAAAAGCTACATTCGTCAGATGGTCTTATACCAAACATATACTCCAAATATATGGTTGTCAAATAATAATAAACTTCACTTTACGGTTTTCTTCCTTCAGTACTCTTCTAACAAATCTCGAATACTTCAAAACGATTTGTAAAGTACTATAATATATTGTGAATGATCCATTACAAATAACACGTTAAGAACCTCTTACAAGCAATGTTCGTAAACTGAAGCGTTTTATTGTACCGCAATCATTCATTGTGCGACTCCGCAGCGGAGACCAAAACAAGTTCACAATAACCCTCTTGCTATATTTGAGTTATGGTAATAGTATTGTGTGTAGAAGTTTCATAGTAAAAGTAAAACAAGAACAAGTAAACAACGCCGCTCCCGAGGGCTCTCGTACTCAAATAAAAATACCTACAGACATATTTCTCAAGACTGAATCAATGGGTTAGTCACTATCTCACCCGAGAAATCTCGTCCCATGCGTGTCAGTTGGTTAAACTTCATATTATTAAATTATTTCTTTTCTCAACTGAACCCGCGAAGGTTTTTGTGAAAACCTACGCAGGTCGGTTCACCTTCGCGGGATCCGCGTAGGACGAGTTTTTTCGTTTGAGATAGTGAATAACCGTACGTCACATGGTTTGTGCTAAGCCGAGTGAAATGTAAAAAGACGAGATTGTATTTAACTCGTGAACGGTTGCAGCTTGTAAAGATTGGTTCAACCTTTTCTCATTTGGATAGCTTATTTAGTAGTTTGTTTTATTTTTTAAATGGTTTTTATTCTTCTTAAGCGACTCACTGTTGGGCAGTCACCCCTCCATAAATTATTTGAATATTAATGTTACGTTGCGGGGTAATTAAATGCCGTATAACGTGCGAAGTACTTTATTAGGCGCTAAACACACACTAGTACTACTCTCGATAGTACCCAAATACTGCTTCCAAGTCGCTGAGTCACTCGTAGTATCCGTATATCGTTGCTAAGGTCACCGGTGTATTCCACTTGGATCGGTTGTTCTCCGATTTGATCGCTGTCGCTTCCGAAAAGAGACTGTGTCCGTCCCCGCGCTCTGGGTTCGCGTCCGTTCTAATTAGAACTTTCATACGAGTATAAAAGGAACACTTTTTATACTCGTATGAAAGTTCTAATTAGAACGGACGCGAACCCTCTAAGTACATCGATAAAAGTACTTCGAACAATAGCCGGCGCGGCCCACAAAGCGGTATTATTATTACATTCCTATTTGTACGTGAACAAATAGGTACTTGGATACCGCGACCGTGCGCCGGTGAAAATTAAAGGAGAGGAACCTTCTAGACGTTTCAGCACTTAAGCGCGGATTCTAGATTTTTCTTGACGGATCGATAAGGGTGTGTAATGCATTGTAAAATTAACATCCCCGATAAGGGGTTCACGAGATATCGGGGTGTATTGGAGTCGTAACATTATTAAAATCTATAAATTTAAATCGACTTAGGAGTATCGCAGTATTGAACTTGAAATATGTTATTTAGTTTGTATATTAATGTACTTTACTTACTTTATGTACATTAGTATGTATGGAAAAAAACAGACGGAGTCAAAGTGAATATTAGAAAATAAAAAGACAGGCCTGCTGAATTTCTCACCAGGACTTTTTGGGTAAAAATATGACATCTGTGACTGCATTTTTACGGCCTATATAAAATAAATGAGTTTCAGTTTGACCCATTATGATGGATCGCATTGTGGATGTAGGCACTTTCAGCTCAGTCGCAGTCTGCGTCTTTCCTATTGACATATAACATTTTTGGAAGTCTCTAATAGTTTTTCGTAATAACATATTGTCTTAATAATCTCCGTCCTTGTCTAGTATTTAACACATTGTATTGTGTTTAGTTTAGTGCTTTCACAATCATTAATGTTTTATTTTATCTTATTTAACGTGTCCTGTTAACATAAATATAGTCGATGTTTAGTTCATTTCCTCGAATAACCTCATGAGGAAGTAAGATCCAACATAGGATCTTTGCCAAATTAATCATAAATACGCAATAAATAACACGCTTAATATAGCCACATTGACAGATTTATAACTTAACACTGCAGATAGAGTTTTCTAAAAGAATTTTCATTCATGGTATAAATGGATTTTGAACGAATCGTTATATTTCCGGATTAAGGATTTCTTCTGCACTAAAGCTGAGCAAATCCTAACTGAAATTATACAATGAAAAGAAAACTTATTTTGTGAATATAGTATAAAATGTGTAAGGTTAAATATAATCTGAAATACACGGAGAAGTTCTATGTAATGCGCCTTATTCGTACAACCGTATTATAGAATATGTATAGAATCATTGATATACATGTATAGAATAGTAATTCTCTAGAAATAGTAAGTTTTTCTTTTTTTCTATCTATAACCTCACGCCAGATCCCTTGCGGGGTAGGCAGAGAGTACAGAGTTCCAACAGGTTATTTTCTTTTTTTAATAATCACTATTCTTTAAATAACCCATTAATGTCATCATTAGCAGATGAACGTTTAATGTAGGACATTCGCATCTCATAAGGACCACTATTATGACCGTATTTGTGCTATGTGCAATCAGTTTTTACCCGTGGCCTATCAGGTCATAAGTCCATCTATGTGGTCTATCTAAGATCAACCTGAGATAATCGCACTAAATAAAACGTTTATTTTGTTTTCTTAATAAAATTTATTATTTTATTTTGTAAATAAAATGATTACTTATTTTATTTAGAGACTTGATGATCTTAGATAGGGCTTGGTATTCCACCGTCACGCCTATATTCCCCAAGCGGGGGTGGCAGAGGTGTACTGAGTACACCAATTTTTCGCCGGCGATGTTAGGTCTCATGTAATAGGGGGCGAGCCTATTGCTATTACCGAGCACAAAGACTCCGGACTCTTACTAGGAATTTTTCATTAGAAAATCTGCATTTGTCTAACCTAGGATTTGAACCCAGGACTTCGTGATCACAATGCGTTGCGCTTTAGCACTAGACCAACGAGGCAGCCATCTTGGCATTCCAGGCTCACTTAAGGCAGGTTACACGTTGCCGTAATTACGGTAATATAATATATTCTAATGTAAGCAGACAGCTACATGTAAGATACGAAATCCACATTTAAACACTAACAATAATATACACCAAATCCTAGTGGATTTTACCTAGCAAAGCTTATTTTTTTGTGAGTGACTGAGATTCTTAACTAAGGAAGTGAAGGAAGCACTACTTCACTATTTTATTTTGATCCCTGGTGCTTATAAATGTTAAACACGATAGTCAGAGTAACTATGAAATCAAACGAGGGTTCCTGGGTAAACATTGCGCATGACGTTTTTTTCAACGTAAACAAAGGATAAAACGAGAGGAACCAAAACTGTTTTTATGAGGTTTTCCGTCCCTTTGTAATATAGTACGTATTTCTTTAATGTTAGGCAGACATATTTGTCACTGAACTTTATTAGTGACAAATATGATAATTTAGTGAAAAGAGTTGATGACATGAGTAGTCAGTTGACTTTAGTGCATAACCATAAAAAAGATATAAGCACCATTGACTTAAAAATTAGGGAGATAGAGTTTGAACTAAATTTAAAAGACCAGTGGGCTAGGAGATCCAATGTAGAGATTGTCGGACTACCAGAAAGAAAAGGCCAATAGTTACTTGAAGTCTTCACAAGTATTGCTAAAACGGTTAATTTCCCACTTGATCCTCAAAAGGACATTGATTTTGTGACTAGAGTTGCCCCATTGGACAAGAATACGAAGAAACCGAAACCAGTAATTGTTCGATTTATCTCAAGATACAGAAAGGATGATTTCTTGGCTAAAGTCTGTTCCGTCAAGGAATTCAGAGCGTCAGACCTAGGGTTCTCGCAAAACCTACTATTACTACAAAGCGCTAAAAATATCGCAAAGGAAAAACTTTGTAAATATATATGGGTGCGCAACTGTAATATAATGGTGCGTAAATCTGATATAAGTCCTGTGATTTATATCGGTTGTCAGGATGATTTAAAAAAAGTTGAAGTAAGCGCAAATATATATTTTGGAAGGTTTGATTTTTGTTTTAAACTTGAATTGATATTGAATGTGTATTTATTAATTTGTTTTATGGATAATTATATTTTCACGATCATTTTAATTTTTCTAAATTATAATTTAATTTTTGACTTTACTGGAGAACTTTATTATAATAGGGTACATTATTTTTTAGAACACAAATACTTTCATTTTGTTAAATTGACACCTATAATTGTTTTGGCTTTTGACATCAGATATTGTACTCATAGATTGATTCAAGTAATATTATGTCGTTATTATAGTGTACTTTGTAATAAATGGACCAATTCAACATATTTTATCAGAATGTTCGTGGACTACGAAGCAAAACAAACACTTTTTATAGAATTATTATTGCTAATGATAAGTACGATATTATTTGTCTCATTGAAACATGGTTGTTGCCGGGAATATTTAACTCGGAGCTTTTTGATTATAATTTTGTTGTTTATCGATGTGACCGGGACTACACGTCCAGGAGAGACAGTAGGGGTGGGGGCGTGCTGATAGCTATCCGGAAGGGAATTTTGGTATCTGACGTATCCATCAATCCATCATAATGAACAATCGGCTGATATAGTATCTATTAGTATATCAATAAATAATATAAATAATATGAGTATATATCACATGTATTGCTGTTATTTTCCTCAATGTCAGTCTCAGTTTTTCGATAAAGTTACATTTTTCGAAAGAGTGTCAGACTTAGTTCTTCAACATCCTGAGGATAGTTTATTTATTTATTTATTTAGGTCCACCATTGGTTACTACAACAGTACATTTATTCAAACAAACTAGTTAAAGTTATAACATGATGTGCAACCTTTCAAAGGCGAACACCGCATCCATTAAAAGGAGTGTAAATTACAATGTTTATTTCTTTATAGTTGGCGATTTAAACATCAGAAATGCGTCTTGGGAACGTGACGAGCAAACTCAGACTATTAATTTGAAGGATGATTGTAATGATAAATTGGTTTCAGCGTTGTCGGGCTTCATTTCTTTTAATTGCTTTAATCAGCATAACTGTATTCCTCATGTCAGTGGCAGATGTTTGGACTTAGTGATAAGTAACTTTGGATGTTTAGTTACTCGATCGTTGACGCCTCTGGCTAAGCAAGATAACCACCACCCTTCTCTAGATATAAAAATGTTTGGAATAGCTTCAAAAACCTTACATGCTCCGGCGCGCTTAGTGCGTTTGTTTAGAAGGTGCAATTATGACGAAATAGGGGTAGCTTTATCTGGAATCGACTGGGATGCCTGTTTCCAAGGTTTGGATATTGATTCGGCAGTCAGTTGTTTTTTACAGGATTTTAAACAATATAATATCAAATTACGTTCCGACAAGATCAATACGTAATGACTCCAATTACCCAGTTTGGTACTTATTGGCTTTGATTAAAATTGTGAAGGAGAAACTAAAATTTCATAAGAAATGGAAACGATACGGTCGTTATGCTGATTATTGTACTTTTTCGATGCTTCGTGAAAGGCAAAAGAAACAGGAAATTATTTGCTATGATTCGTATATTTCTAGATGTGAAATAAACATTTTCAAATGCAGTAAGCAGTTTTGGACATTTATTCGATTCAAAAAGAATACTGGAGATCTACCTGACAGTTTCTCTCTCATCGAAAAATCGTCTTCTGAAGGTAGCACCATATGCGAAATGTTTAATGAACATTTTAACTCCGCTTTCTGCAGAAATATTGCAAATATTACTGGCTGTGAGCCTTTCCATGGCTGTGTTGACTTGTCCTCTATTAATATCTCCGGTGAAATCGTGTTAAGATATTTTAAAAAACTTGATATTTCTAAAGGAGCTGGGCCGGACGGGGTTCCATCATTATTTTTGCGCAACTGTTGTGAACAAATTTATTATCCGTTGTATCTCCTTTTTAAGCAGTCATTGTCTTCTGGATCAGTGCCTTTGATGTGGAAGAAGTCATATGTTGTGCCAATTTTTAAGGGGGGAGACAAACACAGCGTAGCAAATTACAGTCCCATCTCAAAACTGAGTGTTATACCAAAGTTATTTGAGCGCATTATTTATGATTTTCTTGCTCCTGCCGTTCGACCCCATATTATAGAACAACAGCATGGTTTTTTACGAAAAATATCAACTAAAAGTAATCTTTGCGAGTTTGTTGACGTATTGACTAATGCAATGGAAAGTGGTTCTCAGGTAGATGTGGTGTATACTGACTATTCCAAAGCTTTTGATAAAATAAATCATGACATACTACTCAGTAAGCTTTTTAGGTTTGGAATACATGGTGATTTATTACGCTGGCTGGAGTCCAACCTGAGGGATCGGTCTCAGGCAGTTACTGTTAAAGGTTTTTGCTCTACATTTATTCCTGTCCCTTCGGGAGTGCCCCAAGGATCGCATCTGGGTCCTTTACTTTTTAATATTTTTATCAATGATGTCGCCTCAGTCTTCAGGATTTTTTCTTTTATATACCGATGACAAAAAGATCTTCAAAACTATTAATTCACCTGATTGTATTCGTCTACAAGACGACATCAACAACTTGGCTGAGTACTGTCATCGCAATATGCTGTTCTTGAATTGCAACATATGTAGTGTTATAATGATTTCACGCAAAAGGAATAATATTTTATATAATTACAGCATAAATGGGCATACCCTGCATAGAGCCACCCTCGTAAAAGATTTAGGTATTAATCTTGATTCCAAACTTCTATTTGACAACCATATAAATGAAATTTAAAAAAAATCTTATCGTCTTTTAGGTTTTATTCTTAGAGTTGGTAGAAGACTTCAAACGAAATTCCACCCTTCTTCTTTTATATAGATCTTTTATTCTACCTATATTGGAGTTAGGTAGTTCCAACTTTGAGAGAGAGGTCAATCGACGAATCCAACTCGGCTGGGCAGCGTTCGGGAAACTACGCAACATCTTCTCATCCAAAATACCTCAGTACCTAAAGACTAAAGTTTTTAGTCAATGTGTGTTGCCAGTGATGACATATGGATCAGAGACGTGGTCTCTTACAATAGGTCTCATAAAAAAGCTCAAAGTTGCTCAGCGAGCTATGGAAAGAGCTATGCTCGGCGTTTCTCTACGTGATCGAATCAGGAATGAGGAGATTCGTAGGAGAACCAAGGTCACCGACATAGCCCTCAGGATTAGCATGCTGAAGTGGCAATGGGCTGGCCACATAGCGCGAGGATCGGACGGGCGTTGGGGCAGAAAGATTCTAGAGTGGAGACCACGTATTGGCAAGCGCAGCGTAGGACGACCGCCTGCCAGATGGACCGACGATCTTGTGAAAATCGCAGGAAATCGTTGGATGCAGGTGGCATCAGATCGGTTACGCTGGAAAGCGATTGGGGAGGCCTATGTTCAGCAGTGGACAAGTATAGGCTGAAATGATGATGATGATGATTGGAGCACTGTTCGGTTGTTTGGAATCCTTAGTATAAAGTTTACATTGACAAGTTGGAATGGATTCAAAACAAGTTTACAAACCATCTAATTTATCGTTCTAATCGCTATAACCTACCAGTCCCAACCACATTAATGGCTCTTTCAGATCAAAGGCTAATTAGGGACCAAAAATTTCTTTATAAAATACTTAATAACCATGTTGATTCCTCGTATCTATTAAGTAAAATGCTAAATGTCCTTTTTAAATGCCCCCGCATAAATGCTAGAAAGACAAACTTGCTTCAGCCAACTACGACCAAAAGTAATTATGGTGCAAATACATTTATTCGTCGTTCGGGTAAGTACAATAACATAAGGTTCTCCAACATAGATTTATTTTCTTTACCAATTACATCATTTAATAGCTCTCTTATAAAATCTTTAAAATCTTAACTCTTATGCTAACCTATGACTTGTTGACTTTCTTCTATTAAATATTAACATGTATC
This sequence comes from Phalera bucephala, assembly GCA_905147815.2. Taxonomy (NCBI): domain Eukaryota; kingdom Metazoa; phylum Arthropoda; class Insecta; order Lepidoptera; family Notodontidae; genus Phalera; species Phalera bucephala. Next base: position 18,270,491 of record LR990622.1, read on the forward strand.
ACTTATTCGTGGAAACTTGATTGGATTGTGAACTCTTTAATAGTTATTTTAAGATTTAATACTATTGTTCTGTGTTTCCCAAATATACCTAAAATAAAATAAAATAAAAATATCAAAGCAAATTTGACTGAACAAAAAAAATGTAGAGTGTAAAATATTGATTATTCAACAGAGGTGGGGTGTGATCACAGTTTGAAACGATCTATTTTAAGGTGATTTCGCAAGTTTTTGCAATCTAGGGATATAGCTTTGCATTTAACTTTACGTTGCACGTATCTTTTCATGTAAATAAAGTAACAGCAATGCAAATTTGTAAGACCATTTTTCGTTAAACTCTTCAGAATCAAAATATTTTTTATTTATGTAAACCATTACAGTATTTATGAATCGTCAGGAATAGGAACAAAGACTCTACCACCACTTCGGAATGTCATTCTCGTGGAGAAGAAGGGCACGAAACTCCACGGTTGCTCTTTAAATTAGTATTTATACAATTCTTTCCATCTATATTTTGTTATGGGGTATGGGAGAACAATGTAGTATCAGGTGAGCCTAAATTAAATGAACCAAGTTATACTATTTATAAGAATGGCTACCATGGTTATCTCATTTACAGGATTAAGAAATCTATACATATAACAAAACTGTAAGCGAGCCAAATCGGTACATTGAATATTCTTTGTAAATTTTAATTGAGGTACACTTCCTTATCGATATAGAGGCTGAAACAATTTTTTTTGGAATTATTGTCTGTCTGTCTGTCTCTTTGTGTTTCAATCACGCAAATACTACCAAACGGATTTCAATAAAACTTGGTATGGTAATAACTTATACTCTAACTTAATATCTAAGATACTTTTCATCCCGGAAAAATCAAGCAATCCCGTATTATGGCGGGATAAACCATAAAACTTATTATTTTAATGATGGTTAGTCGCGAGCTGCAATGTTACGTTAAAATGTGTGATTTCGCCTACCAAAATTGCACTCGGGTTCGTCTCCTTACGAATTAACTCTTTATCTTCTATACATCTATCTATCTATATCTATAAATTCGAAAAGTAAATAGATTTTATCCAGAGAAAGGACATACATAGGCTATCTGTTGTCTCAAAATAAAAACTTAGGAGTGTAAAATACACGCCAAAAAATAACGCGAACAAAGTGAAATAAAAATGATCCATTTTATTAAACTACTAGCAGGAAGAGACGGAATAATAAATAATAATAGCTGAACATTTTACCCACATTCAGGTGGAGCTGGACCAGAACCTATCCAAGTATTTTTATCTTTTAAATAATCATCTAAAGTATAGTAAGCTCGCTTGCAAAGCGTACGTTTAATACAAGATTTGAATTTATTTTCACTAAGTTGAGTGACGTATAGTGGGTTTTTATTATAGATAGAATCTAAAACTAAACCTAAAAGAACAACAGTAACCAAATACATATATACCAATAATATAATATATTAGTACACGGCACCCGTCTGCAGTAATGTCGCAAAATGCAATTCACCTTTGCCACAACAATTTATTGCGATACATTTGCTTTAGTTCGGGCCCCGGCGCGCCAGACGTGGGGCGAACGCGCCGGCAGTAATGAGCACCACGTTTGTACCACACCACTAACTGCTACCCACTCTTTATCTTGTGAGAAATAAGCTTGATTTAAAGAGACCCTATGTTTGCCACTTTAGTTAGTAAAATAACTTAAAAAAAAAATCTAAACCGCAAAAAATACATATTTGAAGTCGGTACCGGTTAGTGCAGTTGGTTACTTGGCACTGACTTCAAATATTTATTTTTTATTAAAAGAAGTGGGTTTCCCTTTTTTAAAAATTAATTTATTTCACCTTTTTAAGTGATGAGTGAATTAATTATTAATATTTATATACCTATATTATATTATTTTACTAAGTTCTACAGTAAAGTACCTACAGGACTGATATAATACTTATAATAACTGAATTTAAGTCAAGGATTTCCGTGGAGTATCTTCAAAGTCCAAGGTCCAATACCATAAATATTAAAATGGGACCACCTTGGAGTTATACTAACCCCAATGCAAAGAGAATCATCAAAATCGGTTTATGAGCAAAGAAGTTATAAAAAAACGAAGTCTAATTATGAACCTCCTCCTTTTTTGAAGTCGGTTAATATTCTACTTAGTTCTACAGTAGGAATGACCCATAATATCTTAATCTTCACATTCGTGTTGTTTGTTGTTAAGGAGTTCCATGGTATATTTTCAAAGTACAAGGTCCAATACCAATGAAATTAAAATGAGACCACGTTGGAGCTATACAGAACCCAATACAAAAAGAATCATTAAAATCGGTCCACAGTTGAGGAAAATATCAGTGAACATACATAAAACTAAAGCATACATACAGACGAACATAGAACCTCCTCCATTTTGAAGTCGGTTTAAAATGGCGAAATTCTTCCTCCCTGCAAATGCTATTGCCTCAGCGTGCAGCTTGTTATCGTGAAAATAGGCTCAGGTTTTATTACGTGACCGATTTGAGCTTACACAACCGTCTGTTAATAGATAAATATTTAGCTTAAAGAGTTTATGTATGGTTGCCAGAATTATATTAAATAAAAAATCTTTAAAAAAAAACTGACTTTATAAAGCAAAAAATAAATATTTGAAGTCGGTACCGGTTAGTGCAGTCGGTTACTTTGCACCGACTTCAAATATTTATTTTTTGCTTTTTGAAGTCGGTTTTACTTTTTAAAAAAAGGTTTTTATTTTACAATTTTAAGTGACAAGTGAATTATTTATATACCTATATTATATTATTTTGCTGAGTTGTAAAGCAAGGTACCCACAGGATTGATATAATAACCATAATAACGAAATCTATACATTCGTGCTGTTCGCCGTTAAGGAGTCCCCTGGTGTATCTTCAAAGTCCAAAGTTAAATCCATTAAAATGGGACCACCTTGAAACTATACTTAACCCAATGCAAAAAGAAATCATCAAAATCGGTTCATAATTGGCGGAATGATCGCGTAACATACATACTAGGCATGCCTTTTAAGTTCTGTCGTTTCCATATTTCCCGGCAATTTTGAATTTGGAACTGTTCTATTTTCAAACGTGTTCAAATTTCGAATCTCAAAACAGTTGAAAGTGTTAGGATTAATGCTATTGTTTAGTCACAGCGTCGATTGGAATCTGTCAGGTTACGTATGAAAATGAATCTTTCTAAGAAAAATGTTCGTGCAATAATTTTCTACAACTTTAGAAGAGGCCTGACACGGCTTCAGTGTTTTGAAGAGCTAACATCTGTGTTCAGTGATGAAGCCCCATGTCTGCGGACTGTCGAAGAAGGTATTTAGAATTCCAGCGTGGACATACTAGTGTTAGTGACAAACCTCGCGAAGGACGCCCAAAATCCGCCTTCACTGAAGATAACATCATTGCTGTGAGACAACCAATTCTCGAAGATCATCATGTGACGTATCGAGAGATAGAGGCTCTAATTAGCATCTCAGGGACAACCATTCAGAAGATTTTGCATGAAGCGCTTGATGTGAGAAAGCTAGTTTGCCGTTGAATGCCGCATCTGCTTTCCCACGATCACAAGGCGGCCCGCGTCAGATGGTGTAAGAAAACTGCAAAGGTTCAACCGAGGAGAGTCAAATCACGTCTACGACATCATCAGTGGTGACGAATCTCGGATCTATGCCTACAATCCTGATTCCAAACAACAATCTACAATCTGGGTCTTTCAAGACGAGCCAAAGCCGACTAAAGTTGTTCGTTCTCGAAGCACTTCAAAGAAGATGGTGGCCACGTTCGTTAGAAAAACCGGCCATGTTGCGACTATTGCACTTGAAGATCGTAGAACGGTTAACGCAGAGTGGTATACCACAGTTTGTTCACCACAAGTCATCGCCGAACTTCGAAAATCTAACTCAAAGCGACGCATCATCCTGCACCACGACAACGCAAGCTCACACAGCGCTCGTCAAACGATTGAGTATTTGAAGCAGGAAAAAGTAGAAATTCTTGACCATCCTCCATACAGTCCTGACCTAAGCCCTACCGATTTCTTTACATTTCCTAAAATTAAGAAAAGTCTTCTTGGTCAAAGGTTCCAGTCCGGTGAAGAAGCAGTCGACGCTTTCAAGTCAGCCATTTTGAACACCCTCACCTTAGAGTGGAATAACTGGTTTGAGCGAATGGAAAAGTGTATTAAGCTACGTGGTGAATACTTTGAAAAACAATAAAAAGTACTATAAGGTTCTAGTTGTGTTTTTTTTTTCAAACGACAAAACTTAAAAGGCATGCCTCGTACAAAAAATAAACATACAGTCGAATTGAGAACTTCTTCCTTTTTAGAAGTCGGTTAAAAATAGCAATATTCTTCTTAATTGTGAATGCTATTGCTTTAGCAGGCAGCCTTTTCCTACGTGGCCGAATTTAAATTACGCAACCACTCATTTAATAGATTGATAACATAGAGAAGGTTAGCTATAAAAAATAAAATTTGAATACCGTGCTCTTAGAAGGCATTAGCGATGTAACTCTACGAGTTAGTGACGTCCTAAATTTTTGTAGTAAGGTACTAGTGAGGAACATATCGTTTGAAATGAGAAAGCATCAGACTGCGTAACACAACGAGACGAAGGTGAGTAAGAGACTCGGCACTAGTGAACCCAGGAACGGGTTGATAATAATGAAGTCCTAAAATGGAATTTCAATAAATTTAAAAGGGGAAAAAAACTTGATAATCCCGTTATATAAAATGCAACTTGCCAGCTTAAAAGTTAATTAGGCCGAATTAAAGCAGAGTGTGCTAGAAAAGAGGAAATGTTAGAAATGAAGATTCTATAATATTTGGTGTTTGGCTTAAAAAAAATTCAAAAGGTACCTTTGACCCAGAATATAGCTTTCTTGCGAACAGGTACTTATTATTCCAATAGTTTTAATTTAGGGCCTTTCTAATTATTAAATAGAGAAGTTGCGAGTTTCTAGTTACGTATGATAAAAAATTATTTAAAAAGTTAGGTTAGGGTATAGTTGAAATATAAGCTGTGGATTTGTGGACGACGGCTTAATAGCTGGGTGGCTTGAGATGAATTAGAGTTTAGCAGGCACGTTGTCGCAGGATTTGTCAAAGGGAGGATCTTCCAGACGGGTGTTGTGTCTGGCGGGGCCTGCCACTCTCCTCCAAGAGTTGTTGTCGGGGGCTTGTATATATATGTTACACGTCGTGCGCACTCTAATATCTCGCGTTGTAGACATGTATGTCGGATCGTTAGCGCCAGCTATTGGTAGGTAGTCGCAACTATGTGGCGATGTATATGGGTTGCTACAAGAGCATAGGCCGCTCCGCTTACTAGGTTGGGTAGTCGCGGGTTTGATCCACGCACGGGACAAATCTTTGTGAAACACTACTGTTTCAGTCTGGGTGTTTGCGTGTATTTCATGTTTATACATAGATCCATGTGTAAAATCATGTTTGTCAACGCATCCACGACACAGAAATCATTAATAGTGTCCCCACACTTGTTTAAAAAATATTCGCGGCATAACCAATACTCGTTTATTAATAACGTTGTTAGTGTTTATATTTATTGCTTACATAACAACATTCATTTGTGCGCATCACCAAGGTTCATCACAATGCTGAAATTCTTCTAAAAATGCTTTGACTGGCAAAGGAACCGACAAAACCAAGAACGCGTGGCCAACTCGCACTTCATCGGTTTATATTTTAAATTAATCTCTTAGTCCACCAAAGGTTTCCACTTTGCAAAAAAATCAGAAGATAAATTTAATGTCCTGCGGTACAAGAGCAGAGCTTATTCGCTATGACTAATTAAACACGTAACGCGGCGAGTTACGATAACTTCGTGAAATGAGATCGTTTTATGGTCCTCCAGTGGCGTGCACAGGGGGCTTCACATGAGCGAGTGTCATCCTTGTCAGTCTAAAAATTTACTTCACATACATGCACGTGACAGCACGCTTACTTGCTTGCGTCACGCTAACCTTATTGTTTCATGCTAAGTCCTCAGAATATCATTACAAGATCACGAAGTTATCGTAACGCGCCGCGTTTTGTTTTGTCATAGCGGATAAGGACACTGAGTAGTTTTTAATTGTCACTTGCGGAAATAGAGGATGGTTTATATGCTTAAATACATTGCCAACAGCGTTAATAGTTGCACTCCTCTGAATAAACCTGCATTTCGTATGTAGTTCAGTGCAAATTTAAATTTGCATTTACAGGAACACTCACACAATTTATTTGAGTAGTTTATTGAAGGTAATATTTATTAATTAGGCTTTGAATTAAGACATTTTTAAGCCTTTACAGCTTCAATGGACCAGTTTTGTTTTAATGTATATTTATATGCGACGGTAGATAAAGGTTTAATTTTTAACTAAAAATAGACCTTTCGGCTCATTGGATTGAGTTATCGCGAGTTTGATCCCCATATGAGGCAAATCTATGTGTGACCCGAAGATATGACGGACGATTTAAGAGCTTAAGACGCTCCGCCCACTGTGTAGAATAGTCGCGGCTTTGATTTTCGCACAGGACAAATCTTTGTGTGCTCCACAATTATTTTTTTTGTTCTGGGTAATTGTGTTTGTCAAATTTCATGTTTGTTAACGCACCCACGACACAAGAATAAATCCTAGTGCGGGGCTACGTTTTTAAACAAACAAACAAAACATATTGCCTTCGGTATGGGTGTCCGATTTTCTCCTTAATAACATCCACAGGAATTAGAACTGGCATTTTCATATAACTGCGCGTCTATGAGTTCTGAAACCATTTTACGTCATTTCAACGTCGCCTTCATAATACACTTGTTATAGATGACAATTTACAACTTAAACACCTAAAATGGTGATGGTTTGTTTAAAAAGTTTTAAATTTTGATTGGATAGACATAAACAAAAATTTTATTTTATGTTTATTTTTGTTTATTCTGCCGAGATCAATGTAAAATTATCTCTCTCTATCTATCTATATCATCACGTCTGATCCCTTGCGGGGTAGGCAGAGAGTACAGAGTTCCAACAGGTTCTTTCTTTACATACCTCTCTGGCTTCCTCCACTCTAATAGTTCGTCTCATACACGCTCGCCGGTTACGTAGACTCTGTCTGACTTGTCCTTCAGATAAGACTCGGTCTATTTGGTCGTGGTAAGATAGTCTAGGTCTTGCCCGGTATCTACGTCCTTCCAATTTCGCATTGCATATCAGTTTTGTCATTATTTATTCTGACATTCTTTCTATATGGCCGAACCAACGAACCATACCCTTTTCCATCTTTACACCGATATTATCTTTCATACCTACTCGCTTTCTTATTACGCTGTTGGGAATACGGTCGGTCAGCTTCACTCCGCACATCTTCCGTATTTATCCTACTTTCATTCTCCTTCTCACATACCCAGCTCTCGCTACCATATAACAGCGGTGGGCCAAGCACTCTGTTATGTATGGCCAGCTTCGCCTTTTGGCTTAAGTTCCAAGTAGCTTTCCCATCGCACCATTTACTCTGTTTCCTGCACTCACTCTTTTCTCTATGTAAAATTAACTTCTACTATATTAAATGAAATCGTTTTACTCTAGTAATAAAAATAAACGAGAAATATTAAAAAAAGGCCACCATGGAAGTGACGTATATGAACACAGAAAATACACTTTTTTTCAATAGAATGTAAACTATTACTAAACTAACCAATTAAATTCTCCGAATATAAAAACAAAAAATCAAAATCTTCAATGGCAGTTATTAGGTAATAAAATATAACAGCAATCAATGTTTGAAAAAATAAAATGAGTTTGACCACAGAAGAGAGACTCAATTCTGTGATTCGAAAATTATAGGCACTTTATTGTAAGGAAAATTAAAAATTAGTTATCACTTTACATTCACTGGAAGATCCAGGAGAATTGTACTAGTGGAATATTGTACGTTTCACTTTCCGAGGAATACTAAAGAGCTTCTTTCGGTGTAATCTCCAACGATTCAAACTTGTCAATTTAAGCGATCGTGTATCGTTTTAATCACTATCTGAAATAAGAAGCCTTGTTGGATTCGGTAGTCTCTAAATGCAATCCCTGCGTCTATCAGTCAGAAACGAGTAAGTAGCAAGAAGCAATCACTAGTATTGGTTTTACGGTCTAGGTTCTGTTTTTCTTGTTCTCTTAACCTTTTCATAGTGACTTTCTTTTCTTCAAGGCTTCTATCTTTTTTCTCCTTCTTAGACAAGTTTTTTCTTTTTTAGTGGCATATTTTACCGCGGTCTGCTAATAACAGGTATAAAAATGTAACTTCTGTGATCATACATATCATGATCACTATGACCACAGAAGATGTGACCACGTAAAATACGAACTGTCCTAAGTTACGTATATTTGTAGATTATAATATAACGATTACATTTTTGGCAAATACATCTAATAAACTGCATAGCCAAACCTAATTAAAAGTATATAGTAAGGTACTTACCAATTTAAACTGATAACAGAAGATAGCAGTGTTTTACATTAATCTTTTCACAATAAGAAAAAAAAAAACAAAAAAAAAAACACCGTCACGCCTCTATTCCCCAGAGGGGGTGGCAGAGGTGTACTGAGTACACCCACGTTTCGCCGACGATGCTAGGTCCCATGTAATAGGGGGCGAGCCCATTGCCATATACCGGGCACAATTCCAGACTCCGGACTCATACCGGGAATTTTTCGTTAGAAAAACTACATTTGTCCGACCTAGGATTTGAACCCAGGACCTCGTGATCACAAAGTGATGCGCTTTGCCACCAGACCAACGAGGCAGTCTCACAATGAGAATACCATTTTATTCCACTGGTACGCTATTATTTATTTTTGTTAAAAATTAACGTTTAATAAGTAATGTCAGTGTTACTAGAAATGAAAATATAGATGAAAATCGATTAGGAAGCATATGTACTGATTTGTAAACAACTTTCAATGTGACCTCTAAAGGTACACAAAACTCGGAACGTTATGAGAACGATACAAATTCATGAAATTGGACGGTCGAGTTTTTTTTGCATATCACTCAATAAAATCTGGCACATTATCCATATTATCGCCTATAACGCGTACTACTAATACATGACATCATATTTTTTGAAGTTACTCGTGTATTAGAAGGTGTGTCTCGAACAGACTACGTAGGGATACAAATGAGTACTTTTTGTTTTTTACAAATTCACGTTAATGCAATTCAGGGTTCGATTCAGTACAAATATGAAACCCATATTAACATCTATATAGTAATTATATTAATTCATCAAATAACTAAATTAAAGGGTCCCACATTATAGACGAACACTTTTTCCTGAAAAGAAGAATGACCCACCAATATACAAGGTAAATATAATTCATTACATTCCTTTTGGCCGCCAAACCAGTTCCGTATGACCGGCCGGTAGTTCGGAACTGGTTCCCTGCCCTTATGCCCAGTTTAATGGAAATAGGCTTGCCCTCTATTAGGATCTAGCTTCGTTTGCAAACAGTGGGTGTACATGGTACACTTCCGCTACCTCCGCTTGCAGAATATAGGCATCATGCTGTGTTAATTTGAAAGATGTCGACACCACTTATAGTAAGTACAAATGATTGTTTAGCGCGCTGTCGGCAGCAAAAGGCCAGCGTTGTTTTGCATTGGAGTGGCCATTACCCGCGCCGACTGCCACAGCCGGAAAGAACGTTTGCAATTGCATTCGGAATTTAGCTTTTAATTTTTCGAAATGCAAACTGTAAATTTGCATTTGCGGCCGCCGCAGTGACTACCCGCCTAAAAGCTCTAGTAGACGTCACCGACGCTTTGTTGTTGGTACAAAGGGCTCTCTCACATACAGCCGGATTTGCAAAAACTTTGTCTCAGCACAGTTCCATGTTAATAAACTACTAATGTATCTAGTTCAACAGCTCAATGTATGAATCTCTTGTTTACATTTAATTTTGGGTTATAAATGTGTAAGACGTACACTAATATCCCTGTCACAGAAAACAAGGGGCTTCTTTCACCGCCCTCGAATAAAGTCAGAAGTAGACTAATCGACAATATAATATTAACTAACCAGGACTTTGCACGAGGGTGATGAAAGTGTCCCTTAGTCTTATTAGACTAAGGGGTTCTTTTATCAGAGTAGCGTTATTACGCTACTCTTACTTTCTGCGTGTGTCGTAAAAGTTAACAAGAAGAAGAATCAATACGTTGCATATCATGTAGATGAAATGTGGTGCAAACATCCACATGCATCGAAATGGTATTTTCTTTGGTCAGGGTGTCACTCAATTAATGCCTGTGAATGAAATCATTATCGCTTAGTTTTATATTACGCAACTGGAGTAATTGTCTAGTGTCAGTTATAAATTTTAAGTAAACGTGTCTCAGGTTTATTAACTATAATGATAATGCGAAAGTTCTATTTTTACAATAATGCAAAATAACTACATAGACATATAAGTAGATGCCCAATAATTATATAATCCAATCGTTAGAACTCTAACTTAACTGCGGCATCGCATTCTTCTCACGTTTATGTAAATTAAGAGCTTAGCACGAACATATTGACGTTAACGTAACGCAATTAAGTTTACAGGCCATCCTTTTCACACTACTAATTTTCTAAATAAGGATGATCGTCAAAACTCGTTTTCTTGACAACTTTACGATAACGGCATAAGATTTGTGCTTAGCTCTCTGTACAGTGAGGTAAAAACTTTAGCAGTGCGACATCAGGAAGCTTGCCTTTTATACCATTTGATATATTAGGAACCGCCTCACACCGGCTTGGTAATATAGCTATGATTTATCTTCCCGTCATAGACAATTCTACACCAGAAGATGTGTTGTCGACGCGAACGTTGCCACTATCCCTATATCAGAGTTTTCTATAGTTTTCTTTTTCCTTGTCCTTGCTTACATTTCGTTGGTCATTTAAAATTGGTAAAAAGCAACGAGGCTGAAAAGGGACAAATATATTTGTTAAAACAGAGAAGCGTGAGATATAGATGGATGGAGATAAGTTTCAATTCAACAGTACCTAGGGCTTAGCACAAAAATTTTGACTTTAGCGTGACGGTAGCGAGTTGATATGCCATCCTTGTCACAATATAATTAATTAAATAAACATGAACGTGACAGCACGCTTACTCGTTACCGGCACAAAACCGTTAATATTTTCGTGCCAAGCCCTCTGTTGTCTGATGTTTGTTGAAATAATATGTTTTCTTCGAAACTAGTTGAAGTATCCAAAAAGAAAATATCTGAATTTTAGTAAGGATTTTTTAAAAGTTGCATCTTTAAAAGTGTGTCAGCACTGAAGCTGGAGTGTAATATTTTAAGGAAGGATTTTCAATAAAATAACAAACGAGTAATGAGATGTGTCACTATTATAGTGGTACAAAAATGGCATAAATGTTATTAAAATTCGTACAGTAATGACTTAATGACTAATGACTTCTGAATAAATATTATCATATAAACTCCATTCAACACGAGTTGCGAGCTATAAAATATACGTATAAAACCGCATGCAATCAGTATTCTTATCAATCGCTCATCATAAGTTGATCTGTACGTATCTTCGAAAATTGTATCGACATTATTATGCCGTGATTGGACACTACGCCAGCAAATATCACTTTGCATCAGTTTCAGCAGCACCATAGTTAATCTGAGATGCCAAAAATATTAGGCCTTAAAACCGTAAATAATTACAATGTGTTGACTGAACCATTTTGAAAACAACCTTTACATGCGCGCTTGTATTTAGATTTGCTTGTTAATGAAAGTAATTACTACGAAACATAATATTTTCGGCGAGTTACTCGCTCAAGTTTGCTATATTAACAGAGCGAGTTCAACACTTGGCTCGTGTTTGCCCCGTGATGTTCAAGTTTTGCATTTCATTCTCGAGTTAGCGCAATTTTTGCTATGCTATTACTTATATATATATATATATATATATATATATATAACGCTTATTGTTAACTGGTACTCAAGTTTCTTACAGAATACCACAACATTATCATTTTACAAAGTTATTGTTATGCGCTGAATTTTGTCGTAGTTCAAGTGTTGCATTTCATTCTCGAGTTAACGCAATTTGTGCTGCACACGTCTGCTTATTTCATGGTGCCCGCGCTCCGTTGTTATCTTATTTAACATTTTCCACTTATGACACTGTTGAAAATGTGCTCTAATATTTGTCTTGAATATTGCCTTTTAAGTTACGACGTGTATGTATTTAAACAACGGTTTGTCCCTTTGGAATAGGGAATATGCGTGTATTATATTATATTTTTATGCGATAGATTACATCAATATATAACCGCAAAAAAGCCCGCCATTTTGGGGCGCTTGCCGTGACGTCAAAGTCTATAATAACAATCAATTAGTGAACAGGTGTAGAAGTATTTTATTCTGTAATTTATTTTTATTTTGTATTTTGCGACTATTATACAATGGAACAATATTATGTTGTGCCTAGGTGTAAAAATACAATAAGAAATGCACCCGATAGGTGCGGACATAAGGAGAAAGTGGTGTAAAATCAGAAAAAGAGACATGGTATCTCCATCAACTTGTATACATTGCTGTGAAGATCACTTTAACGTAAGGATTAACTTAAATAATTTTAACTAAAATTATGTATTTGTGTAGATCGACACCAAAAAATAACAATAAAACTAACTCAATAGCAAACATCCAACAAATATGCATTTGTTTACATTTGTATTGTAGATTTTGACGTCATATTCAATCTGGTGGCGTTCCAGCTACTTTGAATTTCCCACTCATTTTTTGTACTTTCAAAAATTATTTTCTGAATAAAAAAATAATGTTATTAAAAAATATTGGTATAGACACTATTCTAATGCGATAAAGTTTGTAAAAAAAAATATTCGAACCTTATTTGAATTACACGCATATTCCCTATTGTAGTATAATTCAATAGTAGTAGTATTTAGGAATAAAATACTTACTTATCAATAAAGCACCTGAATGGAAAGATCTTGTTGGAACTCTGTACTCTCTGCTTACCCTGCATGGGACCTGGCGTGAAAATATAGATATATAGACTTATCAATAAAACACCATTACATTTTAAGACTCACACACTCAGTGGGTAGAGACCATATGAACTGATTTTTTCTCTTGTCATTGATGTGGTACTACACCATATATATGTACGTAGATTACTGCACATATCGCTATTTTTACAAACTCAAAATAACAACAGTGTTATTCTACCTACTTTAGCTACCTATTAACACGTTCAATAGATAGACAAGGAACATTTATGCAGCAAGATATCTACAATTACTGAAACCCAGGTACCGTAGTGTGATGTTCCGTACCCGGACTGCCGGTCTCGGTTGCCAGCCACTTCATTTACAACATCTTGCACCGCCTTAACAGCTTCTGGCTAACCTAATAGATGATATCTCCGCCTAAAGCGCTTATACAATCTCCAATTTCAGCTATTTAACTTACTCTACGCACAGTACAAGATATGCAACTAGCCTAGAAAGTAATGTGGCAGCTGTATGGTGAATGATCATAAACTTGAAACTTTTTAAAGGTAAGTTTTTGAAGCTCAAATAGAACGGAGGTATCTTTTGTAGTTAAGGAATTCCTACGATCACTTTCCGGCTCCATGATCATATCAGCTTCATGATACCATATTACTGATTGTCATCAAAGACACATACGATTGCCAAATATGAGCTCAACTCGATGCTATAAAGCGCTTGGAAATCAGCCGTACCAAAAAAGCTAATTAAATATTAACAAAAACCTTTTAACATAAGTATCCCCCTAACTAAAGAGTATAAGGTAATTTTAATGGCATTCGTGTTATTTTCAAGAGTTATGTGTGTATGACTCATAACAAACACGGAATTGGAAAAGTTGTGCTTAATGAAAATTTGTTTTTATTTAGAAATTTAATTTAGAATCTACGCACATACATACCATTTTTCTAGAGCCTTATTCCCATGGGATAAGGTTGTTGTTAGAGGGCACTGACGGGAATAGAAATTCTAACGGCACTCTTTCTTATATATTCTTATAACACTGAGGCTTCTCAATAAACATCATCATTTTGATACGAATGCATATAACATGCGAAAGGTTGTTTTAATCAATTTTCTACTTGAATCGAATTTGCTTAAACTTTACCTTTAAATAAACTGGGACTAGACTGGAGTGTGCTCCGCTTCCTTAATAAGGACGGACGAAAAATGCTAAGGTTGAAAAGTTCTCATGAACTTTTAATTTAATCGCAAGTTGAAATCTTAAGGAATGAATTGCTCATGATCAGTTTGTTTGTGACACGGGTCAATGTGATGCGGTGAAGGTTTTCAATTACTTGCGCGTGCAATTAAGAAGATTCACTTTGCAGTCCGAGTCCAAACAGATAAGTGCTTTTAGAGAGAGTGTTGTCGTGTATTAGTTTAATGAAAACTAAACCCATCTGTGTATATTCAACATTTAAGCATACCGTATATTATCTTTCATAGGTTTGCCTACATAAATTAATTACTAAATAAAATATTTATATCATAAACAATATGCAATACTCTATACTGTCTCAGTGGACTTTATCCTGTTATATGGAAATAACTTCTCAATAACTCGGTTCAGTGGGTACAGGTAAAATCATCATTGGTGAAATGTATGTGTAAAAAAAGACATCCTTTTTACTCTGCAAATTTACTGAATAAAGACGAACGTGACAGCGTGCTTTCATGAGTGTTTTACAATAGTGTTAATTAAGTCGTGCTAGTAAGCAGTAACTGACATGGTTTTCGACTTTTGGAATAAAAAAAACGTCTGCTATTTCCCAAACGAAATTTAATTTTGAAAGGAAACGTTCAATGTTTGACTTGTGCAATTTGCAGAATATGGAAGTTGCTGACTTAAAATATAATTCAAATTTATTAACAGTAATTTTTTAACAATAGTTCTACCATGATTTAAAGTCATCGAGTAAAGCGTTCATCATTTTGACATATTTGTATAAAAGAACTTTAAAACGCGAGAAACAAAATACCTCATTGTAATTGCCTGTTTCTATAATAAGAAAAAAACAATTAAACATCGTCACGCCCTGCATTCTTTAAGTAAGGATGGTAGACGTGTACAGTGTATACCCGTTTCAAGCCGACGATGCTAGGTCCCATTGAAATAGAGGGCGAACCTACGAGTATTATACCGGGCACAATGCCTGACTCCAGACAGATACTGAGAATTGTTGGATAGATACATTTTACTTTGGATGTGACTTACCGACCTGGAGTTCGAAGCCACCTCGTGATTCCTACACTTATTATTCGCCATTAGACCAACGAAGCAAAAATTCTTGCGTCAATGTCAAAGGAACTCATGGTATGGTTTTAGATTTTTTTCTTGTTTTTAATACGTAGCCCCACACTGGGATTTGTTCCTATGTCCTAACAAACATGAAAATTAACATACACTAATACCCAGACCGAAACAAATAATTGTGGATCACACTGCGCTAAATCGTCCGACTAAATATTATTATAACATTTCAAATCATTGAGTAGGTGGGTAGCGGTATGAGACCGTCACCCATCCTCTCAATGATTTGAATTTTATCGTCTACATATACGTCATTAAAATGTTTTAAATTGACGCAATATATTTTTTCAAAACTCCGGATGTAGGTAGGTATACATAAATAATAGTGACTAAATAAGCGAGAGGCGCTCGTAGCATTGTGCGGCCGCCGTGTTCTCGCGATCGCTAATCACCAAGGTTAAGCAGCGTTTGGCTCGGTTGATCTGAGATGGGTGACTGTTCTGGCACTTTCATATTCAAGCGTTTCCGTGATTTAAAACCACATAAGTCTTTAAGCCAAGTTGGGAGCCTTATGGCTTAATAAGTTCCAACAGCAGGTGGCCACAAGCCTGTCTACATCAATCCGCACTGGGTCCGCGTGGTGCAGTATAACCTAATCTCTCTCACCTCGATTTGTGAGAGACGGGTTTTGCCCAACAGTGGGACAGTATAGGCCGATATTATTA
This sequence comes from Phalera bucephala, assembly GCA_905147815.2. Lineage (NCBI taxonomy): Eukaryota > Metazoa > Arthropoda > Insecta > Lepidoptera > Notodontidae > Phalera > Phalera bucephala. The sequence continues at coordinate 18,286,569 of LR990622.1, forward strand.
TTTTAGTGACTAAATTACGCCATATTTTTAACAATGCGATGATTTTTTTAATAAACTTTTAATTACACTGTCTTAAACCATCACAGACTTCATGAAATTGTTTTGATTGAATTAACAAAGTAATTAACAACGGCGTGAGAGTTTCCTCAGATACCTACTATTTGACTTTTTAAATAATAATCTTATTGCATTAAGTGACTTACATAATAGAGATTTATATCTTAGGTGTAAATTTTAATTAATTATTTTAGTCGACCTAGCGCAGACACAATGTTTGAAAGATTTCTACGTTGACGATGGTTTAATGGTGACTTTCACCTAGCTATTCGCGTCATCGTCAAGCTAGATCCCATGCAGGCAGAGAGCACAGAGTTCTAACAGATTCCTTTCTTATAAACTTCTCTCGTTCTTCCTGTCTCATACTTCGTATCATACACAATGTTCTTGAACTAATTGTTTTTGTTGTTGTTCTCGACCGAAGAGTCTTCTTGACTTATCTATCAGTTAAACACATCATTGCCTATAATTTCTTTAGTAAATTAAATATCGGTATGACATCTGAAATTTACTGTCTAACATTTTCTCCAGGGTCTCACACCTTGATTCTCAGTCGATTCCTAGTAGACTAACAAGTCAAATATGAGTATATCGTGCGTTTATTTGAGTATATACAACTATTTTTAATTTTTAACAAAACTTTTACATTAATGTAGGTCCTAATTTGAAACTAGGGAACTATTCCAATTAAACTAATTGCTTTGAAATAATAAATTTTATACATCGAAGTAGAGAAATAATGATGAAATATGGCACTACTCGTGCAAACGAGATAACTTTTCCAATTTTAACAGGTTCCCTTGCACAAAATGTGGGCTATTTCACATAGCACAGGTAATATGGGAAGCTCGTGAACTAGTGAGCTCACATTTGGTCATACAAACACTCAATGGTGTGGAATATTTCATATTGTTTCTGGTTTCTTTTTAAAAGTAGTATAATTATGTTTATGGAGTAGAATTGTAGTTTATTTTATTTATAAATATACGCCTATATTCCCAAAGCAGAGCAGAGGTGTAAAGTAAACAGTGTACACCCACTCATTGTCGACCATTTTAGGTCCCAATCTAATGTGGGACGATCCTATTGCCAATATTTCAAAGAGTGTGTGAATGATCCACGCCGTTGACTATAACGCTCCAGCCGGAGATTATTTAAAAGACTGAAGCTTAAAGCAGGGTTTTGTCTGTTGTAACAGTCAACACGAAAAAAAAAAAACTAATTCTAACGGAACCTTCATTATATCAATGCCATTTTTGTGACTCAAATAGTGCGATATTGTGCTAAAATAATTGGTCGGGTATAACAAGAGATATAGCTTGTTTGCTCTACAGGCATTACTATTTATTATGAAGATTCTAGAAATTATTATGGCAATGAAATACTGTGTTTCTACAAATACCATAGCATTATTCTTAACCTTCCGATGCTTTCATAACCATTCAAAGAAAAAACTAGTTATAAAACTGCAATACTCTCGGGATCGGTACAATTTTGTTCAGATAAAACTGTTGTCGGTACAGAAGCGTACCTCTGAGGCACGTGTCGGACGCGACGTTTAGAGACAGAATATTCTTATTAAAATAGTGCTTTAACTTTCTCCAGTGGTTAAAAGCTTAATCCGCTTCGCCCACTGGATCGTGCGATCGCGAGTTCGATCCCCGCGCGAGGCATATCTTTGTGTGACCTATAAATATGTTTTCCGGTCTGGGTGTTTCTGTATGTGTGAATGATTCCTAGTGTGGGGCTATGTTTATAGTAGAAACCTGATTACTGGTAATTTTTAGGTCCGTATTTTGTACAAACAGTTGGAAATAGTGGCTGTTATAAAGGTTTTATACATTTTTATTTATTTTTATCGATATCTAAACATATGAGTAGCACCTACGACACAGGAATAAATTCTAGTGTGAGGTTACGTCTTTTCATTAAAAGCGCATCGGACGATTTAGCGCAGTGGTTAAGAGCTTAAGCCACTCCACTGTGTCTAATAGTCGCGGGTTCGATTCCCGCACGGGACAAATCTTTGTGTGATCCACAATTATTTGTTCCGGTCTGGGTATTTGTGTATGTGAATTTTCATGTTTGTAAACGCAACCACGATACAGGAATAAATGCTAGTGTGGGAATACGATTAAAAAAAAAAAAAGAATTAAGAACAACAGCACAGTTTACTCATTAGGTCGTATACCCTAAAGACTATATATGTAGGTATTTACCCAGGTCGATCGCTGTTGTCTACACAATATCGACCGAGATATGGGATGCTTTCAGAATCAGAACTTAAGGGTTAAAATTTTATTTATAGAGGTAACATTGTTTCAGATGGAGCTTGACCGTGGAAGCTGACACGTTGTGCGAGTAAGTGGTGCAGCGGGCGCCCTGCTGTCACCGCAAATTGGGTTGACCCCGGAAGAAATATACTTTTGCACAATACAGCACATTTTGTACTATGTATCCGGAAAAAATAATAACGTTTTGGATTTCATGTAGAAGTTCTTCATCTTGCTCTTTATTGGCCTATAGAAATAAAATATAATTTTTGACTTTGAATGAAACTAAACTTAGTTTTACTCGTATTTTTTTATCAAGTCAAATCAAAAGTTTTTTATTCATATAGACCGAAATGTAAAAGTAATGTTAAGCGAAAAATAAATATTTGAAGTCGGTGCCGGTTGCTTCAGTGGGTTACTTAGTGCCGACTTCAAATATTTATTTTTTGCTTTTGGAAGTCGGTCTGCCTTGTATATAAAAATATTTTTATTGACTGTTCATTAGTGCCCTGGTGTATCTTCAAAGTCCAAGGTCCGATACCGATAAATTAAAATAGGACCACTTTGGAGCCATGTTATACCCAATCCAAAAATAATTATCAAAACCGGTTTATAAGTAAAAAAGTTATTTAAAAACAACAGATGAATTATGAACCTCTTCCTTTTTTGAAATCGGTTAATATTCTGCTTAGTTATATAGTAGGGTACCTACAGGACTGATATAACACTAATATGGCTACCTCAGAATTATACTGAACCCAATGCAAAAAGAATCATCAAAATCGGCTCATAAGCAAAGAGGTTATAAAAAAATAGACGAATTCCTCCTCCTTTTTTGAAGTCAGCTAACATACTGCTTAGTTCTATAGTAGGGTACCTATAGGATTGACGTAATACCCATAACATATCAATTTACACATTCCTATTGTTTGTCGTTAAGGAGTTCCCTGGTGTATCTTCTAAGTCCAAAATCCAATGCCAATGAAATTAAAATAAGACTACCTTGGAGCTGTACTGAATATAATGCAAAAAAAAATCATCAAAATCGGTCCATAATTGACGGAAACATCGCTGAACATACATAAAAAAAAGAAAAATAAAAGTATACATACAAACGAACATAGAACCTCCTCCTTTTTGAAGTCGGTTAAAAGAGGAAAAATATTAATTACTTAAGACGTAGAGTCTCGGAAAGTCATTCCTGTGGAGAAGAAGGGCAAGAAACCATACGGTTACTCTTTAAAAATGAGAGTTCTACAATTCGTTTTGTATATATTGCATTCATGGGGTATGGGAGAATAATGCAGAACGAGCTAAATAGATGTGCTTAAGTATAGATTAATCATAAGTGTACTTAGATTCATGGTGTCGGTAAGTATTTACATAGTTCTCTCATTTACAAAATAGAGATTTTGTAAAGGTATATAATAAAAAGTGTAATAATAATAGTAAGAGAAAAATTACTCATTTAATATGTAACAATTTCAATATTTTGAATCTAATACTGAAATTGGAGTTGATAAACAGTTATTACTCCCACTGGGGTTAATTAGTCTAATTTAATACTAACTGCGGTGGGGACAAATGGTACGCCATTTTAAATGTAGCATGTATATGTATAATTGCAACACATAGCCAGTTAGTTTCACATTAGACGATGTCCACTCCGATCTAGGTCTCGAACCTATTCGCGCCTATATTAAAAAGGCGACAACACGACACTTCGCGAACGCATCTACCCATGCGAATCCGTTAATCGTAGCCGCCGCCGACTACGATCCCCCTCCCCCGACTCCCGCCGCCACCGCCGGCTGCGACATGTTCTCAACGATCCCCCCGATGCTTTGTCATCCATTCTTTCAGCTCAGCCGGCGGTTGACCGGTGCACTTAGTAGTGCACCCCGTCCCCCCACAGCGATTGTCCCAATCGAGGGCGCCTCTTCAAGGCGCCCTCGTGTATGCCGACCCCTTGCCCTTCTGGCTCGAGCGTAGTGGTTGCACGCTCGCCCTTAAGTCCGGTGAAGCTGTACACAACGTACATCACTCACACACACACACACACACACACACAATTAGACGATGTATTGTGTACTTACTGTAATTCATATTGCATGTGGGTACTTACTCATCTATTAATAAATGTCTCGCGTGTGAAAAGAAATGCAGTAAAGTTTCTAGTTGATTGCAGTAAACAATTCGTTACCATTGTTGTTGAGTGGAGTAATTAAAAAAAACAATGGCAATTGTATCCACACTAAGACGGTTACATCTGAATAATTCAGCGTTAAAATATAAAAAAATATTAATTTGTCAATGCTTTTTTGTGGATGGTATATGCATGATTAACATTAGCTACGTAGACGACATAGTGTTGCTGAGCGCATCGGTCTGCGGTCTCAGGAGGCTGGTTTCCCAGTGCGAGCGGTATGCTGCTACACATGGCCTAATCAACAATAGTAGTAAATCAGAATTCATGGTCTTTGAAGCCGGGGGTCTTGAAAAAATTCCTACTACGCCATTCAATGGGACTCCATTGAACAGGGTGTATAAGTCCAAATATCTAGGTCATCTGCTGACTCTCAGAGAAAGGAAGGCGCTGTCAATAAGAGCTAATATGATGGCACGCAGGTTCACACGTTGCTCACTTAAGGTTAAAATTACGCTCTTCCGAGCGAACTGTACAAACTTTTACACTTGCAGCCTGTGGGCTAAATTTACTCGAAAATCATACAGCGCCCTCAGAGTTCAGTACAATAATGCGTTCAGAGTACTAGTGGGACTGCCCCGATTCTGTAGCGCATCAGGAATGTTCGCAGATGCCAATGCAGATTGCTTCTACACCACAAAGCGGCAGAGGTGTGCATCTCTGGTGCACAGGGTGTGGAGCAGCTCAAACAGCCTGCTGAATATGATTTCCAGCAGGCTGGCTTGTCTCTATGTGAGTCACTGCTGCACCATCTCGCACGGGATGACGCAGTATTGAATCAAATATTTTGTAAGACGGAATACTAACATAGGTTAAGTTTTACTAACATGATGAGTCCTGGTCACTCGAATAAAGAAATTATATTATTATTGGATTTATGCTTAAATTTCATTACATATTTTTTATTCATTTATTATACTTGGTGCACTAAAGGTACAGAGGCGGACTTAACGCTTACGGCACTTTCTAACAGTCCGTGAACCACATGAGAAAAACCCACATAAGGTCCGAAAAAAGAAAAATTAAACGAATAAGATAAATAAATATTTTTATATTATGTAGCCAATTATAAATATATACACATATACAATCCCATACATATGTATATATATATATATATATATAATAGATTTATATCAATAGATATGAAATTTGAGTAACTTTACGATTTTGCCAAAGTTTTATGAAGATAATCCTGTACTTTAGTCTTAAATGATAAACGATTGTTAGACATCCTTATTTCCTGAGGTAGAGCATTCCATAGTAAGATGGATTGAATGAAGAAAGAGGAGTGAATGAAATTGGTACGGTGAGAAGGGCATTGAAGAAGTCGATTATTTGAGGTTCGAAGATATTTATTATGATTAGAGCATAGAAATTTAAAATGGGAGGAAAGATGTTCAGGCAAAGCAGGAGAGCCAAGAATAGAAAATAGCATTGTCAGTGCCCTCATAGCTCTGCGCTGGCGATAAGCAACCACTTTAAAAGAGTTCGATGCTCAGACACATGATCATACTGACGCAAATTAAAGAATAATTGAATGCAGTTATTAAAAAGGCAGTCTAGTTTGTTGAGATGATCCGCATTCAGGTCGTAGTAGCACACATCACCATAGTCGAATATAGGAAGGATCAAGGACTGCACGAGCATTGCCTTTGTGTGAGAGGGGATTAAGTTTTTAAATAGAGGTATCGCAAGGTACTGGTGACTTTTTGACTGACAGCTGTTATCTGGGATTGCCAACTAAGCGTAGTGTCAATGTTTAATACAAGATCTTTAACACTGGAATTTAAAGGGATAGCTGAACCATTGAACATAATTGATTGTAGAGTTGCAATATTCAGCTTGTTGATAGTCCTAGAACTCCCCAGAATTATAGCTTGACACTTAGCTGGGTTAACTGCCATTCCGAATCGGTCAGACGAATTTTTAATTGACTCCAGATATTTGTTTAATTTACAGATAGTGTCAGATATTCGATCGACACTATCTTGCGAGTAAAGTCATCGGCATAAAGATGATACGCGCACTGAAATTCATAGGTTATCAGATCGATGAACAGAGAAAATAGAAGAGGAGAAAGTATACCGCCTTGGGGAACGCCAGTTTCTAAGTGGCGCCAAGACGACGTTAGTTCGTCACTCAAAACAGCCTGCTGACGTTCCCGAAGATAAGAAGAAAAGCAATCCAGCGATTCTCTTGAGCACATACGATAGGAGAGAACGGACAGAATGATATCATGTCTGACAGTGTTAAAGGCATTGGAGAAATCTACTAACACGAATACAGTAACTTTAGTTTCTTCCATGCCTTTTCGAATATCATGAGATACTTTGAGTAGAACAGAAACGGTACTATGGCCAGGCCTAAAACCAGATTGAAAGGCACGCCGCCAGAATGAAAAAAAAATCAACGAAAAAAAAATCAACTGTTGTGACCTTTACCCGCGCAGACTGTAGAAAGAACGTTCGCAATCGCTTTTTAAATACTGCTCTTATTTTTTTTAAAGTGTAAATTATATTTGTGCTTTGCACAATAACTGCCAGCGTAGAAGATGCAACTATACGAGAGGACTCGTGTCGCTTTGTTGGTGATACAAAGCGCTCGCTCACATGCTGACAGTTTTTCAAAAACTATGCCTCGTCGCAGTTCCTCCTGCTGGTGATAGTAATAAAGCTTTGTATTCACAAATTACATGCAAATATGTACCATGAAGTTAAATAGCCGCATAATAGTGACGGAAATATAGAAACCTGTGACACTTTTTACGGAATTTATAACCTGTGTAGGCTATGTTCGGCGTTTCTCTACGTATTCGAACCAGGAATGAGGGGATTCGTAGAAAAACCAAGGTCACCGACATAGCTCATAGGATTAGTCAGCCGAAGTGGCAATGGGCGGGCCATATAACACAAAGACCGAACGGGCGTTGGGCAACAGGATTTAAGAAGGTATTAAAGTGGAGACCACGTATTGGCAAGTGCAGCGTGGGACGGCCGCCTGCCAAATGGACTGATGATCTTGTGAGGATCGCAGGAAGTCGTTGGATGCAGGTGGCATCGGACCGGTTGCGCTGGAGAACGATTGGGAAGGCCTATGTTCAGCAGTGGACAAGTATAGGCTAAGGTGATGATGATAATCTGTCTACTAAGTTTTTATTGCAATTCTTAGGCTATTGCGCGTAGCGATCACGAGGTTCTGGGTTCAAATCCGTCGATCAAAAATGTAATTATTCTGTAGAAAATTTTCACTACCTGTCCGGAGTCCGGAACAGTGTTCGCTAATGGCAATAGGCTCGCTCCCAATTGTATGGTAGTTTCCACAGTTGACGAAAAGTAGGTGTACATGGTACACCACTGCCAACACCGCCTCGGAAATATAGACGTGACGGTGTTTATTAATCCAGATAATTGATAATAGTTTAACTGCCATGGTTTACTAAATTTTTTATTTCGATATACGATATGGTAGGTTTAAAAAAAAGGCATAAAATATTTAGAATGGAAAGCAACACAATGGAGTGCGTATATTTGGCCAAAAACAAAATTCAGTAGTCAGTGATGAAAATGAAACAAATACAGTGTTACTTTTCTTTTAGTATTGTGCTTTTATCCGGTGTCTTTAGATTAAAAGTGGGACAACCACAATAGGAGGTACGGTCTCTGTGAGATATGATAGTTAGGGAAGAGGAGGTTTGACGTCAGCGCGGTTATATTAATTAATACCGATATAAAATCAATTATACGATTTCACCGTACGGTTCATTTCTTCAAATTGCTGATGTTTCATCTATTGAGTTCTCAAGGACATTTTAGAATGAGGACGTTCAAACTTCCAAAATATCAGGGCTCCATCAGGGCCCTTATTTGGTATGACCAATTGCTGTGTGTAATAGTATTCTGCTTGCCCTTGGAGTATATATATATATATAATTAAACGATCATGTCACGAAGTAATCGTAACACGCTGCGCTATGTATTTAATTCGCTATAGCGAATAAAAACCCTGTAAAAAAACTGATGGAGTGGTGGGCGTAAAACCTTTGACTTAATAAGAATAAACTAAAGATGGACCTTACACAACACTAAAACCCAAAATACTGTAAGCACTTTTCGCATAATTCGGAATGACTTTCATATTAAAAAGTCAGTTTTAAATCTGGACATTATCGTATAATGTGAAAACTTTTGTGGCATGTGTCTAACTATCAATAATTCTTAGCACAAACAATACTTCAACTTCACACTTTTCATAGCATTTAAATGTATAGACGCGCCTTCTGCAGACACATAAAAAGTTTAACATGCCAAAACCTACGGCTCCATTCTAAAATATTACTGTTGTCAGCAAGTGCTTCTATTTATGGAAAATTTCCCTCAATCCTATTTGTACCTTTGGGCGATACCTATAATGTTGTAATTGCATTTCTTTATTGTCAGCACATTTAATTTACAATGGAACAATACTTATTCCGTCGCACTACTCGCTATTTTTGTGATTAGATTTGTTACTGACTTGCATAGTTTAAGTCTTAGGGCCTCTTTCATAACCCTCGAGTAAAGTCTGAAGTACAAATTCACCATCTCTGAGTAGCCCTATCCGACAGTTAAACTAGACAGTTTTAATTTCTTAGCGTTACTCACGCTAATAGGGGCGTACCTAACCAGCATTTTAAATTAAGGCCCTTCAAATATTATAATTTGTGACAATAATGGAGGGAAATTATAGTACTGTTCACCTTCGATTGCTTTTTACCTTGATGCAGTTTTTACAAGCTTTTGTTTAACTTGCAATGTTCGTATGTCTGCCTGTCTGTCTGTCTATCTGTCGCTCTTTATGGTTCAAATATTGTGATCTATTTTTCGGGGTATCTGATTTAGCTTAAATTTAGCATAAGTATGAACTTTGGTGACAATGCAATAATATGATACCATGGATCAGGTCTGATGATAGAGTCAGAAGGTGAGAATAGGAACATGTGGATTATACAACGTAACCCCCTCGTGTTTAGGCTTGTTAGATTGGTATTGGCAAGTACTATACCACCAGATAGTGTTCAGGCTGTGATGATTAAGCCGAAAGGGGGCCAATGGAACCAACTAACTACTAAATTATAGCCCCGCCGTGTTTGGGCTCGTTGGATTTGTCTTGACGAGTACTTCAGACCCAGATGGTGTCCAAAGTCTGATGATGGAGCTAGAAGGAAGCCATAGAAACTTCTCAACTAAGCAAGATGTTTTCGTTGTGTTTTTGCTATAACAGCTTGTTTATAAAAAGGTATTTTTATATAAAAGAATGACTAGCGATAGACGGAGACATGCATCGGTTTAATTACAATTGATTTTTAATAACCTCTATTTCGTCGTCATTAGTAATATTTTAAAAAACAACAATGCAGAATTTTAATAGATCTAGTACTTGACTTTTATCCTACTTATATCCCATTTGACTGCCTTGTTGGTCTGGTGGCAAAGCACATTGCTTTGTGATCACGAGGTCCTGGGTTCAAATCCTAGGTCGGACAAAAGTAGTTTTTCTAACAAAAAAATCCCAGTATGAGTCCGGAGTCGGGAATTGTGTCCGGTATATGGCAATAGGCTCGCCCCCTATTATATGGGACCTAACATCGTCGGCGAAACGTCGGTGTACTCAATACTATAGGCGAATATAGGCGTGACGGTGTTATATCCCATATACTACTCATAATGAATGCATAACTGGTTTGTTGTTAAATTATCACATCATACATGATAATAAGAGTTTAGCATATATATATATATATATATATATATATATATATATATATATATATATATATATATATATATATATAATGGGTATATGGCGAATAATCAGACAGACAAAACAATATCAAATTATAGCATGTTGCGAGTCGCCAGTCAATGGTTAAGGGGGGCAAGTTGATGATACATGGATGATGCGAAAAGTATGTCGTATTGTGGGTACCGTCAAAAGCACACGAACCTTTTTTTCTGTTAAAAAATACGTAGCCCCACACTAGGATTTATTCCTGTGTTGTAAGTGCGTTTACAAACATAAAAATTCACATATACACAAATACCCAGACCGAAACAAATGATTGTGGATCACACAAAGATTGGTCTCGAGCCGGAATCGAACCTGCGAATATTAGACACAGTGGGCGGAGCGGCTTAAGCTCGTAACCACTGCGCTTAATCGCCCGTCATGTAAGACTCGCACTGCAAATGTAAACTTTGCATTGGCAGTGCGAGTCTTATCTCTACGGCGATTTTAATATGAACGGTACCAAGTCCAATGTGTAATGCTCCACGAACTCTAGTGAGCTGCCCCCCCTGACGTGCTGCTGGTAAAAGGCGTGTGGGTCGCAGAAGGAAGTCGTGGCTCCGTAATATCCGGGAGTGGACGGGAATTGCGAGCGCCGTACAGCTCTTTCGTATCGCACAGGATAAGGACGAATTCCAAAAGTTGATAGCCAACCTTCACTAGTTGGAGAGGCACCGGAAGAAGAAGAAGAAGAAGAAGTAATCAGCATTTTAAAGGGTGCCGGTAGCAGTTTTTTACGGTGTTGTTACACACGCAAGATTTTCCGTCTACGGCCACAAGTAGTCGTAACAATAGTAGTAAAGGGCTTTCGAAATTATTACGTGTCTACACGTGTATTCGGCGAAAGATTTAGTTACCTAACCTTAACTAATCTTTACTGTCTTGATATTATTCTTAACAGATGCTCCTTAGTAATATATTACCGTAAAGTATTTAATATTAATTCATCCATCATTAATGTTCTACAGGAAAAATTTGCTACTAGATCGTAAATGTTTTTTACAATATCATTCTCATTATAATCTGCTAAAGAAAGGACGTTTCATTTAATTTTTCAGTAATCGGGTGTACTCAATGCCAAACGTGAATATATGTAATATTATTACCAAGGCAACAGCTGCGAAAGAATCTTTAGAATTAGGTTTCGTCGTTTTAAAAGATCTTTAAGTTTCGTCGCGAAACACCGCGGAGTATTCCTTTGATAACAATATTGGGATTATATTTACAACTTTTTTACAATGAGTTATACCCAGGGTAAACCCCCATCTAGAGAAGATAGCGTGAAAGTGTTTATTTTGATTTAGGTATAACAGGTATAATTTCCTTTAATTCCTTCGTAGGACTGTGGTTTGTATGGAGTTTGTATCGTTTGGAGCGATCAAAAATATCGCCTTTTATTGTATGAGAGTTTTGTGGTATGACTTAAAAAATCTGATTTCAAAGGTTCACAAATTTGGTCGTAGTGTTTGTATTACAACTCCTTGAGGAGGAAACTTCCTTGAAATATTTCCCCCGTTTCCCTCTAACACGAAATGCGACCATGAACCGACCTGCCCAAGGTGCCAAGTATCATTTGGATGCACGTCGCCTGATTTATAAAAACGATATCCGGTACCAGCATTGATAGGAAGAACTGTTTATTGACTTTTAAAGTAAATTATTTCCTGGTTTAAACAATTATGTTTGAAATTAATGAGTATACCTAATTAGTTAATGTTGAAAGTAATCATGATAGATGTGAAATATTACTGTTAGCGACAAGCCTTGGGATCAGCTCAGGCATTGTGTTAAGTTGATGTCGTTGCCGGAGGCAGCGCTCTGTGTATTTTGCCTTAATGTGTGTATATTTTAAATAAAATAATACCTTTACAAGAAATTCTCAAACATTAACTTTTCCGGCTTGTCATCCTTACTATTTTTTTATAAGTACGTTTCTTAATATTTTTCTTTAAAAAGATTTTCTATCTAAAAGTTGAAAAAAGACCTCTAACTGGCGATATTGACTGAGCGCAATGAAAATACATAATCTCGTCAGTATTGTAAGTCGCCAATGAAGAGAGTGACTGAAGTCACGGGGACACCACGAGTGCCGCAACGACTTTACATTGCACTGTCGCTTCTCGCGCGAGTGGATAGTATATAAAAACAGGTATTAGCGACTGCATAAGGTATAGATCTCGTATATTTTTATTAAGTAATGTGATTTCCATGATATGAAAATTATGAGAGCAAATGGCTTTTGTTTCGAAATTATAAATGTATATACATATTTTTGTTAGAATTAAGTACTTAATATCTCTATCTATGTATCTATCATCTTTCCACGGTATAGTACATATCTGTCTCTATTTAAAACAGATTGTTCTACCAAAATATTGTTAGTAATAATCCGGAGTATGGAATTTTGTGAGTGTCTGGTATAAAGACTCTCCCCTTAATACATCACTACTTAACCTCGTTGTCGATATGAGTGTATACAGTAAAACTCTACCGCTCTCGCTTGGAAAATATAGGGGTGATTTAAAACGTAAATTTTTGTCTCAATTCCTAAAATGCTCGAAATTTTATAGCTAGCCTATCCCAGCCTACCAATCCCAGCTGGATATCTGCATCACAGTCTAACAAAACTACAATGCTTTATTTTACTGTGGTAGCACTACAAATATAGGGCCACCATAACAACGAGAATTTCCTTTTATTATATTAAATTACCTTCCTCGACCTCGACCGATTATCAAAAGTGTATCCAAATCTTATATGGCAGCAAAAAAACAATTGAGGTCCGCTACATGAAGAATCAAATTTAATCACGCAAAATGCCGTAGCAGTTCACCCGAATAAAGTGATTCTTATCGTGCATGAAATGTGGTGATACCCGAAAAATTTCGAATCAGAACCAGAATTATTTATTTGTCAAACATAGGTATCAATATGTATGATCTTAAACATGTTTAAAAATCTAGCATACTTAAAAAATATTGTATAAATTAAAAGGTAATATGTAAATATAATTAAAGTGTTTTATCATTTACGAATTCATCTATGTGCCTTCTTAAACTTTATTAATGGCATATTCTTAAAAACATCAGGTATGTTGATATATACTTTAGGAGCATTACCAAATAAGCTCTTTTTCATCAAAGAAGTTTTACAATTTTATATGGCATAATTTATTTTCATATTGAGTACGTATTGGTCATTTTTAACTGCAGATAGTTTTTTAAATAAATGTGAATTTGTTTTCACGAACAATGCAGTTTCTAAGATATACATTGCTGGTAGTTTTAATATTTTTAAAGATTTAAAATAGGGTACACAGCGATCTGTAGTTCCGATTACATTTTCAGCGTCACAAGAAGACTCCAAAGGAGTGAAGGCAGGGCTTTGACACTAACGGCCACTAAATTTTCTCTGAATAGATTAAAAAAACCGTTTAATATAAGAAGTTTTAGCTGGTATGAACGCTCGCCGAAAGCATCGGATAACATTTTTCCGCCGGAATCACATATTTGGTGGGACGTAAAACTTTTTATATAGGAACCTATAAAATATATTTATGCTTAATGAAATTTAACGTCTTACTATGGTTGGTTCTTCATTCTATCTATCTATCTATCAATAACCTCACGCCAGGTCCCTTGCGGGATAGGCAGAGAGTACAGAGTTCCAACAGGTTCTTTCCTTACATACCTCTCTGGCTTCCTCGACTCTCATAGTTCGTCTCATACACGCTCGCCGGTTACGGAGACTTGACTTTTCCATCAGATAAGACTCGGTTTATTTGGTCGTGGTAAGATAGTCTAGGTCTTCCCCGGTACCTGCATCCTTCCACTTTCACATTGTATATCTGTTTTGTCATTCTTTCCTCTGGCATTCTACACGCTGTCTTACTATGCTGTTGCTAATGCGGTCGGTCAGCTTCACTCCGCACATCTTCCGCAGAGCTCGCATTTCTACTGCATTTATCCTACTTTCATTCTCCTTCTTACATACCCAGCTCTCGCTACCATATAACAGCGTTGGGACAAGAACTCTGTTATGTATGGCCAGCTGTGCCTTATGGCTTAAGTGCCGGCTCCCGAGTAGCTTTCCCATCGCACCATTCACTCTGTTCCCTGCACTCACTCTTCTCTCTATGTCAGCGGTGTATTTCCCATCCTTACTGAAGGCGCATCCAAGATATACAAACTCATTCACTTGCTCCAGCACATCGTTACCAACCACAATCTTCATTGATTAAAGTATTTATTTATTGTATAGGAATCTTGAAAGGTATTTGGCTTAAGGTTCCGAACGAATGTTCACGAAGGTTCCGTGTACTAAAGAGTAAACTGTGCCACTGTGGCAAGATTGACGCTTCACCGAATCTGACCGGTAGTTATTAATCTTCGGAAAAGTTCAAAACCGCGGGCTAGTTTTCTCTATTAATTATTTATTTTCGGTGCATCGCTATCTATCGGGGTATGTCGTAAACCATTAATTATATAAAACTATTTTCAAGACAAATATACAATATTTGTTCCAACAAGTACATTCATATATCTAAGTACTTATATTATTAGTGATGTATTTACTAATTGCATTCCTATTTTTTTTGAATCCGGAACGAAGTTATTCGTCAGAGAACCAAGGTTACCGACATAGCTCAGCGAATTAGCAAGCTGAAGTGGCAGTGGGCAGGTCACATATGCCGCAGAACCGATGGCCGTTGGGGCAGACTGGTTCTTGAGTGGAGACCGCGTGTCGGCAAACGTAGTGTAGGGCGCCCTGTAGCTAGGTGGGGCGACGATATTCGTAAGGCAGCGGGCAGGGATTGGAGAAGGAGAGCTGAAGATCGAGCTCAGTGGCGTGCCATGGGAGAGGCCTACGTCCAGCAGTGGACTGACACAGGCTGATGATGATTCCTATTTTTCTATGTAGACTGTGTATAATCAGACGAGAAATAGATGAGTTGTTTTGTCTCACTGTGTTTTTTCCAAACCTGCGTTTTTCCTATTGTGTTTGTATCTCACAACCAGGCAAAGGCACCTCTTTTCATCGGTTATGTTACACAGTAAAAAGAAATATAAGCACAATGATTCGAATAGAAGCGGTCTGATAGCTTGTCACATACTTATGTACGAATCAAATGAACTCATTCCTGTATCTGAGTTTTACGACCTCCGTGCCGTATGATTCGGGCTGACAGATGTTATCCGTCACTTGAGGGAATATAAACACTTCGATCCATATTTGTTTTATCGACAACGCAAAAGTAGATTGTACGGTCAGCAACATAAGTCGTTTGACATCCGCAGTTTTTCACTTTTGGTTTGCATCCAATTCAGTATTTTTGTTCATTTAAATATATTTGAATATATTGCTTATAATTCGGCTTTCAAAAAGTTCACTCATGTTAAGAAAAAAAAAAGTACTGATGATTTAAAAAACTGAGATTGTTAAGGGACTTACGTTGCTGACTGTACTTAGATACAGAATTGTTTATCTAATTATTATTGTCAGAGAGTACAGAGAGCTTAACACGAAAAGATGGATGTTAGTGTGATACTAGCGCTTTAACGCAGTGGTTAACAGCTAAAGCCGCTCCGCCCACTGTGTCTAATAGTCACGGGTTCGATTCACGCACGGGACAAATCTTTGTGTGATCCACAATTATTTATTCCGGTCTGGGTATTAGTGTATGTTAATTTTCATGTTTGTAAACGCACCCACGATACAGGAATAAATCCTAATGTGGGGCTACGTTTAAAAAAAAATACGCCGTTTTGTCACACTTAATTAATAAATAAACATGAACGTGACACCACCGTCACTCGTTAGCGGCATGCTTAAGTCAATCTTTTCGTGTTAAGCCCTCAGATTCTCAGCAGAATCTTTCATTACACACCTCACTAGCTTCCTCCCCTTTCAGTTACTAATTTCTTTGACTAAATAATAACTAAATACTTTCCCTTTTTTATAATTTCCTACAGTTTAAATCTTCAATACGGCTTCACATTAATATTTACCTAAGGACACCACATCTGCCCGCGGTGGAGTAGATTTATCTCTCGCAAACTACACCGCTTCTAAAATTAAATACAATTACGTCGGCTTTTTTAATACAAATAATTTATTAACTCTCGGCTCGGGATCCGCGTTCTCTTTTGTTACATTAAAATGAAAGAATGTACTCATACATTGTTAGTAAGAGTTTTGCATGTCACTAATTTAGAGACACAGTGCATGCAATGTTATTCCATGCCTTATTCCTTTGTAGTAAGCCAGTTATAATGAACAAGAAAATAAGTAAGTCATGATCTAATTTAAGGTCGGAAAATAGCATTGACTCTTTGAATATTTTTTTATATTAAATGGCAGAAGCTTTTTTATTTAAAGAACATATAGAGACGATGTAGTTTGGTTAGTTTAAACAAACGGTTAGTTTCGTTTTTATTTGTAATAATATCGTTTACCTACATCATTCACTCTTACGAATTGCCGTTTAGACATGACTTATTTAGGCATTTACGTTTCCTCATTATTATGAATGAAAGTTTCAATAGAAAATGAGCACTGTTCAAAAACATATTTCCCAACTATTCAATGTAAGAAAATGGTAGAAAAATAATAAAATATAGTAGCGGTAATGTGTATCGTCGTTAATTATAATTTTGTAGCGTTTTGTTTAATAATGTCTTTAGACTCTCCCTAAAGTGTCAGTTATGGGATGATATTTACTGGTAAAGTTTCAAATTAAGGAAGGTAGATAATATGGAGGGCTTGTGAAACATAATACCTACCATTATGACGCAGAAGGGTGGCCAAAGACAAAAAACTTTATTCCAAACTCCATATCTGTAACTGCACTATTGTTTTTTACCACTAAACAATTTTATTTTTTGAGGATTTAGTGAAAAGCTACTAGAAGAAAAAAGCCACAAACGGTGAGCTGTTCATACCCACTAAAGAGAGATTGTGTAAATTTGATGGCAATATGGTCGCTCTCTGTTATGTGAGTTTTTTTTTTGAATCATTCAGTTTGTTAACGCATGTTCGTGGCCAGACATTTACCTTCTGGCAGAACCTATCAAGCCGCCCATAAGATTTCATCACATAAAGTAATTACTGGGAATAATAGGATTACGTGCCTTTCCTAGCAAATGAAGATGCCACAAACGGTCATCCATCTCACACTGACCGAGTACTTGGTGATCGCTAAAAAACCGTGTTTGCGCAGTATTACGACCGCCTTCTGATATACAAGGTGTAACATCATAAACGAAAGTAGTTTGCTCTAAATCGATAACTGAATTGATTCTAACAATTTTGAAAGTATCTTACGTTTTATTAAATTGCAAAAATTACTATTATTTATTTAGTGCGCTATAATACTTACACTAAATTAATTCTCGATCCTAGGTCGGACAAGTGTAGTTTTTCTAACGAAAACTTCCCAGTACAAGTCCAGAGTCTGGAATGTGCCCAGTATATGGCAATAGGATCGCCCCCTATTACATGGGACCTAACATCGTCGGCGAAACGGGGGGGTGTACTCAGTACACCTCTGCCACCCCCGCTTGGGGAATATAGGCGTGATGGTTTGTAATTCTTGATTCAAAGCAATACGGAAATTTCAAATGCATATCTATTTCTAAAACGTATTTCTAAATACGCACACATACATGTACAAGTCTCATAGTCAGTCCTTTTCACGAGACATGGTTACGGGGACGTTCGATCATGTTCCATTTCACGCATATTGTATTTAAGAATATTGAAAATATAGAATCCAAAAAGTAAACAGGAATAAAGAATACATCAAAAATCCACTTTTGTTTTCATTTAAATCATATACTGTCCATAAATTAGCGTAATCATTTGAAAAACTTAGCACATAATAAAACTCCATTACTTAATTATGTAAATTGTAACGGTTTACGTTTTGAGGACTAACACAATGAAATACTTATAATCGATATGTTATTATTTAAAATGTACAAAATTGATTGGCGACTTTTTTTACGAATATATTATTCTATGCATCTTACTGAAATATTTAGCGCGCGCTATCTTAACATATTTAAACAGACCTTTATAGATTCTTGAATAATTATACACGTAAGCGACGAATCAAGCAACTTGACAAACGATTTTTCTGATTCGTAAAGAACTAATGAGATTATGTTATTTAGTTGTCTTTTTGTTCCTAAATTATTTTTATTAATATCGGATCATTATTCGTTATAAATTTTCTCGATACGATATTAAATCGATTGTATTTCACACTCACCACATTTCTAGAAACGTCAAATTCTAAACATTAGCGTACCCATGACTGGTGAAAAGGGCTATAATTGAGTGTAAGTGTTTAAAAAAGGCTGTAAAACTAAATTTGGAAAATTGGTTTTCGTATTGAATTTGTGAAGCAATTATCTAATTAGTGTCTGAGGCCTCGCATTATTTATGATATTCCTTGTATGTATATCACTTTGCTTTAAATTGTTCAATACCAGTTGCCAAAAAAACGTCGATTGCACACTGCTTCATTCGAGAGATTGTAATCTATTTTATTTTATGTTGATACAGTGTCTCATATTTAGAAATAGGGTCAAATTAATTCTTATATTATGAAATTATTCAGGTATCTCGTACACAATGTATTAAGGAAACTGTATGTAAATCGAGAGGCCCAACCCCAATAATTCGAAGGTTTGTACACATCTGCTACCTAAAGGGTTAGCACGAACAAACTGATGTTAGCTTAAAGCTATCGAAAAGATATGCCATCCTTTTCACATTTCAAATTTTGTAAATGCGCTGTCACGGTCATAACGTGATAGCACGCTTTCTCGACAAGGTAGCGATAACGTCAATCTGTTCTTGCTAAGCCCTCTGTTATCCAATTCCTCTAACTGTAAACGTAAATTTAAGTTTAGGAGTAGGTACGTATGTACATGTATGTGCATAGATTTATTGAAATATCACTGTAACTTGTAATGACAATGTAAGTATACTAGATCTAATGTATGTCTGTTTGCCCGTTGGTGGTTTGGCACCTTAGCGGCTAGCGATCACGAGGTCCAAGTTTCAAATTCTAATTTGGACAACGTGCTCTTAATTATTTTTATTCGACATATTTTTAGTTGCAGTATAATGACATAAGCTCACCCTTCTGTGAAGATCTATCATCGTGCGCGAATTTTGGGTAAACACATTTAGTATACCTATGCCATCCTCACTTGGGAAATGTAGTGCCTTGGAGTTTGGCTGTATATTGTCGCATCCGAAAAAACGGTCGTGCGTGAGACGTATGTCGACGAAAAAATATTAAGATAAAAATATTGAGCCTGTTAGTCAATCGAACAAAATCTCAAGCGCTCATTATTGGTGGCAGATACTACTATAACCTTTTGAATCAAGATTTTCTTCCACCAGTATTGCACGATTCCGTTCCTATAGCATATTCCAGAAGTGTCAAAAATCTAGGAATCTATATTGATTGCCATCTTTCGTGGAATCTTCATATTGAGGAAGTAAGCAGAAGAATATATTGCTCCTTCCAGTCTCTCAAACGGCTCCAAAAGTTCCTGCCCTTTCAGACTAGAATAACTCTTGCTCAATCTCTTCTTCTTCCCCTTCTGGACTATGCTGATGTGTGTTATCTAGACGCGACGGAGGAACTCCTCAATAAACTCGAACGAATTCAAAATTTGTGCATCCGTTTTATTTTTGGACTCCGAAAATATGACCATGTGTCGGAATTTCGAGCGCAATTGAGGTGGTTGCCTATTCGGCGTCGTCGAGATACTCACGCAATTTCACTTCTCTTTGCTGTTCTCCACAATCCCAATTCACCAGCATATCTCAAGGAACGTTTTGAATTTCTAGTTCCTAGGGGAAAGCCCTGCCGCACATCTACTTCCCTTCTTCTCCGTACTCCTAATCACACTTCTAGCCGCTATAATGGTTCTTTTACTGTCTACGCGGTGCACTTGTGGAACTCACTCCCGCATTCCATCCACAATAGCATCTCACTGGACGCCTTCAAGAAGAGAACTAAAAAACATTTCCTGTCGTCATGAATTATATTTATCGGTATATAGTATTATCATATATGCATTTGTATATATTTATTTATATATGTATATATTTAGTTATATTTTATTATATTTCTGTATGTATGTATATTTAGTACCATATAGTTAGATTTCTGTGTTGATGTGATATTTTGTATAACATATATGGCCAGTTTAGGGTATTCTATTTAATTCTACTGTAGGTACACTTGCTGCTATCTTCTACTCTATTTTCATCTCTCTATCGCTCTAAGGTTTGCTGGAAGAAAACTCAATATTGAGTTAAGCTCGCCTTTTTACATAAACTTTCCGGTAAATTGTTATTTGTTAATATATGTGTACAATAAAGAATTAAATAAATAAATAAGACCTGACTTATAATAATATAAGTCAAATTTTAAAATATTAAAGTCGATTTCGTCGTATCTAATAAGTTAAGGCCTTATTTATTGACTTAACACATTAGTAAAGTGAATTAATAATCTATAAACAATATTATAAGAAAAGTTAAGAGAATTCTGTATGAAGAAATCTGAGGTATATAGAATTTTTATCACACTAAAACCGCCGCAGGCCTCCACAGCAGAAGGGCGTCTGGAGTTCCAAACAGAATGCACCCATGCCCCACTCTTATGCCTCACTTGAAAGCACGTCTTGGGGGTAGCATTTACCACTCCCTGCATCGTTGCTTACATCAGTATGAAGTTACACCGGCGTTCCTTTGGAGACCTCTCCCATACCCCAGACGTCTGGAATCTCCGTGGGAATGTTGTTTGGGACCAAGCCCGCGACACATACTCGCCATTGTATCTCCTGTAAGCCAGGATCCACATTGGTCTTCTTAGATGACACCAAGGTTTGAATCTTAGGGTGTCCCGGGAAGCGCTTTAATTGTCTTGGAACCCGCAAAAAATTTAATTAGACAGAAAATTAGGAGGAGTAGGAAAAATAAAATTCCATTTTCCTCCTTTGCAAAGCGCGACACAAAAAATTGGCAGATCATCTATACAAGAAGACTACAACTAGGATAAAACCAGTTGTAAAGCACCACGGATACGAAAAATTATTATTATCAAGACCTTTCCGAGGGAGTACAGACACCTACTACGAGGTATCATTAACTCCGTGATTGTAATTATTACGTATAATATTATCGTAAGAGCTCTCGTGATTGCTTTCCGATACGTCGACAACCTTGTTAAAATTGGAATACGCACAATTATTACTAAGAATAACCGGAGTGGTTGGGGCAAATGAAATTTTGATAAGGGAACGTCATAGGCGCGCCGCGTGGCATGTTCGTACGTGATTATTGTAATAATTGGAACTCCGTGAGCTCTTCATTATTTGCGTCCCGAATACAAATAGGTAGATGGCTCCGATAATTATGATATTTGTGATTCCAAAACACTTTTAATTATACGTTTTCGTATGGAAATGACGTACAACGGAAATTTAACTAGGCCAATCAATTGATTTATTAAAAATTATCTCACTATATCTTTACATATCTTCTATTCAGGACCCTATTTCATTAATTAATTGAGATACAAGAATCTACACATCACCCACCAATATGTATTACCTACGTTTTGAAAGTCATGGTGTGTAAGTCAGATGTGTAACTTATGAGCACTGACCTCTTATGAGTACAATAGCTGTAAGAGTAATACAATGTTTTCTGAATTTTGTAATAGGTACTCAAATACTCGTCTATAGTAATAAAACATATTTTATTACAATAATATTGCTTGAAATGAATATGTTTATATAAATGTAGTTCTCGTTGTTCTAGGTCGGAAGTTGTTTACGATGCCCAGAAAGCGGGAGTTCAAACAAATTGTCGTGCAGATCTCTCCAGGTAAACCTCAGTAAATTGTCGACATAAAACGTTATGAGAAAACGCCTCAATACACTTAAAAACCGAGTTTCGAGTCCCAAGACACGGCATTGTCTGCGTTGAATGACCGTTCAACTTACTCGTTCTGAATATTTTCTAGTTTTAAGCGGTAAATTTCCATGGACGCTTAAAATATACACGCAACGATATTGTTGGGTATACACAGTTTTACACCCTAACGATTATTTTATATTATAAAACGTCTGTTTAAACGATATTTGGAAGTGTCCTTTTTAATCAACGTTTATGCGTTGCGCTACTCGAAGAACATAAGTTGACAATGCAGTGCGCTTCTTCATAATTAATGCAATCTTTATGATTTTAAGAAAAATATTTAAATTTGGTAGGATTCCAAACGCAGTCGTTGCCAAAGCTCTCTTGAATGGATTTATGATCTCCGGCGGACCGAGAACTAAATGCTGCGAGGTGACTGAGACTCGCAAATACTCTGATCGATTTCCGAATGAATATCAAGAGCATTCCAACTTTACTCGCATCAATGAATGGTAAATATTTCCCAAACTGGTCATTAAATTCAAACGTTCAACGTATCACAAGCTGAAGTTGTGAATTCAGTTTTACGTGCAGTTTAAACTCTCTTTTATTTTTTTAACATGTTTGTTTAGTTAGGTTCACTAGTTGGAAAAGAGTGAAATGCGGATTAAAACCATATAACTCGTATACCTACTTATCCTACGCATGAGTACGCGTTAAATAACTACTTATCTATCTATCTATCTATAACCTCACGCCAGATCCCTTGCGGGGTAGGCAGAGAGTACAGAGTTCCAACAGGTTCTTTCCTTACATACCTCTCTGGCTTCCTCGACTCTCATAGTTCGTCTCATACACGCTCGCCGGTTACGGAGACTCTTGACTTTTCCATCAGATAAGACTCGGTTTATTTGGTCGTGGTAAGATAGTCTAGGTCTTCCCCGGTACCTGCATCCTTCCACTTTCACATTGTATATCTGTTTTGTCATTCTTTCCTCTGGCATTCTTTCTATATGCCCGAACCAACGGAGCATGCCCTTTCTCATCTTTACACCGATACTATCTTTCATACCTACTCGCTGTCTTACTATGCTGTTGCTAATGCGGTCGGTCAGCTTCACTCCGCACATCTTCCGCAGAGCTCGCATTTCTACCGCATTTATCCTACTTTCATTCTCCTTCTTACATACCCAGCTCTCGCTACCATATAACAGCGTTGGGACAAGAACTCCGTTATGTATGGCCAGCTGCGCCTTATGGCTTAAGTGCCGGCTCCCGAGTAGCTTTCCCATCGCACCATTCGCTCTATTCCCTGCACTCACTCTTCTCTCTTTGTCAGCAGTGTATTTCCCATCCTTACTGAAGGCGCATCCAAGATATACAAACTCATTCACTTGCTCCAGCACATCGTTCCCAACCACAAGCTTTACACACACTCAGTGTTACAATGTTTATGTCAGATTTACGCTGTTGCTTTGGCCAACACTTGGCTTTTACTGCTTCACCGGGCAACACGGCGCGAGTGTAACAACTACGCTCCAGCCAGAAGGACAAGGATGCTTCAGTGGTTAAGAGCTTAGCCGCTCCGCCCACTGAATTGAGTAGTCGCGGGTTCGATTCCCGCACGGGACAAATCTTTGTGTGACCCACAAATGTTTGTTTCTGTCTGGGTATTTGTGTCTGTGAATTTCATGTTTGTAATCGCTTCATGTTTTTTAAAAACATAAAGAATTATTGTATTCAATAATATTATAGACATTCCTCATTATAGACATGCCTTGTTGGTCTAGTGGCATAGCGCATCGCTTAGTGATCACGAGGTCCTGGGTTAAAATCCTAGGTCGGGCTAATGAAGTTTTTCTAACGATAACTTCCCAGTATGAGTCCGGAGTCTGGAATTGTGCCCGGTAACGTCATCGGTGAAAAGTGGGTGTACTCAGTACACCTCTGCTACCCCCGCTTGAGGAATATAGGCGTGACGGTGTAATATTATAGACAAGCGACCCGCCCCGGCTTCGGACAGGTGAATTATACACATAAACCCTTGAATCACTCCATCCATTGACGAAAACCGAATGAAAATCCGTTCGGTAGGTATAGAGGTTATCGCGTTCGTACATACAGACAGACGCAGCGGGGGGACTTTGTTTTATAATATATATTGTTAACAACATAGGAATTGTAAGACACTAGAAGTCGTATAGCCGCGTGAACCTGTCGCCACACCTGGGTAGAACTTATTACAAAATGCTTCAGGACTGCGTCGGCTAATGTGAGTGATACAGTGGCTAAAGTTGGGATGATAGTCTTCCAAAACTTGTAACTATACTTATTAGGTGATAAAATTCAAAGTTAAATATTTTTACAACAATAGTATGAGTGTATGTGAGTCTGTTTGTATTCATTTCAAACTGTTTCAAATACACACAATCTTCTCAAATATTTTGTATGGAGATCGCTACTTAACTAGAAAACGCAAATAGTAAACGGGAAAGAACTTGAATGCACCTAAATACGAGAACTTTTCATATCTGTATATGTAATGTTACGGAAAAATGAAATAAACTCAGAGTCCGAAAATATCTCGACGAAAATAAGGTAAAAAACACACATCCACACACTCGTGACGTCTTTTCCCCCTTTTGGAAATAATGTCAAAGACGAACGATAACATATCTCGTATGTATCTAATATTGTTTTGTTTAACTAATCAATTATGATGCAGTCAACCGGAATCTAATTAATATTTACTTAGGAAAGTGATTATTGACTAAGGTATACACTGCGGTTCGACGGAATACATGGGTAAATGCTCTGACACATTTGTGGTGTTAGTGTCAGCGAGGTTATTACCTGGGCGATAGCGTAGTGTGACCGTAGAGAGATTGCAACGTGCAGGCGGCGTGCTTAACGCGTGCTTTCTGCAGTCAGAAAATGCTAGTGTATAATGGTACTAAGTACAAAAGTAAGACGTATTTGTTTGTAATGAAGCTTTTAGGTGGAGTGTTGGTAGTAGTATCTTTTTTCCTGTCTCATATTTTGTCTAGTGGTGCAATCAAGAGGCCCTAGTTCAATATTTAACCAATTAACATTTTTTATTTTTCTATAGCATGGCTCTCTCATTACCTGTTTGGAATCCCGAATTGTGTCTGTAATAATGGCCATGAGCTTCATGTTGGAAAAATGATAATAATGAGAAAGATACCATATAACTAAATACCGCCATATTATGTGTGGGTGATTACAAATTCCTTATCCAAGTGTATTAAATACCAACAAACAAAAATGCTGAAGCGATACGTGCCTAATCGTGATGTATAACTTAGCTGCAGTTCTCGTTACTGCGCCGCAGGGAGCGTGTATTTCTTGCGGAGTCAATCCAATTTGCGGTGACAGCAGGGTAGCCGCCATCCAGCTCTTATTTGAACAACGTGTCCTAACATCTGTTACGCTGTTTGTATATTCTAAAACGTTATTCCGCTTGCCGTTATTTCACATTTCGAATGGAGGGATGAATTACAGTAGATTTAAATGAACAGTACTTAACTATCATGGTTTCTCCAAATACGTTTTCACTTGTGCTTCTAAATTTTCTACGGGTTACTAGATACTACTATCTGCACTGTTTCTTAAAGGTACAAGGCCCACTGTTGGGCACGGGCCTCCTCTCAAACTGAGAGGGTTTAGGCCATAGTCCACCACGCTGGCCTAGTGCGGGTTGGCGAACTTCACACACCTTCGAAAAATTCTTAGGCATGCAGGTTTCCTCACGTTGTTTTTTTTTCACTGTTAAAGCAAGTGATAATTAATTGTTAATACGTACATACATTTCGAAAAGACGGAGGTGCGTGCCTGGGTTTGAACCCGAGATCTTTGACATTGCAGTCCAACGGTCCAACCACTAGGCTATCACTGCTTTGATAGAAATGGGGAAGTGAAATGGGATAGAAATTCAAAAAAAAAAAGCATTGTCACACCTATATTCTTCAAGCAGCGGTGGCAGTGATGTACTGTGGATATCCAAATTTTGTCGACGATTTTAGGCTCTAATGGTGATGAGACTGTTGCCATCGTAATGGGCCCAATTCGAGACTCGCGGACGGCTACTGAGAACTTCTCGATGCAAAATCCTCAACAATAATACTTAGATCGATCCCTAGATCGATCGAATAATCGCTAGCCCCATCATGACAGTTAATAAAGAACAAAAGGTTGAAACAATATTAACATCAATCGAGTAGTCTATTTAGGCAATAGGCTAAGGAATGAGTCTGTTACTTTTGTATAGTTTATTTTGAGACCATATTCGTAGAATGTAATAATAATAGTCTAGTTTTTTTCCATCAAACCTCATTTGTATAGCCCTTGTGTTCTTTCCATAGTTTACAATAGTCCTTGCACCTGCCGGGGTCAGTTCGCTGGTTATATTTCTTCATTGTCAGCAAGTGATCTCAGCAGGTGACTTACATAACATTAACTTCTTGCAAAGGGCCGCTATGTGTTGGACCCATGTCCCCATGCAAGCCTTTCAAAGGTCCGGGTAAAGCCCGTGAATCTCAGCGAGATACATAATAATAATAATATTAGCCCTGTTAAGAAACTGTCCCATCGTTGGGCACGGGCCTCCTCCCAAACTGAGAGGGTTTAGGCCATAGTCCACCACGCTGGCCCAGTGCTGGTTAGCGAACTTCACACACCTTCAAGAACTCTCAGGCATGCAGGTTTCCTCACGATGTTTTCCTTCACCGTTAAAGCAAGAGATAGTTAATTTTTAATACATAGAATGTAGAAGCATTTGACCATCTTTTCAAGATTGTTGACATTTCAGACATATTTTTATTTAATGGCCTGCCTGCACTTTAACAGCGTATTTCGCCAAATATGTTTGAGCCGATGTTTTCGACCCAAACAGCCCACCCACGATATCCTCTTTTGATTTTGTAATGAAAATGCTCTTCTTGTTTGAAAATGTTGTATGATAAAGGTTCAATTTACAACGGTACACCCTTACAATTTTAAAAGAAAAACGTTATTTGTAGTTCAATTGTTGCTAATACGAAAGCGCAGGCGCGGCCGCAACATCCTCCTCCCTATTGGAAGAACCATTCTGGACTTTCAACACAACAATTCTTCAGATGTAAGACAGAGCTTGACAAATGGCCGACGCACGCAACCTC
Organism: Phalera bucephala; assembly: GCA_905147815.2. NCBI lineage: Eukaryota > Metazoa > Arthropoda > Insecta > Lepidoptera > Notodontidae > Phalera > Phalera bucephala. The sequence goes on from LR990622.1 coordinate 18,314,060, forward strand.
TCGTTGTATTTACATCCGCGACGCAAGATATGCCATCAGGACCCGGGAACAATCGTGCAACGCGCCCTAATCTCCAGCACAAGGGAGGCGCGTATTTTTCCTTTAGCAGCACGAGGTCTCCGACATTAAGTTTTCAAGATTTTTTTTTTCCATTATGTTCTTAGTTGTATTTTATGGATGTAGTCACGCTGCCATCTGGTCCAGAAATGTTGGAGAATTTGTTCTAGTCTCGCGTATCGATGAAGGGCAGTTTCCTTGCGGCCTTCCAGTAGCGGTGCCGGGGCAGCCATTGGTGGTCTTCTGATAAGAAAGTGATATAGCACACAAGGGGCGACTCAAGTTCAAGACAGCCTCCACTTGTGCGAAAAGAGTAGCAATTTCTTCGAAAGTAAGATGGCTATTCCCCATGACTCTTTTGATATGGTGCTTGGCGGCTTTGATACCGGCTTCCCAAATACCACCAAAGTGAGGAACGTAAGCAGGTGAGAAATTAGTATTTTGTTAAGCTGCAAATTCTTCCAAAGCCTTAGTTTCAGAAATAATGAAAGCTCCGATATCTTTGGCGGCTGCCACAAAGTTTCGACCATTATCGCAAACAAAAATTCAGTAGGTTTACTACGGCGGGATATGAACCTACGTAACGTCATAATAAATGCTTCCTTAGAGAGATCACTGATCGCTTCCAAGTGAACGCATTTATCATGTAAACAAATAATTAGACAGAGATACCATTTATTTAGTCAGCACCTTTGCCTTTCCTATTCAATATTAAAAATGGGCCCCCTATGTTTATACCCACAGATTCAAAGGGGAATCCAGGATTTACACGTTGAGAGGAAATATTTCCCATCTTAGGATTAATAGTATTCCCGCGCATTCGTCTGCAGAGAATACAATTATTTACAGTGCGTCATGCTAACCGTCTACCGTGCACCGGCCATACGGATTCTCTATCATAGATAATAATAACTGCGGCCCTGCGTGCAATATACGTACGTCCTTGCGCTCGAATAATAACTTAGCCAGGTGGTGATTGGAATTTACTAAAATTGGGTGTCGCTTATCGTAGCTATAGTTAGTCGTAGAAGAATTAATGCGACCTCCTACTCGAATTAAATTATTTTTGTCTAAAAGGGCGAAAGAGATAAAATAGGTGATTTAAAATTAATAGGTAAGTTTTTCGATAATGCTTTATACTCATGCGGGTAACCTTGGCGCTGAGCTACGACGCACAGGTAGCGGAATGAGTCATCCGACTCATCTACTTCGGTTTCGAATGTTAAATACAAATCTTTTGACATTGCGACTATTCTTTGTACTTTATTTAAACTTATATTTTGAGGAATTTGTAAATGACTAATCTCTATATCGTATTTAAGTAATGGACCCGTGATATTATTTAAAGTATGTATATTAAGTTTGACATTAAAGTCTTCGTTTATAGATCGCAATTGAGCAATATAAACTTCTACGTTTTCGGATGAATGTTGATTGCTTATTCCGATTATTTTTAGATTATTTATCGGGTTAGATTTTAGCGATAGTCTCCCCTTCAATTAATTTGATATAAAGCTAGATTGACTGCCAATATCCAGCAAGGCGCGCACCCGTTCCAATTGACCAGTTTTGGGGGTCAACACCTCAATGATAGCCGTGGGCAAAAGAGTTTGTAAGCACTGTTGATTTGACATATAAACATTCAAAAAAAAATTCAGTGTTAACGTTTGCAAAGTTGCTACTGACTGAGGTCGCTTTATACAAGAGAGTATTATGTTTTTGCTTACATTCGCGACAAGGTCCAAGTCGACATTTAGCAGCAGGATGCCCCTGTTTCAAACAGTTAAAGCAATTTATAACGAGAAACGTCAGATATCCTTTCCTGTACAGTTTTCCCTTAAATGTGGGACAATCATAAATTCTATGATTCTCTGTTTGAACTTGGTGCACCAGAAATTAATATTTGTTTGGCTATTATTGTATTTTTTGTTTCTAGATAATGCTTCCAACACATCTGCACGATCTACCAAATTTATTAAAACTATCTAGACTGGGGAAACTATCACGATTGTTGCGGAACTCTTCCCACTTGATAAATGTACGGTAATCTAATTTTGAAGATAAATTAAAAAGGATTAGAGTATCCCAATGTTTCATGGGTTGCCCTAAACTAGATAAAGCTCTCAAATTCGTCGAGACGTGTACGACTAAAAAACGTAGTTGTAGTTGGTTGTGGTGTTGTAGTTGTTAGAAGACACTTCGAGGTAGAAAATTATTCGTCCACATTACATACCCCCTATCGAATCCACTGAAATTGATGCAGCACTAAGGCAGATGAAATATAATAAAAGCCCAGAAGAAGATGGCGTAACTACTGATTCATTAAAACTAGGAAAATCTGTTCTCTTACCACACCTCTTGAATTTATTGAATCATATTTTAACTTCAGGTCAGATACCGGCAGAAATGTGTCATTCAAACATAATTTTACTCCATAAAAAAGGCGATAAATCATCCATCAACAACTACAGACCCATAAGTTTAACCTCCAGTATTTGTAAATTATACTGTGTCCTTCGTTCTCGATATAAACATGCAGCTCTCTCTACTCGCTTGGCAAGCCGCTAAGTTTTTTAGAAACGTCAACGCCTCCTCTATGGTATCTGTGGACATAACCTCTGCGACCATTCTTTCTTTTAGCGTGGCAGCCGATGCCTTGTAATAAAGTTTTGGTCGACATTTAATTTAATCAAATAATCGTAGCAGTGAAATTATATAACAAAAGGTTTTAATATACTCAAGTGATGTTGTGAAATAAATTTAAAATATCGTATAGGCAAATTCAGAAATATTTTACGTCTTGACAAAAGAGTACATTCAAAAAAGATCAACTGATAGCTGTTTATTTGTGGCGTTTTCAGCTTAACTTGTTTATGTATATAATATCGAATATTTGGAGACGTGAGTTTTATTATCGACTTCGACGGACGATTTAGCGCAGTGGTTAAGGGCTTAGCCCGCCCCGCCCACTGTGTCTAATAGTCGCGGGTTCGATTCCCGCACGGGACAAATCTTTGTGTGATCCACAATTATTTGTTCCGGTCTGGGTATTTGTGGATGTGAATTTTCATGTTTGTAAACGCACCCACGACACAGGAATTAATCCTAGTGTGGGGCAACGTTTAAAAAAAAAAAAAAAAAAAAAAAAAAAAAAAAAAAAAAAAAAAAAAAAAAATATTAAGACTTGTAAAGTCTTCACTCGAAAAGTAAACTTACGAAGTCTCATGTCCCTCTTCGTGTAAAAACAGTTTAACACGCAATATACCTGCAAACAATTATTAACCGTCTATAAATTGGCAATGTAATACCTCTAATGAGAGAAATTAGCGGGGACATTAATCAATAATGATTGTTAAGGATCGATGCCAATTTAAGGACACGGGCGATGTACGAGATGCATCGACGTGGTCCGCAAGACTTAACGGTAATTCAAGGACACGAGCGGTGTACGAGATGCATCGGCGTGATCCGCAAGACTTGGGGCCCATACGAAATATGTGCTGAAGGTCATACTACTCATAGGTTTCACCCATGAGGTGCTCCTGTGCAGTTCACATTTCTACAATGGTAAGAAACTTAAATGTTACCCAACATACATACCTTAAACAGTAAATACAAAGACTATTGCTATAAACTATAAGCAATTTGTGATATTATATCTCTTAAAGGAGACTTTCTGAAAGGGTAACTAAAGGGACAATGTTTATGAATTTATGAATAACAATACATTATTAATAACATAAGCCACCCCTTTGCAGACAATAATGTTTTGCATTGATTTCATTATTAGACATACTTGTATAATAATCCTAAAATAGCCCAAAGTGGTGCTTATTACACAAAGAATTGTGCAATATTATGAGCACTTGTATTAAAAAGGTAAACCTTGCAATATTTATCCCTGAACAGGGTTTATAAACAGATGAGCCAAAGTAGTCTCTACTTATAACAATGCCTGTTATAACTGACAAGCAACAGAATTGTGGAAATATTCCAAATATAATATCACAGTCTACCGATGCTGAGACAGGCAAGTTGTACAATAATTTGTGTTACACACATACATCCTTAAAATATAATATAAAATACCTGGTCTATCCAGTTAACATAAAACTAATAATTATCAATATTATCAGCCCAGACCCCTTGCAGGGTAGCCAGGGAAGATGAGTCCTAACAATACAGTCATGAAACATTGATTGGGATAAGAACCTTTGTGGTCAGCAGTATATATTTTGTATTAAATAAGGTTAATATAGTGGAGTACCAAGATGGTATTATAACTATCTATTCATAAGCAGTAGTTTAAATTTCAAGAAACCACCAGTGTTGTAACCAATATAGAACAACAATCCTCATCCGGTGTGTAAAAATGTACACCTATCCACAAATGTATGTATAAATGTACCCACAGTGTACCTATCAGCCCACCAAAAACAAATCACAATGGACATTGGAAGTCTCCTACCAGAGAATGTAAGGTAAGAAAAGCTTGCTAGGCTTTTTACATAAAGGCTTGTTTTGTTTTTTTTATGTTACTGAAAAAATCAGTTAAACATTCAGGAATACAACATGGCTGTTACAAATAAACCATAATATTGGAGGCTAAAGGTATTCATTGACTTTGGTATGTAACAATGTATCTATGACACTAATAAAAATGTGTGTCTGTCTGCCTTCAACGGCAAACATAACTTTATGGGTTTTGTGCAAATACTGCAAGTAATCCAGACAAGTGAAGGTTAAAAAATCTGGTCCTACATATATTTAACATTATGTATAGAAACATTATTATTAGAAACATAATTTTTAATAATTGATATACAATTTATAGCCATTCTCATTAGAATTTAATTAAAGATAGATGATCGCAACGGTGCTATAATCCTTATCCCACAAAGAAACTCAATGCTAATAATAGACATTAGAGTCATATTAAATATACTAATAAAAATTTATTAGGAGCTATTCAGCTTTCTATTGGGTAATGAGTCCAATGGTTTTGGTTTTTGGTTACGTCCTGCATCATTTATAGTGTAATTAATACATTAGAAATTTGAGACACACAGAGGAAAGATTATACTGTGTCCTTCGTTCTCGATATAAACATGCAGCTCTCTCTACTCGCTTGGCAAGCCGCTAAATTTTTTAGAAACGTCAACGCCTCCTCTATGGTATCTGTGGACATAACCTCTGCGACCATTCTTTCTTTTAGCGTGGCAGCCGATGCCTTGTAATAAAGTTTTGGTCGACATTTAATTTAATCAAATAATCGTAGCAGTGAAATTATATAACAAAAGGTTTTTATATACTCAAGTGATGTTGTGAAATAAATTTAAAACATCGTATAGGCAAATTCAGAAATAATTTACGTCTTGACAAAAAAGTACATTCCAAAAAGATCAACTGATAGTTGTTTAATTGTGGCGTTTTCAGCTTAACATGTTTATGTATAATAATATCGAATATTTGGAGACGTGAGTTTTATTATAAAGTAAAGTCTTCACTCGAAAAGTAAACTTACGAAGTCTCATGTCCCTCTTCGTGTAAAAACAGTTTAACACGCAATATACCTGCAAACAATTATTAACCGTCTATAAATTGGCAAGGTAAAACCTCTAATGAGAGAAATTAGCGGGGACATTAATCAATAATGATTGTTAAGGATCGATGCCAATTTAAGGACACGGGCGATGTACGAGATGCATCGACGTGGTCCGCAAGACTTAACGGTAATTCAAGGACACGAGCGGTGTACGAGATGCATCGGCGTGATCCGCAAGACTTGGGGCCCATACGAGATATGTGCTGAAGGTCATACTACTCATAGGTTTCACCCATGAGGTGCTCCTGTGCAGTTCACATTTCTACAATGGTAAGAAACTAAAATGTTACCCAACATACATACCTTAAACAGTAAATACAAAGACTATTGCTATAAACTATAAGCAATTTGTGATATTATATCTCCTAAAGGAGACTTTCTGAAAGGGTAACTAAAGGGACATTGTTTATGAATTTATGAATAACAATACATTATTAATAACATAAGCCACCCCTTTGCAGAAACATAATGTTTTGCATTGATTTCATTATTAGACATACTTGTATAATAATCCTAAAATAGCCCAAAGTGGAGCTTATTACACAAAGAATTGTGCAATATTATGAGCACTTGTATTAAAAAGGTAAACCTTGCAATATTTATCCCTGAACAGGGTTTATAAACAGATGAGCCAAAGTAGTCTCTACTTATAACAATGCCTGTTATAACTGACAAGCAACAGAATTGTGGAAATATTCCAAATATAATATCACAGTCTACCGATGCTGAGACAGGCAAGTTGTACAATAATTTGTGTTACACACATACATCCTTAAAATATAATATAAAATACCTGGTCTATCCAGTTAACATAAAACTAATAATTATCAATATTATCAGCCCAGACCCCTTGCAGGGTAGCCAGGGAAGATGAGTCCTAACAATACAGTCATGAAACATTGATTGGGATAAGAACCTTTGTGGTCAGCAGTATATATTTTGTATTAAATAAGGTTAATATAGTGGAGTACCAAGATGGAATTATAACTAGCTATTCATAAGCAGTAGTTTAAATTTCAAGAAACCACCAGTGTTGTAACCAATATGGAACAACAATCCTCATCCGGTGTGTAAAAATGTACATCTATCCACAAATGTATGTATAAATGTACCTACAGTGTACCTATCAGCCCACCAAAAACAAATCACAATGGACATTGGAAGTCTCCTACCAGAGAATGTGAGGTAAGAAAAGCTTGCTAGGCTTTTTACATAAAGGCTTGTTTTGTTTTTTTTATGTTACTGAAAAAATCAGTTAAACATTCAGGAATACAACATGGCTGTTACAAATAAACCATAATATTGGAGGCTAAAGGTATTCACTGACTTTGGTATGTAACAATGTATCTATGACACTAATAAAAATGTGTGTCTGTCTGCCTTCAACGGCAAACATAACTTTATGGGTTTTGTGCAAATACTGCAAGTAATCCAGACAAGTGAAGGTTAAAAAATCTGGTCCTACATATATTTAACATTATGTATAGAAACATTATTATTAGAAACATAATTTTTAATAATTGATATACAATTTATAGCCATTCTCATTAGAATTTAATTAAAGATGGATGATCACAACTGTGCTATAATCCTTATCCCACAAAGAAACTCAATGCTAATAATAGACATTAGAGTCATATTAAATATACTAATAAAAATTTATTAGGAGCTATTCAGCTTTCTATTGGGTAATGAGTCCAATAGTTTTGGTTTTTGGTTGCGTCCTGCATCATTTATAGTGTAATTAATACATTAGAAATTTGAGACACACAGAGGAAAGATTATACATCAATTCATGAATTGAAGAATTAGATGTTTTTATTGTACTTTTGTTTGATAATATTTTAATCAATTAATAATATATAATCAAATAAAATTATTCAAGTAATTAATAACTATAAAAAATAGGTTTGTGTTTAGTTTTGAATGTGCACATTTATATTGAGCACCAGTGATGTTTCTGGTACAGTTAGGATATCGGAGATATGACACAAACACAACCTGCTACTATTATGGAAACAGGTGGTTTTAGAGCACTATACATGCTGTAATTTATTTAAAGGTGGTTCAGTGTAAAAGTATTGAATTGGAAATGTCATACAAAAAATTTGCATTTTTCATATTGTTACATTTAAATTATTACATCCACATGTTACATGTATCTTATTAATGTATCTATATATAAAAAGAAAATAAAGTCATGCAAATGACTTAATAATAATACCTATTTAAAAATTGTTGATGAAGTTGATGAAATATTGAGTTACAATATTTAAAAGTATAGATTATCTTAAACAAGAATAATCAAAAGTATATTTTTATCACAGGTATGATAAATATTAGGTAGTATCAGCAATAACCTTAGTCTTAGGGAACTTGATATTATTTATTTATTAATAATTATAAGACCACGCCAGATCCCAAGTGGGTAGGCGAGGGCGCAAAACATATTATTATGATATTAAATGAAATATGAATGATACGTAGGTACTACATGTATAAGTTAAGTGACACTCAATCCTCACGGTTGGAAATCTAGAACTAACTAAAAAGTTACTCACTACAGTTGCTACTTATAAAAAACAACCACATACAAAGAAGCAGAGGAAGTGTGGCATTTAAGGGTATGAAAAAGTTAAGTTATGAATAGGATTCCCAATATCATAAAGTTATAGTCCGTGGTTTGGTCTAGTTGCCTGTGACTTATTCGCTACTTAAGTCATTACTAAATTAGTAAATTTGAGTGTAATTTTCATCAGCAATATAACGGGTCAGGGGTGGCCCGATCGTATTGCCAAAAATGAATGTTCGCGGGCGTTATTGCGCAAGAACGAATTGTTAAGTGATACATAAATATTTAGGTGGACATAAAAATGATATCCGGGATAGTTTCGGAATATATAATAATAATAGTAGTATAGTTTAACAGTGGGGCAGGTTAAATTAGGTTACCACACATCAGCACTGCCCTTCGTTCCAAACCCAAAAATGGGGGAGGGGGGGGGGGGGGCGAGATCATATAGTTAAGGTACATAGCCTTATGTGAGGAATAGCTCTAGATAAGGACATTAGTACAAAGGCCTCTAGTACAAAAATGTTAAATTTTGGTATATGTGCATCTTTAAAGATTATAAATATAACTAACATTAAATATAACCGAACTTTGACATAAAGGAAAATACTTTATCATAAATTAAATAAGTAATTATAGCAAAGCATCTTTATAATCGCCAATAGAATTGGTAGCCTTTGTCTGGTACTGTACTCACAAAAGAGAACATTTGACAAAAAAAAAAAAAAAAAACACATAAAGCCCCACATGCCACTTGGAAGACACGTTAGTGGGGAAACAGGTTTCCCTGTCTTATTTGTCCTATATTGTTATAGATTGGGTACTAATATAGTTTGTTTCTAGATCTAGTACACAGTAAGAGTTTTCTATCGATCTCTATCTATATCGTCACGCCAGACCCCTTGCGGGGTAGGCGGGGGGGTGCGGGGTTCCAACAGGTTCTTTACTTACTGGCTTCCTCCACTCTCATAGTTCGTTTCGGAAGGATTTTCTATGATACAAGAATTATTATAAAGGGATTAATTTCATATAAACAAAGTTCTGGATCGGTAATTCCTCAACTCTCGTTATATAAAGGGACATCTATAAAAAAAAAAAAAAAAAATCTTTATATAGAAGACAACAGATGGAGAATGCACTGATATCTTGATAAGTAATGATTGATTATTATTACCCGGTAGTAATGAGTTAAGGACAACAGGTGTACTATAACAGGTGCTTTAAAGAATTTTGTTGGGATGGATCTACGCTATATAACATAACATGTTATAGAATTTGATTAAATAAATTTATTTTGAATAAGTTAGACAGACTGGTTGTAAGAAACAATATAGGTGTATATATACTCGTCTGTATATATATATATATATATATATATATATATATATATATATATATATATGTTGTATTTGTGTTGTATAGCAATGCAAACAACGGGAATGTGTTATACAAATGTACTCATGACATCTTATGTTTTAGAGCTCACGCTTAAAAATGACATTCATGTGGTATACTTCAACTTTACCCTTATAGCTCTAAACAGCTGCATGTTTATATCGAGAACGAAGGACACAGTATAATAAGTGATCAAACGAACTTACCTGAAGTGAAGTTCGATCATTATTATACGAAGTCCTTCGTTCGAAGATATAAGTACCCAACCCGCCCTGCCCGTTGGTTAAGTTGAAATGTACTACTTCTAAAAGGAATGGTCGCAGAGGTTATGTCCACAGATACCATAGAGGAGGCGTTGACGTTTCTAAAAAACTTAGCGGCTTGCCAAGCGAGTAGAGAGAGCTGCATGTTTATATCTTCGAACGAAGGACTTCGTATAATAATGATCGAACTTCACTTCAGGTAAGTTCGTTTGATCACTTATTATTTATCACAGTAATTAAAAACAGAATCGCTTCTACACTTGACTCCTTTCAACCTCCCGAACAAGCCGGTTTCCATCCAAATTTTTCTACCACAGACCATTTTCATACTGTTAATCAGATTATCGAAAAATACCAAGAATTCAACAAACCACTGTATTTGGCTTTTCTTGATTACTCTAAAGCATTTGACAGCATTATGCATAACTCTGTCTCCTGTGCTCTTCAGCGACAAAACATAGATGCATGTTACATTCATTTGATTAATTCCGTCTATCAAAAGAGTACAGCAACCATTAAATTACCCCAAACAACAGGTCCAAAGTTTAAAATAGAGCGAGGAGTCAAGCAAGGAGATCCATTGTCACCGCAATTGTTTTCAAGCGCTCTAGAGGAAATATTCAAGAAAGTCTAGTATACTTCTTGGCAATCTTCGGGAATTAACATCAACGACACAAGATTGACTTACCTCCGGTTTGCTGATGACATTGTACTATTTGCATCCACACCATCACACCTGCAAAAAATGGTCCAAGACCTGAGTATAGCAAGCCTTGGGGCTGGATTATCGATGAACAGATCAAAAACTCAGCTTAGCTCGGCTTATCGGATAACAAGTTAAAAGAAATATAGACAGGTATGTATAATTTTATGTGCCCTTTTTCTCCACAGCCGTAACATGTTGGGCCAAACCTAGGTTTTCTCTCATTGTTCACCACTTCTCTGACCTTATGTAGTTTACTGCTGTTCCGCACAGCTTCCACCTCAAAAGCATGAGCCAGCGCACTCTTCAATGTTTAGTGGTGGCTCAAGAGGACGGCAGACCTGACGTCAGTCTCCCGTATGCCGTCGATGAAAGCCCCTATAAGTGGGACCTTGATAGCTGCTGGCTTTGACGCAAAGGCTCGACGAACTTGGCGTTTCTACCTCCGATGCCCACTGCTGGAGACTTTCACCAGGCTTCTGGGCTCGGTCCCGGAGACGGCAGATCCTCCAAAACCATAAGAGCATTCCCTCGCAAGGCAAGTGTCAGCGCCATGCAAGTTTGGTCGTTGCGCCAAGCATTTCCGCTTGCAAGTGTTTCAAGCTGGTACCTGAAAGCCGACCATGACGATGTGCCATCAAAGTGAGAAGGTCAAATTTGGCTGGTGAAAATAAGGCCACTCCAATCGCTTCCCGTGATCTGAGCTTTATTATCTCCTTATCGATAACTTGAAAGCGATTGTCTTATTCGTCTATTTTAGACGTGACGTCTTTATACCCTGCTTCCAGCGTTTCGGTCTTTGAAGTCACACCCTTAACGTCTGCTTTCAGATTCTTAATTTTTTCTCCAAGAACTGTAATGCCGGTATCTATTTGCCCAAGCACAGCTTCCTGGTTGGCCTGGATCAGTTCTTGCAGCTCGCGGTGGCTGGCCTCTTGGTTAGCCTGGATCACTTCCTGTAACTCGCGGCCGCTAGCCTCTTGGTCGCGGCGGCTAGCCTCTTGGTCGCAGCGGCTAGCCTCTTGGTTGGCCTGGATTGCCTGAATGGCAGCCAACAGTGCTGCCATATCCGCCGAGTGTCCCCCTGGTGCTTTCGCCACTGTCGTTGAAATACCCACGTCGGCCTCCTGCTCCTCCTCTTGAAGGCTTCGTTGACGTGCCGCATCCATTTCCACTTGACTTCTGGTCCATGGAGCACATACCTCTTCTTCACGCGGTAGATTCGGCATTCCACTTCTGACACCAATGTTACGTGGCATGGAAAATAAATTCCAAATAACGTGCGAAGTATTTTATTAGGAGCTGTACACACAAAACAGTACGTCGAATGCAATAGAAACGGGGATAAAAAGGGGGTTGGGAGAGTCATATCCGGTGGTGGGGAAGACAGTGAGGTCGATGAAATGTGGCGCTCTTCACACCGCCGTGCGGTCAAGCTCTACCGGGTGTGACTCGTTGGAGAAGCCCAGCAGGCGACCAGCTACAACGGTGACTTCGTACAGTCCATCTTCTGTCTTCCACGGTCGAGGTCAGTCTTTTGTCATCGCCGCGCACGCGCTCAAACCCCAGCGGCAAGGGCGAACAGCAGTGGGCGGTGGGGATCAGTCCGGTGCGGGCCCCACAGGGTCGTTGTTGGGCACGACCCACTCGCGCTGATAGGGCCTCCTGTCCGGCGGGCGCGCGTGCCATGGCGCTAGGTCCTGGATGTGAGACCAGGACGATGCCTCGGCACGCGCGAACATGTTGGTAGAAATCCTCTAGGCTCTCGACTCGAAGATCCCTCTGGATTGTGGAATTTCTCACGTACCTTGGCGCTCAAGCGATGATGCGCAAAGTAGCGGATTGGGATGACGCCAGCGATTTGCGCACCGATGGGCGCGGCAGGTGCGCCCAGGTCGGCGCCGCGTACGTGAGGCGGCTACGAATGTAGGTCTTGTATACCGCGATCTTCACTCGTAGAGGGAGATTGGAGGAGAGCACTGGGTGGAGAATTGCGCGGGTGCGTCTCGCTTGCGCGATGGTCGTCTTAATGTGGGGCCCGAAGGTCAGATTTCTATCGATGGTCACCCCAAGGTATTTGACCGTAGGGGACCAATGGATGTCTTGATCGTGGAGTCGGAGTGGTGGTGGATGAGGGTATAAACCCATGGAGATTGTCTGCGTTTTGCGCACATTCACCGAGAGCCTCCATTTGGACAACAAGTCCAGGAGGAGGTCGAGAGTCCGCTAAATTTTCCTGGATGGTTGATGTTAAGTGATGAGGCGTAGTAGGCTGCGTCGTCAGCGTAGAGGGCGAGGTGGACGTCTGGGGCTGTAGGGATGTCATCGGTGAAGTGCGCGTACAGCACAGGCGAAAAGCAGCTGCCTTGTGGAACTCTGGCAGCGATGGAGCGCAGAGAAGAAAGCGCTCCATCCACCACCACTCTGAAATGTTGAGTCCGGAGACAGGAGGAGACCACCTGCACGATGCGACGGTGGAGGCTGGTGTGCGACAGCTTGAATATCAGACCGTGGTGTCATACGCAGTCAAACGCCTTCTCCATGTCGAGGGACACCAGGACGGCTTTCTCGCGCTTGTAAGCGGAGGCCGTTAGATCGTGTATTACCCTCGACCGCTGTATGGTGGTACTGTGTTCCGACCGAAAACCGAACTGCTCGGGGCGGGGAACGATGTGGTCGTTGATGTGAGTCAACAGGAGCTTCTCGAAGATTTTAGAGAGTGTTGGCAATAGTGTGATGGGCCGATAGCTCTCGAGTTTTCGCGGGTTTTTCCCGGGTTTGGGCAACATGATGACGTGCCCGGTCTTCCAGGACCCTGGGAACTTCCCGGTGCGGACGATCCCTGTGAAGAGGCGAGCTACCACCGCCACTGTGCGGTGGAGCAGGTGCATCAGCGCTCTGTTGGTAATGCCATCCACTCCGGGGGCTTTCTTCGGCTACAGTTTTCTGGTCATCTTGCTGACCTTACCCGGGAAAAAGAAGAAGAAGACGTCCGTCTCCGCGCTCTGTGTTCCTTTAATACTCGTATGAAAGTTCTAGAACGGACGCGAACCCTCTAAGCACATCGATAGAAATACATAGAACAATAGCCGGCGCGGCCCACAAAGCGGTATTATTATTACATACCTATTTGTATGGGAACGAATAGGTACTTGTTTATCGCGCCCGCGCGCCGGCTATAATTAAAGGGGTCGAACATTCTAGACGTTTCAGCACTTAAGCGCGGATTCTAGATTTTTCTAGACAAATCGCTTGGGGACCTAAGTGTATGTAATGCGTTTTAAAATTAACATTTCCCGATAAGAGGTTTACGAGATATCGGGGTGTAATTCTATAAATTTTCAAATCTACCGTAATTATGTCCTTTTTAAGTATCTACGTCACAAAACCACGATAGATTTCAATCAAAGACTTGGTATTCCTCCCGTGCTGCGTGACTTATTCCGCGTCAATCAATATTGAAACGTTTGAATACCAAATGATTGTATCTACGTGGCTACCTAATGTAGGTACAATGTAATAGGGTTAGTACGTGGAAAGTTTAAGTCTTGCTAGCGTACAGATTTTCAAGTCTAGATTGCTGGATTAGCGAGCCGATAGTGAACGAGCTATTTGATTTACCTATACCATAACATTTCATCATTCTTGCCAGTCAGTGTTGAGCATTATTCTATATTTTTTTTAATTGTATCAATCGATTGAAATTTTAATTCCAATTAAATTAATCCCAGGTACTTTTTTGCCGGTTTCTGTAAAGGCTAATGACCATAGACCACATACGAGGCATGCCTTTTAAGTTTTGTCGTTTGAAGAAAAAAACACAACTAGAACCTTATAGTACTTTTTATTGTTTTTCAAAGTATTCACCACGTAGCTTAATACACTTTTCCATCCGCTCAAACCAGTTATTATAACATTTATTCCACTCTAAAGTGGGGGTGTTTAAAATGGCTGACTTGAAAGCGTCGACTGCTTCTTCACCGGACTGGAACCTTTGACCACGAAGACTTTTCTTGATTTTAGGAAATGTAAAGAAATCGTTAGGGCTTAGGTCAGGACTGTATGGAGGATGGTCAAGAATTTCTACTTTTTCCTGCTTCAAATACTCAATCGTTTGACGAGCGCTGTGTGAGCTTGCATTGTCGTGGTGCAGGATGATGCGTCGCTTTGAGTTAGATTTTCGAAGGTCGGCGACGACTTGTGGTAAACAAACTGTGGTATACCACCCTGCGTTAACCGTTCTACGATCTTCAAGTGCAATAGTCGCAACATGGCCGGTTTTTCCAACGAACGTACCCACCATCTTCTTTGAAGTGCTTCAAGAACGAACAACTTTAGTCGGCTTTGGCTCGTCTTGAAAGACGCAGATTGTAGATTGTTGTTTGGAATCAGGATCGTAGGCATAGATCCAAGATTCGTCACCACTGATGATGTTGTAGACGTGATTTGACTCTCCTCGGTTGAACCTTTGCAGGGTTTTCTTACACCATCTGACGCGGGCCGCCTTGTGATCGTCAAAAAGCAGATGCGGTATCCAACGGCAAACTAGCTTTCTCACACCAAGCGCTTCATGCAAGATCTTCTGAATGGTTGTCCCTGACATGCCTAATAGAGCCTCTATCTCTCGATACATCACATGACGATCTTCGAGAATTAGTTGTCTCACAGCAATGTTGTTATCTTCAGTGAAGGCGGATTTTGGGCGTCCTTCGCAAGATTTGTCACTAACACTAGTATGTCTACGCTGGAATTCTAAATACCAGCGTTCGACAGTCCGCAGACATGGGGCTTCATCACTGACCACAGATGTTAGCTCTTCAAAACACTGAAGCCGTGTCAGGCCTCTTCTAAAGTTGTAGAAAATTATTGCACGAACATTTTCCTTAGAAAGATTCATTTTCGTACGTAACCTGACAGATTCCAATCGACGCTGTGACTAAACAATAGCATTAATCCTAATACTTTCAACTGTTTTGAGATTCAAAATTTAAACACATTCGAATATAGAACAGTTCCAAATTCAAAATTGTCAGGAAATATGGAAACGACAGAACTTAAAAGGCATGCCTAGTACATACGCTGCGACAGGTCATACAGAAGTCTGAAGAGTACAACCTGCCACTATACTTAGCGTTTGTGGATTATGAGAAGGCCTTCGATTCGATCGAGACTTGGGCTGTACTAGAGTCTCTCCAGCGATGCCAAGAAGACTACCAGTATATCGAAGTGCTGAAGAGTTTATACGAAAAAGCTACCATGTCAGTCCGCCTTCAGGACCAGAGCTCGAAACCTATTCAACTGCAGCATGGTGTGAGACAGGGAGACATTATATCCCCGAAACTGTTCTCCGCTGTGCTGAAAGATGTCTTCAAGCTTCTGGACTGGAGAAGACTAGGTGTCAAGATCAACGCCGAGTACATCTCTCACCTTCCATTTGCCGAGGATATCGTGCTCATGGCTGGCACCCTGGAAGACCTCAGTAGCTCATGCTCGACGGCCTCAATAGATTCTCTCAACAAGTGCAACTCTTAAAATGAATATGGACAAGACGACGATCATGTCAAACGTCTATGTAGTACCAACTTCTGTAAAGGTTGGAGACTCTACGTTCGAAGTTGTTGACAATTATATATATACCTGGGACAAAGAATCCAATTAGGTAGGTCCAACTTCGAGAAAGAGGTTAATCGTCAAATCCAGCTCGACTGGGTGGCGTTCGGGAAGCTATGTAACATCTTCTCGTCCAAAATTCCGCAGTGTCTCATGACAAAAGTTTTTGACCAGTGTGTGTTGTCAGTGATGACTTACGGCACTGAGACGTGGTCGCTTACGATGGGCCTCATAAGAAGGCTCAAGGTCACCCAAAGGGCGATGGAGAAAGCTATGCTCGGATTTACCCTGCGGGATCGAATCAGAAACGAGGAGATCCGCAGAAGGACCAAAGTCACTGACATAGCACTCAGAATTGCTAAACTTAAGTAGCAGTGGGCGGGGCACATCGCTCGTAGAACTGACAGCCGTTGGGGCAGAAAGGTTCTTAAGTGGCGACCACGTCAGACGTCGAGTGGGTAGGCCCCCTACAAGATGGACCGATTACCTGGTGAAGGTCGCGGATAGAAGTTGGATGCGTACAGCACAAAGCCGGACGCTGTGGCAGTCTTTAGAAGAGGCCTTTGTCCTGCAGTGGACGTCTTTCGGCTGAAGAAGAAGAAGAAGACTTTTTTATAAAATACTGAAAATAACATAAGTAGGTACTTACCTAGAACTTTAGGGCAATGATTACAATATTTCTTGTAGAGGACTATGTAGATTATAAAGCCAATGCAAACAACAGCATCGGGCTGTTGTAGATACATATATTCATGACTAGCCCTGGCTTCGCACGGGTGCATTCCTTCATTGGTAAAAACCGTAGGTTAATCCGTTGGGTAGTTATTTAGTTTATCGCGTTCAGACAGACGGACAGACGCGGCGGGGCAACTTTGTTTTATAATATGTAGTAAAACAATAAAAAAAAAAACAATTTGTAAAGGAAAAAGAAATAAGTAGATACAATTCTACAAAAATCTCAAAAATCTTCTTCGATTCGACAATGCCGAGGTGTCAGTTGTATTGTGATAAAATATTCGTATATTTTACGAGTACCTACGCCTGCCTCAAAATCAATTTATCTTTCTGTTATAAGACTGCCAATCTCTTAACTTGACAAAAACGGATTTTTTTCGGTAGACTTGTATATTGAGGCGGTATTATTGGATTCATTTGCTTTTTATAAGCTGTCACAAGATAACTCTAATCCTCCCTCCAATAAATTAACTTATTACAAAGATTGTACAAAATGTTATTGAAATCGATCTAACTATTCATGTATCATGATAATCATCATTTTTTTACTTTGGGTTTGGTTGTCAACAGTGTCAGAATTAAAATGCTAAAATATTATTTCATTATTAAAAGGGTAAATAGCCTTTTTCGATAATTTAGTGCAGTGTAATCTAGTAAGTGTTATGGGGCTTCTAGTGGTTATACCTTTCGCGGCTCACCAGCCGGCCCTCCAAGGGCGGTGGACACACTGGTTCACAGGTACTCCATGACCTCTTGCCGGTGGCTCCCTAAAGTCGTAGTACATGCGGTTGCCACTTCCTGGTAACCACGTCGGCTCGTGGGTAAAAACCCATATGGGGAATCTGTGTTTGTCCTGAAACATAGATCAAACGCGGTAACCTCCCGTGCAGATCGTAGACTATGTCGGCGGGGAAGGCAACCCAATGCTGGCAAGCGACGAACGTTGGTGGATTCGGCGATATAGCAAGGCGTTGTGGAAGGCTTAGGGTGACAGTAGAGGCCATGAGTGACTGTCGGTCAGACACGGCAGCCGTCTCCTTTCCCAGTTGTGAAGGACACCTGACACATTAGGTCTGAGAGGAGAAGGAAGAGAGAGCGCATCAGAGTTTGTGCGCACCTTTGTGCGCCAAAGACCGTGCACCAATTTTTAGTCTGGTCAACAGTCACTCTTGATCTCCACTGTCGCCCTAAGCCTTTCACAACGCCTTGCCACGTCGCCAAATCCATCATCAAACGAGGCTTTTCAGCATTGGGTTGCCTTCAATTCTGACATAGTTTTCGTGCGCTCCGCAGGAGGTTACCGTGTTTAATCTATTTTTAAAGACAAAGATTTTAAAAATCGTGATCATTGTGATGGCTTTAGCTCGCCCCTTTCTAGCCCTCCAATTTTCAGACTAGTCATAATTATGAAAGTATTACACGACGTCACCACAAGACCCTTAGGATTAAGAACGCCCTTATACTTACTTTTAAAAAAACGTAGCGCCGCACTAGGATTTATTCCTGTGTCGTGGGTGCGCTTACAAATATGAAAATTCACATAGACAAACACCCAGACCGAAACAAATGATTGTGGGTCATACAAAAAATTAAAATAACAACCCAGGGGTATCATACTATCGATGTAGAAGTTAATTCTGCAATTTTTGGCTTTCGTGTCTGTTTGTCTGTCTGTCTGTCGGAGGGTATGAACCAGCATCACGCAAAAACTACCTGGCGGATTTCGATGAAACTTTTCATGCAGATACCTTATAATGTTGGCTAACATGTTGTATAGTATTTATTTCGAAAAATTAAAAGGTTTCTTCAGAAAAGACGAAAATAAGCAATACATTGGATTTCTAAAAAGACACTTTACTTTAAATCTGTTGATGGATTTCAATGAAATTTTGTGTAGTTGTAGCCTGTACAAAATATCACAACTTTGTATACTAATATTTTCGAAAAATTTAACAGTTTCCGAGGAAAGTTGTGCTTTCCTGCAGGATCAATGGAGAATAGTTGTTTTTATTTCTCCATATTAACACGGCTAAACGTATTTTAAAGAAACTTAATATGTCCCTTAAGTCTTGGAATAATGCTATCCCAAAAAGTTCTACCTATCTATGTCAAATTACAAAATAAACGCGTGCGAAGCCGCGGGAAACAGCTAGTTTCCTAATAATATTCCATGTACATACATGATTTCCTTACAGTTTATTTATTATATGTAGTATGTATAGATATAGATGCTTTACTTTTCCATACAAACCGTTGATTTCCTGAAAACTTAAATATTAACTATATTATATGTCATATGAAATATCTGCGTGCTAAGTTTCACTGACTTTTAAAAAGTAGTTTTGGAAAAATGAATGATTTATCAAAATCGACTTTCTTTTTCTGTCCTCAAAAACTGAGAGTTTAGTTTAGATTATTTCTGTCTTTTCTGGAAAAACCTTTTGATTTTTCGGGATGAATATCTATATAATGTGTTAACCAGCATTTTAAGGTATCCGAATGCAAAGTTTCATTAAAATCCACCTAGTAGTTTTTACGTGATGATGGTTTATACCCTTGGAAAGACAGACAAACAGACACAAAAGCCAAAAATTGTAGAATTGGCTTCTAAATTGATAGAATGACATCACTGGGTTGTTATCTATATAAACATATAATAAAACTGTAAGGAAGTCGTGTCTGTACATGGAATATTTTTAGGAAATAACAACCCAGGGGTATCGTACTATCGATGTAGAAGTTAATTCTGCAATTTTAATAAAACTATGCATTCGGATACCTTAAAATGCTGGTTAACACGTTATAGGTATTTCCCCCGAAAAATCAAAATGTTTTTTTCAGAAAAGACGGAAATAAGCAAAACATTGGATTTCGAAAAAGACACTTTACTCCAAACCTGTTTGATGGATTTCAATGAAATTTTGTGGAATTGTAACCTCTCACTCGAAATTGTTCATACATGTTTGATTTAAACACTTAAACATAGTTTTGTGCATGAACCGATGATACATTCAGGATGTTTTCTTCCGGAAAGAACTCTAACTATGAATGGGCCGTACACGAAACTGTAATGACGATGAATATCTTACGAGAAGACTAACACAAAATGTACTGACAACACTTTGCTATACTTAGCTGGAAATGTACCGTTAGATACTATTACGCTAGATTATAATCTTTGATAGGGTAGGTAGAGAAGATTTAAATCAGAAATATTTTATCGATAATTTAAAAATAAATAGATAAACTGATAATCCTTCTTGAAAAGGAAGATATTGTATACGTTTTTTTATGAGACGGCGTTGGTGTTGTATATTGAATAGGATCGCGCTATAGTTTTGTTTATATTTTACAAAGACCACTTGTGCGGGCTAAGCGGGGCTAAGACTGAACCCAGTGATAGAGTTAGTCTATAGGGAAATAAGTCTGGTGGAAGTTGACAAAGTATAAAATATATGTTTACTACACGGTACTACCGGAATAGTTAGTCTCTCTGTTAGTTCTTCATATTAAAATCGCTAGACAAATTTAATTGAAACTTGATATGAAGGTGTCTTACATAGTAAAATAAAACAAAACACTTTTATCTCGAAACATACTTCTAAGGAATATCTATTATTTCTATCTATCTATCTATATCATCACACCAGATCCCTTGCGGGGTAGGCAAAGAGTACAGAGTTCCATCAGGTTCATTCCTTACATACCTCTCTGGCTTCCTCCACTCTCATAGTTCGTCTCATACACGTTCACCGTTATCTATTATTTCTTCATACTAAACCGGCTGAACAGATTATAAAGAAACTTAATATGAAAAAATCCACACAGGTATACAATGCGAAAGTGGAAGGACGTAAAACAACAACTATTTATAGTTTCACAAATTATATACAATATTTATAATTATTTATAACAACAGCAAAGAATTATGAATAAAAAAAACGGTAGCAAAAACGAAATATACATATTTACACGCCGCTGTCTGATATTAGGTTACCTAGAACAGATCAAAGACATCGGGGACTAGACTATCTTACCATGACATATAGACCATGTCTTATCCGAAGAGCAAGTCAAGAGTCTCCGTAACCGGCGAGCGTATATAAGACGAACAATGAAAGTGGAAAGAGACAGAAAGGTCTGTAAGGAAAGAACCTGTTGGAACTCTGTACCCTCTGCCTACCCCGCAAGGGATCTGACATGATGATATAGATTATTAGATAGTATCCAAGTATCTTAAGTCGTGAAATAATAATTTGAAATAGATAGCTTTATTTGCACACTAGATCATGCCGATATTATTCATCTAAGTGGTATATAAAATCACACCTTTGGTGGGTTTTTACCGGCCTGCATGTAGGCCCGAAGATATTATCATCTCAATCATCTTTCGATTTCCCTCTTCCTCTTCACAGGTGACTGGAAGCCTGGGCTCATGCTGAAATTGTTCTACAACGAAAATTTAGTAATATTTAAGTTGACTCTATAAATAATTTTGCAAAACAAAGACGACTTGATTTAATCGAAAAAAGGTAGACTGCTTAACTTACTTTGTCAAATAGTCGCAGGTACGATCCCCGCACAACGCACGGGAATATTCATTTGGGATTTGTAATTTTAAAATAAAGAATAAATTTTATGGGCATACGGGCAAAATAAAAAAGATGATTGTCCGTGTTAATTTCCAGAACGGCGGAACCGATTAAATACACTATCACTGGAAAATGGAGGATTTCTCAGAGATTGTTTAAGACTACTTTTGAGCTCGGGAAATGCAGGATCCATGGAGAATAGTTGTTTTTATTTCTCCATATTAACACGGCTGAACGGATTTAAAAGAAACTTAATATGACGGTGTCGCTTAAGTCTTGGAATAATGCTATCCCAAAAAGTCCTACCTACCTATGTCAAATTACAAAATAAACGCGTGCGAAGCCGCGGGAAACAGCGACTAATTAATATTTTGTTAAATAGGTAACTTTATAAAAAGTAAAGATACCGTCTCAAAGTATCGCAACGCTGAAATACATGAGTAAATGTGCGTACTTTAATGAAATCAACTATTGCTTGTTCTTAACTCGTAAATACGAGTAAAGAACAAGCAATAGTTTCCACTTCATACATAAATATTTTATGTATAGATGATCCAAGGTTTAATATGATAAGTTTGTGGAGTGCAAATTATAAATCTCGATGTTTCTATATCACCACAAACCAGTTGAATATTGAAAGCTTAGCGTGAATTGATTGGCGATAACGTGACGAATTTGTATGCTATCCTTATCGCACAAAAAATAAATAAAGATGAACGTGCCAGCATGATTTCACGACCCTAACTACTTTTAACGCCAAAGGGTTTGCGCTTAGATTTCAGGTCTCTGTTATAATCACGATATCATGCTACGTTTATTGTGATTCTTTGTTTTATTTTTCTCTCGGAACCATGACTAATCAACCGGCCTATTCAGTTATTTAAATATAAAAACATCGTTACACAGTTCCTGCTTGAGTAGTATATCAGTTCATATCACTGTTTGTTTTCATAATAATAAAAAATAAATAACGTAATGTCTCCCAAACGTATAGCGACATTATTTTTTCTTCCGTTTCTTTCTGTTTCAGGTCTGGAAGAGGATGTTCGGATCAAGTTTTCTCCCTCCGCAACATCGTAGAAAAGCATCTGGCAGTAGGCCGGAAGGTTTTCTGCGGTTTTGTGGACCTGGAGAAGGCGTTTGATAGAGTCGTGCGAAATAGACTTTGGGACATTTTGCCAGAGTATGGTATAAACGGCACCCTGTTGCGAGCCGTCCAGTCCACCTACGTGGACAGCAAGGCATGCGTACGGGTGGGTGGTAACATGTCACCTTGCTTTGACGTTAAAATCGGCGTCAAGCAGGGTTGCGTGTTGTCCGCTAGACTATTTATAGTGTATCTGGATAAAAGTCTTCAAAGACTGTATGCGATGACTGAAGGGGTAAAAATGGGTGATCTAGTGATAAACCACCTATTGTATGCAGATGACGCGGTTTTGATAGCGCCAACAGGCACTGATCTGCAAACACTAGTCACAGTTATGAGAGACGACTGCATGAACAATGACTTGGATTTGAATGTGAAGGAAACCAAAATTATGGTTTTTGAACGGGAAGAAACCAGAACGAATGGAAGGATTGTGGTTGGTAACGATGTGCTAGAGCAAGTAAATGAGTTTGTATATCTTGGATGCGCCTTCAGTAAGGATGGGAAATACACCGCTGATATAGAGAGAAGAGTGAATGCAGGTAATAGAGTGAATGGTGCGATGGGAAGGCTACTTGGGAGCCGGCACTTAAACCAAAAGGAGCAGCTGGCCATGCATAACGGAGTGCTTGTCCCAACGCTGTTATATGGCAGTGAGAGTTGGGTATGTAAGAAGGAGAACGAAAGCAGGATAAATGCGGTCGAAATGCGATCTCTGCGGAAGATGTGCGGAGTCACGCTGACCGACCGTATTCGCAACAGCGTAGTAAGAAAGCGAGTAGGTATGAAAGATAGTATCGGTGTAAAGATGAGAAAGGGTATGCTCCGTTGGTTCGGGCATATAGAAAGGATGCCAGAAGAAAGAATGACAAAACAGATATACAATGCGAAAGTGAAAGGATGTAGGTGCCGGGGAAGACCTAGACTATCTTACCATGACCAAATAGACCGTGTCTTAGCTGAAGGGCAAGCCAAGAGTCTCCGTAACCGGCGAGTGTGTATGAGACGAACTATGAGAGTGGAGGAAGCCAGAGAGGTATGTAAGGAAAGAACCTGTTGGAACTCTGTACCCTCTGCCTACCCCGCGAGGGAGCTGGCGTGATGATATAGATAGATAGATTTATTCTTCCAATCTTGATACTGTTGAATGTTACATTTACGGTGTAATTTAGTTGTCCTGGAGCGAAAGCCCGGGTGATAACGGGTGAAAAAGGTAACTTCCATAATAATACTAATTTAGTTCATTTAAAAACACCTCTACCAAACGCAGAATTATATTGAGTGGCGGTGCGACTCGTCAACTAGCCGGTAGATACCTTCGGTTATGCGGATCTTCACCCTAGCTGTGATACTCGAATAGGTCAGTAGGTACACACCGTCACGCCTATATTCCAAGCGGAGGTGGCAGAGGTGTACTAGTACACCCACGTTTCGCCGACGGTGTTAGGTCCAATGTAATAGAGGGCGAGCCTATTGCCAGTAGGTAGATGTTACTTATTGAAGTCTATGATTAAAGTGTTCCTTTTATTATTTTTTTATTATCAGTGAACGGTAGGCATTGGATACATTAGCCGGGCTTTCGCTCTAGGACGACCAAAATTACACTGTGTGTATTGTACGATAAAATCACTATGCATACAGATTTATATTTTAATTAAGCTAATAATGCACGCTATTCCGTGTGGAAGCACTTATCGTTCCAAGCGTCCAGGGCCCTTATTCGCTATGACCAAACGCGACGCGTTACGATATCTTTGTGAAATGACATGTATATATAGGACAATTAAACGATCATTACACGAAATTATCGTAACGCACCGCGTTACGTATTTATTGGGCCTTGGCGAATATGGGAACGGGACTAAAGAGAATCCTAGTAATTAGGAGCTTAAGTAATTGAATGTTCACCACACCGCATCGAGCCGGCCTCACAAGAAACTAACGATGGATACTAAAAAGTTAATTCAAACTTTCCTATAATTTTCGGTTACCTTTCTAATCTTATGGCGGAAGCAACCTTGGTTTTGAAAGTTCCAATTTACTGATAAGTAAATTTAAACTTTACCAATCTTTTTTGTAATACCAAAAATTATCAATGATTGTCCCGTATAACAAACAAACTATATTATACTTCGAATACTTTCTTAAGTATAATTAATAAGATATTTTAGTCAGTTACATTTCTATAATTTTATAGCCTATGTTTAGGTGTTTGAAGGCGATTATGATAGGTACTAAGTGGAACATGTTAATTTAACAAATACCTATCGAAATAATTAACGATGTATATTTTACATACTTACAGAAATGTTTTAATACATTTATTCAGACATCCTTTCTAAGACGACTAAAATTAGTTTGCCCTCGGCATACCCAATCGTTCCGATCTCTGAGAGGATACAAAACCCAGTACAAGGCGCCCGGAAGGACCTGCAGTAAATAATATGTAGGCACAACTTCACCTAGAAATATTGCTTAACAGCAAAACAAATACGTAAACAGTTACCCACTCCCACATTTACTCCCCGTATAGAGTGGTTCACCGAAAGGCATTGCCAACTCCTAAAACTTACATTTCGATTGGATAGCCGACGGCTTCTAAAAATGGTGTAGCGGATATGGGCTTATAAATCAGGTTGTGCAACCGCACGCGAGTTGGCAACACTGGCTGAGTGCTAGAACCCTGTAAATGTATTACGAACGTAGCCAAAGGTACTGGAAATATTAACTAAAAGCAAAACTACATATCATCACAATAAACCTTGCATAGAATGGGCATATAGCACATGATACTAGCAAATTTACATTCGTTCGACTTACACACTCTCACTAATTTTAGAAAATATTTACTGGGCCTTTACCTAAAACAATTGACATTTTACAAGCTTCTATTTAACTAATGTTCGTATGCGTGTCTATGTCTTTCCGGTTTAATCTTGTGATCCAATTTACAAGCACTTCGGGTATCCGATTGAGCTGAGACTTGGCATACGTATGCAAGTTCGATGACAATGCAATAATATGGTACCATAGAGCTGATCTGATGATGGAGTCAGAAGGTGGCCATAGGAACATGTGAATTAAAAAACATACCCCCCTCGTGCTTAGGCTTGTTGGATTACTATTAATGAGTACTTTACAAAGAGATGATGTTCAGGGTCTGACGATGAAGCCGAAAGATGACCTATGGAACCACCCTATTACTCAATATAACCCTGCCCGGTTGGATTTGCCTTGACAAGTTCTTTAGACCCCGATGATGTTCAGGATCGGATGATGGAGCCGAAAGGAAGCCATAGGAACTCTTCAAGCAAGCAATTTAATCATATGGTAGAACTATCTAGGTCCTATTTTAATGAGTGAATGATGCTCAAGTGGTGTGGCTTTTGAGCATAATTCAATTATTAATACGACGACAACGGTTGTGTGATAACGGTGTAATGACGGCTTGGTCTAATGGTTTAGGCCGCTCTGTTCACTGAGTCATATAATCGCGGGTTCGATCTCCGCACGGGACGAGGCTTTGTGCGAACCAAAAATTATTGTTTCCGTCTGGGTGTTTTTGTGTATATGAATTTCATATTTGTAACCGCCACCACAAAAAGTAGCCATAAAGAAGGTGAATAAATGCACGCTATTTTTAACCGACTTCTAAAAAGGAGGAGGTTCAATTCGACTGTATGTTTTTTTTGTACGTATGTTACGCGATCATTTCGCCAAGTATGAATCGATTTTGATGATTCTTTTCGCATTGGGTTTAGTATAGCTCCATGGTGGTCCCATTTCAATTTTTTCGGTATTTGACCTTGGACTTTTAAGATACACCAGGGAACTCCTTAACGAAGAACTGTACGAAAGCGTAGATTGAGATATTATGGGTATTACGTCAATCCTATAGGTACACCCCACCATAGAACTAATCAGAATATTAACTTGTCACCAAATATCTGAGAAAATTATAACGAAATGTTTCAGGACTGCGTGGAATTAATGTATGTGATACAGTGGCTAAAGTTGGTATGAAAGTCTTCTAAAACTTGTAACTGTACTTGATATGTGCAATTGATAGGAAAATATGTTTTACAGCAAAAAAGTGGGTATATGTTAGTGAGTGTCTATTTTTACAATTTTTTTTTAACTTGCAATGTTTGTGCGTTGGTTTAAATAAAAAAAACACTTTCCTTTATCCTATGGAGTTAAAATTTTACGTGCTGGTTCAATCCTAATGAGAATGCATTTTTATGGCATGATTAACCCGATTCTACACCCAGGATTTTCTCCAGACAAAGGAACTGCTCAACGCCTAATAGCATAGACACACAATTTTGTATACAAATTTAATTTTGATTGGCCGTTTTAAACTACACCATTACCTGGCTACGTATTTTTTTACAATAATTCAAACTGTGAATGTAAGGAAAACGGTTTCAGTAGTTTCTTACAAAATCGGGCCGTTTTTTACTTCTAGTGCTTTATTATTATGATTTCTGTGCCACAGATGGACTTGGGTGAGTTACACGTCGGTCGCAAACTGGCCTGCTGTGTCCAGTTATGCAACTTTTTTGTCATTTCTGCAGCGGGCATAGACCGCGCTATACGCCCTAACAAAATATATATATATATATAACATAAATTTCACGCCTGTTTTCCCCGAAGAAGTGGGTGTTTACAGTACCTACGCCCACATTTTGTCAAGACGTTTTTAGTCCCAATATTCTTTAGGCATATTTTTGCTTTTATGTGTTTTGTAACCTACTTGTTCTGTACTGTAACGAATTAAAGAAAAAAGGAAACCCAACTGCTAGGCAAAAGGGCAAGGGATTATTTTTTATTGTACACCAAAAAGTTATGTAACATACATGAAAAAAGACTATTCTACAATAGGCGGTCTTATTGTTAACAGTAATTTCTTACAGATAACCTAGCTAGACAAAAAAAAAAAACTCTGCACTAGTCTGCACTAGCACGTCTGCTATTGCAGTTTTAGTAAAATTGTCGTTCATAATCGTTGGTTTTGACTGTTTTGATAATCTAATAATTCAATAATGTCCTTATGGTTTTTCATAGGCGTACCAGTTGAAAAAAATGTTGGTATTTGTTAATAAGACCATAAATAATTTAGTAGATTACCTTACATAGGCATAATTGTAATTGAACGAATTTTATAGCATGTCATAATTACAAATCACGTAAAACTAGCAGACTTGAGGCCCAGAAATTCAGATCCTTTTATTCTTTTTTTTTTGCTAAAACGTAGGATTTATTCCTGTGTCGTGGGTGCGTTTACAAACATGAAATTCACATACAAAAACACCCAAACCCAAACAAATATTTGTGGGTCACACAAAGATTTGTTCCATGCAGGGATCGAACCCACGACTACTCGATCCTGTGGACGGAGCGGCTGAAACTCTTAACCACTGGACCAAGGCGTACGTCATTTTTTTTGTTATTGCACTAGAATCAGTAAAATGAGGTATCCCTAATTGTTTTTAGTAAGAAGACGTAACGGTTTGGTGTATTCAACGTCTTCCGTAATTGTGGCATCCCTAGGTATTACACGAAATCCCTGGTATCCTCACTTCTTACAGCTACACACAAACAATGAGGTTTACTAATTCATTTTTTTTTTACTTATGCAAATTCACACACAATTCAATATCAAAATTCACAATTTTTATACTTAAATTAAATCATTATCATCATTATCTCAGCCTATACTCGTCCACTGACTCCCCAATCACTCTCCAGCGCAACCAGTCCGATGCCACCTGCATCCAACGACTTCCTGCGATGTTTACAAGATCGTCGGCCCGTCTGGTAAGCGGCCGTCCCACGCACAATAATTTTCCTGTGTAGTGAGCAAATAAGTGAACATAATATGCCCGCGCACATTATGTTACATATATGCACATTAACATGAAGAATGTTCTAGGTATAATAATCTAGAAGTCATACAGAAGCTCTATATACTCCGAAACGTCATATTTGTGCAGTAACGTCATCTCCCCCGGTTCGTGTTATCCCGCCGCCGTCAAGCCTCTCATTGTGCTCGCCCCACTTTTTAATCAGGAGACGTCGAAAATAAGCACAACACTGAAATGCATCTCGCTCGCTATGGTTCTATTTTGATTCAAATAATAGATGAAACATTGTTTCTGAACATCTTTGTAAAAATCCAATACAATATAGGCGTATAATAGGCACCTATTATCCATATTCATTACTATACTAATGTGGGATATGTGGATTTTTGATAGGATTTGTTATTAAGTATTGTATGATTTACTTTAATGAAAATAAAATGTTTATTTATTATTAATCTAGTTTAAAACTGTCACAAGTAACGTTAGGAAGACGGTCATACTTAGGTGACGAAAGAAAGATTTGAAAGACTGAAGAAATATGTATTGTAGACTTATTATGCTAGACAGATTATTTAAGAAAATTATAAATAAACAACAAACATGTGTGTGATTTTTCTCAAATAACACGACCTCCCCTCATCTCACTAAACTACACTAAGGTAATTATTGTGATTTACTGAGTAGTTTAAAATTTAATTAATGTTGACTGATTGCGGTAAAATCTAATGAGGTTTATAAAATAATTCAAATTCATTTACATTGTCATTACATTTGCAAATGTAGCAGTATAACTACTAAAATAAGAGACTTAAATAATTAAGTTAGTTACACACGAAATTATTGACCCATGGCTGAAATATAGAATTTTCCAAAAAAATGGTCGCGCGTAGAAGCACGTGCTATATAAAATTAACGCGGCGAAATTAATCTCAAGACGCGCGTAGACTTCGCATATACATATTTTGTAGGACTATCTACTGGCAGAATAAATCATAGCTATATTACCGAGTCGGTGTGCGGCAGCTCGTAATACATCAACGGGCCTGAAGAAACGGGCGGCCAAAGTACTTTTGGAATTTCCACCTTCTCATACTGAGTACATGCGTGAGTACCGTGAGAAAATTACGCCGCCGCGCCGCGCCTGCCACTAAGACAATTGTGATAAATATTGTAGGCATCTACGGCGAACGACACCCTGTGCCAGTAAGTATGATATATCTCCCCTTCGTATTTAATAGTTCGTCTTGTACGGAATAATCTTACTAATTCATGATTCTGATGAAACACTTTAAAGCTGAGCTAACGGGAAGGAGAACAGAGTGGTCGTTTATTACATCATAATGAATACTAAAATATTATGCGTGGTGAAGTACCACTGAATCTCTCTCACCATGATTCGTGAGACCTTTGCTCAGCAGTGGACAGTATAGGCTAGTATTATAATTAGTACTAATAGAAAACGAGAACCATGCGACGATCTGGTGTAATGATATAGATAATAAGGATAAAGAGCGAGAATTGTAACTTGATACTATGCGTATTTTTTTTTTGTACTTAGAAAATATTACCAAATAATGGTTTAATTTTCCCTGAAAAACGATACCTATGAGATCCCGTCTGTGATCTGATAAATATAATTTGCCCTGAAGATCAAAAGATTACTACTGTAAAAGAATATACTACCTTCTTTTTTACATTTCATCATTCATAAAATACCCATACATAATAGTCCGTAACGTGATCCTGAGGTGCCTACCCATTCAATAGCGTCAGCTGTAATGGAGTCAATTATCTTAAATACGCAATTTAAATATCCGGCTGTTGGAAAGGGTTGTGTGGGAGCCTCGAGCTCCTGCGGGCCGGTCGCCACGTGCTTCCGCCTCGAGAGCCTTCTTAATACCCACTAATAATAAAAGTCAACGAGCGAACGACTTGTAACAAATTGCATTATCTGCCGAAATGGACCTTGAAGAGCATCTATGTCGCCGCTCTGTAACGTTAACTCCTTCCCGTTTTGATCTCCACGAAATTAATTTTGCAAGAGGAAATTGAGTTTTGTGTTTCTAACAAAATTAAGTTGATTTATCTACGTAACGGATTACTGTATTTGTCAGACGGTTTCAGGTCACGCTCCAGTGTATATTTCTAGACAGTAAGAACGACATTTTTGTTAAATATGAAGTTTAATTTTAATCGCAGAAACGACCTAACATTTCTATGCCTCTAGCGTCAATTAAAAACGTTTCAGCTCTTTTTGTGTGAATATTTCAAAGTGTTCTTAATCTTTCGCCAAGTCTAAATCTTAGTCTGGCTCGAAATTTAATTTAATCTTTTGCCTAGTAGATGTGATTTTTTTGTTTTATTGTAACTATTGTTTCATGTAGGTACAGAAATGTTTTTTTTGCACGTGATTAATATCAGAGCTTGGTAATCTGTAATAATTGTCTTAACTTCTGAAAATTATGGATTATTTCCATATTTGCTAATAGTGATGACGTAATGACCGACGATTTGGCGCAATGGTTAAGCTTAAGCAGCGCCGTCCACTGGGTCGAATAGTCGCGGGTTCGACTTCCGCACGGGACTAATCTTTGTGAGACTCACAGTTATTTGTTTCGGTCTGGATATTTGTGTATGTGACTTTTCATGTTTGTAAACGCACCCATGACACAGGAATAAAGTCTAGTGTAGGGTAAAGTAAAAAACAAGTTATAAAAGTCTACAGAGTCTGTTCTTTAAGAATATGTTACCACAACGCAGCTTCAGATTTAATTAGATTCATGATACCATTCCTGTATTCCACAGTGAGCTTAACCTCTCCTCTCTGAGTGACTTATATAAAAGGTTTGTTCGTAACATTTATTTGCATTAAAATAATTTACATTAATTTATTTCCGAATTATCTAGCTGTATTGTACTTTATGTAGCTAAACTGAGCCTACTTTTGTGAATTGTCTACAGTCATAATGTTAAATGTCCCAAAAGTCAACGGCCACTCAAGGCCATAGTTGCGATGACATAATAACCATGCAGAAGTATTTCGCCAATGTGGCTAATACCCAAAAAATATTGCTTCGTTAAACTTAACGACAAATTTGACAATATAACGCACAGAGACCTCGAAATTTTTACTTTAAACCGAACGAAATGCGACTCATATGGAACTAGTCCAGGCATCGGTATAATCTTTTCTAGTCAGGAAGTGCCATTTTGTCTGTCTAATGACGTCTGCAATCACTCAGGGGACATATTTAATAGCTTTCTCTGACAACTAACCCACGATTATTCAACTGATATCAACTTTAATGCTCAACCATTTTATTAACTGATATTCACTTTTGGGTGAAATTTCGTGGCTTCTTTCGAGATTGAGGTGGGTCATATCTATGCTTATTTAATAAAGTCAATGGTACCTTTTTTGAGACTTTCGCAAATACGTTTTTAAAGAAGTTATGAAAATACGGCTTGAGAAATTAATGAAATCGAATACGAATGTTAAAGTAACAAAAAAATCACCATACCATATTGAATATCTACCATGAGGTGTCCTTCATCTAGTTGCAACCACATGATATTGCACTCATTGTGTCGTTCGATAAAACTGTCAAGGCGAAAGCTAGAAAAAAAACATATAAATGTACTAATCTATACATATAATTAAAATGTCAGCCAGCCAAATCTGTACATTGAATATTTTTTTAAATTTTATTTGATTTACACTTCTTTATTATTGATATAGAGTCCGAAACATTTTTTTTTGAATTATTGTCTGTCTATCTGCCTGTCCGTCTGTCTGTCTGTCTATCTCTTTGTGTTTCAATCACGCAAAAACTACCGAACAGATTTTAATGAAATTTGGTATAGTAATAACTTATACCTTAATTTAAATACCCTAATTTAAAATATCGACTACATTATATCCCGGGAAAATGAAAAATCCGGGATTATCGCGAGATAACCCATAAAACTTTATTATTTTTATGTATCTTGCTGAGATTCACGGGCTTTACCCGGACCTTTATTTTCATTATTGTTAGTGGTAAGCTGCAATGTAAAGTTAAAATGTGTGAACCTCCATGAACTGATAATGGGCTCGCGTTCGTCTCCTCATGAAGAAACCTTTCAGTGATTAATAGCACGCTCTCGAAATTGTTTATACACATTTGATTTAGATACTCAGATATGATTTCTTGCATGAACCGATGATGCAGTCAAGATTGTCTCTTCGAGAGTGTACTCTTTAACGATGAATGACACGATACTTTGTATATTCGTTTGTTCAAGGAAAAAATGCACGATTCTTGTGGGACAATTTTTATTTCTCCATACTCGAAGCGAAGAAGTTTACTCACGGCTGAACGGATTTTAAAGGTGCTTAGTATGGAGGTGTTTTAGATCGGTACAGGATCTGTGCCATCCCAGAAAGGCCGGTCTACCTATTTCAAATTACTAAATAAACGCGTGCGTAGCCGCGGGTAACAGCTTGTGTACTAAATAACAACATAACGATAACGTCAACTGGCGAATAGTTCATGGCCATTGTTAGAACATATCGGCCTAGCTGTCAATCACGGACGGACACGTTCTAAAATAGACGGGATACAACAGCGGGAACTAATTGAACTGTATTACTATCAGGTGATACGTAGACAGTCACCATATAAGTATACATGTAGCTAGTGACGTGCCATCATGATTATTTGGGGGCCGAAGCAGCTAGCGTAGGATTCACTACACGTGGTTCTGGGCAGTGCTAAATGAGCACCACCTTCACCATTGGCATATAGCCGTATGTGGTCACCACCCTCGCAGCAAAGTTATGCCGTCAAGCGTACCAGTCGTTCTGGCATGAGGAGACCACTCAGCCTATTTCAGAGTGAATAGGCTATTACTGAGTCAGCGAGCTACATTTTCGACGCCAAGGTTACGTTCCATAAGGTAAAATAGGGGTCAATCGCTGACCAGTGCTTAATAAAAAAAACGATTTCGAGGTGACGCGGCACGCTCTGAGGGCTGAGCACGAAAAAAATAAACTATATCCACGATAAAGTGCTCATAGATGCCCAGAGGGCTTAGCACGGCAAGAATAATGTAAGTGTGGCGCTAGCGAGTAAATGTGCTGTCATATTCATATTTTTATTGAAAACATTTGTAGAGTGAAAAAGATGGCATATAAACTCGCTAGCGGCAGGCTAACGTCAACTTTTCCGTGCTTACCCATCTGGGCATCTATGAGCACTTTATCGTGGATATAGTTTATTTTTTTCGTGCTCAGCCCTCAGAGCGTGCCGCGTCACCTCACAAATCCAAAGTGCTAGGAGGCGAACTTATTGCCGTAACATACAAACACAACAAATTCTCATTATACCAAGTAAACGCAATAATTAAGTAGGAATTTTATTCGCGTGGCAAGTATTAATGTAACATATATTTGTTTTGGTTTTCGAATCAGTTTATTTACTAATCTGAAAAGCATTCAAGACACGAGGCAGTACTAATTTAGAAGTGAGAACCATTTATTTATATCACATCAATTTAAGCACTGACGTAATTGACGAATTACCTTTAAGTACTAACATTTTCTTTCTAAGTTAAGTACCTAAATCCAGCGGTGAACCTGTAAGGTAAGGTATAAATTTAATAAGCTTGCGGATCTGCTAAAATATTAAAGTGGAATTAAGATCCAAAAGCGGATAAGGTCCGCCAAACCTTTTGTTTGTTATTGGCTTATTTTGTGAAAGGCTACCGGTACAAAAGAGGTAAGGTACTTAAAGAATACTATAGCTCACCTCGTTTACAGCAAAGTACATTGCGAAGTAGTTCACTTTCGTCCCTATTGACGAGACCATACTGAAGGAGATATCTTTACAAATTTTGTACGGTATCGGCGAGGGACAAGACCGTCCGCGTTATATCGCCCCTGTAGCTTCTATACTCCCAACTTGAATAGCGAATTCAGTTTGCGAGTATCCGATAGACTCCACTATCAACCGTAAGTAGGTGTGTACCGGCACAGGTTGAATACAAACTGCAGATTGAAATTTCAGTTTGCGTCTTGACTGTGAGAATTTACACATCTGATATACCTACTTAAAGGAAGTATTTATTCGTAAAGAATTTAGTGGATATATAAATATTACTTTAATTTTATATAAAACATTTTCATGTCAGTGCCTCGTTGGTCTAGTGGCGAATAATGCGTGTAGGTCGCGTAACGATGACGAGATTCATCATCAGCCGAAAGACATCCACTGCAGGACAAACGCCTCCTCCAAAGATCGGCCCGACGACCGGCTTTGTGCTGTACGCATCCAGCTTCTATCTGCGTCCTTCCCTGTCCACTCCACGTCTTCCGGTACGTGGTCGCTACTCGAAAACCTTTCTGTCCCAACGGCCGTCAGTTCTACGAGCAATGTGCCCCGCCCACTGCCATTAAGGTTTGACAATTCTGGGAGCTATATCGGTGACTTCGGTTTTCCTGCGGATCGCCTAATTTCTGATTCGATCTCGCAGAGAAACTCCTAGCATAGCTCTTTCCATTGCCCTTTGGGTGACTTTGAGCCTTCTTATGAGGCCCATCGTAAGTGACCCTGTCTCGGTGCCGTAAGTTGTCACTGGCAACACACACTGGTCAAAAACGTTTTCCAGCGCGGTGGAGAACAGTTTCGGTACTATAACACCGCCTGAGGCCCGCTACCGTTTATTAACTACAACTTTGGCAATAATTTATACTAGGTACCATTGGTACTATGTGTGTTCTCAGCCAAAAAATAATATTGCTAAAATAATGGGCAATACTTCAACTAAAAATCTGTACTATATCAGGATATTCCCAGCAAGTTATTGCTCATATAGTGTCGTCCTTGTCCTTAGCTATCCGCAGGATATTGCCGTGGGCCGTAAAATTTAATTAATATTCATCGTAAAATGCGGCGAATTAATTTTTTTTGACATTGATTTATAAGCGGCATAGATACGCATGCACGATTGTGCTCACGTAACAGCTCGAATAGATAATATGCAAAATATTATCTCTGGCAAGCTTAGAGCTTTGTACGAATACTTTGGTGTCAGTGTTAGCATTTCACACTACAAAACTAAATAAAGATAAACGAGACAATACAAAGTGTATTGTCTCAACAATATTATGATTCCGTCTTCCAAGCAGAGCTCTACGCACTTTACCAAGTCACATAACATATGCATAGAACCAAGCAGGAACGGGTGGGGGTGCTGAGCGACTCGAGATCAGCATTAGAACTAATTAAAAATGCAGACACATGCCATCATCTCGCTTTTGCTATCAGGAAAAATGTAGCAACAATAAAATATCAAAACCGGATGTTGAACTTCTATTGGGCACACGAAGGGATACCCGGAAACGAAAGGGCGGATGACCTGCCTACGCAAGTGGCAAAACAAGTGAAGGTGGCTCCTCATTACGAAAGATATCCCAAAGCCTACATAAAACAATTAATTCGACAAACATCAATACAGGAGTGGGATTCTAGATACAGGGAAGGGACCACGGCAACAACAACAAAATTATTTTTCCCATCGATTTGGGACACGTACAAATTATTAAGAAAGGTTAAATTAACACCAATACTCACACAGGCAATGGCGGCATGGCGGGGTTTTGGAGTACTTGTATAGATTCAAGTACAAAGAAAACCCGTCATGTGTCTGCGAACCAGATAAGGACGAAACAGTGGAACATTTAATATTCGAATGCCCTAAATATAGTCTAGCCAGGCACGACCTGGAATCCGCCACAAACATTATGATAGCGTAAATATTTCCTCAATTGAATCTCAAATGACACCTTTAAAATTGCAAAGAAAAAAAATATACAATAAAAATGCGAGTAAAAGTATTGCAACGTTTATTTATAATTACTTAAACTATTAGAAAGAAAATATGAGACATTCTAGATTAAACTTTGGTAACACAGTAGGTATCTTTAAGATGGAGCTAGTACGGTACTCGTAAAGGTGCCATAAATATTCTCTTCGGGTAACAAAATGACACAGGCACCTATCAAGCTGGTGCAAAGTGTGTATCCGCCACTGAATATCACTCACGTAA
Organism: Phalera bucephala; assembly: GCA_905147815.2. NCBI lineage: Eukaryota > Metazoa > Arthropoda > Insecta > Lepidoptera > Notodontidae > Phalera > Phalera bucephala. The sequence goes on from LR990622.1 coordinate 18,350,694, forward strand.
TATTGTTTTAGATTGTTATTTTAAAATAACTTTTGCATCTATATACTCGTAAGTGCAGAAATAGCTTGTGCGAACTTAAACTGCTACGCATTAATTATCTATAAAAAAATATTTATTTGTTACGTTATTGTTTAAACTAATACTTTCCATAACTCACAGCAATAACACCAAAGTGTTTCAGTTACTCATTAAACCGATGTAAATCACTGAATCTCCGAGGCAAGGCGCTGAAGCAGCAAATTCTCATACGCGAAGTTCTTAGAATGATTTGTCAAATTTTCGCAGACGTACGCAGCTCTGCGTGCTAAAACTAGTTAAAGCCTCATGAAACTCCTTTACACGGTCATATTAACGATATGACATCGTATTAGTGTTGTTCCCCCGACAAGTAGAGCACGTAATCGCGTACGTGATTATAATTTTGAAACTATAAAACGCTTTGCTACATGTTTTTCAGCAAACACGTTCCAAATCTTTTTGGTACGTTTTTGTGATATTTTCTTTTTTAATGTGATACTTAATGCATGCGATATGGTTGTAGTACCAACTGTACCGTTTTATTACGAATTTCTAAAATAAACAATACATTTTTTGATAAAAGACATTCATCTGAAAAATTTAAACCACTCTTTATAAAATCTGAAAATATAAATTAGAAATGCTTATCGCGATTTGCACGTATTAATTAATTAAATAATAAATTAATTTTAAGTGACTAAATGCGTGTAAATCTTGAATTTAGTAATAAATGGCATTGTTTACACGTATTTAGTCACTTCAAATTAAATTAAACTTAATTACATAATACGTGTAAATCAGCCATTAGAGATAACCACGGCTTTAGCTAAAAATAGAATTCTAGAAAAAATACTACTGTAGTTAGTTTCGGTACACAGGAAACGTCGGGAACAATAACCTTCATAAAATAAGATAAAAATGTTTCATTTATACCTAATGTGTACGTAGATCTAAGTAAATATAAAATATGTATTCAAAAGCAAAACTTTTTAGAAGATTCATATCCTACTTATATTATAAATTGTGAAAGTTTGTATGTTTAGATGTTTGTTACTCAATCATGCAAAAAACAGCTTAAAAGATTTCGATGAAATTTGGCACACAGATAGCTTATTATTATGCCTTTTTTTTTACGGGGGGAAATGCCTGACGCATACCCCCGGCCCGAAGGCACGGCCCTGGTGGTTATGTGGGGTTTGCACCCACTAAAACCTCCCGGCGTCCTACTGCCCTTTTGCCGGGCCACAGGAATCGTCACTGGCATGACCTCTGTGGCACCGGCGGGCTCAATCCGCAGTTAGGCGCGGACCTCGACAAATGTAGGGGAGAGTTCGGTCTCCCCCTACTGCCTGTTGGAGGCTGCGCGGACGCAGCGCTATTTTGGCATGGGCCTGCTAAGTGCTAGGGCGCCGGGGTGCGCTCCCCGACGCCTGTAGGCCGAGATTACGGTGGGTGAAGGTCGTTCCGGACGTAGTCCCTCCGCCTTCACCCAACGCGCCGTCTGCGAGCGGGATTGGAGGACGTCTCCTCCCTCACCCGCTATGCCTCCTCCTCCGCGGACATGATGGCCTCGCAAAAGGCCGCCATTGCTGCCCAGGCGCTCTCGCTCCCAACCATGGATGATATCACGGTCGGGAGCGATAGCCCCTGTCCCCCTGCACCGAGCGCTCCGGCGAGCCGGCGCCGCTCGGCATCCCATGCCGGGCACACCAGCATCGTGTGCGCCGCCGTGTCCTCTGGGGCCGCACAATGGTGGCAGCGCTCCGCCTCCTCACGACCGATCCGCCACAGATACCGCCCGAAGCAACCATGCCCAGACAGTACCTGCGTCAGACGGTACTTCAGGACGCCGTGTCGTCGCCCCAGCCACTCCCAGAAGACTGGCAGCAGCGCAGCGATGACGGCGTGACCGGCAGTGGGATGGGCGAGCTTGCTCCGCCAGCTCTCCAGCGCGACAGCTCCGTTCGCCTCGCTCTCGGGGCGCAGGGATCCAAGGTTTTAGTAGGATCCCTACGCCAGGCATACAGCTCAGAGAGCGCCTGTGCCTCTAGCTCCCAGGGAGGCGTTCCGGCAAGGAGTGTCGCCACCTCGAAGCCGATGGTGCGGTACCCTCGGACGACCCTGACGGCCATGACTCGCTGCGCGCAGTGCAGCAGCACCACGTTTCGGGCCGTCAGGGCGCCCGCCCAGACTGGGGACCCGTATAGGGCCTGGGACCACACCACCCCCGTATACAGCCTCCTCGCCGAGGCCTCTGGCCCGCCCAAGTTAGGCAGGATCCTGGAGAGGGCACCTGCAGTTGCCATTAATTTTGGCGCTAGGGCCGTGAAGTGGGCCCTAAACGACCAGCGTTCGTCGAGTATGAGGCCCAAGTAGCGCATTTGGGCCGAGATGTTTATGCGCTGCCCCCCGACAGTGATGTGAGTGTCTGGGGGAGGCCGATTTCTGGGGCCGTGGAAATACACGGCCTCAGTCTTGTTCAGGGCCACCTCCAGGCCAAGCCGCCTAATGCGCCCCACCACCTGGGCCACGCCAGCTGTGGCCAGCAACGCTGCCCCCCTATGACTCCGGACCCTCGCGGTGACCAGAGTATCGTCCGCGTAGCACGCCACTGCCAGACCCGACAGCAACGCGCCACGCAGGACCCAATCGTAGGCGATGTTCCACGGGAGCGGTCCGACGACCGACCCCTGTGGAACCCCGCACCCGACGTTCCGCTCCTGCCACCGCGATGGCCCGGCATAAACTACCCGCCGGTCCGCGAGGTAACTCGATATGGTCAAGTGGAGGTATTCGGGGACGCCGTCCACCGTGGACCTGCCTCTCCTAAAACCAAACTGGCACTCGTGCAGGTCCGGCCCCATTCGACGAGTCCGTCCGCAACGACTCTCGACGAGGTCTGCAAGCTCTCAAAGAGCTTGCAGACCTCGTCGAGCAACACAATGGGGCGGTAGGCGGACGGCGAGTCTGCCGGGCGCCCCTCCTTCCTGATCAGGACCAGTTTCCCCAACTTCCAAAGCTGAGGAAACTGGCCCTGCCTGAAGCACTCGGTCTAGAGAGCCCTGAGACGACGGCCGAGCGGACCGTGGGACAAAACCCACACTCGCCCGGGGACTCCATCTGGCCCGAGTGCCACCTTCTTCGTGCCACAGCACGCCATCCGCAAACGCCGGCGGCATGTTCTGCGTAAGGGGTGGCGTCCAGGGGCGGCGTTTGTTCCGCACCATGCGGTAGCGGCGTCCCCAGGGGTCGGCGTCGATGCCCGCCAGGAGCTCCTCACGGGACCGCATCTTTGCGTCCGCAATTGCCACCTGCAATGCGGATTTTGCCGCCCGGTAGACGGCATGCAGCTCCTCCTCCCTGGGCGTTAGGCCCAGAGAAAGCGGTGGGTTCCGCCTTCTCCTTCTCCGCTGTCTGGTGTACTGGCGGCGCGCAGTGACGCAGGCACGTCGCAGTTGCGCAATTTCGCGCGACCACTAGTACACCTGTCGTCTGCGAGGAGCTGCATGCCGTACACGGGGCATGGCGGCATCGCAGATCGCCGTGGCTGCGGATCGACACCACTCGGCCTCCCCTTGGATGTCGAACGGGGAGTCCGGCGCCGGTATCCAGGCTTGCACCTCTGCTGCCTCGACTGCTGCCTCCACATCCAGGCGCGCCAAGGCCCACCTCGGCCCACCCCCAGCCACGTCAGCCGGCACGGCGGCCCGAGACTCGGCGGAGACCACAAATCTGATGTATACGTGATCATACAGGGTCTCCACCGAGTCGACGACTCTCCAACCTCGTATCCGGTTCGCCCGTGTCGGGGTGGCGAAGGCTACGTCCACCACCGAGCTGCCATCCCGTCTGACGCATGTGTAGGCAGTGCCCCTGTTCAGGACTGCCAGTCCCCGCTTGTGCGCGCACTCTTCTAGGGCCTCCCCCCTCACGTTGTCGACGGGGGAACCCCCTAACCCCTGAGGACTTGGCGTTGAAGTCCCCCGCGACGAGAACGGGACGCGGCCGACAACGAACCATAAGGTCGCCGAATCGCGAGAGGAGGGCCTCGAACTCGGGTAGTGGTCGGTTTGGCGAAAAATACACCCCGACCACTACCATGGCCCCCACACGAGCGGCGACAAAGCCCCTCTGCCTCTCTACGTCTTCGAGAGACAGAGATCCCCCACACCTTGGCAGCAGAATTGCCACCGTGCCGTCCGTGTCGCCAGCCCAGTTGCTGGCGGGCAGAACAAAGTAAGGTTCCGCAGCCACTGCCACGTCGATCGACCACTCTGCCATGCTCTGAAGCAGGAGATCCTGAGCTCTTGCAGAGTGGTTGAGGTTTGTTTGTAGAAGACTAACAACGGGGGAACGACTACCCATTGTTAGTCTCCATTCTTACAACCGCTGCGGTCTGGCGCGTCGTGAGCGGTGCTGGCCGGTCGAAAGTGCGCACTGGGGCCTTTTTGCCTGTGGGGCGTGACCCACAGGTCTTTGAGCCCGCCCGGAGATCGGCGGGCTTGCCGAGTTTACCGCAACTTAGGCAGTGTGCGGAACCCGCCCAATCCCGCGCCCGGGCTGTCCGCAGTTGTGACAGCGCTCCCTGCTGTCCGCTATTCCCGCTGAACAGAGAGCGCCGACGTGCCCCTCCACCTGGCAGCGGAAGCAGCGCAGCGGCCTCGCCCGCAGCAGGGCCACGTCTGCGGAAACCCAGCCTACGAGTAGCCGCCTCGCATCGGGAAGCTTTTTGGCGGCCTCCACGGGGCAGGTCACCACGGCCGAGAGCAGGCCTCCGTAACCCGCCCGTACGTCGCCGCACTTCACCCGCTGCAGGTCGCATCCTCCTGCCTTGGCCACCGCGGCGATGAGCTCGTCCAACTGGACTGAGTCATCGAGCCCACTGATGCGGAGGCTCGCCGACTTATAGGGCCGCGAGATGAGGATTTCCTCCGAGGACAGCCCTTCGGCGGAGCTTCGCCGCCAGCGCGTCCGCCTTCGGGGAGCTGTTCACACCCGGGATTTCGAGCAGGCGCGCACCGGTTACGGTGCGCTTGGCCCTGAGCCCCTCGATCCCGAGCTCCCCGATGTCGATCGTCGACCTGGCGAGATGGATCATCGCGGAGTAAGTGATTCCGCGCTCCTCTGCCCCAGGCGCCAGGGTCAGCACGACCGCCGCCGAGTTTGGAGCGCGGAGCCTCCGGCGTTCGCGCGCTCTCGCCTATTTGGCCTTTCTGGCCGCCTTCTTTCGGGCCCCTTTGGCTCCCGCAACCTCCCACTGGCCCCCCTCTCTGGCATTGGGAGGCGCTAGCTGTTTCTACGGTGCCTTTTTGTTATGCCCCTCGACCGCCTCCTTACTGCCTTTGGATTTTTGGGCCACGGGAACCTTGGGGGCGGCGGGTGCAGATGGGGTCGGCACGGGTTCGGAGGGCCGCGCTGATGTCGACGGCACAGCGTCCCGCCCCGAGAGGCGACTCGGGGTTTTCAGCGGCGCCTTCTGCGCCGCCTTCTGCGCATACGTCGCCGTCGGCGTTTTCTAGGCCAAGGGAGGGCGCAATACTTGGCCCTCCAAAAACGAGAGTCTCTGGAGGAGTTTGCCAATTTCCTCCCTGATCACCGTTGCCAGGTCGGTATCTGGGGCTTTTGGAGCCGCTTTGGAAGACTGGCCTTGTGGCCTGTCCTCGTCGCCAACGACCATCGCCGTGACCACGTCCAGCTCCTTTTTTATTGCCGCCATTTGTTTGTGGAGGCGGGTATTCTCCACCTGCAGGCGGAGGACCTCGTCCGAGGCGGTGCGGGAAAACGCCTCCTCCACGACTTCGGTGATGGAGTTGGCCGCCAACTTTAGGGCCTTCTGGCACGTTCCCTTGAGCCCCTTCGATATGCGGGCTACGTCCCTTATGTTCTCGAGGGACTGGGCCACTTTGCCTTTCAGCCCCTCAAAGAGCAGCTCGTCCGAGTCTGGGTTTAACGAGGCTCGCGACGCCGCACGGGAACTACTCCCGGCGGCCAGTGCGGCCTCGATGACCGATTGGTCCGCCTTTTGTTTGAGGGCCCGCCGTCCCATGGTGGGGGGTCGTCCTCTGCCGCGTTTGGACTGCGGTCTTGGCGGTTCGTCAGCATCCGAGCCCTCACCCGAGCCCGAACGACTGCCTTCCGGCCTTCTGGGTCGCTTTTTGCCCCACATTGTGGTGCTTCGAGCGAAGCTGGAGTCCAAGGTGGACATTTCGCTCACTTCCAGCTCCTCCTTTTCTGTCGCAGAAGCGACCTGCTCTAACCGTTGCATGACAACAACCGGTTCGTTGGGTCTCATCACCTTCAACTTGATGTCCTTTGTTCCCTTAAGAACCTTCTCTTTCTTTTCATCATTATTATTTTTATTTCGGTTTTCCATATTAATCCCACGAGTATGGGGGAAATAAAACGTCAACCCGGGCGGAGCCCCCTGCACCCGGGCAAGCCTATATACACCGAGAGGTCGGCCGGTACCTCGGGTTGCCGCACCTGCAGCTGGTAATTTTTTAAAGTGGTTTTCTTCTACGCGGCCCAGCCGGCGAAGGCAGGGCCCCCGTCCCAGCGTAGAGCCGAAGCTCATCGTTGCCGGTTACGGGTTCGCCATCGGTGGTCCAAGAACGTGTCTGGAGGTGGGGTAAGCGCACACCAGACCCGACGACTAGGAGGGGAAGGGAAAGGATTGGGAAGGAAGTTAGGGATGGGGGTAGAGAAGGGGAAGGGAAGGGTTACGTTACGGCTTCGCGCCCTCTCCCGACTGTCGTTATCGCGGGGTCTCACTGGTCCTCTCTGAAGCCCAGAGAGGTACCTAGAACCCCCGAGCAACGCTTCTACAATTTGCCCGCTGCGCCCCACCCTCTCCGAAAGGCAGAGATTGTGAGGGGCAGCATGGTGACTTTCGCCACACGCGCCGGACTATTCGCCGCCGCCGGCGGTCCCTCCGGGAAACGAAGGGTACCGCCGCCGGCGCCCAGGGTGCACCACGAGAAGGTTGTCCGACCTAGCACCCCAGCTTATTATTATGCCTAGATTAACGTATAGAATACTTTTTATCCCTGAAAAATGTCGAGTTACTGTCTAAAGTCAACGCGGACGAAGTCACGGGCGGAAACTAGTAACATACAAGACTAATATTTTTTCTATTTAATTTTGTTCTCAATACCTCCATAACACAGATAAAGATAATTTTTCAATTCTTTGGGTAAAACTAACAATAAAATGTTTCTACTTCGCATCGTAGACACAATGTGACCACCGTCTTTGGGGTTCTGGTTTAGTCATACTCACTATATGGTCTTCCCTTGCGGTGGCTGCCTGGAGCGGGTCACTCCCTTCCCTCTAATAAGGCCGAGGGGGGTGGTGGCTGTTCCAGTAGTCATATTCGTAAACGGGTGCTGCTTGTGGGGACTGGTCCATCTGGAATATCTGTATAAATAACATAATTAGTCTCATATATCGGTCGTAAGGCATCACACTGGAGCTAGATCGTAAACTATTTCATTGTAATCAAAACATTGCATCCACACAATACGATTGAAAAAAAAAATAGAAAGGAAGAAAGAGAATTAAATAAAAAAAGACAAGCCCGCTTAGTTTCTTCGCCGGATCTTCTCAGTGGGGGCCGTGTTCTGATCCGGTGGTAGATTAGTAGTAGTGTTTTTAAATTAGAATTGAAAAAATAAAATAAGAATTGACTATTTGTAATTGTCCCCGCAGGCTTTACACAAAATAAATTATTTGAGTTTAAGTCTGATTGATTATTATTTTAATGACAGCTACAATGTATACAACCATAATACAACATATCCAATTCAATTTGAATGCAATAAACCAAGTACAGAGAGCTGTCATTATATTCACGGTTCGATTGTTAAGATCGAGGGTCTCGAGTGTCAAACGGCGGTAAGATATTTGATATTTGACTGCTAGTTATAAGGTGGTCTGATGACCTGATAAAAGAAGCACATAAAAGTAAATTTATCATGGTCATGGAGGTCTTTGGAGGAGGTATTTGTCCTGCAGTGGGCGTCTTTTGGCTGATGATAATACCTATATCCCATTGTTGGGTCTTCGACTAAGAGGACTGTATATTGATATGTGAAATGAAAATTAAGTAGAAGATTAATTGTTATATAATTAAAAAGTGTAAAAAGTGTGCGAGAGCGTGGGTAGTCCGTAAGGGAGCAATTTGCAAGTGTGCCGATGATGTCGCTAAACCCCGCCTTCCGCGGGCTGCGGTGAAGACGAAAACGTAACACCTTTTTCGTTTTGTAAGTGACTTTTTAGATTCGTGCTGATGTGAAATTCCATAATAAGTAGATCCCATTATTCACATCCATATCAAATATACGTATGAGGTACAGGTCTTATGCACTGTCATGTCGACATGTTCATTACAATTTTTAGATAGGAGGTATGTTCAAGATGCCATTTTATAATCATACCATATAGAAGCCAAAATACTCAGAGTTTATCGGATGTTCTCACTAACGAAAAAGTCGTGAAAAATAAGCCGTTTCTAATAAGCCTATTTCCAAGCGAAAAAGTAACAAACCTATCTCGATTAATACGGTCCATGACGTTTTCACTAAAAATAGGTACATGACTCCCTTGTATTGCCCTTTCATCATCACCATCATCATCAATGAGCCTCTACTTTGCTATATGTGTGTGTATCACTGCTGACCATAGGCCTCTCCTCAGATTCATTCTGAGGACTTAGCACGAAAACTTTACGTACGCGTGACACTAGCGAGTAAACATGCTATCACGTTCATGTTTATTTAGTAAATTTATAGTGTGACAAGGATGACATATCAACACGCTAGCTAGCGTCATGCTAACATCAATCTTCTCGTGCTAAGCTCTTTGATCCTATAATAGTCTTTTCAACAGTTGACGGTTAAAAAGGGTTAATTTCATATATAGACAATATGTTTGGAGATACCTCACCATGGACATTAATCGAACTCTGTGTTTAATCCTCGTTAATTAAGCGATTGTTGTTCTATTTTTTCTGTCCAAACAATATTTTCTCAGTATAAATTAAATTTTCAATCCCTGCTTATGCTGGGCTTGCATTTACAGAGCACTTACCATTCAGCCCGGCCGACCGGTTACTTTATAGACAAATATTTCACTGTAACATAAGAGCAGCACAAATAAACTCCACCATTTTTTCTTCGGATTTTTTTTCCCGTCCTTTGAAGTTGGCACTTTATTTAATGCCATGTTATTTCTTATTTTTCCACTCAACGGCACGAAACACTTGAAATATTTATGTATTTCAGTACTTTATATATAGTTTATTATTAAAGTTCTATTTCTGAAATTATTATGAAAATTGTCTGTTTACAGTGATTTAGGCATTAAATGATATTATGAGACTCTCAGAGAGATAACGTACTCAAAGCCTTAAAAGACACACAAGCAAAATAGATTTACGAAAGTTTAATATTTTTTCTTAAGGTTAAAGTAATAATATGACAAACCTGTAAACAAATCCCAGATAAAAGAACCTAATTCACATCTATTTATATAATATAGTTTCGAAGTCATTTGACGGTTAAGCTTTGCATTAAAAGTCGTGTATCGATCCCGGGGTTGGGTTATGTTGGATCTCTTGTAAAGAGCTTAAAAACAGTAGTTTTGTATTATTAAGTAAGCCTCCACCAATCTGCACTGGGTCCGCGTGGCGAAGTATGACCTAATCTCTTACACCTGGATTTATCAGAGACCCTTTGCCCAGCAGTGGGACATTATAGGCTGATATTATTATTCTTAAGTTCCACTGGCCAAATGCCATGAGAATCATAAGCAGGCAGCCTGTTAACAGCTCCTTAAATCACTCAAAATATAAGTGACGCGCCAACAGTAATTATGTGCGGATGTCTATGAAGGGCGATATAATGTAAAGCGCGAGGACGCTTAGCGTTGCTGAGAGCCCACAATTTACACAGAAAATTATTCGGCAATGTTCAGAGCTCTCGTTTTTAACCACTTAATACTGTCTAATATTAATTTAATTTTGTCCATCACCGACCCTTCGAAGAGAAACCAAATTATAACGTATTTAATGCCCATTATTACCGCTTTTAAAATAATATTATGCAAAAGGTTGGTAAATTTATCGATGCTGTGTTTCCATTCCCTATCTATAGCTGTATATTGCTATCTATATATATTTTTTTACATACATTTTTTTTATAAAACGTTGCCCCACACTAGGGTTTATTCCTATGTCGTGGGTGCGTTTATAAACATGAAAATCCACACACACAAACACCCAGACCGAAACAAATATTTGTGGGTCACACAAAGATTTGCCCCGTGCAGGGATCGAACCCACGACTATTTGATCCAGTGGGCGGAGCAACTAAAGCTCTTAACGACTACGACGAACGTCACACCTATATTCTCCAAGCGGGGTGGCAGAGGTGTACTGAGTACACCCAACTTTCGCCGACGATGTTAGGTCCCATGTAATAGAGGCTGAGCCTATTGCCATATATCGGGTACAATTCCAGACTCCATTTGTCCGACCTAGGATTCGAACCCAGGACCTCGTGATCACCAATCGATGCGCTTTGCCACTAGACCAACGAGGCAGTCAGTGTTAGATTTGTCATAGCAAATTAAGGCACTGTATAGGTAAAATATAGATTTGTAAACATTTTGCCTTTGTATAGTATAATAGGCAATATTTTGACGATATGATAAAGGTCAAGTTTTTAATACGACTTATAGATATTTATAATGAAAAATGTGCATTATATGCCCAAAAACAGGCCTTTATGTAAACTTGAACATGTAATCCTCAAGTTTTAAAATAGAGTTTGACCAAATAACGCAAATATTTATTCCAATATGCTATGTAAAATGCCACCTTCAAACATTCATGCATTATTTACGTGGCCTCTACCTTTCGGCACAACCGTGAAGTTTCCACCAGAGAAAGCTGATTTAATTAGTGTTGTTGGTATAGTTCTGCGGTGCTTGCAAATAATCTGAGTTTAACTCGGACCGAGTCCGACCCTCACACTAAGAATGCTTTAGTTTTCTACTTGTAAATAGAGATTTGGTTGTAAACTCTTTACCCAAACATTAGGTACCTCTTTCCTTAATTCCTGTACTCTTTGCCAACCGTATTTTTTTTAGATTACCTGCCTAGGTAACTGTGGTGTATGGATCTTTATGATTGGAATGCGGTCTATGGAAGCAGGGGCTGTGAATTGTGAGTAACGGATGTCAGTTCGGAATAAACCCTGTTACTGAATACCTGTGCATCATTGCTCTCCTGATAAAACATTACAGTAACTACTAATAAGTAGTTAAGTAAAAGCAGTCGCAAATAGCTATAACCTCTTAAATGCGAATAAGTTTAATTCATTCACATTAAAGTGAGGTTGAGTTGAGACCTTCACTTATTTGACTTTGAGTAACTCTTAATTCCATATGTGAGTGTCTACAAATTGTTTAGTACCTCTAGTGAAAATGCGAATTACAAAAAGTCTATTTGGATTCTATCGTGCGTAGAATAAAATTAGGTAGGTACTGACATGACTCAAAGTTTCGGATTCAGCGTTATTTTATGACTATACAATATATATACTATATTTAAAGTGGGGACTACTGTGGAGTAGTCCCCACATTCAGTAGTATTTACCTGATCTAAATCCTAGTCTAGATTTGTTTGAAGTTAATGAAATTGCAGGTATGTATATATATAGTAGGTATTTTTCAATATCTACCCGTCCCCTAATGGGTCCCATTTATGCGATAACTTTTCAGCGCCGGCATCATATAAATACTTTGCCTGCGCCCCTACCATCAACTGAGTATTAAATTAGGCACGTGCAAGATTCAGGACTATTTTGAGCGGTGAACAGTGACAGTCATCAAGTTTTAGTGTTTAAGATTTCTTTACTTTTTACGAGATTTTATTTAACTTCCACTGTTCGTATGTCTGTCTGTTTTCCGGTTCAAATCTTGTGATACATTTTTCAAGCACATGTGGTTATCCGATTGTACTGTAATTTGGCATACTTGCATAAGTTTGGCGATAATGTAATAATCCTGATGATGCAGTGGAAAGGAAGCTATGGCAACATGCAACTACACTACATAACGACCTCGTGTTTGTGCTTGGAAGATTAGTATTGACAAGTTCTATCCAACCAGATGATATTCAGGGTATAGTACTATAGTTCTTGTCGGTCTCCGTTGTGTTTATGCTGTAAAAGCTTTTACAAATAACTTTTTAAATGAAAATTATTAAATTTAAAATAAACGTGGCTCCACACTAAGAATTATTCCTATATCGTAGCTGAGAACAAACATGAAAGTCACAGGTTTCGTATACGTTTTCGTAAGGCATTTCTTCGAAGCCCATTTTTACGAAGCCAGATCATAAAAAGCTATTTGACTGACAGGACATACACAAACACTTAGACCGAAAGAAATATTTGCGGACCTTAACTACTTGTCTAAATTGTCCGTCTAAGTTAAACAGTCAAGACTGACAATTTCTAAACTCACACGCGTCAGTAGCCCATGGTAGGGGCGCTGATCACGTTATAGGCCCTCTGAAAACAAAGTGACTTTACCGATAATAACAGCATTTCCTACTTTCGCCATGCAAGCCACTCCCGTTAAGTAGACATTTATGGCAATGGAGTGGGCGTAATACTCTTACGTCTCAATACAATACCTCCTCATGAAATAAGTATATCCGTAACCCTATCGCTGTCGGCACGCATTGGGTTCCCTTACAGAGAAAATTGCATTTTTATCCAATAGATACTGTAAAATATTGGATAAAGAAATATCATAAGTGTGATTTACTGGAACTCGATCCTATGAGCTGAATGGACCACACAATCGACGGTCATAGGTTCGATCCCCGCACGACCCACGATATGCGTATTTCCCCTTCTTTCACTTAACCTTTCAAGTCCCGTAAAAAACGAAGTAATCATTGTATTAGGTCTACTATTCTTCTATTTTACTGAGTTAATTGGCAGATAATTTTATTAATTTTCTGCTCATTTCATATATTTCACCCCGTAGAATTGTGCCAAAAAAACATTTTCTAAGACGCTTAGAGGTGCGTAATATTCTGTACCAAAATGTAGATGGACTTCGACAATAGGTGTTCCTTCAATGACAGAACAAGATGACTTAATAACCATCCAATTTGCATAACCTATTTCGTCGTGGCTGCGTCAAATTGTTGACAGATCTCAGATCCCATGCTCCGCTCATAATGGATGTTAAGACGATTCCGAAAACTCCGTCAGCTGACAAGAATATATTCCCTCGTTAATTTATCGCGACATTAGTATGGGGTTTGTATCTACCACCGTTCTTTTATTGTTCACAAATGTTGCTCCACGCTAGAAATTGTATGGTAGGTGTGGAAGTAGAATTCGATATGCATTAACGACTAAACAGAAGCAAATATTTGTGAATTTCAAAACGATTTATTCCGTTCGGGAACCAAATCTGCATCTATAGAACGGTGCGGCCTATACTCTGACTATTAGAGCAAACTACTGTGTCTTATCACTACACCCAAAATTTGTTAATATTTTCATGTGTTTACGTCAATAGTTCAATGTTGTGTAAACGTAGCATATAAATTGTTTTGTTCTATTAGGGACGCTTCAAACGAAACGTAAAGTTTGTTCAAACTCAAACGAAATTGTTTGAAAAAAAATAGGAAAGCGCCTCACGCTTAGTACCATTTGGTGGCAAGACGTGAGCAAGCCGTTGTAGTCAGTGTGAACTATCCCTTAAAATGAAAGAAATACAAGTATAGCCTTGTTGTTCTGTATCGCAGTAACATCGTTTCTTTCCACGGAAGGAATCTGTTTACCTTTCTTCCTCTACCACCATCTTTGGGGTCGTGGATTGGTCATTTTCATACCATGTCTTTGCTTGTCGCTCCAAGATCGTTGAAGGAGTGATGGCTGCTCAAACATACAAAATTAAACATGTAACACATTAGCTTTTATACCTTCTTTTATCCTTCTTCAAATCTAACAAACCATCGTGAAACACCTAACAATTCAGATTTCTTCAAGATCCATGGTATCTTGAAGGTCGGAATCTGAAATGTTGCTAAAACATAATAAATACCTAATAACCTTATGCTCTCTGATTCAAAGCTTAGATTGGGCAAAGTGTTATTGCTGGTTTCTATATATCTCTGTTGTAGTTCTTAGTCTAACATTGAATCTCCCTTTCCTCCAATAACTCGCTTGGAAGAAGGACTTTGCCCATCAGTGAGACAGTATAAACTAATTTATTATCAAACTTAATTCTAATTCCTTTTGCTATCCTAAAAATCACACATTTCCAATACATTTATTTTCTACAATGCAGACTTCTGTGAAGGCTTTAAAACTTTTATCATGCGAAACAGGAATAAAGGGATTTAAATCGAAATTCAGTCCGTAGTCTCACATCTTGCACTTTGCTCAGTAGACTCCAGCTGGCATGAGCTTTACAGAATCGTATTTTAAGTAATTTTATTCCGAAGACGATATTTTTATTAGTCACCTACCTGTAAAAATATCCTACAGGAATCCACGTGTAACAATCTATGCATTACATACAGTTTTAAATCGATCCATAACGATTTTCTTTAATTTGGTATTTAAAATGAAACTTTTATTACATCGTCTCAAAATTTTTGGTCAGTGTGTTGCATGTCGCGTGACGGTCGGCCGCGGAGTAGGGATAAAGTGAAAGGCGCTCGCCAGAGCAGCCAAGGCCAATATGTTTCACTTTTACCGTGGTTTCATAAAACCACACAATTGGTTTTTTTTTATAACACTTGTTTATGTGTACTATATAAGTATAAAACCCAAATTGATGTTACTTATATAGGTAAATATTACCGTAAATACGCTGTACGTTTTCAATAATAAATAAAAATATAAACCATTACGTCTATATTATCTAAAGGCGGGTGTCAGAGGTGTACCGTGTACGCCCACTTTTAGCCGAAGATCTTAGGTCCTATGTAATAGGGGCCAACTCAATGCCATCATACCGGGCACAATGCCAGACTTTAGACCCGATACTGGAATTATTTCTGTAGAAAAATTCGACTGAAAAAATCCAATATCGGTCCAATATCCATTTTTTTTTTCGATCTTGAATTTGTACCCAGTACCACGTAATCGTTTCGCGCATTATTCACCACTGAACCAACAAGGCAGTCTCATAACAGCGAGTTTCAAAAATATGAGGTATCATACTAACCATATACCACAGCTCCAGGTGCACAGTTTCAAAGTTTATGCCCTGAACAGTTTCTTTCAGGTCATCATGATCACTAGCCTAAAGACGTCCATTGCAAAGTAAAGGCCTCCACCTAATATCACCACAATAACCGATTTTTTACTGTGCGCATTCAGCTTTTATCCAATTTATCAGGTCGATCGATATAATTGATAAAACAAAATGACAGTCAAGAACAGTCACGATTGATTATACTTACACACCTATCAACTATAGAAACTAGTTTTACATTATTAATGAACTTAGATCTTTTTATTATGATACGATAGCATATTATGATATGATAGCAAATTGAAGTATTTTAACGCTGGCTCACAGTGGCTATTGCCGGGTTGAACTAGTTCAAAATAAGACCACAGCCATACCTGCACTCTTATTTTTCAGGCCGTTGTTCAGACAGCCACCACAATCTATAATAGTACAAATATTATATCGATACCTCACGCGAACAACTCTGAAAGAATTCATATAAAATATGTGTAGATTTCTATTTCCATCCTAGCATACTAAGTATAGAACTCACACAGCCCGGAGTCCGGAAGGCCCTGACCCGGATGTGCGTAGTTATTTATAGCTTAAGGGATCAGTGCATTGGGGGGTAAGGGAAGCTATCACAGGCACTCGGCGCCTACGCCAGTTTAATATATCCCAGTCTTGTCGTCTGGACTTGTGCAGATATCGAGAGAAGAATACAATAAAATAAAAATCATTTATTACCCGCCAAATAGACACTATTTACATATATTGATAAAAAATGGTTACTACTTCTTTCCATACACTTCGTAAAAAGGATACATATACACAGTACAACGGCACTATTACTTAAACTGATATTTTATTTGAATGAAATATCTAATTTTTAATAGAAAAATCTTGTATTCATCCTTTTTTTTATAAATCGTAGCCCACTAGGATTTATTCAAGAATCGTGGGTGCATTTACAAACATGAAAATTCACATACATAAATACCCAGACCGGAACAAGTAATTGTGGATCACATAAAGATTTGTCTCGTGCGGGAATCGAACCCACGACTATAAGACACAGTGGGCGGAGCGGCTTAAGCTCTTAACCACTGTGCTAAATCCATATTCACGTTTGTTACTTCTGTGTTCCATATACTAAAAGAAGACATTACGTTTTTCAATAACCTGTAAATAAATGAATGCTGTAGATGGTCCAAGATATATACATCACAGCCGTTGACTCAGAAGGGATATTCAGAGACATTTGCACGGTTTAAAGGCAATACTTTCTTAATGTAAATAAAATGGGTTCCTTTGTATTAGGTATCTGAACGAATATTTTTTGTTTCTGAATAAACGAATTTGTTTCTGAATAAACAAACATAATAAGGGTATACAATGGTAGAAATGTGTTGCATTCCCATTTTTCCCATAATTGGATCTGTGGTTGGATGCGGTTTACGCACTGTTATTTCATTCGGTAATAAAGCTATCCATGACTGTAAAATGTATGCATGTAATTATTCGGTCCAGTATTGGAATTGATTAATATTTAGATGAGACTGTATTAATTATTTACAAGAAGGTAAGATTTTTAAACAACAAAATATAAAACATACAAACCATTTAGATTATAACGACATCAAGAGGAACACTATGACTTAAGTCATATCTACATTGAGACATCAACTGATCATTATTCGAGTGTTTTAATCTTAATCAGCCAATACAGTCCCATTGCTGGGCAAAGGCCCGCCCTCACAAATCGCAACCCCAAAATAAGCGTAAGGAAGCCAACTGCAATTGGAAGTTATCAAACCGCGCCCATAAGGCTTCCAACCTGTTTTAGCGTTACGCAACGCAACTCCAGCCAAATAAATGCCCAGGAACTATTTAGCAATACCACATAAAATTTTTATATAGAAACATTTGGAAGGTTCTACTTCAAAAAGTCAGAAATAGCAACTTGAAGGGTGATAAGTACCGAAAGGGTTTACTAGTCAATCTTAAGCAGATAAATGCTGTAATCATAGCTATCCTGCGCTCAACATTGTTTTACTTTGCCAAATATTGGCACTTGGTCACTACACTACACAGACAGACCACCTTTAAAATAATAGTAGCTTCATCGCACTAAACTAGAAAGCTGATATCGTCCAAAAAAACGTATTACTTGCATGAAACATACGACATCTTAATCTGTAGATGGTCGAGGAATCAGTATTCATCGGTCAGCTTTTAATAAACTGGAATATGTAATATGTAATAACTTTGCCGAGAATCCAGGCAGAAAAATTTAATTCCTTCAGACAAGCAGGGCGAGGCAAGTGCGTGGACTCACGTCGCCTCGGACACAACTGGACCTCGACATCGTAAAAAAATAGAGCAATAAATTTTCATTTGTTTGTATAAGATTAGATTACAGCGCCGTGAGATTCAAATAGAACAAATAATTCAAGTGAGCAGTTTCCTTCTGCTTATTCGGTAACTAGTAAAGTTGGTTGACTCGATGCAACATACATGTTGAGTGGATTCGACAGAATGATACAATAGTAGGTACCTACATTCTACTTATTAACATACTAATTATTAGTTTTGTGCTAAAACTGCCTCATTCGTCTAGTGGGAAAGCACATCGCTTTGTGATCAGGAGGTCCTGGGTTCAAATGCTAGGTCGGACAAATGTAGTTTTGCTAACCCATTTGATTGAGGTGATCCACCGAATTCCATTTGAATATGTACGTATAACGCGTTGATACATCTTGACCACCATTAAATGCTATAAGCACGAAATAAAGATAAGTGAGAAGGACCGAGATACATCAAATGGATAAGTTACGATTCAATGTTAAAGGATTTACGTCTTCCAAAACTTGTGCATCGGATCAGTTTCTTCAGACGATTTCGATACGATAGTCGATTCATTTGTTTTGCCTATTTTCGATTAAAATGCATAAAAGTAGTTTACATCAATGAACTAAAGATAGCACTTGACTACCTCGCTGATCTAGTGATGATCAATCGATCGAGCAATCACGAGGTCCTTGATTCAAATCCTAGGTCAGAGAAAATGAAATTTATTCAATACAAAAAATTCAGTATCAATTCGGAGCCTAGCATTGTAGACGGCATAATGTGCCACCTAATATCGTCGGCTAAATTTCGGTGTACACGTCTGCCCCCCCCCCGCCCCCTGGGAATAAAGGCTTGAAAGTGTTTATTTTGTCAGTTATTTTTTTGTAAAGTATGAACATTTTATGGTGAAAAATAGCGTATACTCGAAGATTCAGTGCCCATAGCCAAGATATTCAGGGGCGTCTCAGTGCCAACAGTAGATTTGATTTATTACACCAAGAAATATGAAATGGCTTTTAATGTTGAAAAGTTTATCATCGTAAAATTGCGACAAATAAATGCAGACATGTCTTCTTGAATATTTTCTCCATAATTGATTCAGTCTTGAGATATATGTTTGTAGGTATTTTTTTTTGAGTCTGAAGAAGCCGTTGGGAGCGGCGTTGTTTTTTTGTTTTTGTTTTACTTTTACTACGAAACTTCTACGCGAAATATTACCATAACTCAAATATAGCAAGAGGATTATTATGAACTTGTTTTGGTCTCCGCTGCGGAATCGCACAATGAATCAATGCGGTACAATAAAACGCTTCAGTTTACGAACATTGCTTGTAAGAGGTTCTTAACGTGTTATTCGTAATGAATCGTTTACAATGTAATATAGTATTTCACAAATCGTTTTGAAATATTCGGGATTTGATACTCTCCGTATTGAACGAGGCAAATGGTAAGATGAAGTTTATTGTTATTTGACAACCGTATATTTGGGGTACATCTTTGGTATAAGACCATCGGACGAATGTAGTTTTTCTTTGGAAAAAATCCCAGTCTGGAATTGGGTCCGGTACATGGCAATAGGCTCGCCCCTAGAACATGCGACCTAATATCTTCAGCGAAAAATGGGTGATCACAGTATACCTCTGCCACCCCCACATATAGATATAGGCGTGACGGTAATTAATCGGAAAATTCCGACACTTTTAATAAGTTACCCCGGTTTTGAATTTGACACAAGAGACGCAAATGAAATCCCGAACACATACTGCAAACGTAAGCCTTGATTAGTAAATGTCTGATATAACCTAACCGTTTCTCAAAAGAAAAAGAAACATGATTTATCAACCAGTATTTATAGCACGAACTAATTTAAATTCAGTAATTTTGTTGGAAATATTTCGAGATAAAGTAACATCTTGGGCGAGAATAATAAAAGCTTCCACAAGACTTGGGTAAAATGGTAAAATACAGCATACAAACAGTCACGTTTCTGTACATTGTTAAAATACTGACTTAGAGCAAAGAGTGCGGGGTTTACGACGCGGCCGCTCCGACAGATCAAGGCGACTGTAAATTTTGTCGCTACCGAGACTGGGACGTGGTTCTGTCATGTGTAAATAATTAGGTATACATTTGCGTGTTTTGTCTCATGCAGTTTTGGTTAAATATTATCTGTATTATGCTTTAGTCTACGTATTTATTCTCATAAATACACTGCCATATACGGCACATTTCAAATTTAACCTACAATGTAAATAAAATTTCGTTATTTAGTTCTTGTTGTATTTTCGTAAAAAAATATTTATTCAAAACTATCTAAAACATTTCTGTTTTTATTAAAATCAAGTAGCCTCACACTTGGAAGTATTTGTGTCGTGGATGCATTTACACATATGAAATTCACATACACGAACACCCAGACCCAAACAAATATTTGTGGGTCACACAAACATTTGTCCCGTGCGGGGATCGAACCCGCCACTACTCAATCCAGAGGGCGTGGCGGCTAAAGCTCTCAACCACTTAAACAACCAGTCTGTCACCTACATGTCAACGACAGTATCTCCAATCCAATAAAAAGACTTAGATAAAACTCAATAAACCCGAACAAGTTCATCGAGAAACTTAATTAGCGTTTAAATATATATATTCTCAGTATGATCTGAGGGTATGTTATATAATAAACAGTGTGTAAATCAATTTTCAATAAATGATTCGAAAATTTTGTGTAAACATAACTATTTACATTATTTACTTCAAACGTAAAACGTTTAAGGAATCACAGTAAACGGTTTCTGCGCGGAAAGTTTTTAGTAATAGGCAACTCATTCCGCGTTGCGCGATTTCGCCCGCGCAGTTTTTGAACTCACTTCGGTGAAGCAGCTTCAAAATTACTCTGGTAACTTTCGCTTGGAGACACAAAGTAAGTTCGTACTTTGAACAGCGTAATGAAGACTTGGTCATTAAAGAAATGTAACAGTGATATCAGCTTAGACCGTTTTTGAATTGTCTACCCGGCCGGATTTGCCAAATTAATTCTCTTCTCAGAAGCAAAATTTCTATTATATTAATTCTAGTCGGTCATCCGATTTGAATATTATTGCAGAGTCCATAAAATTCCGTGGATATAGGCCGCCAGATATGTAGATTTAATCCATATTCATATAAATATGAAATACATTACACAATTTTCATTTTGTTCTGTCATTTATATTTAAATTTGTGAAATATTTTTTCCGTAGAGACGGCTTCCGTAGAGGAACTTTTTAGAAATAAATATTTGATAAGAGGTGCTTTCAACTGACAAAAAATTAAAACGTACTCACATTATGTCACCTCTTAGACGGTCTATTATGAAAAAAAAATATTTTACTAGCAGTTTTCCGCGACTTCATACCCGGTCGACAGCAGCACCACCTACCCGTTCCATGTTATATAGCCTATGTTACTTCTGGATAAGGTAGCTTTCTAATGGTGAAAGAGTTTTTGAAATCGGTTCAGTAGTTTTTGAGTTTATTCGTTACAAACATACAAAAATAGAAATCTTTCCTCTTTATTATATTAGTGTAGATTTATGTATAGTGAATAGTATTAAAGGATAATGACAGTAAAGGGCGCTTCGTTGGCCATTTAAATTATATTTTAGGATAACTTGTAGAAACTATTGCTACATTCAAGCAAGTGCTTTGTTTCATAGAAAATTAAGTCTGACTTAGGGTTGTTTGCAGACACTTGACTTGAAGGCGGGGTCTCAAATTTGCGACTAAACTTGAGAACTACTTGAAAATACCGCAGTATAGTGCTTTTCTTACAAACGTTAACGAATACAACATTTTATTTCACAAAGTAATTTGTTATTACATGTATCTATCTATATCATCACGCCAGATCCCTTGCAGGGATGGCAGGGAGTACAGAGTTCCAACGGGTTTTTTCCTTACACAACTCTCTGGCTACCTCCAATCTCAAAGTTCTTCTCATACGCGCTCGCCGGTTACATGTAATATCAGGATTTGAAATCACTTGACTAGGCTAATGGCGAAGAGTGTTGCCGACTATCACGAGGTACTGAATTCGAATTCTTGGTCGGACAAAGTGTGGATTTTCTATCTAAACATTCTGAATATTGTGCCCGCTTTATCACATTAGGACCCAAAATCGTCGGCTGTATGTACCAGTACACCTCTGCCACCCTGGCTTAGGGAATATAGGGTTGACGGTGTTTCGTTGTTTTATTTGATACCTTGAAGTTCCACTTTCTTTACTATGTCCCTATATAATCACCACAGATTTTTATGGGTTAGGCAGAGAATACCTACAAAGTACCCTTCTACCTACTGTACCAAAATGAGTTATCTATAAAATATTCTGCTACAATTAAACCGTGGCAAACAAAACAATAGAAAGACAATTCATTAAAAAAGGGCAAATGATGACATTGGGGTTGGGGGTGTTAGGGGTCTACAAAAATCTCCACAGACCCAAGTCATCCTCACCTGCACGTGGTACACCCTGCTGAACAACGAACGAGGCTCTGACGAACTGTTCGCGAACCCGCACTGGACCAGCGTGGTGGACTATGGTCCGAAACCCCCTATAATTATGAAAAAAAACTCGACAAACTGTCCCCAAGTACCCGGCGATTCCAGCAGCTGCGCTGGCGTTGACGGGCGCCGGTGTAGCACTGGAATCAGGGGCGAATCTTCGGTCGGGATCACTTAACCGTCAAACGACTCCGGCTATTGTATTAAAGGATACCGATACATTAAACGTACTCACCTATAACTTCCGCACACTCATGAAAGAAGACCGTCTCGTGGAACTAGAAACTGCATTAATGGATATTAGTTGGGACATCATAGGACTCTCAGAGGTTAGAAGAGAAGGCGAACGCATTGAAGAAAGGAGCAGTGGGGTATTTTTCCACCTTGGTGGACAAACTAAGCGACTCTACGGTGTTGGGTTTTTAGTAGCTAAAAAGTGGAAGGATGACATTATCGAATTTTTAGGGTATTCAGATAGAATAGCAGTACTCAAACTCCGCTTAAAAGGCAGAAATACCCTTATACTAATACAAACCTATGCACCGATAACATCATACTCAGATGACGATGTTGAAGAATTTTATGACCTCTTAAACAGAGCCTGTGATGAAAACCGTGGAAGTTGGAACATCGTACTTGGGGATTTTAATGCCAAAGTTGGGCCAAAACTAAATCTTGACAACGCTCATATCCTGGGCCCCCACGGCTTAAGCGACAGGAATGAACGTGGTAGTCGTTTACTTCAATTTGCATTTGCACAAAATATGTTCATCACCAATAGCTTTTTACAAAAGAAACCCCAACACCGCTGGACTTGGGTATCACCTAATGCTTACATTAAAAATGAAATAGACTATATCTTAAGTTCCGATCTTCCAATAGTTACTGACGTTGGTGTTATAAATACTTTAAAATATTGATCAGACCACAGGCCACTCCGTACAAAAATCAAATTTAAATTCAAAATTCACCGAACCAAAATGATCATGCATCCAATTAAAAGACTCACCAAACAATCTCTCCTTAATAACGCTGACCAGTTCAATTTAGAACTTTCAAATTACTTGGTAGACCTAGATAAAGTTGAAGAAATTGATGAACAATACAACAAAATTTGCAATAGTATCCAATTTAGCAGCAAAAAGATAAAAACCGAACGAAATAAAAGATTTAAGCTATCACGTTACACAGTGGATTTAACACATAATAGAAGTAAACAGATTATGGGGTCTCAAGAATATAGGACAACAGACAGAAAAGTAAAATGAAGTATCAGACGTGATGTCAGGCAGCACAACACCCATCTGGTGAAAATAGCACTACAAAATCATACATCACTTAGAATCGCAAAACAGGGGATTTTGAGTGCCAAACCATGGAAAACCAGCCTACAAGACCACAATGGTATTCAACATCGAAATAGGGATAAGGTTATAGAAATTTGCACTCAGCACTTTCGATCACTTTACGCAGACCCTTCCAAAGATAGCTCCGAATTAGAGTACAACTGTTGTAATAACATTCCTTGTATTACACAGTACATAACGTCCTAAAATCTATGCCTTATGAGAAAAGTCCTGGAGAAGACGGTATTACAACAGAAGCTCTAAAAATCGGCTCCCCTACTTTGACACCGCACATCACAAAACTATTCAATGATATTCTTAAGTCAGGTAATTGCCCAACAAAATTTTGCCACGCTAACATAATTCTTCTCCATAAAAAAGGAAACCACAAATATATTAACACCTGCAGGCCAATTAGCTTAGTGTCACATTTATATAAAGTTTTATCAAAATTATCTACAATCGCATTGATAAGCAGCTTGACTCCCACCAACCTCAAGAATAGGCCGGATTTCGCCCCAGCTTTTCCACAATGGATCACCTTCAAACGGTTAATCAAGCTATAGAAAAACATACCGAGTTTCAGAAACCTCTATACTTGGCCTTTGTGGACTACGCAAAAGCGTTCGACAGCGTAAACCATTGTGCAATATTCACCGCTCTGCGAAATCAAACTATAAACCTAACCTACATTGACCTATTAAAACAGATATACACCAATAGTACTGCCAACATCAAATTAAATTCCTATGGACCTACTTTTAAAATATAAAAATGGGTGAAACAGGGCGACCCTCTCTCTCCAAAACTATTCAACAGTGCTTTGGAAGAGATTTTTAAGAAACTAGCAGATAGATGGTCCACGAAGGGCATTGTTGTCGGTGATACAAGACTTACCAACCTTCGATTTGCTGACGATATTGTCCTTTTTGCATCATCTGCCCTAGAATTACAACAAATGCTCCAAGATCTGAGCACATCAAGCCTTAAGGTTGGACTTATGATGAATCGATCAAAGACAAAAGCTTTGACCAATAGCACGAAACGTAGGGTTGTGGTAGATGGGCAGGATATATAAGTCTGCAAAGCTCAAATGGGAGTGGGTGGGGCATGTTTGTCGAATGCAACCTGAGAGGTGGGCTAAAGTCGTTACGCAATGTGTGCCTGCAGATGGTCATCGTCATCGGGGCAAGCCCAGGAAGCGTTGGCGTGACGACTTGGATGCATTTCGAAAGGATTGGCCGGAGATGGTTGAAAACAGATCGGTCTGAAAGGTTATGGTCGAGACCTTTGCCCAGCAGCGGGACAATATAGGTTAAAAAAAAATATATATGACATATGTACTTAATCCTTAATCGGATTTACAAGATAGGTCCGAACTTAGCACATTAGGGCACGTCTTTCATTCAATCGTAATCAACGAGGCTCACAATTATTCGGGCTCGGAG
This sequence comes from Phalera bucephala, assembly GCA_905147815.2. NCBI lineage: Eukaryota > Metazoa > Arthropoda > Insecta > Lepidoptera > Notodontidae > Phalera > Phalera bucephala. The sequence goes on from LR990622.1 coordinate 18,375,669, forward strand.
GCCAGCAGGCCAAATCGATAAGGAACACGTGTCACCAGCCACGCAAATTAAAGAACGGTCAATTTGCCCGAAACGCCACCGTTGCGACTTAAATATTTGTTTCAATTGTCTAGCGAAATTCCTCTCGATCATATTAAATAGATGCTATACTCAATAATTGAGGCGTTTGTAGAGCTTTGCGATCGCAATGTCCTTACCTATCTCCAAGGTTAGGCAGCGTTTGGCTCAGTCGGTCTGAACTAGGTGATCGTTTGTGGCATTTTCATATTCGAGCCTCTCGGTGCTTGGAAACGCACACTCAGCCGTTGATCTCAGCTACCACCGATGCCCTTACATCCCTTCTTTCGGATACAGATATCGCACACAGGATCGGACACCGACCTTGCCGGTGAGGTCGAAGAATCCCTTGCCCGCCGGCCGGTGCAGAGCACCACGGCGAGACACCTAGTATACGCCCTTCCCCATAGCAACTGTCCAAGCCGAGGCCATTCCTCCTTGAAGCACCCTTGAGCTAGCTGCCCCCTTGCCCTTTTGGCATGAGCGTAGTGGTTTCACGCTCGCCCTCTTGTCCGGTGAAGCTGTAAAGGCCCCGCGGCCAACAGCGTAGATCATTAACACACACACACTGAGATTTGGGCACACGACCATGAAGTCACGACTATCGCGAAATCAACAGCCGTTCCATACGTACAACACATACTTATCTACGAAACGACGAGACAGACATAGGTAAGTATACAATTGTGTCTAAAATAATATTTTAAAGTTTCCGCAGACGGTCGCCGCAAATATATGGTAAGTTGTAATAAGAACGAATGGTTCTCACGTAAAAGGTTACTTGCTGTGAGTAGATACTTGAGTAAAGAATAGTCTCACCTGTTGTGCTGAAAGCTGCAATAACGCAGTATCGTAACTTATAACACGAGCACTTATTTGTAGCTCCTTATTGTGTTAAGGATGTTCGTTAATATTGTGCACTGAGAACGTTTCGGATCACATTGCAACTTAAATTTCTAACGACCTTTTTAAGCAGTTTATAAAAACGTAAAAAATGGATGTATTTCGAAAAAAACTATTATTGGAAAACATGACGGACGGACGATTTAGCGCAGTGGTTAAGAGCTTAAGCCGCTCCGCCCACTGTGTTTAATCGTCGCGGGTTCGATTCCCGCACGGGACAAATGTTCGTGTGATCCACAATTGTTTGTTCCGGTCTGGGTATTTGTGTGTGAATTTTCATGTTTGTAAACGCACCCACGACACAGGAATAAATCCTAGTGTGGGGCAACGTTTTAAAAAAATAGAAATAAAATAGAATTTGAAAATTATAAAGTATCTTTGTAATCTAATATTTATTTGCTGAGTAAAACCGCTAATTAAATGTACAAGTAATCTTTATGGCCCTTAACTGTTCTTAATTTATTTACTACATTATAAAGTGATTTTAAAGCTATTTAGGATTGACTATCGGTTTGAAGCTTTTACATTATTATACTAAATTATCGATGTGTCAGTACAAATTTCTAGATAATAAAAACTATTTTCAAAACACGACTAATAGGAAATAATTGGTTAAGTAGTAGGTGTGTATACATGTTGTGTAAACACATACACAATATATCAAATAGTATCACTATAATGTCTTTGCTTGCGGTGGCTGTCTGGCGCGGGTCACTCATAAATAACATCATTAGTCTCATATCTCGGTTATACGGTATCACACTGGAGCTAAATCGTGAATTATTTAATTGTAACTTAAACATTGATCCACATAATTTGATTAAAAAAATAGAAAGGAAAAAAAGAAAGATAAAATAATAATAAAAGACAAGCCCTCTGGGTTTCTTCGTCGGATCTTCTCAGTGGAGGCCGCGATCCGATCTGGTGGTAGATTAGTAGTTAAATAAGATGCCCGCCGGGTTAATGCAAAATAAGTTATTTGAGTTTGAGTTTCAGTCGGTACGTGCTATTATTTTATTTATTTCATGGTAACATGCACCTGACAGGATATTCTTGTTTATATGTTTGGATGTCAAAAATCAAATACTCTCGGATGGTGTACATTAATTGAAGACTTCCTCGTTCAATCATCAAATTTCGTCTTTGAAAATCGTTTGAGGTGATCGCACAAAGCCTTCGATTATAACGAGGGCGTTTAAATGAATATTTCTTGAGTTTCTGAACACTAGAAACTGTAAATATCGCTATGAATAACTACTGATATTTTCCGTTTCTCATTAAAACTGCGGTCGGTCCATCAAAATTTTTGATTATTATCGTATTTGGCTGTTAATTTTGAACGCTTTTTAATGTATCACGCTACATCCCTCTCGGGGTAGGAGGATCCCTTGTTGAATATTAAAATTAAGTATATTATAATTTCCATCATCATCATCTCAGCCTATACTTGTCCACTGCTGAACATAGGCCTCCCCAATCGCTTTCCAGCGTAACCGGTCCGATGCCACCTGCATCCAACGACTTCCTGCGATTTTCACAAGATCGTCGGTCCATCTGGCAGGCGGTCGTCCCACGCTGCGCTTGCCAATACGTGGTCTCCACTCTAGAATCTTTCTGCCCCAACGCCCGTCCGATCTTCGCGCTATGTGGCCCGCCCATTGCCACTTCAGCTTGCTAATCTTAAGGGCTATGTCGGTGACCTTGGTTCTTCTACGAATCTCCTCATTCCTGATTCGATCACGTAGAGAAACGCCGAGCATAGCTCTCTCCATAGCTCGCTGAGCAACTCTGAGCTTTTTTATGATACCTATAGTAAGAGACCACGTCTCTGATCCATATACCATCACTGGTAATACACATTGACTAAAAACTTAAGTCTTTAGGCACTGAGGTATTTTGGATGAGAAGATGTTGCGCAGTTTCCCGAACGCTGCCCAGTCGAGTTGGATTCGTCGATTGACCTCTCTCTCAAAGTTGGACCTACCTAACCGGACTACCTGTCCCAGGTAAATGTATTCGTCGACAACTTCAAGAGTAGAGTTCCCAACGGTGAGTGCGGTGGGTACGACATGGACGTTACACATTATTTTCGTTTTGTCCATGTTCATTTTAAGACCCACTTGTTGAGATACTCTGTTGAGGTCGCCGAGCATTCGTCCTAGATCTTCCAGCGACTCCGCCATGACCACAATGTCGTCGGCAAATCGAAGGTGAGTGATGTATTCGCCATTGATGTTGATGCCAAGTCCTTGCCATTCCAAGAGCTTGAAGGCGTCCTCTATGGTGGTTGTAAATAGTTTCGGAGAAATGACATCTCCCTGTCTTACTCCTCTCTTTATGGAGATCGCCTTCGTGCACTGCCCTTGTACTCGGACTGACATGGTGGCGTTTTTATACAAGCACTTCAACACTTCGATGTACCGATAGTCAATGCGGCATCGCTGGAGAGAACTAAGAACCGCCCAAGTCTCGATCGAATCGAAGGCTTTCTCATAGTCCACAAACGCCAAGCATAGTGGCCGATTATACTCCTTGGTCTTCTGTATAATCTGCCGCAGCGTATGTATGTGGTCTATGGTACTAAAGCCTTTCCGGAAACCGGCTTGTTCGAGAGGCTGGAAATCATCAAGCCTGCGTTCGAGACGATTCGTGATGACTCTCGAAAACAACTTGTAAACATGGCTCAGCAGTGTGATGGGCCTATAGTTCTTTAATAAAGTGTTATCACCTTTCTTGAAAAAGAGTACCACCACACCCCTGTTCCATGCTTCCGGCGTTTTTCCTTCGAGCAAGACGGAATTAAACAGCCTCTGAAGGACTTTAAGTACCGGCGATCCACCCGCTTTCAGAAGCTCTGCGGTAATTCCGTCTTCACCCGGCGCTTTGTTGTTTTTTAGCTGTTTGAGAGCCATCCTAATCTCGTACAGGCTGATGTCCGGGATATCTTCAGTGTAGTGTCGGGTTAGCTTGGCTCTTGGGTCTTTTACCAAGTCAACAACAGGTTCAGCTACTGAGGTATACAACTGCCCATAGAACCTCTCTATCTCCCTGAGCACCTCTGACCTATTCGACGTTACGTTTCCGTCCTCCATCTTCAGCTTCGTCAACTGGCTTTGCCCAATAGACGCGTCTCTTGCGAACACTTTGGAGCCCCTGTTCTGCGCTATGGTCTCCTCAATACGTCTTGTATTGAAGGACCGTAAATCGTGTCGCAAGGACTTCAATATGTGTCCATTGAGCTGCCTATAGGACTTAGCATCATCGGAGGTTTGGAGTGTCATGGTGCGTCGCTCAGCCATAAGGTTTTGGGTGTAGTCAGATAGCTTTTGAGGCCTATTTTTACGGTGGGGCTTAAAATGCTTCGACCCGACCGTATGGACGGTCTCTACCAACCTTTTGTTGATTTCGTCCACTGATGCGCTGCTGTCTAGCAATTCGAAGCGGTTTGACAATTCGAGTTGAAAGTTCTCGGAGTTTTGGATATGTGCATTAGAAGGTCGGAGCGTAGACTTCATCAGACGCGATCTTTCCATTTTGACATTAATATTTAATGTGCCTCTGACCATTCGGTGATCACTGCCGGTTTTTACCCTGTGAATCACGGAGACATCATTAAATATTTGTCGCTTGGTGCTCATGATGAAGTCTATCTCATTTTTTGTGAAACCATCAGGGCTCATCCAGGTCCATTTCCTACGAGACGGCTTCTGGAAGAAAGAGTTCAACATAAAGAGTCCCTCCTTCTCCAGAAATTCGGCCAGCCTCTGACCCCTGGGGTTGCGCTGCCCATATCCAAATTGCCCCACTCTCAACTCATCATCGCCCCGTTTGCCCAGCCGCGCATTAAAGTCACCCATAACTACTGTAAAGTGTGCTTTGGAAGTATGTATGGCTCTACTAATGTCCTCATACATTACTTCGACGTCATCATCTGAGTATGCCGAGGTCGGTGCGTAGACCTGTATGACCTTCAGCGAATATCTTTTGGATATTCTGAGTATCAGGTACGCTACCCTGCTCGACACACTAGTGATGGACACAACGTTGTTTATGAGTGACTTGTGGACGATAAATCCGACACCACCTTGGGACTGCTGTTCGCCCTCCCGGTAGTAAAACAAGTTGCCGGATTTTAAGGTTATCGTGTCCTCGCCCTCTCTTCGGACCTCCGATAAACCAACAATACTCCACCGCAACTTGTTTAACTCTTCTTCCAGCTCAACTAGCTTCTCATCTGTCCTCAATGTGCGTGTGTTGTATGTCACCAGGGCCAATTTTCGGTTTTGGTGGTAGCCGAATCTCTGCCGGAGATTCTTAGCACCCCTTGTCCTGTCGTTACCATGGCTGCTACCGTGGCCAGGACGAACAGGACCGCCGGGGACTAGGGGCCTGGTTTTCTTACTTTCTTCCATAATTGGGGGTGTTTGCCATACTCGCCACGCTTGGCAGGCGGGTTGGCGAGCGCAGTTATTGGTCGTCGAAGTGTTAAGGGAACGCTGCTGCCCATTCCCTAGTTTCCCTTAGTCGCCTTGTACGACACCCGATGGGATGAGATGGGTTGGTCCTATTCTAAGCCGGGAACCACGCGGCTATATTATAATTTGGTATTATTATAATTTGGTTTTTCTTTATTACTAGCCAACCTAGTCAGTGACTTTAATAACTATAGTTAATGAACTTGGTTTAACCATAAGTCCAAGTTATTCCAACCAGCAGTCTAATCACAACAGCCGGTAAAAATAGCTTTAGTTACATATGGCACCTATAAGTTGCCATTACATCACGCTTTCAAAAGAATGGTAGTAATAAAAGTTTCGCCACATAGCCGACGCAGCGAGACGGGAGCGCGACGTTGGCGCTGCTTGGTGAGTTGTAATGTACTGAAATGTACGGGAGACGACCCACAGCGCAGCCTCGCTCGGCGCGACGGCAAACGTCATGACCGAACGTAGCCATGCGTCCAGCCAGTAACCAAGCGTAGCCAAACCTGCCATCGCGCTCCTGTGGCACTACGTCGGCTATGTCGCGAAACCTTAAGTTTGCACCTACTATAAATATACCTCGGTATATTTGCCTACACAAGTGTTTAATATATACAAATATATTATTCAATAAAGGGTAAACTTATTAATTTTAGTCAGTTTGAGCAAACTTTGAACACTCATTACGTCTACTAACTGCCAAAGTTTAGTTAACAAGATATAGATTGGTATTACAGCACAGAGACGATTGATCTAATGTATGAAATGTAAACACTTTGGAATGAAAGGTATTGCAAACTTTTTTAATGGGCACCAGTAATAAAACGTTTGCAAGTCTTAAATCTTGGTATTAGATAGAACACCGCACTTAATCAATATTTCGATGTGATATTCCGATACCCGCGTGGTTCCCGGCTTAGAATAGGACTAACCCATCTCATCCCATCGGGTGTCGTACAAGGCGACTATGGGAAAACTAGGGAATGGGCAGCAGCGTTCCCTTAACACTTTTACAACCAAAAACTGCGCTCGCCAACCCGCCTGCCAAGCGTGGCGAGTATGGCAAACACCCCCAACCAATATGGAAGAAAGCAAGAAAACCAGGCCCCTAGTCCCCGGCGGTCCTGTTCGTCCTGGCCACGGTAGCAGCCATGGTAACGACAGGACAAGGGGTGCTAAGAATCTCCGGCAGAGATTCGGCTACCACCAAAACCGAAAATTGGCCCTGGTGACATACAACGCACGCACATTGAGGACAGATGAGAAGCTAGTTGAGCTGGAAGAAGAGTTAAACAAGTTGCGGTGGAGTATTGTTGGTTTATCGGAGGTCCGAAGAGAGGGCGAGGACACGATAACCTTAAAATCCGGCAACTTGTTTTACTACCGGGAGGGCGAACAGCAGTCCCAAGGTGGTGTCGGATTTATCGTCCACAAGTCACTCATAAACAACGTTGTGTCCATCACTAGTGTGTCGAGCAGGGTAGCGTACCTGATACTCAGAATATCCAAAAGATATTCGCTGAAGGTCATACAGGTCTACGCACCGACCTCGGCATACTCAGATGATGACGTCGAAGTAATGTATGAGGACATTAGTAGAGCCATACATACTTCCAAAGCACACTTTACAGTGGTTATGGGTGACTTCAATGCGCGGCTGGGCAAACGGGGCGATGATGAGTTGAGAGTGGGGCAATTTGGATATGGGCAGCGCAACCCCAGGGGTCAGAGGCTGGCCGAATTTCTGGAGAAGGAGGGACTCTTTATGATGAACTCTTTCTTCCAGAAGCCGTCTCATAGGAAATGGACCTGGATGAGCCCTGATGGTTTCACAAAAAATGAGATAGACTTCATCATGAGCACCAAGCGACAAATATTTAATGATGGCTCCGTGATTCACAGGGTAAAAACCGGCAGTGATCACCGAATGGTAAGAGGCACATTAAATATTAATGTCAAAATGGAAAGATCGCGTCTGATGAAGTCTACGCTCCGACCTTCTAATACACATATCCAAAACCCCGAGAACTTTCAACTCGAATTGTCAAACCGCTTCGAATTGCTAGACAGCAGCGCATCAGTGGACGAAATCAACAATAGGTTGGTAGAGACTGTCCATACGGTCGGGTCTAAGCATTTTAAGCCCCACCGTAAAAATGGGCCTCAAAAGCTATCCGACTACACCCGAAACCTTATGGCTGAGCGACGTACCATGAGACTCCAAACCTCCGATGATGCTAAGTCCTATAGGCAGCTCAATGGACAGATATTGAAGTCCTTGCGACACGATCTACGGTCCTTCAACACAAGACGTATTGAGGAGACCATAAAGCAGAACAAGGGCTCCAAAGTGTTTGCAAGAGCCGCGTCGATTGGGCAAAGCCAGTTGACGAAGCTGAAGACGGAGGACGGAAACGTAACGTCGAATAGGTCAGAGGTGCTCAGGGAGATAGAGAGGTTCTATGGACAGTTGTATACCTCAGTAGCTGAACCTATTGTTGACTTGGTAAAAGACCCAAGAGCCACGCTAACCCGACACTACACTGAAGATATCCCGGACATCAGCCTGTACGAGATTAGGATGGCTCTCAACCAACTTAAAAACAACAAAGCGCCGGGTGAAGACGGAATTACTGCAGAGCTTCTGAAAGCGGGCGGATCGCCGGTACTTAAAGTCCTTCAGAGGCTGTTTAATTCCGTCTTGCTCGAAGGAAAAGCGCCGGAAGCATGGAACAGGGGTGTGGTGGTACTCTTTTTCAAGAAAGGTGACAACACTTTATTAAAGAACTATAGGCCCATCACACTGCTGAGCCATGTTTACAAGTTGTTTTCGAGAGTCATCACGAATCGTCTCGAACGCAGGCTTGATGATTTCCAGCCTCCCGAACAAGCCGGTTTCCGGAAAGGCTTTAGTACCATAGACCACATACATACGCTGCGGCAGATTATACAGAAGACCGAGGAGTATAATCGGCCACTATGCTTGGCGTTTGTGGACTATGAGAAAGCCTTCGATTCGATCGAGACTTGGGCGGTTCTTAGATCTCTCCAGCGATGCCGCATTGACTATCGGTACATCGAAGTGTTGAAGTGCTTGTATAATAACGCCACCATGTCAGTCCGAGTACAAGGGCAGTGCACGAAGGCGATCTCCATAAAAAAGAGGAGTAAGACAGGGAGACGTCATTTCTCCGAAACTGTTTACGACCACCATAGAGGACGCCTTCAAGCTCTTGGAATGGCGAGGACTTGGCATCAACATCAATGGCGAATACATCACTCACCTTCGATTTGCCGACGATATTGTGGTCATGGCGGAGTCGCTGGAAGATCTAGGACGAATGCTCGGCGACCTCAACAGAGTATCTCAACAAGTGGGTCTTAAAATGAACATGGACAAAACGAAAATAATGTGTAACGTCCATGTCGTACCCACCGCACTCACCGTTGGGAACTCTACTCTTGAAGTTGTCGACGAATACATTTACCTGGGACAGGTAGTCCGGTTAGGTAGGTCCAACTTTGAGAGAGAGGTCAATCGACGAATCCAACTCGGCTGGGCAGCGTTCGGGAAACTGCGCAACATCTTCTCATCCAAAATACCTCAGTGCCTAAAGACTAAAGTTTTTAGTCAATGTGTGTTACCAGTGATGATATATGGATCAGAGACGTGGTCTCTTACTATAGGTATCATAAAAAAGCTCAGAGTTGCTCAGCGAGCTATGGAGAGAGCTATGCTCGGCGTTTCTCTACGTGATCGAATCAGAAATGAAGAGATTCGTAGAAGAACCAAGGTCACCGACATAGCCGTTAAGATTAGCAAGCTGAAGTGGCAATGGGCGGGCCACATAGCGCGAAGATCGGACGGGCGTTGGGGCAGAAAGATTCTAGAGTGGAGACCACGTATTGGCAAGCGCAGCGTGGGACGACCACCTGCCAGATGGACCGACGATCTTGTGAAAATCGCAGGAAGTCGTTGGATGCAGGTGGCATCGGACCGGTTACGCTGGAAAGCGATTGGGGAGGCCTATGTTCAGCAGTGGACAAGTATAGGCTGAGATGATGATGATGATGATGATTCCGATGACCTTAATTATGTGATTTTTTAAATCAGCTTCTTGCAGAAAATCGGGTCGAATAGTCACTAACAACATTTGGATATACTATTATACCCTCACCATACTAATAAACATTGTAAAGGGGCGGAATAGTTACACAATGCTTTGTTTTCTTCTTTCGAATATCAAATGAGGAATGAAAGAAAGCGAGAAAACAGTAGGTAACTATTCACACGCTATACAACGTTTATTAGTAAGGCCATAGCAGTGTTAACATAATTTCAGATAAAGAAAATATAATGTAAATAAAAATTATTTCCTAGAAATTCTTGTAGAGATCTTACCACCTTACAATAAATTATTTTAATTTTAAGCTAGTTCCAAAATTTTTAATCTTTTGATAACAATTATTTAGGTTTGAAAGAAACAAAAGAATCTTAGAGTTATCGGCATAAAACTATGCAGTAAAATGAGATTCTATTTTTCACATATTAGTTTTGCATCTATAATTAAAAAATTATTTTCGTTTCTCAAAGTGAGAAAAGATAAGATTTCATTTTTGCGGATTAGATTTATAAATAGTTTATTAGCATATCGATACAATTGATTACCTACATAACCACGTAATTCACAATATCGCACCATTCCTTTGTCATCAATAAAGGGGGAACTGAAAAAGTTGACGTCATGCATTAGTGTATTTCCGATCGTGACTAGAACTTAAATTCCTGTGCTGAAAATACTTTCGACCTTTAACATATTTAATATTTATTTCGTTGTAGCCGGGTGGCTGCCTGCGCCACCCGGCTACTACAACGCGCTTACGCTACGCTCCCAATAATATCCTAATTTAGTTTCTGTGAAAAATGAATACTTGTGTTATTTCGACTAATAATGTGTAATATTGGTGGAATATTAACCATTATGTTTTCTTATATGTGCATGAGAGAAGGTAATTGAATCAAAGTGATAAAATCGCCTTTTCGATGTTCCTCAAAACGGCCGTCGCAATTGGTATGTAGAGTATTCATCTCATTACTATCTAGGGTGGGGTACTTTATCAATTTCATTATCATCGTTGTCCTCAGGTTCATCGGGGAGTACAAATAATTTATACTTAAAACACGCGTCTCATTGGACACTGGCAAAATACACTTTAAATTAGTGTGAAGCTTACCAAAACAATTGTCGGTATTCTTTTTCTTCCTGGTTGTCTGATTTGTGTTTAGTTTAAAACCTCACAGTGAGTTGACTTTATGGTATGAAACTGGTAATTAATTTCTCTATACGAACTCAGATTGTACCTCCAGAAATTGTGTAGTTATGCTAGGCTATGATAGGCCTATACGCATTACGAGTACGTGCGTGCAAATGTTATATTGGCGTAAATAATCCTCAGCGATATCCCACTGCTAGGCAAATGTCTTACAAATCGATATGAAAGATAGGCCGACCACCTTATCATATTTCATGTAAAAATAAGTTGATACTTAAACGTATTGCCTACTTTTATATTTTCTAATGGTTGCAAGTTATCTCTTCTTAGAAGTCTCGTAATTACAAATTATCAATGACCTATCGCTAACTATTCAGAGGTCATTTCATTAAGTTCATATTGACATAACCTTAAACAAGTTAAATGGGTACTATTATAATTTCTTATGGCTACCGCTGAGGGTTTTAGAAGCTTCAAAGCTATAAACAGCTCATAATTTATAATTATTTAATGTATTTTCATATTGACATAACCTTAACACTTAAAATATTTTTTTTCGCTATCTCAAATATGAATTCTAGGTGTTTATGTTTACGTAATGAGAACACTAGTTTTCACATTTTTTCATACAATGACTGCTTCGTTGGTCTAGTGGCAAAGCGCATCGCTTTGTGATCACGAGGTCCTGGGTTCAAATCCTAGGTAGGACAAATGTAGTTTTTCTAACGAAAACTTCCCAGTACGAGTTCGGAATCTGGAATTGTGCCCGGTATATGGCAATAGGCTCGCCGCCTGTTACATGGGACCTAACATCGTCGGCGAAACGTGGGTGTACTCAGTATACCTCTGCCACCCCCGCTTGGGGAATATAGGCGTGACGGTGTGTTTTTTTTTCATACATTGACGCTTGAGCTATGTATGGGGTCTTGCCATCGTTCTTTGGTCCTTATTCACCCTGAGCACTTTTATTTGTCTCATAATTTTAGTTGGTAACGCTAACAAATGAAGATTTGATGAAGAAATTCGAAATTCCATATAAAAATTATTTACCATATCGATCCAAAATGTACGCAGGTATAAACTTTAACAACAACGCCGTTTGTCCAGATCGGAATCACTAAGCCCAAGAGATAATTGATTAATCCGTCCCCAGTAATACAGTTACAACGTATTATTTATGACTACAAGGGCACTGATGCGAAGCAAAGTATCCATTTTCGACAAAGATTTATGTTGCAATCCCAGTAGGTGTGGGTAAAACAGGGTATTACCGACAAAACAACGGGATTTGTCGACGCGCCGCGATATTCATCTCTATCAATCAAGTGCGTAAATAACATAGCGATCAGACAGAGCTCTCGTTATCGTGACGAGTTACGGCCCGACTCGGAATAATAAAACCATATCTTGTTCTACCATTTAGTACGCTAGTCTAATGTTGATGCAAGGCAAGCATGTATTGAACAATTAACTGGCACTAAGAAATGAAGCGAACTATGTAAAGAACTATGCTCGGCGTTTATCTACATGAATCAAAAATGAGAAGATTAGTAAAAGAACCAAAGCCACCGACATAGCTCATAGGAGTAGTTAGTAAACTGAAGTGGCAATGGCCGAGTCACATAGAGCGAATATCGGACGGGTGTAGGGGGAAGAAAGATTCTAGAGTGGAGACCACATATTGGCAAGCGTGGGACGGCCGCCTACCAAACGGACCGACAATCTTGTAAAGATCCCAGGAAGTCGTCGTCTGTAGGTAGCATCGGACCGGTTTCGCTGGAGAGCGATTGGGGAGGCCTATGTTCAGAAGTGAACGAGTATAGGTGGTGATGATGATGATAATGATCGAATAAAGAGCTACGTTTAAAAAATAAATAAAAGAAATAGTCATTGGCACGGTAGACTATGTAAATACAGTCTTCGTTATTCTAAAATATGCAATTCATTTGAATTTGGAGGCGCTCGTAGCATATTCTAAGCGATCAGCGTTTGTCTCGGTTGATCTGAGATGAGTGACCGTTTTTGACATTTTTATACTCAAGTACTCAATACTCTTTGGTCTTCAGAAGGCACGCTAAGCCATTGATCCCGATAACTAATCAATGTAGTAGTCGTTTAACCAAGTTCGAAGTCTTATAGATGGCTTGATAAGTTCTAACAGCGGGTGGCTACAAACATGCCTTTACCAATCCGCAATGGATCCGCGTGGTGGTCCTTATTACTCTTACCTCGATTTGTGAGAGAAGGGCTTTACCCAGCAGTGGGATCGTACAGGCTGATTTATCACCTAATTAGCTTACAGAATAATTAATTCATTACTAACACAGACCCAAGAAATTGTTAATTAAGTATCGGCTTAAGAGTAGGCAATTGGTGTTTTATTATTATAATAAAAAATGAGTCAGTTATCACTACTTAAATTAAAATTTCTACAAAGTTATAAGTGTAAATAAGTGGATACATGTGATCTTTGGTACTTCTTAGAAATAACAAACAGGAAAACAGTTTGAACATCAATCAGCTACTTACACAACATGAAAGCAGAGAAAACCATAGAGATAGGATTAAAAACATAGAGGGAGCATGTACAAGATTATATATTTGCACTGCTTACACTTATGTCATGTCAGTGATAAGAAAGGGGACAAATTCATCATCACCAGTTATACCCTTGTACATTTCTTTTGACATTAATGACATATATTATAGACCATACTTGTATTTTCCCATAGGTGTAGTATTGAGACTTTCCCAAATACCTGCGAAAGCTTTATCGATGAAATCATTTTGTATATATGTCGAAAATTAAATATTTTTTCAATACAAAATATCGCTGTGTCTCATGTTGCCAATTATAGATGCGTAACTTACTTAAGTTTTGTAGTAATCAATAATAGTAATTGTATCTAAAGAATCTTGACATTCGTTATATGTTCAAAAGTTGGATAGTTTCATTGGTTACCCTCCGGCTCCATCATCAGACCCTGGACACTATCCGGGTGTAGAGTACTCGTCAAGATAATTCAACCAGCCCAAACATGGCAGGGTTATATTGAGTACTTGTGTGCTTCCATTGGCCACCTTTCGGTTTCATCATTAGACCCTGAACACAATCTGGTTGTATAGTATTTCTCCTATCTCCGACTGCCTCGTTCGTTTAGTGGCAGGCTTAAAGTGTTAATTTTGATATCCAAATTAACTACAAAACATGAACCAGTACCTACATGTTCATGTATACGTATTGAGGAATATTACTTCGGATGCTATATACTATAATTGTCTATTATAATTATATACTATAATTTACTTTAGTAAAGCCCACTGAGAAGTTAGTGCATTTTTAGGAAATTGTATTAAAAAATAGACTGCCTCGTTGGTCTAGTTGCAAAGCGCATCGCTCTGCGATCACGAGGTCCTGGGTTTAAATCCTCGGTCGGACAAGTGTAGTTTCCGATTACGAGTCCGGAGTCTGGAATTGTGCCCGGTATATGGCAATAGGCTCGCCCCCTATTACATGGGACCTAACATCGTCGGCGAAACGTGGGTGTACTCAGTACACCTCTGCCACCCCCGCTTGGGCAATATATGCGTGACGGTGTAGTATTTCTCAATACCAATCTAATAATTTATTATAATTATAGCCCTGTTAAGAAACTGTCCCACTGTTGGCCACGGGCCTCCTCTCAAACTGAGAGGGTTTAGGCCATAGTCCACCACGCAGGCCCAGTGCGGGTTGCGAACTTCACACACCTTTTGAGAAACTCTTAGGCATGCAGGTTTCCTCACGATGTTTTCCTTCACCGTTAAAGCAAGTGATAATTAATGTTAATTACGCACATGCTTTCGAAAAGACAGAGGTGCGTGCCTGGGTTTGAACCCGAGACCTCTGACTTTGCTGTCAAACGGTCTAACCACTAGGCTACCACTGCATTACCAATCTAATCAGCCTAAATATGAGGGGGTATGTTGTATAGTTCACATGTTCCTATACTCACCTTCGGACTCTATCGTCAGACCAGCTCCATGGTACCATATTATTGCATTGTCATCGAACTTACATACGTATACCAAATTTTAGCTCAATCGGAGACCCGCAAGTGCTTGAAAAATGGATCACAAGATTTGAACCGGAAAGACAGGCACTCAGATAGACAGACACATAGACATACGAATATTGTAAGTTAAATAAAAACTTGTAAAAATAAAATTGAACCTTTCATAACGTTTTTATTTATTTCAATATGAGCGCGAAAATATTTAAGTACAAACCTACTGCAATATAATTAATTTAAAAGGGAATAATTTTTTACATTGAATTACATTAAAACTGCTACTGGTTTTAATCTTCGCTATTTGAGTCCAACATTGAAACACTCTTTTGTAAGATGTTTTCAAAAGATGCAATTTTACTGAGTTCAACTTTAATGTGCTCTTAGTATTGCATAAACACACTATTCACTTAGGCTGCAACATCTGTAGGCATACTAAAACAAAAAACATGCGTTAATAATTAATTATTCACCAATTTTTGAAAATTCTATCGATATCGGTGTAAATTTTCCAATCATTATGACTTATCTCATTGGGAGTACGATTATTAAGATTCTATCTAAATCTAATCATTTATGCTCAGAGAAAACAGTCAATCTGGTGTAGTTATTATGCATCTTCAAACTAGTTACATCTTTATTAGAAAATACATTTTATCTTTACCATGATCCAGCAAAACCAAGTCACCGGCCGAAGCTTACATAATTTAGCTTCATCTGCTTTTCTATACCAAAAAGATTTGCATTTCAATATAAAGCACGGTATTTTAGTTGTGTGGCACCTTGTTTTCACAAACATTTTAATTATATATCTTTTTATTAATTGAAAACAAATTGAAAGTCTCCAAGAACACGGTTACTAGGCAAACAAATATTAACCGCTAAATTTGCGTGGAGCCTACGTCAAAATGACAAGTCATAAATTTTGAATAAAAAAGAAGTTCGTACAAAGACTTTTAAATTGGTTACCTAAATGGTACCAAGTGTCCAGAAAAAGTGTACGGCTGTACTTCGTTTGTAATCCATCTATGTTTTAATCCTATCCCTATGGAGAAAACACACTCAAGTTTAAATGAAGCTAAAACACATAAATCGCAAGTTTTCCCCCTCGACACGTCGTAATACATAGGTAATACTGCCGATAGTCTTTTGTTTTAGTTGTGAGCACTCACGCAAGAGCGCTGTGGAAATTCACGCAAACAAGCGCTTTTTATGCTGGTTCAATGTAAGTGATTTATGTTATATAACATCGAAGACTATGGTCTAGTAGTTTAACATAGGTCTCTGGTATAACTGCACTGGTACGCGTAGTAGCAGGTTTGATCCCCGCACGGGACAATGTTTGATCTAATTCTCTCCTCCTAGTTGTTAAATAGGTAAATTACATGTTTATAAACAGAAATAATTCCTAGTATGCTAGCTCAACGTTTTATTACAAACTAGCAAATTTCCATGGCTTCGCACCCGGTCGACAGCGGCTTTATAATATTTGTATAGAATAACTGATAAAACATGCCTTACGTCCTAGAGATTTATAATGCTACTAAGATTCATAGTGCATTACTTTAGTGTACGGTGAAACGTATACCTATAAACGCCCCACGGAAATATTTAATTAAATGAAATATATTAAGTCATTTCAATAAATTATGGTTTATCCCATCTAGTCCTACCAATACTTCAATAATCGGGCTTAGTGGTTTAGCACGAACACCTTAATGTTCGCGTGGCGCTATCGAGTAGTCGTGCTGTCACGTTTATGTTTTTTAGTAAATTTTAGTGTGACAAGGATAGCATATCAACTCGCTAGCGTCACGCTAATCTTTTCGGGCTAAACTCTTAGAGCGCTTAATAAGTACAAACGACAGACATTGACGTAACGCTGTCGGGTTGATAAGTCATCTTTTTCACACTTCAAATTTACTAAATCAAGACGAACGTGCTGACACGCTTTATCGACAACCTTACGATAACGTCAAGGCGTCAACAACGTTCTTCGCCACTAGACCAACGAGACATTCCTTCCTAAATCATTCAATGATATCTTTTATTAAAACCATTAACAATTCGTTGGTTTCTTTAAGGTATTTTTTTTATTTATACAAGGTGTATCGTAGATAACGCAAGACCTCAGACACCCCAATTAGATAAGATAAATAACTTCACAAATTCAATACGAAAACCAAATTTCAAAATTTATAGGTTACCCTTTTTTAAGTACTTTTATACCGCAGTTAACAACGAAACTTGTATGCGTTAGAGAAATACATTTGAAATCTCCGTATTGATTTGAATCAAGAATAAATTTAGCTTGTTATAGCGCTAACTAGAAACTAATTGGTTCTACGTAATTCCCTGTCAGTCTTCGGCTTGGATCTTACACAGATCTGCCTCAAACAGATCCTTTCGGCATCGCTGGAAGGACGTGG
Source organism: Phalera bucephala (assembly GCA_905147815.2). Classification (NCBI taxonomy): domain Eukaryota; kingdom Metazoa; phylum Arthropoda; class Insecta; order Lepidoptera; family Notodontidae; genus Phalera; species Phalera bucephala. Next base: position 18,392,862 of record LR990622.1, read on the forward strand.
TTAAGTAGTAATTTCATTAAAATTTTACACAAATACGGAATATACACCGAAAACGCTGATACTCATAGAGTCACCTATAAGTTACTTAACGAGAAATTTGGGTCCAAGCCCGCATTAACGAAACTTTAGCATTTTTAAGTTAACAGACTGGCTATAATCCTCCTATAGTAAGGTAATTTATCAGCCTATTTTTATCTACAATAAATAAAGAGCAAACAGTTTTATGGCCGAACATAAATATCTGAGTACTCAATAAGATGCTGAACCAGCAAATTCATAAATCACACAAACTATAAAATAAAAAGAAAATAAAATATTTTTAGTGTTACCAATGCCTACTATTACCATTTGGAACGTAACTTACTACACAAACAATCAGTTATTTTAAACACTTAATTTCAGGGAAATTGGAAAAATAATATAAAAAATATGTTAAATAATAAAAAATACTGCCTTCCTCTTTGGTCTTTGGCAAATAATGCGCGTAGCGATCACAAGGTCCTGAGATCAAATATTGGTAAATTGAATACGTAAAATGAAATTTTACTCCATACATTAAATTTTTGTCTTCATTTTTATATATATTTCTTATAACAAATACGCAGTACATTCATCAATGATCTTCTGTAAATTAGCGTCGGACAAAAAGTAATTTTTCAATAGAAAAATTTTCAGTATCAGTCCAGACTTTAAGATTGTGCCATATTACATGAAACCTAACGTCGTCGGCGAAAAATGGGTAAATTCAGTGCACCTCTGCCGCTTCGGAAATATAGGCGTGACGGTGTGTATTTTGGCTACAAGGGATAATGTAGAAAGAAAATGGGAACATTATTATAAAATACATGTACAACAGTATGTAGATATAATGTTTTATTAAAACAGTAAATCCTACCCAGCCTATAGGAGCAACTCGATATTGAAATGAAAATATATTTTGAAATCAGGCATTGGATTTACTTAAATCATCGATTAAGTTGAATAACAGAGCGGCAGAGCGTCGAGTGAAATGTTCAGTATACAATAACATTAATTTAATACGAAAATTTTTAACTTACTCACTTACACTTACTGTAGGTTTTTTATTTAGAGAATGTAATAGATGATGTATTGATTTTATTATGTAAGTAGGTGTTGCAGCGGCAATTAACTAAAGCAATGTATTAAATTATTATAGATAGCTAATGTAATTTTTCTAGGCGTAGACGCCTACGTTCATGTGTCACGCACAATGTCATTTTGTATATTCTCGAATAAACGGGCCGCGTGCTGCACATCAAAAAGAGTGTTATAATTTCTACTACCAAGCTTATAATCCGACACCTCTCCAGCGTCTTCAGTAGGTGTAAAATGTTGTACGAAGTTGTTGAACTGTGGACTTAGCATAAACAAATTGACATTAGCGAAACGTTGTCAAACGTTGTTCATCTTTATTTAGTAAATTTGCAGCGTAAAAAGGATGGTTTATCAAATCAAAAGCATTGCTCTAACATCGATATGTTCGTGCTAAGCCTTCTGATTGCTTTGGAACTTGACAAACAGTAAACTCACGTTGTTTGAAAATTATTTACTTTTTGTTCTGTTATAATTTCATGTTTATTTACTGCGCCATTTCTCAATTTATTTCATCATTTTGTTTCACATTTTGTATCATCAATATTAAATTATAATTATTATGAATGTCATACAATAATTTTGAGTTCAATAATAACAGTTACATCATCGATAATTGGCATTTTAAAATAAAACAATACACACAATGTCCATAATAAAATGTCAGGACTGGATGCAATGATTAATACGTCATAATTAATGAAGTATATCTGAGATTGTCAAGCTCCAAGGTTACTTATTTTCTAAAAATTCTTTCATATTATAAAAACACTTTTCGATGAGCCACTTAGTCAATGTGTTTTTAAATTGATTCATTGTCATTTCTCTTATGGATTTTGGTACATTATTAAATATTTTTACACACATATAATAGGAGTTCTTTTGGTGAAGTGAGGTTCTAGAACTTGGTAATAATAGTTTTGTTTTATCTCTAGATAGATGAATCTTATATTCACTGGCTTTTTGAAATAAACGCGGATGCTTTCTTACAAATATTCCAACTTCCAAAATATAAAGTGAAGTTAACGTTAAAATTTTTAGTTTTCTAAATATTTGTCTGCATGAATCTAATGGTCCTATGTTGGCAATCGATCTAATACACTTTTTTTGTGACACGAACACCTTATGAACATTCGTCGCGTTTCCCCACAACAATAACCCGTACCTTAACACTGACTGTACATACCCGTAATAAGCTGTTATTGCAGCCCTTTCGCTTACTGTTCTTCGTATCCTTCTCAGTGCATATACGAATCTATTTATCTTTTTACTAACAATTTGTGTATGTGATTTCCAACTGCAGTGCCTATCTAGAATAATGCCCAAAAATTTAAAGTCAGTGGCGTTTTCAATTTTTATGCCTTTATATGATATGTTTAAATGTTGGTTGTTTGCTTTATAATTCTCAAATTCTACAATTTTTGTCTTTGATAAGTTTACACTTAAGTTGTTACTACTTAACCAGTTTGTTAGAGATTCTATAACCGTATGTAAGTAACTATCATATTGGGAGTCCTCTTTCTTGCCAGCTATAACAACAGATAAGTCATCCGCAAACAACGTGCACTGATGAGCGGTTACTTTTGGTATATCATTAATATAGAGCAAGAAGAGTAAGGGCCCCATAACACTTCCTTGGGGAACTCCTGTTACGTTCATTTCATAATCCGATTTGAATGTGGCTAGTGAACGTTTGTCATCAATTCGGTCGATTTCTACACATTGTATTCGATTTTTGAGGTAGCTACTTATCCATTCCAGTGCTTTTCCGCGGAGTCCGTACCGACCACATGTATTTAATAAAATGTCATGCTTTACAAAATCAAATGCTCGGCTCATATCAAAAAATACAGCGGTAACACGATTTTTCTTGTCAATATTTTCAGTAATATATTTATTTAAATTAAATGCAGCGAGAGTGGTAGATTTATTCTTTTGGAACCCATTTTGTTCCGGAACTATAACATTGAATTTATCTAAAAATTGTATAATACGTAGATACATAGCCCTTTCAAAAATTTTGGAAAAAACTGGAACTAGTGTGATTGGTCGGTAATTATTTAAATCTTGTTTGGAGTTCTTTTTGTGGAGAGGTCTCACAATAGAAGTTTTAAGTTTTTCAGGAAATATCCCTTGAACAAACGAAAGATTTATTAAATGGGATAGTACTATTGCAATTTCGTTTACACAGTTTTTAACAATATATGTACATACAGAGTCATAACCCACAGCGTTGGTATTCCTAAGACCTTTTATTATTTTTATTTATCCTCCTCAGAAGTGGGTTTTAGAAATATTGTAGAATCTAAACAGTCAATTTGTAAATATTGGGGATTAGATTCACTTTCTGTATTAGACGCTGTAATATAGTGCTTATTAAAGGCATTAGCTATTTGTGTCGCATCATAGATTATTGCCCCATTGTATTCTATGCTGTCTATGATGTTACTATTACAGTTTTCGTCCAGTTTAGTTTTAATAATCGTCCAAGTTGCCTTGCATTTGTTTTTTGATCTACTTATAAAGTTATTACATACAATCTTTTTTGAGGTTCTTATACAATCGTTTAGTAATTTATTATATCTTGTGTAATTAAGTTTATTTTCTTCAGAGTTATTTTTATAATATAAGTATCTATATTTCCGTTTAGTTATTGTCGATGTTCTGATACCTTTAGTTAACCATCTAGGTCCTGTATTGTTATATGTCATTTTTATTCTATTTACGGGAAAACTTAAATTATACAGCAATGTAAATATTTCATGAAATTGATTAAAAGCTTTGTCACAATTTGTTTCATTGTAAACGTCAGCCCATGTTAGAGATGATAGATATTTTCTGAATTTCAATATATGTTCTTTGTTAAAATCCCTTTTGTGAGTGTACCAAAACGAAGAATTCAATTTTTGTTTTAAAATTGGAACAGTTAACGTTTGTGCTGTTTCGTGATCGGATAAGTACACATAATGAATTTTACCTTCAGCGTTTTCGATGTTACTCACGATATGATCAATGCATGATTTTTGACGAGTGGGTTCTTTTATATGTAGATGTAAGTTGTGATTCGAGAGTATATCCATATATTTTTCCGATGATGAATTATTTTTCAATATATCAATATTCGTATCGCCAACTAAGATAATTTTTTTCTTAGATTCTATGCTCAATTTATTTAAAAGAAACTGCAGATTATTAAAAAATATTGTCGTATCTGAATTGGGTGTTCTATATACGCATAATACGATGCACTGCTGTTTTGGTATCTTTATGCCACAGCACTCGAATGATTTTTCCATAGCGATATCATTGCAAAGCTGTATGGGTTCACATTCAAGATGTTTACTTGCTAATATGCAAACAACTCCGCGTTTTTCGCGTTGCCTAAAAAAATAGCTTACCAACTTGAAGTTTTTAATATTAATATTCCATTCATCTCCTAATCGTACAAATGTTTCACACAGGCATACAATTTGAACTGAACTACCACTGGCTGAAAATTCATTCAAACATATTTGTAACTGATCCATTTTATTCAATAAGCCAGCAATATTTTGATGTAGTAAAGTTATTTTATCAGAGATTTTTCCCCTAGGTGTACTATTACTCAAGAAAAAAGGTAGAACTTTGCTCACCTCCGTTCATTTTACACTTTTTAGTGGGATCTGATTGTATAATAGGGAAATAAAAGGGGATAGTGCCCTTTTTGTATACCTGCATTTGATTTTTGCAACTAAAATCACAATTCCCATTATTTTTGTTTACTTTACTAATATTGGAATCAAACTGCTTTTTAATCGGAAAATAAAAGGGGATTGTTCCCTTTTTGTACTTTGGTTGTTGTTTATTACTACGAGAAAAGATTGGGTTCTTTTTAAAATTCAGAAAATTTTGGGTGTAATAATTCATGTCAATAACATAATTAATTTTATTACCTGTCTCGAATAAATATTGTTCTTTAAAATAATAACTATCAATCAATTTTGATTCTATAAATGTGCAATTTATGAATTGTTTACATATAATTTTTATTTCCCTATTCAACATTAATTCATTCAAATGCCTGTTTCTCATAATATTTAATATAATTACATTTGTTTTACTTATGGATCTTAGAACATGACTTAAGTTAATAAGTAGTCTAATAGGGTTTGTGTCATCTTCACCCATACATAAAATCAAGTAATTATTGGAAGAATCTTCCAATCCGATGCAAGACTTTATAATTTCATCTGAATTAGCATAAGGTTTTGTAATGGATGAGATACTATATTTTCCATAACATGTGTTTCGTCTTGATTGTATGAGCTCTAAAGCTAATCCAGTACACTGTTGCCCACCAACTATGAGTATCTTAGGGTGCTGATGTTTGTCATTAAATTTCGTTAGAATTTTGGTGTTCGTGCTTCCATCTATCGTTAACTTGGTGCAAAAGTTTGGTTGCTCGCATGCGCTTAAAATACTAGTATGAGCTTTATTTGTTTTTACGATAATGTCATTATCCTTAACTCGTGAAGCATCCCGGGTATTGTTAGATAAATAGTCGTCAGCGCCATCTATTGTGCTTTCCTCATCGAGTTGTAGGCCTAGATCATTACTGCTTGTATCATGTTTTGGGGTTTGAGTCAAAGATTTTAGTAACATAATTTGTCTTCTTTTTTTGATTGAATATTTCCTTACATTATCTGTTGATTCCGAACATATTGTTTTTAGTGTTTTTATAATATTTTCCTGTTCAGATGATACCTTTTTTAATAATTTATTTTCTAATATTAGGTTGTCTATTTCTTCATGAGCCGTCTGAAATTGTTCTCGCAACCTATCAGTTTCTTCTCTGAGTTCTTGGATTTCATCATTATGTAATATGTTACATGATGATAAATCTGGAAGGCTCTTTGATAAATAATCAGAATGGTTTGATATAAATGATAAATTAAGTGAATCATTTGTTTTATGTTTGCGAAAAGTAACATTCTCTGTGGACATTTTGTATATTATCAAATAAATGTATTTAATTTTTTCTTGGTAATTGTTATTTGATTACGTAGAACAAATTCACCAGTTCAAAAATACCACTTTCGACGGGATGCGAACCACAGAAAACAAAATCAGAACGCACGCCTTACTTAATATGCTAATCGTGTCGGTAATTCTGCATTGAAAAATTAAGTCTGCTTATGTATGTCTGTACTTCTGGCTGTTTTACCGACCTTACTTGAATTTTATGATTAAACTAGATGTCGTCACTTGCACTAGAGCCGTGGTTGGAGTCTGGATAACAGTTTGAATAAAAAACGGATCACACAACAATTATTTTCTGCAGTTTTAGCACTTATGACTCGTGATTCACAATAGCTAAGAGTTAATGTTAGTTTATCATATACACTCACACTTTGTTAAGTTTATGCAACAGATTATACACTATTTACAAATATAAGCAGTTAGTATTGTCCAGGGCACTGTTCCGTATTTTAGATGTTCAGATGATAGAATCTTGAAAATAACAGTAATACTTGCACATTGTTTCAGTAGCTTTAATATAGTACTCCAATTAACTTGTATTACCAACTGTTTCTATTTTTATTATTTAGTTTGGTACAGAGACTCCTTTCTACAATGTTTACTAGATGGAAGCGCCATCTAGTCTATATCTGAAGATATTGTTTAACCTAAGATATATTTAAAATAATTTATAAAATCGCTATATTGGTACGTTATTTAATTAAAAATTGCTGTCAAATCCGGGTATTAATCCAGACCAACGACCAACCGACTGTTTTTAATGAATTCCTAGTAAAAGTTACCAACTGTTTTTAACAAATTCCTAGTAAAAGTAACCAACTGTTTTTAACGAATTTCTATAAATTGTGTGTCTAGTAATTTCACCATCTATCTATCTTGTGGCGGGCTTGTTCACTCCGCGTCTTCTGGTACGAGGTCGCCTTTAGCAAACCTTTCTACCCCAGCGCAAAAATAAAATAATTTGTTTTTATTCCAACTTTGCAGTTTTTAGGTCTGGCCATGTTTTAATGCACTACGTTCATTCATATCATATTGGCTTAATGCCGTACTGGTAGCGTCACAAGATCTTGTGCTCGAATCTTAGCTATGATCACCATAGCTTGGAGTTCCTATCGGAAAATCTTCAAAATAAGTCCAATGTCTAATGTTACGTACGATATAATGGCAAAACTCACTGGCTTCTGTATTGGAACCTAACGTCTCCGTATGACAGTGGGTTACTAAGTCTCCAAATGGAATGACAATATATGCACAACACTACAGCTCCCGGATTACAGTGACAAATATTAACAGTACTTTGGAGTCATTATATTATTCATTTTGCTATACTTGGAATAGTATAAAATCTGCAAATGCAGTTTTAGTCTTTTTATAATAAAATTCATGTAAAAAACTGTTTTAAAACAAGCTTTTACAAAGGGACTGAAACGAATAAAATAAATAAGAGTACAAACTAGTCGCGAGATAAATTAGGCACATGCCTACGTTTTCGCTTTTGGTGTAAGTTTTTTCTACTTATTTTATTCGTTTTATAACATTATTTCAACACATTTACTCTTTATTATTACCATTTAAGTTATTCTCGGAACATCAAACAAAAAAGGTGTGTCAGCCTAAGACCAATGAAGATACACATCTTCAAAATAAATAAATTTGAAGAAGATACTATTAACCATTCAGAAGTTCCTTTGTCTAGGACGGAATTGACTGCGGCATTAAGTTATAATGCACCGGAAGCAAGTAATTTGAATTAACTTGCAAGATTTTAACTTAACATTTTACTATACAGACACACTAACAAGACAGGTTAAAAAAGCTTGTGCAGATATGTCGAATAAATGAGCATAATCGCTATAAACCACAAATTTTTAAAAAGTACTTACTTGGCGTATTTGTCTATGTATATTAATATAAACAGATATCGTTATAGATATATATCGTAATATTGACATTTTTTTCGTTTGGATCCCTAATAAACATCACCATAAGTACACATACCGAATCAAGAACACCGCGTGCATTTACTGAATTCGACGCATTTGCACTACCATGCGCTATGGAAGCAAACAAAAATTAATATTTGTTTTCGAACACTGGTACTTTATATTTATTTTTCACTCGCCTATTTTCACAAAACTTAAACGCCGCGTGTCCTATATTATTAAATTATTTTCGAGTCCATTGAACGAAGACAAAACGATACAACTTGTACACACAAGTTATGAGTAATAACAGAGCAATGTGTAATGCAAAATATAGCTTTGCTTATTTCGAATGGATGGAAATTGCAGCGTTAAAACGGTAGGTACGCGAGTGCATGGTGAGTAAGCAAACGCTTACCGTTGAGTTTTGTTAAGTCTTATTATTCCAGGAATAAAGTGAAAATATATTTGCACAAACGAAGTAAACACTGCGAACGGAATAGGAAAGAAAAACATTGAGCTAAAATCTGCATACCTGAGAATACTAGCGGTCTAGTATTCCAAAATTTCGTAAGTCGGAAAACTCGTTGCACGTATTCAGCATGGCTTAGAAAGAAAATCTTCTCCAAATGTTGGCAGCTAACTATTTTAAAATCGAAAATAACTTTACAGTTATTAATATTGTAATTTGATTGATTGTACGTAATTTTAAAAATATAACAGAACTGTAGCTAAGATTAAGACGACATAGATCTTAGTTCTCCATATAATAATTTGAATGTCACATTTAGGAGTAACTTTTTGCTACTTTGGCGACAAATAAATTCCTTTTAATCCATCGCCCTAGGCTGACCATTCAGCCGCGCGAGTCACAAAAACAGAGCCAAACGTTTATACGTTTTACGTTACTATATCATTATTTAAAAAAAAGTTGGTCTAGTGGTAAATAATGCGTGTAGCGATCACGAGGTCCTAAGTTCAAATCCAAGGCCAAATGAATATGTTCATATGGAGCACATACCTTATCATCACCAGATTAGAAACTAATACGCATGGATAAAGGGCCTTACATGATAGTTTTATTGTACAATATCCAAACATGAATGCATCGAAACAAAGTATAGACGATCAGTGCAGGGCAATAGTTAATAATAAATTACTACCCATAACCACACTAAATCAAATAAGACACGAAGTTGCGAGCTATCTGGAACCAATTGAACAACCAACCCCGATCCTTACACAAGAAGCGGGTAGAATGAGATGGTCGAATGATATAAATGAAACAATATTACGCATGTTTTATGAAATAACCGAACTTGAGACTAACTTAACAGCGCACCGGAAAAAGTTACATGACAAATTTATAGAAATTTACGCACACGTGTCGCACATATCCGAACAAAGCATTTCAGACCAGCGTAGAGCAATAATCATTAACAAGATGATACCTGAACACAGAATACAAGAAATAAGACATGAAGTTGACACTTAAATATCGAATAGCCGCAGCCATACAAATCACGCACTCACCCAAACAGTTACACAAGAGAACTTCTTAGAACTAAGTACAGAAAAATCACAATTACATACCACAATCGAAGAAGAAGTACAGTATTATTCAGATACTTTACAAAACAGTAACTCAAATAATGAAGAACAGAGGCCTCAAAACTGTCAAACTACGCCAGCCACATGGTTCCTAGATTTTCAGAAAATCGAACATAACTTTCTAGAGCCCTTAAATAAATACACTAATACTGAACCTACATCTAGACCTTATTTACCTAAACAAAAGTCATCAAGAAAGCTAGCCTCAATAGTTGAATACATAGATAAAAACATATTACCAAATCACACAACTACAAATCATTTATATGCAGCAGCCTATACAGCAGTCTGAAGCAATGTAAACGTTCTCTAAACTGAAAGTAAAATAGAAAAATTCAGATCTATGATAGCACGACTAACACAGTATATACGTGGTAATAGGAGCAACAGAATTATAGTAGCAGTAGAGACAATAAAGAATAAATACCAAATACATTCGCAACATGACATTACTAACACAGAACCAGAACACTTCTTAGACACCGTAAAACAAAAACTAAGCGAAGCCGCCAGTAGACTCAGAAGATACCTTACATGCACAGAAAGGAAAAGGCAAATTTTCACAATTCTCAAATAATGAGAAAACATTTTACAGACACCTTAAAAGTAACCATGGAAACAACAATAACACACAGAATCAAACAACACCAACACCTGGTACGCTTAGACCGTTTTGGGCTAATATATGGGAAAATCCTGTTTAATATAACAAAGACGCCCACTGGACTCACTCAGTCAAAGAAAATATGACACACATCCCTTATATGCAAGTTGACCAATGCAATGGAGTTACTTGCGCGTCTTTCCAACAATTTGGAAAAACGCCAGTTGTGATGGAGGAGTTCAGAATATGAGTACAAGACATGCCGCTTCTAACGGCATTTGAAGTAATGGAAACAATGCTCTTTTTGACATCAGTAACAGAAACCATTGTTAAAGAAAAAGAAGAATAATCAGGGGCAATCTGTGCAGAAAGTTAGTGAAGCGTGTCAGCTTTAATACTATCATCCAAACCTGTCGACTTAGAGAAATGCTGATTAAGTTGCTCCATATCAATGTCACTTAAGGCAAGATGTTGTCGGGATTTAACTATTCCTAAGGTCCGTAGGAACCTCCAAAATTTTGCGGAATCCCCGTTTTCGACATGGCGATGATATTTGTCGCGATATTTATCCCTAGAATCAACCTTATAGCTCGATTTAGCTCGATTTTTCTTTTCCATAAGCACCTTAATATGTTCAGTTAGCCAAGGACAGCCAAGAGAAGATGCTTCATCTTTACCTCTCGGATAGGAGCGTGTGTTTCAAAAAGGTCAGTGATTAATTTATTGAACACTGTGATTTTGGTATTAACATTTTGTTCCTGCTCAACTACGGACCAGTCGATTTTTTTGGCATCTTCTTGAAGACGATCCTGGTTTTTTATAAGCTTTTATTTAACTTGCACTGTTAGCATGTCTGTCTTTCCGGTTCAAATCTTGTGATCCATTTTCAAGCACTTGCGGGGAACAGACCTAGCTGAAATTTGGAATACGTATATAAGTTTGGTTATAACGTAATAACATGGTACCATGGAGCTTATCTGATGAGGAAGTTGGAAGGTGGTCATCGGAACATTAACTACACAACATAAACCTCTCGTATTTAGGCTTTTTATAATGGTATTGACAAGTACTATATAACTAGACGGTGTTCAGGGTCTAATGATGTAGCCAAAAGGTGGCCAATGGTACTTTAGTACCATACAGACGTACTCAATATAACTCCGTCGTGTTTGGACTCATTGGATTTGTCTTGACGAGTATCTACTATAGACTCGGATGGTGATCAGAATCTGGTGATGGAGCTGGCAGGAGTCCATAGGAACTCCTCGACTTAGCAAAATGTCTACGTTTTGTTTATTTATAAAAACTTGTTTTCAAAAATTTATTTTTATATTAAAATTATAATGATGAGCATGAAACATATTGGCGTTTCTCATATATTTCTTAAAGTGTGTGTGTAGCTTAAGTTAATGCATTTTATTCGATTCTAGAATAAATTGGATTACTTTGCGGGACGCAATATTTTTTCAGTATCCAACTGTAATTTATTGCTTGCATGGCATTTAATTTACTTAAGAGGTCGAACACGTAATCTGTTTTCTATTTACAGTAATGGACGATCCGCGAATAATTTAACTTTATATTTATTTCTAAATATATTTAAAATACAAAATTCTTTTTTTGTTATTTACAGTTCTTGGTAGAGTTTCAGAACGCAATACGATTTAATTTATAAATAAATAGTTTTATTTATTAATATTTTTTTATATAAAATGCATAAAATAACAATAGTCTAGAAGCCGCGGTCGCGCATCGCGTTGAAGCAACATTTAGTACCGGCAAAGCAAGTAGTCACACATTTTCGAGATTAGTCACTCGGCGACTGTCGCGCGAAACAACGCGATGGGATTACAATCTATGTGTAAGTAGCGCAATCGGACATCGTATTATTTAAATATTAAATTAAATGTTCCGTTCATAACTATCACCGAAAATGATGCGGCCATTTTGTCTGTGTTGCCAATACAGCAGTGTAATTTTTCCCTTCTTTTTTTACTATGGATCTTAGTTATTATAGTACTAACTTTTATTAATTTAGTAACTTATTACATAATGATTTATCTACTTAGTTAAAATGACGAAAGTACTTTTTCCACTTTTAATTACTAAAAGCTGTATGGAATGACGCTTTTATATGTATGACGCAGTAGTGGATAGTTAATATCGGGACATAATTTTATTCCTAGTAGTATAATGATAAGCCGGATAAATCATAGGCCTACATTTTGCTGACGATGTTAGATTTACACCTATTTAACCAATAGGGGGTGGCAGAGGTCTATCGCGTGCACCCACTTTTCAGGCAATATTTAAAAAAAATATTCAACAAAAAGAATATTAAAAATAATATTACACTTTTTCCGTCCTAAGAATCGATACTAGAACCTCGTAATTGTTTCTTTTTTTTTTATATAGCTCCACTCTAAGATTGATACCTGTGTCGTGGGTGCGTTTACAAACATGAAAATTCACATACATAAATACTCAGACCGGAACAATTATTCTGGATCACATAAAGATTTGTTCCGTGCGGGAATTGAACCCGCGACTATTAGATACAGTGGGCGGAGCAGCTTAAACTTTTAACCACTGCGCTAAATTGTCCGTCAAATTGTAACGCATCGACACAAATAAAAAAAAAACCATTATTAACTTCCTGCTAATGGAATCGCGTTTTATTTTAAGAACCTACTTACTTACGTCTATTTATTTTGTTAATATGTATAAAGATACATGTTACCGCTAGAAATAATAGTGATTTTATAATCTCTTACTGAACATTTACCCCAATAAATGGTAAATCATTTTTAACTAGCAACATTATGCGGTTAAGAAGTGCGGTGAGTGTGGGACGTTTGTTGATGTTTTGGCTTCACCGCGCGTCGCACAAATGCGACAGACCACGGCTTCTGGATCATTGTTATTCTATGATATAATGTAAATAATAATTATTTTAATAATAATAATTAATACGCATGGCAACCGCTGTCAACGACACATGTCGTTTTGTGTAAATATTTTTTTTTACGAAGAAATATAGAAAAGTAACCATTTAGACATTAACAAACAACAAAAAACAACACAGATTCAGGGCAAAATTTACAATGCGAACGTGGGTTCGCAAAATGTAGATTTGGACGAAAATACATAACACATCTGTAAATGACCGAGCCCAGCCGAAGAAACCCCGTGCGGCTCTGTCAGCAGTGGGATGCCCGGTCACCTAGCGCACGCCCAACACCCTTGCCCGGCTCGCCCACCTCGCCCCAGTCTTCGGAGGATGAAGATTTTTTCACACCGCCGACATTTGGGGCCTCTAGCGACGATGCCGGAATATCGGAGTCTCCACCTATATTAAGATCTGCGAGGAGAGGACGCCCACCGCTGCCGGCACGCCTAGGACCAGCGGGACATTGTGCTCCGCCCACGGCCCCTGCTACCGGTGGTGTAGTGCGCCGCATGAGATGGACTCCGGAATTAAATCTGAGTGTCTACTCTCTGAGTACTATAGTGCTACAGAGGGAGGAACCATCCTCACCGCTTACCGTCCGAAATTATTAAAGATAAGCAGGGGTATCTTTCAGGGCGACAGTTTGAGTCCGTTGTGGTTCTGCTTAGCTTTGAATCCATTAAGTGCTATACTTAAGGATTCAAAGCTAGGTTACCATTTACGGAGAGAAAGTGAGCCTATATCTCATCTACTGTACATGGATGACCTCAAATTGTACGCTTCGAATTAAACAGACCTGATGGAGTTGCTCAAAATAACCGGCAATTTTAGCAACGACATCGGGATGGAGGTTGGAGTAGACAAGTGTGCGGTCATCCATGTACAAAGAGAGAGAGTTGAAGATTCTTTTAATCTACAGCTCTCTGAAGATATATCCCACAGGTCTCTCGCTGAAATGGATTCCTACAAGTATCTTGGTATGTCACAAGCCTTAAGCTGAACAGGATATGAAACAATCATTGAAAGAGCGGTTCTTTGCCCGCCTGATAAAAGTGTTAAAAAGCCTTCTATCAGGTGGAAATAAGGTCCGAGCTTTCAATGGTTGGGTCATGCCTGTTCTTACATACTCTTTTGGCATACTAAGGTGGACTCAGTCTGAACTGGATGCCCTGGATAGAAAGGTCCCGTCGATTGCTGACAGCGTATCGTATGCATCACCCGCGGTCGTCTGTTATGAGGTTGTACATCCCACGGAAGTGCGGTGGTCGTGAGTTTTTAAACGCTAAGACACTACACAACCGCGAGGTGTGCAATCTCAGACGGCACTTTTTGAGTGTATCCGTGGTGATGTATCGAGATGTTGCCGCAATCGATAGAGGCCTAACTCCGCTTTCCTTGGCAAACGAGAACTGGCGAATGCCCCAGGTATTAAGTATATCAGACGGCACAGCCATATAGAAGGGCAAGGAGCTACACGGACGGTTCTATCGGGCTCTTACAGGGCCTGATGTGGACCAGCTCGCTTCCGTGACCTGGCTACGCATCAACAACCTTTTTGGGGAAACTGAAGGGTTTGTCTTTGCCATTATGGGCAATGTTATCATGACAAACAACTACCGGAAGCACATCCTAAAGGACGGCACGGTTGACATTTGTCGGGCATGCCACCGTTCCGGTGAGTCTATTAGACATGTAGTTTCCTGTTGTTCTCGTCTTGCTAACGGAGACACAACCAAGTGGCTAGGATTATCCATCAGCAACTTGCTCTTAAATATGGCCTTGTGGACTCTGAAGTACCGTACTACCAGTACCAGCCCCTTCCAGTTCTCGAAAGTGGTCATATCACGCTCTACTGGAATCGATCTATTATCACGGACAGGACTATTGTAGCCAATAAACCTGATATCGTGATAATAGATCGATCGATGCGTCGTGTAATGCTATTTGATGTCACCATTCTGCATGATGAGAATCTTGTGAAGGCCGTAAAAGAAAAATTATCTAAATATTTTGACCTGGCCCATGAGGTTACCGCCATGTGGAATGTTGATTCAACTATCATTATTCCGATGGTCGTTTCAGTCAACGGCCTTATAGCGAAGAGCCTTGAGAAGCTCTCGCTAGACAGTTGGGTGAAGGGCCTAATACAGAAGGCAGTAATGTTGGACACGGCACGCATTGTGAGGAGGTTCCTCTCTTTAGAGTCCTGACCACTGGTAGCTTGGGTCGCACGCGCACGCGCACACGCACACGCACACGCACACGCATATGCACACGCACACGCACACGCACACGCACACGCACACGCACACGCACACGCACACGCACACGCACACGCACACGCACACGCACACGCACACGCACACGCACACGCACACGCACACGCACACGCACACGCACACGCACACGCACACGCACACGCACACGCACACGCACACGCACACGCACACGCACACGCACACGCACACGCACACGCACACGCACACGCACACGCACACGCACACGCACACGCACACGCACACGCACACGCACACGCACACGCACACGCACACGCACACGCACACGCACACGCACACGCACACGCACACGCACACGCACACGCACACGCACACGCACACGCACACGCACACGCACACGCACACGCACACGCACACGCACACGCACACGCACACGCACACGCACACGCACACGCACACGCACACGCACACGCACACGCACCCGCACACGCACACGCACACGCACACGCACACGCACACGCACACGCACACGCACACGCACACGCACACGCACACGCACACGCACACGCACACGCACACGCACACGCACGCGCACGCGCACGCGCACACGCACACGCACACGCACACGCACACGCACACGCACACGCACACGCACACGCACACGCACACGCACACGCACACGCACACGCGCACGCGCACGCGCACGCACACGCACACGCACACGCACACGCACACGCACACGCACCCACGCACGCACGAACACACGCACCCACGCACCCACGCACGAACACACGCACCCAAGCACTCACGCACTCACGCACTCACGCACTCACGCACTCATACTCATTCTCACACTCCACACACACGCGCGCACTTTAGATTGAATATCAATATCATAACTGCTAAACTGGAT
This sequence comes from Phalera bucephala, assembly GCA_905147815.2. Lineage (NCBI taxonomy): Eukaryota > Metazoa > Arthropoda > Insecta > Lepidoptera > Notodontidae > Phalera > Phalera bucephala. Next base: position 18,409,231 of record LR990622.1, read on the forward strand.
ACCTTATGGGTGGCTTCAAGAGCTCCAATAGCAGTTAACTTCGCCAAACTTCTCACTCCGATTTGAGAGAGAAGGCCCTTTTTATCCAGCAGTAGAAAAGTATAGGCTAATTTGACGGCTTAGTCGAGTGGTTAAAAGCTTAAGCCACTCCGCCCAATGGATCGAATAGTCGTCAATTATTTGTTTACGTCTGGGTGTTTGTGTATATAAACGCATGTTTGTTAACGCACTCACCGTACAGGAATAATTCCTAGTGGGGATACTTTGTATTAAAAAAAATAACTTATTTAAACAGTTAAAAACAAAACTAAGTATCTAAAGACACGTCCTGAGCTTAATCATAATCAAAAACCCAGTCTGTTATTGGGCTGCGTGCTCACGATCAAGCTGAATCGATATAGCGCACGTGTCACTAAACTGGGAACGTAAATTAAAAAGCGAGCGATTTGGTTGCGACGCGCCAACGTCGCCACTAAACTCTACCTAGTTTATGTACTCCACTTTGCTAGAGAAATAGATAATTAAGTTTCTATTCCAATAGTCCGAAAATACAAAGTGTGTTTGATAGAATCGCTGTAGTAGCAGTATGTTATAAAGCTCCACACGACATAACATTTTATCTTGAGAGACTATTTAACACAATGTGGGTCGTGGTATAAGCCGCCAAATATTTGGCAGTAAGTGGTACTTCTAAGATATGTCCTCTATATGTTATCTAGTAAATAATATATAAACATCGTTATGCCTATATTCCCAAGCGGGCATGGCAAAGGTGCTGTGTACACACTGTTTAGAAAGAAAGCCTATTTCCATGCTACCGGGCTCGATTCCAGACTCCGGAAGAGTAGTATACTCATACTCAATAGTAATTACTATTGAGATATATTCTATCTCAATAGCAATCCGGAGTCTGCCTACAATAAGTTTGCCCCATATCAAACTAAAATTATATATATATATTAAGAACACCGCTGCTATTTTCTCTTTGGGAACTTGGACGAGACAGTGTTCACATATAAATTTGAAATACTTCAATTCGTACATTGTAGTATTCACCTTTAGCGATAAATGCTTACTTATCTATCTATATCATTACGCTGGATCCCTTGCAGAGTAGGCGAATGAATGTTTTGCTCTTTAATAAGTCAGTCTACTAATGACACACTGTAGGAGAAAAGCGTCCTCTCACAAATCGAGAGTTGCGATCTTTAAACATACCTACAATTTCTAAACAAGGTCGGAAATGTGAAATTAATATCTCACAAGCTTCTGGAAACGAGCTCACAAAGTTCATAACACCTCCCTCTCACATTTGTGGATAAAACATGATGTTTGAAATTATAAAACCCGTATTACTTACAAACACGAGGGGAGGTTGAAAGTTTTCTCGGGAGTGCGAATGAAATGCGCTGATATAAATAGAACGAATGGTGGGTATTGACAAAGGGACTATTGTAGTGTAAGAATTACACCCTCATAGCGATGGCTTCGACTAATAGTCTGAACGTAAACCGCTAGGCCTTTTGGATGGAGTAGTTACGGGGTAAAGCCCGGCACCGGACATATCTTTGTGTGGCTCCGAGATATTTGTTTCAGTCAGGATATTTATGTTATGGATATTAGGCATGTGTCTGTAAACGCATGATACAGGAATAATTCTAAGCGGGAGCAAAGTTAAAAATAAAATACTTCAAATAATAAAATTACTACCGGTTTCTTATTAAAGCGATTTAAGATAAACTTTTCTTAAGTAGCAAACTATCGAAAAATCCAAAATAAAAATTTGACGGTTCACCTGAAACATAAAATATAATCGATTCTTAGGTTGAATACTTAAATCAGAAATAGAGTTGAAAAAAGCATTCTTATATATTTTCATTCAAATCATGCAGGAGCAGATGTGTCGTATGATGGATTGATGGATAGCGCCCGCTGTATAAAAAACGCGCTGTACTTGATAGAGACGAAACAAATTGCTTGCTGATAGTTTTAGAATATAGAGAAACATTCTAAGCTTATGGGGACAACAATGTTGATTGGATCCTTATTATTTTTCAATACTGGCGGTACCTTTATTCACTATTACGGATTTAAAATGAATTGCCTACTTTTGGAAAGTCTATTATAGCTCAAAGTTTTCAAAACAATGTAAGTAGGTCAAATTTATTGCAAGCTTGAAACAAAGGAAAATATAAAAGAAACATGCGTGCTGAATGTAATGATAAATTTTAAAAGGATGTTTACGCTCTGTGAGTTCGATAAGCTGAAACACCTGAGAGCCATTATCGTTGAATATAAAAAAAGCTCATTTTAATAACATTTGTTTTTGAAGCCAATTGACAAAAACTTTTATTATGATGATGCTTTATTGTAGTTGAGAGTTCCAAGTGATTCTTCCTTCAAACTCGCCTTGAGAGCCTTGATTTACGCATCAGATAAAATACGGCCTATTCAATTATAGTAAGATATTACGGTAAAGAGTACTCTACGGTAACCGACATAGCTCAACGAATTAGCAGCTGCAGTGGCAGTGGCTAGGTCACATATGCCGCAGAACCGATGGCCGTAGGATCTTGGCCCTATTATGAAGCTTGCAGTAAAGCGAAAGGAAGCTGTAATAAAGATAAAACCAAACATGTCAACCTATTGATCACAACAGTTACATACGTCCTGAGTTGGTGGAACTATATTTTGATTTGGCTATAAAGTTTGTAAATAAAAATGCAGGAGACAATATTTTCATATTTTTTTCTTCGGTCTTGTCCTTTTTGCGCCCTACATCGTTCGATAAAGGGGCATTGGTAACATTAAACTCCTGCATTTGTGTGATGCATACGTGATATGAAGGCTCGATGAGAATTCGACCAATAGCTAATCTATATTTGATGTCCGATATTCAAATAATATGTTATGTGTGAAACCGTATGCGAGTATAGCTTCAGGTTATTTTTTAATAGTGTACGGGATAACAACATTTCTTTTACTTTTGAAATGATAAAAGGTAATAAAAATTGAGTCATTTATTCATAATGATACGATGAATGCCTCGTTGCTCTAGTGGCAAAGCGCATCGCTTTGCGATCACGAGCTCCTGGGTTCTATTCTAGGCAATCCTTCAGAAATATAATCTACTAAATCTGACATATAAAATTTTTTTTTTGTGGATTATACGAACGAACATATTGAAATTTCTGGAGTACAGCAAAGTTGAGTTCGGCTCTGCACATCTATAGACCAAGATCGAGGGCTTAGCACAGACAGATTGATGTTATCGTAACGCTATCGAGTTAATATACCATCTTGTTACTCTACAAATTTACTACATAAGGAAAGATAGATCAGAAAAGATTGGATTGGTTTATGTGTACGGGTTTTATGGGATTTTGGAGCGGTCACTCTTCTTGTTCATGAGTTTAGAAAATTATTAATAGTATCTCAATAGGTTCTTGTTTATATTTCTTGTTTTCTTATGGGAAAAATATAATTAGTAGATTCAATGGCTTAGCACTATATTGTTATTACGACTTACTAACACAAAACAGACATCTACTACCCATTGTTTAAATATTTACCATAAATTCACAATCATTTATACTCATATTTTTGATCTCAGTAAAAATTGTGCATTCAAAAGACTTTATTGCAAAGAAAAAAAAACAGATACAGAAATGGTATTTTATAGCTGTGAGAGCGCTGAGGATACTTTCGTTAGAAAGCAATAATATTTTACTGGAATTTAGTGGAAATGACTTTAAATTCCAGCTTACCTATTACATTAAATTTATTTTATACTATATCACAGGTACGTACATAATACATGATATCGATACACTTGTGGTGCTGTGCGACCGCGGTGTTTCTAACGATCAGCAAGAATAAGCACCGTTCAGCTTGGTCGGTCTGAAATGGGAGAACATTTGTGTCATTTTCGTATAACGTTACAGATACGTCGTCAAGAAATCGTGCTGGCACGTTCATCTACACCATAATCGCACGCCTATATTCCCCAAGCGGGGGTGGCAGAGGTGCACTATGTACACCCACTTTTCGTCCCATGTAATATGAGAGGATCCTATTATTGTGTAACTATTCAGAAACACGCTAACTGTATACAATGTATGCACAACATTGTATAAGGTACGTATAACATAATAGTACACACCGTCACGCTAAT